>OX383920.1:4840000-6044952 GCA_947532125.1 Saturnia pavonia
TTCTTTTATTGTTTATTGAATGACTATGAAAATTATACATAATAAAAATTACTAGTTGTGAGGCATAGTCGCGATACCCCAACTAGGTGAATATTTTTATATTATTTTGGTTATTTTAAGGGTTTTTATTCTAATTATTAAAGAGAGTTATGTTTAGAGTATAGAAATAAGGATATCGGGGCCTTATATGTTTGTAATATTCAATTTGAGAACATGTTTTGTATTCTATGTATACCAGTAGTAATTAGGAACTTGTATTACGGGTTATGGTTATTTTTATTACAGCTTCACAGTATAATGATTTTTACAAGTAGTTATGCGCTATACATAAGATAGTTAGCAGATTATAAGACGATTGACGTCACGTTCTTATGTACAGGGATAAGCGCCCTATATACAACAGAGTAAGTTGTACCAATAAAGAGTCTACGTATTTGAGTTTGATTTATACAAAGTGTTCCTGTATATATTAAGTCATTTACTTGTGTTTTAATTAAAATTTGAGAATTGCGACGCACGCGAGCTATGAAGCCGCAATGACGTCATACTGTGTATATTTTTTGAGTATTATTATTACTTCTGTGACTCCGCCTACAAATTTAGGGCCTATTACAGGCAGATTGTGTTTTTTAACGAGCTTGAACTATGTAATAGTTGTAAGTGTTATTTTTACGTGAAGTATAGTGCCAAATTGTTGAATGGCACGGGGACGGTCTGCGCTGCGACCACTAGCGTTCGAGACCCCGTACCAGTTCGCCGCGCAGTGCACCTCGGTTGCACTCCCCCCGCGAGCAGTACAGTTGGGTCTGCGCTGTAGCGCACCCACTGAAAGCCACGTTCCCTACCATGGCCCCACAGCCTGGTAGGAAAACGACCAAAGGCCCTTCTCAGGGCCAAACCAAAACGAATCCACGCATCCCACCGGACTCCGAAACACAGAAGAAGACGAAGAACCCAGGAAGCCACGCCCCACGCGGCGCGACTACACCGCCCCCCGCCTCACGGCAGGCCCCTCCGTCGCCCGAAGCAACAGGTTTCGTGGCATCGACCGGAGACATCGCCTCGAAAGGACGTTTCGAGCGTGATTTACACACGCTCGCCCAGCTGCTGAGCACTGGGGTCCTTTCTGACGGCATGCTCCGCTGGATGGCGCTGTACCTGCGGCTCTGCGAGGCAGAAGCGGACGGCACGATGCCCAACTTGGAGGACTCCGCAGCCTTGGAGAGTGCTGCGAAAGGAGTGCTCGCGCCACCGGAAGTCCACTTCCACCTGAAGGATCTTAGCCCTGTTGGTAGGGCTGAAAGGCGCAAACGAGGAGACTCCGAGTCTAGTCACGAGACTGGACTCCATAAAATCGCTGTCACAAAGAAGCCTAAACAGAAGTCCACGGAGACAGCGGGAGGTGGCAAGGTTACTGCTCCACGTACCATGCCAGTCAACCCGCCTGCCCCGAGATTGCCCACTGTACCACCACCACAACTACGTCCGAAGCCGGCGCCCAGACCTCAGTCTAGGGAAGCCAGCAGCAACAAGCTAGCCTACGCCGCCATAGCGGCAAAGCCCACACCTGACACGGATGCACTCGCGCCGCATCCTGTGACACCAGTACCGGCCGGTAAACCTGCAGCCAGTCGCAGGCACCCGCCGATTGTCGTGGACTGCCTCCCAAATTGGACCAAACATTTTGCAGCCCTAACAGCTATATTAGGCCACAAACCTAATGCACGCCCCTACGGCCGGGGGATTCGTTTCACCCCTGCTGACCAAGATGAATTCCGGAAAACCCAGGAGTACCTGGCGGCGATGGAAAAGGAGGAAGGCTCACTAAGCTGGTTCTCCTACTCGCCGCCAGCCGAAAGAGGATTAAAGGTCGCAATACGCGGCCTCCCAATGAATACACAGCCCAACGACATCTTAGCTGCCCTGACGGACTTAGGTTTCGAACCTCAGTTCGTCAGACCCATCATGGGGAGGCGTGGTAGATCCGGCTGTATCTTCCACTGCATCCTGAAGAGAACCGCAAACCTGATCCCTGCCATCTACGAAGTGGACGAGTTACTGCTGATGGCAGGAGTTAAAATTGAAGGCTGGAGGGGGAAGAAGGGACCCGCACAGTGTCACCGGTGCCAAGAGTTCCGTCATTCCTCCCACCACTGTCACCGTCCTTTAGCGTGCGTACGGTGCGGAGGGGCGCACCTCGCCCACCAGTGCGAACGCTCCAAGGAGCAGCCACCTACCTGCGCTAACTGCGGAGGTCCTCATCCGGCGAACGACCAACTGCACTGTCCAGTGTTCCGACGGGAAGCGCGTAACCGTCGCGCTGGCACTGTAGCTCGGTCGAGCCATTGCAAACCCGGGACTTTTATCCTGCAAACATCAACGGTACAAGAAGCCGCGGACGGTAGCCTGATGGCTCCGGCCAACGACGCGACTGAGCGCGGCGCCGTTGTTAAGAAGAGAGCCACAATCGCAAAGATGTCGCAACCTACTCCAACCACAGAGGGCGCCACTCCCTCTGTCCCACCCACCCCGGCCTATTCATCGCGTAATAGCCAGATCCCCGCCTTCTACATCGAAAAGATGAGGAACACCCAATCCCTAGATGAACGCCAGGCGATTCTCCGCAGCTATAAAGAGAGTCTACGCCCACCAGGTGACAACATTATACAAAGGGACAACCTACCAGCCTAAGGCTGGCACCAAAGCACCGTTCCGTATTCACGGGACGCGATGATACCCACTGAAAAGGGTAACGGACCCTGTCACAGTTTCCACACCGCCTCTCAGGAGGAGGGTGCGAGGACCACCTTGAATGGCACGGCTCGAAAATAACAGTGTAGTATCGGACCTGTGTCCGACTACACCACTTCCGAAAATAAAATACAGTCCATTGAAGAGTTGGTATTATTGACCCCAAGAATTTTGTGGTCCTCCGACAGCCGGATCAAGCCATCAAGAATTCAACCATCAAGAATTTGGAAAATTTTCGAGTGACGTCGCTTCCGAATACAACGAAGAGACATCGTGTTTTATCTCGTCAAGTGGACGAGTCTTCGTGTATCATCGTGTTTTATCTCGTCAAGTGGACGAGTCTCCGTGTATCATCGTGTTATTTATCTCGTCAAGTTGGACGAGTCTCCGTGTATCTTCGTGTATCTTCGTGTATCTCGTCAAGTTGGACGAGTCTGCGTGAGTCTCCGTGTATCTCGTCAAGTGGACGAGTCATCGGGTGCTGTCTCGCCGAGGGAAAAACACCGAACGGTGCGACGAGTCGTCGGGTGCTGTTCCATCGATGGAAGAACACCGAACGGTGCGACGAGTCTCCGTGTGCTTTCCTGTCGACGTGCAGCGAGCGGCCACGCAGTTTGCAGTGAAGAGAAGATAATCTATTAAATAACCGAACTCGGGCTACCTAACGGTGCCAAACGGCCAGAGTTTCGGGGTTGTCAATCGTACTACGCCGTTACGAGTGTTGCTGGTGCGGGGGCCGGACTGTAGGCACTGCTGAAGGGATCGGACATTCCAGCCGATCACCTAGCACCCCGTAGTAGTCTCATTCCTCTGACGGGTAGTTCCCACCACCTACCCTATCCATTGTATCCATCCCTAAGGGAGCGTATCTTGTGGTGTAAACCCAAGCCCTCCCGAAGGACTGTTAGGGACTGTTAGGTGTTAGGGACCGTTAGGGACGTTAGGGGCTTACAAGTGCCGAAGATGCCGACTACAAGGAGTCAGGCAGCCGAGGATAGGATGCGGGTATATGAAGATCCTCCCGCGTCCCCGTCCGCGCATACGTCCGCGGACCGCGCCGTGAACGTTACCGCGATCGCGACCGAGACCGCGACCGCGATCGCGACCGAGACCGCGACTGAAACATTACCGCGTTCGACGTTGATCCACACGACCGTTATAGACGCTAGAGCCCGAGGATCGCGAGCGCCGTCCGTACGCTCGCACCGGTCCACCGCGAGCGCTATAGCCCGGATCAGACAAGCCGAACTAGAAGCCGAGGAACAACTCGTCGAGATCCGACGACAAGAGCTGCAGTTGCAAACGGCGTTAATCAAGAAGCGGTTAGCTGCGGACGTAGCAACGATCAGAGAAGAAACAGATCGGGAAAGCTTGTGTGCAGAAGAAGCAGTTGATACAAATCGCAGAGTGAGCGATTGGCTGCAGGGAACACAAGCGCCCATGAATTGTGAACCGGTCAAGGAAATTTCGCCACCACTTCGGGTGGAGCAAGGTGAGGTGCGGGCACCACACCCGCCAGTGACACAAGGGCCTGTCACAGAAGAAAGGGCGGTGCGGCAGAGACCCAGAACACCTACGCCGGACCGGGGCCAGGATAAAATAGATCGATTGGTAAATGCCATGGAACGAATAACAGGGAGTAGGTCGTCGCCTAGACACGTGCAGGACCTGCCGGTATTCAGTGGGGCATTTACTGAGTGGCTACCTTTCAAGGCAGCCATGAGAGAGTCGACGAGTTTGTACAAGTACTCGCCCATGGAAAACATGACTCGCCTCAGAACGTGTCTGAAAGGTGATGCGAAACAAGCGGTGTCCAGTTTATTATTCACTGAGAGTGACCCGGAGATAATCATGCGCACTCTCGAACAATGTTATGGGCGACCGGAGCTTATAATGAATAGCGCCCTGGAAGATTTAAAGAGATTGCCTCGATTAGGCACCGCGGCAAGTGAAATAAACAATTTCGCGATAAAAGTGCAAAATATAGTCACGGTCATAAAGACTATTGATAAACGAGGGATGATTCATAATCCCATGTTAGCGCAGCAAGTTACAGACCGGATGAGCCCGTATATGGTAGCAAGATGGTGCGACTACGCCAAGGAGTGTGTCAATCAACCCGAGCCAGAGATAATTCAGTTATCTAGATTCCTAATGGCAGAGGCGGACTCCACATTAAAATACGCGTTTTCATCATCAACGGGAGCTGTACAGATACGAAACCACGCCGCTAACAATAAACAAGAACATTTGCCAAAGAGGGCAAATGAACGATACCGCAGTGCTAAGGTGTATAGCACAATAGAAGAGAAACCGAAAAGTGTTTCGTGTTACTGTTGTGGGGAAGCACACAGAACTTCACGGTGTAAAAAATTGAGCGATATGTCTGTCAAAGACAGATGGGAATGGGCGAAAGAGACACACATCTGCTATCTCTGTCTTGACGTCAAACATAGACGTGACAAGTGCAAGGCAAAGAAATGCGGAATAGAGGAGTGCAGAAAGCCACATCACGCGCTATTACATTATACACCACGTAAGGAAGACGTTGTTATTGCCGCCTCAGCACATCGACTGGGAAACAACGAAAAAGTTTTATTGAAGGTATGTCCGATTCATATAAAGAAACAAGACGGGGGCACGGTGAAAACGTATGCGTTGCTCGATGAAGGATCTACCATCACACTGATCGATGAAGAGATTGCCCGAATGGTCGGAGCACAAGGCCCGACACAAGTTTTGAATATTCAAGGCGTCACATCGACTCAGCGCGAAGCCGACAGCCAAGAGGTCGAGATTGAAATACAAGGCGAGGGCCAGACGAATGATTATGAGATCAGAGCACGTACGGTCAGAAACCTCACCCTAGGAAGTCAATCTGTGAAACCGGAACTATTGAGACGTTCATATCTCAAGGAGTTATGTTCGGAGAATATGTGTTATAAGAACGCGAAGCCACGCGTACTTATCGGAGCTGACAATTGGCATCTAATTGTAACACGACGTTTGTTATCGCGTAGGCATAACGAACCGGCCGCGTCATTAACACGACTGGGATGGGTGTTGCATGGGAAAATGCCACGTAGCTCGATTGTAACACAGGAAGAGAATAGAGTGTTGCATATTCGAACGTATCCAGAAAACGTGGGCGAGAGAGATGCTGAACTCGATGCACTCGTGAGGGCGCACTTCGATATCGACGCGCTGGGAATATCAAAGGTTCGAAAACCTAACGCTCTCGAAGAACGAGCAAAAAACATATTCGAAGAAACCGTTCGACGGGTTAACGGTCGTTTCGAGGTAGGCCTACCATGGGCCACAGATGATGTAGTCATGCCGCCTAGTTATGACATGGCTGTAAGGCGCTTACGCACCATAGAAAAGAAAATGGATGCATCACCGGAGTTCAAAACCGCGTACTCGGCTCAGGTGGATGGACTAGTGGCCAAGGGATATGCCACCAAGTGTGTTTCAAGTCACAGGGAAGAAAAGCTTACCTGGTACTTACCACATTTCGCTGTAACAAACCCAAATAAACCGGGCAAGGTCAGAATGGTGTTCGATGCAGCAGCCCGAGTAAATGGAAAATGTCTCAACGACATGCTGTTAGACGGACCGGACCTTCTGCGTTCACTACAAGGTGTTTTGTTTCGATTCCGGGAAAAGAAAATCGCAATCACGGCGGACATAAGAGGAATGTTCCTTCAAGTGAAAATACGTCAAGAGGATCGCGCAGCTCAACATTTCCTTTGGCGAGGAAACGACAGGTCGAAACCACCCGAGAAGTATGTGATGACGTCAATGATATTCGGGGCGCGCAGCTCCCCTTATATCGCGCACAGTGTAAGGAACCGTAACGCGGAAGAGCACAGCGACACTCACCCGCTAGCATATCGCGCCATCACACGGGCCCATTACATGGACGACTGGGTCGACAGCTATGATAATATGGAAGAGGCTTCTCGCGCCGTTCAAGAGGTACAAGAGGTACACAGAAGAGCGGGTTTCGAACTCGCGGGATGGAGTTCGAACCGCGCCGAATTACTCAGCGATATACCTAGTGAAAGTCAAACGCAAACACCGAAGGAACTAGGAGCTAACGCTAACCAGTTTGGGAAGACACTGGGAGTGTTATGGTTGTCGCGAACAGACGAGCTAGCGTTCAATACCGCTAGACACAGAGTACCTGTAGAGGTTAAACGCGACGAAAGGACGCCCACTAAACGCGAGACTTTGAGTGCCGTCATGTCGATTTTCGATCCACTAGGATTAATTAGCCCGTATACAATCACAGCTAAGATAATGCTGCAGGGCTTGTGGAGAGAAAGCGTGGGCTGGGATGACCCGCTACCCACAGACGAGGCAACTGTTTTTAGTGAATGGCAGTCAGATTTGCGTTATATCGACGAGTTACGTTTGCCTCGTGTATACAATACCTGTCACAGTATTAACCGACAACTCCACGTGTTTTGTGATGCCAGTGAGCAGGCATACGCAGCGGCCGCATATTGGAGATTTGTGAACGACGACCGCAGCGTGAACGTAACGCTAGTCGCAGGAAAAGCAAAAGTAGCGCCTATGAAAGCGCAAAGTATTCCGAGAATGGAATTACAGGCTAGCTTGATTGGTGCGCGGCTAGCATCAGAAATTTTAAAAGAGTATGACGGAAAACCTGAAGTCGTATATTGGAGCGACTCTAAGACTGTACTCCACTGGATACGTAATGATTCATCGCGATACACACCGTACGTGGCGCATAGGCTAGGAGAAATAGCCGAACTTACCGAGTCCAGACAGTGGCGATGGGTGCCGACAGCGCAGAATGTAGCTGACGACGCCACCCGGTCAGGGAACACTCGCTTGAAAAGCGATGACCGGTGGTTTGTCGGGCCAGCTTTTCTGTACGAGGCAGAGGATCGATGGCCCATCGAAGTATCTGAGAGACTGGAGGCAGTCGAGGAGCAAGCATTCGTGGCTCACACGACCATACATGAAACATCATGGCTGAGATTTCAACGATTTTCCTCATACGAACGGGCGAGACGGACAATAGCGTACGTACTCGCATTCATTGATAAGTGTCGTAAGCGAGCGACAGAGATGGATGTATCTCACTTAAAACGGGCAGACATTATTTTAATTCGAGAAGCTCAAAAAGAGAGTTTTCCGAGCGAAATGAATCGCTTATCAAACGGGAATAACGTCGACAGAACGAGCCGACTTTACAAGTTAGACCCGATGTATGGAGCCGACGGGATAATACGTTTAAACGGACGTATACGCGCGGCTATAGTACCCACGTCGATGAAGGAACCGCCAGTACTGGATGGGACACATCACCTCACAGAATTGCTCATTCGAAGCGAGCACGCGAACAATCACCATGTCGGAAGAGAACACGTCGTAAATAGCCTACGACAGAGATACTGGGTGATACGACTGCGACCCGCAGTAAAGAAAGCATTACGAAAGTGTAATATATGCAAGCTAAGAAAAGCTTCTCCCATAACGCCAGTAAAGGGAAATTTACCGGGCGCAAGATTAAGTGCGTACACAAGACCGTTCTCAAGGAGTGGTATCGATTGTTTCGGACCTATGACAGTGACCATCGGGCGGCGACGAGAAAAACGTTGGGGAATGTTAATAACGTGTCTGGTAACCCGAGCCATCCACATAGAAATCGTGGCCAGTCTAAGTACAGACTCAGCCATAATGGCGTTGCGACGCATGGCGGCCAGGCGAGGATGGCCCGAATTAATATGGTCAGACAACGGTACGAATTTTCGCGGATCGGACGTCGAACTCAGGAATGCATACAACGAGTGGTTGCCTTCCCTAAAAGATTACGCGAGGTCAAAGAACTCGGAATGGAAGTTCATTGACCCGGGCGCGCCGAACCAGGGGGGAGCGTGGGAACGGCTAATACGTAGTGTTAAAACCGCACTCGCCGTCACGCTCAACGAACGCGCGCCACGCGAAGAAATATTATCTACTGCTCTGACCGAAATAGAGCATACAATAAACTCGCGACCGCTAACACACGTGTCAGTAGAACATTGTGAGGCGGAGGCTTTAACGCCTAATCATTTTTTAATCGGTTCAGCGATAGGTGTACCTCACGTTGGAGAGTGCAACGCAGCCGACAAGAGGACCTGGAGAGCGTCACAGGCACTAGCAAACATGTTCTGGACACGGTGGATTCGCGAGTATTTACCTACGCTAACACCCCGTGGTGACGTCAGGCCTCAAAATATTGAACGTATTAAAGTAGGTGACGTAGTAGTAATAGCAGACGGGCTGTTACCGCGAAACGTGTGGCCCAAAGGGCAAGTCGAGAAAATATACGAAGGCTCAGATGGAGTCATACGCAGCGCGGACGTGAGGACGCGTGGAGGAATTTTCAGACGACCAGCAAAGAGACTCATCGTCCTCCCGATATATTAAGAGGCTCAGTGTCTTCGCCGGAGGGAGATTGTTGAGGACAGATGAGTCTTAGCTTAGTTTAGTTAGTTTCTTTTATTGTTTATTGAATGACTATGAAAATTATACATAATAAAAATTACTAGTTGTGAGGCATAGTCGCGATACCCCAACTAGGTGAATATTTTTATATTATTTTGGTTATTTTAAGGGTTTTTATTCTAATTATTAAAGAGAGTTATGTTTAGAGTATAGAAATAAGGATATCGGGGCCTTATATGTTTGTAATATTCAATTTGAGAACATGTTTTGTATTCTATGTATACCAGTAGTAATTAGGAACTTGTATTACGGGTTATGGTTATTTTTATTACAGCTTCACAGTATAATGATTTTTACAAGTAGTTATGCGCTATACATAAGATAGTTAGCAGATTATAAGACGATTGACGTCACGTTCTTATGTACAGGGATAAGCGCCCTATATACAACAGAGTAAGTTGTACCAATAAAGAGTCTACGTATTTGAGTTTGATTTATACAAAGTGTTCCTGTATATATTAAGTCATTTACTTGTGTTTTAATTAAAATTTGAGAATTGCGACGCACGCGAGCTATGAAGCCGCAATGACGTCATACTGTGTATATTTTTTGAGTATTATTATTACTTCTGTGACTCCGCCTACAAATTTAGGGCCTATTACAGGCAGATTGTGTTTTTTAACGAGCTTGAACTATGTAATAGTTGTAAGTGTTATTTTTACGTGAAGTATAGTGCCAAATTGTTGAATGGCATGCGTCGCTAGTTCCCGAAGCGGACACGCCGACGCTAGTAGCTACAAACGTTAGCTACTCACCCGCTAGTCCGGACCCCGAACCCGAACCCGAGTCCATCGAAATGGACACGGCAATCCGAACAGACAACGAGGGCTTCACCCTCGTTCAAAAAAATAAGCCTGCCAAACGGGCACCGCGTTCGCGTCCCGAGTCTCCGGAGACTCAGTCCCGCCCACAAAAGGCGCAAAAAACCGGGCTCAACAGCCACGCCCCCCGCTCCGCAGCGCCCTCAGCGCCTGCCGGTACCTTTGCCGGCAGAAAGGCGCGTCGCCCGCCCCCCGTCACGGTCCAGAACAAATCGGTCTGGACAAAACTCTCAGAGAAACTGAGAGAACTTCGCATCCACTACACCCAGGCCAGTAACACGGCCAACGGTATCCGCGTCCAGGTTTCCACCTCGGACGAACACCGCCAATTTACCAGGTTGCTCCGGGACAGCAACCTCGAATATTTCACATACTCCCTGGAGGAAGAACGACAACTCCGGGTTGTAATCCGCCGCATCCCGGTGGAAATCACACCCGAGGAGGTCAAAACTGACCTCTTAGCCAAGGCCTTCCCTGTCCGCGAAGTGCACAGAATGCACGGCGGACAATCGAAAAACAGACCTCTCGACATGGTCTTAGTCATTTTGGAACTGACCCCCGAGGGCAGAGCCATTTTTAACGTTAGGAAAGTGTGTGAGCTCTCCGGAATAGCCGTAGAGCCCCCACACAAGAACCGCAGTCCTCCGCAGTGTCACAACTGCCAGCTGTACGGTCATTCGGCACGCAACTGCCATCTCCGTCCCAGGTGCGTTAAGTGCCTCGGGGACCACGCGACAAGCGAGTGCTCGCGCACTCGTGAGTCTGCTACCCCTCCGAGCTGCGTGCTATGCGGCAACGAAGGTCACCCCGCGAACTATCGCGGCTGTCCCCGTGCCCCGCGCCCCACGCGCCCTATGCGACCCATGCGCCCTACGCGACACACCCCTCCTCAGAGGACACGTCCCGCCGTAGGACAGGCAAAGCCCCTGCTCACGCCAGAGGCTTTCCCCAGCCTCCCGGGCGCCTCCAGCGCCCCGGTGGCAGCCGCCCCCGCGCCCCGCGCACCCCCTCCGGCCATGCGAGCTCCTCAAGCAGCATGGGTCTCCACTCCCCGCCCTCAGCCTCCTAAGGCTCAGGCCCCCCCGCCCGTCAACACGCGCCGCGGCGTTGACTACATGGTCATGCTCTTCCGTGAGCATGACCCTCAGGAAGTACTGGCGTACGAACAGTGCGTCGCTGAGTACGGTCCCGGCGAATCCATCAGGCGTTTCCCCCTGATGACAGCGACGCTAATGCGCCTGGCCCGTGCCGGGAAATAGATAACGGTTATAAATGGCACGCATTAAGCCTAGAAGCCTCAATATATCTTTTTTTAACGCGCGAAACCTCTTTCCACAACGGGACTTAGTATCCACCTTTCTTAGGGAACGGGAGATAGACGTGTTTCTAGTACAAGAAACACTTCTAAAACCCAGTAGGCGCGACCCTAAGATAGCAAACTACAATATAGTCAGAAATGACCGTGCCACCCTAGGAGGCGGCACGCTCATCTACTACAAGCGTTCCCTCTATTGCATGCCAATAGACCCTCCCGCACTTACCAATATGGAAGTGTCCGTCTGTAGAATAGGCATGACTGGCCATCCGTCAATCACGCTTGTCTCTGCATATCTCTCTCCGAATAAAAGACTCCTTCAGTCCGATCTGGAGGCGCTTTTTTCACTCGACCAATCAGTCATAATAGCAGGCGACCTCAATAGCGGTCACACCCTTTTCAACAACCCGCGCAACACCCGTAACGGGGTTATACTAGAACTACTTTGCGACGTGCTCGGCTTTGACGTCATAGCACCGCTAGAGCCCACGCACTTTCAAGACAACTGTCAACCGACAGTACTTGACATAGCCCTCCTCAAAGGTGTCTCACTTCGGTTACGACTTATAGAAGTCGTACACGAACTAGACTCCGACCACCGCCCGGTTATCTTACAACTCGGGCAACCGTTCGACCCCAGTCCGCCAAAAGTCAAAATAGTTGACTACGCGATCTTAAATCGCTACTTATCCGATAACGCGACCCCGTCCAGCCTAGCTAGGATCCCCGACGTATTGGAGTCAACCGCAGACGCCGATTTAGCCATCGATTCCCTGGTCGACTACCTCCAAACCGGTGTAAGGGAGGCCTCGAGAGAGGTGCAAGCGGCAAACGAACGCCGTTTTATACTCCCCCCCGGCTTACGAGCGTTAATCACGGAAAAGAACGCCGCGACACGTGCACATGACTCTTATCCGACGAGGGATAACACCCGTAGGTTACGACAACTTCAGAGAGAGGTTAAAACTCGCATCGGAGAGTACAGAGGTCACCGGTGGGATAACCTCTTAGAGGGTCTCAAGCCGTCCCATCTGGCTTACTGGAACCTCGCCCGCTCTCTGAAGTTAGAAGCTTCCGCCCAGATGCCGCCCCTCGAAAGGGGCCCCGATCTCCCACTCGCGTTCGATAGCGACGATAAGGCAGAATGCCTTGCCGCAAGCTTGGAGAGCCAGTGCTCCCCAAACTGCGACAACGTAGACACTGCCCACATCGAAACTATCGAGACCGCCGTTCAGGAACTCACGTTGATTCCCCCCGCGGAAACGTTAACCCCGGTCACGCCAGATGAGGTCTGTTCTATCATCAAAGGCCTTAAGCCTAGGAAATCTCCCGGTCCTGATGGTATCAGGAATGAAGTACTCAAACTTCTTCCTGATCACCTCATAGCTCTTTTGGTCTGCATCTTCAATGTAGCCATAGCCCACTGCTATTTTCCAGCCGTCTGGAAAAAAGCTATAGTTATAGGTATTCGCAAGCCCGGCAAAAAAGCTTCGCTTCCCGATAGCTATCGCCCGATCAGTCTCCTAAACACTTTAGGGAAACTCTATGAGCGGATCCTTCTGAACCGTCTCAAGGTCGTTATAGACGACAAGAATTTATACCCGCCCGAACAATTCGGTTTTCGCGCCCGTCACTCGTGTACACATCAAGTGCACCGCCTCACGGAGCACATCACGAGTAACTTCGCTAAGAGCAATATCGCTCCCGCCCGCACGCTTGCGGTCTTTTTCGACGTAGCCAAGGCCTTCGATAAGGTCTGGCACGCCGGACTGGTCCACAAGCTTCACCATTTAGAAGTCCCGGATAGGCTAGTACATTTAGTCCGCGATTACCTAAGCGACCGCACCTTCCACTACCGAGTGGAAGGAGTACTCTCCACCGCACGTCCCATTCGTTCAGGCGTCCCGCAAGGCTCCATTCTGGCACCTTGCCTATTCAATTTGTACGTCAGCGACCTCCCGAAACCCCCCGAGGTCGAGGTAGGGCTCTACGCTGACGACACAGTCATATACGCGTCAAATAGGAACAGATCTTTTCTCGCTCACAAAATACAACGCGCCGTAACCACTCTCGGAGAGTGGTTTCGAACGTGGCGTATAGCTATTAATCCGGTTAAGAGCGCCGCGATTATGTTCGAACCGACTACATGCAGATTACCACGCACGGTAGGACCTCTAACATTATTCGGTAAAAATATCCCTTGGGCCACCAAGACAAAATATCTGGGTGTCATCCTTGACTCGAAGCTTAACTTCAACCCACACGTCACTAGAGTCCGGAATAGGGCCATTTGGGTCCTTTCCCGTTTACGACCCTTGCTCAGTTCGGTAAGCAAAATGTCCATAAGACATAAGCTTACACTGTACAAGATGTGCGTTCGTCCGATCTTGACATATAGTTGCGCCGCGTTCGCACATATGTCGAAACACAACTTTGCCCGCTTGCAAAGAGTGCAAAATCGATTCCTCCGTCGCCTGCTTGACCCTCCAGCCTTCGTTAGGAACATGGACCTACACAGGGACATGAGGCTTCCCTCGTTAGAAGCCTATGTGAAGTATCTCGCTAGGAGATACTTCGATAGCGCTTCGAACCATCCAAACCCGCTTGTAAAGTCCTTTGTGAACTACACGCCTAACCACGCGATACCCGTTGTCCAACGTTACAAACGCCGTCCGCGAAATCTCTTTGTCGATCCCGACGACGACATAGAGAAAGCTAACAAATTCTACGCGTCCACTCCCGCAACATATGCGTGCTCGCGCCCACGCCCGCGAAACCACCGTTCCCTCCGCAGGGGACGAACGGTTAACTTCGCGCCCGCACACCCGCCACGACCACCCTCCTCTGCGGCAACTCAAGCCTAGGTCCGATCCATCGGCATGGAGCCCTTGAGCCAAGCAGCCGCTCGCGCGATACAAGTGACTGTACAATCACTAGCTTTCACAGCCATACATGACACTGCATTATACACACATGCACAACACACATAGGTACATAGGTTCTGTAAGGGACCTTTTTTTTTTTCTTTTTTTGAGGCTAGTTAGTCTAGATCAAAAATTTCAGACCACTAAATACACATACACATGTTCCTTCCCTCCTCCCAGGGGGCAGAAACATGTATATCTGTATAGTTAGTTTAGATCGAATTACGGATAGGGAATTAGTCAGATCGCGACTTAATTGCATACGCGCAACAGTCCGAGCCGAGGTCCGGCCACTTTGGCACCCTCGGATGTTGTTGCTTAGCTTTCGTGGCTGAGTGCCCTAAGCGCTCGCCCCCAAGCCCGGTAAAGCTGTAAAAGCCGTAAAGGCTTCAGGGCCCCTCAGGCTAACAGTGTAGTCAGTTCGAAAAAAAAAAAAAAAAAAAAAAAAAAAAAAAAAAAAAAAAAAAAAAAAGTTGAATGGCACGGCTCGAAAATAACAGTGTAGTATCGGACCTGTGTCCGACTACACCACTTCCGAAAATAAAATACAGTCCATTGAAGAGTTGGTATTATTGACCCCAACATAAATAGTATTTTTAATAATTTGTTTTGTGCTCTTTGTAATGTATTCAGGTTAGTCTTCGCAGCGGATCCCCAGGTTTCTACCAGATAATCAACTTACTTACTTAACAAAAATCAATATTTAAGGCTAGCTGTTCCCTATAGGCGTTCCATAATGCTAGATAGCCAGTACTGTTCCTCGTGAATCTGGCTATAATATACAAAAGGTATTTTTCAAATCTGAGTGGTAGTTTCAGAAATAACCGTGTTTAAAAACAATCTAGCAAAAAACTCTTCCGCTTTATTATATTAGTATAGATATAAAAAATATGATCACGGATTTCAAAAAAAAATAATCAACATAATAGTTGCTGTATTCTTAAAACAAGGTCACGGCACTTCGCAGATTGCGTAGTGTACAAGGTCAAAATCCTCATGTTACATTACATATTACGTAACGATGATACGTAACCGGTATAATACGTTATGCGGAAATCTAGACACATGGTAGTGTAATCTAATCATGTTCAGAAAAGAAAAGTACGGAACACCGGCCAGTATGTATATTTACACGAATTATTTCGAGCGAATATCGACCCCTCCATAAATCAAAAACTATTCAAAATATACACACTTAAAAATTTGTATGTTTGATTTTGTAAATAAATCCTAAATTATATAGGTATACTGGGTGTTAGGCGACCGCTTCCGAAAACGAAGACAGATGATAGTACTAATGAAACCATTGATAATGGGACGAAAATAAATAGGTCCTGTTAAAAAAAAAACTTTTTATTAGCATTATTTACACTCCATCGCTTTTTTGTTATTGTTTTATTTTAATAATGCCTAACGCGTACGTTTATAGTGCTCGTGAATACGGTAACATGTTAATGTGCCTTGGAGAAGCTCGCGGGAATACTTCGCGTGCGTTGCGAATTTACCGAGAGAGATTCCCGACAGCTCGACATCCGGCTGACTCTCGTCTGATAACAGCAGCATCTCAGCGAGTGTTGGAAAATCGGCCCATTGCTCCAGTAGCGGCAGGAGGTGAAAGTCAAGAGGCTGTTCAGTTCGAGGAGCGCATTTTAGATGTCGTTCGCCGTTATCCGAACTTAGGTACACGAAGTATCGCTAAATTGTTAAGGCGTCGGAATGGAACAAGTGTGTCATACTGGACAGTTCACAAGGTGTTAAAGCGTAACCGAATGCGGCCATACAAAGTGCACAAAGAGCAAGCTTTGGTACCTGGCGATCACGACCGCCGGCGAGTTTACTGCCGTTGATATTATACCAAAAACAACGTGTCCCTGGTTTCATTGAGCACGTCATCTGGACGGACGAGTCAACATTTACCAGAAACGGCCTGTGGAACCGAAGAAATACACACGTGTATTCCGAGGTGAACCCGCACGCTGTTCTACAAACCGGGCACCAAACCCGATGGATTAACGTATGGGCAGGTTTATTTAAGAATCGCATACTAGGGCCAGTGTTTCTGCCACAGCGACTTGACGGACAGCGATATTTAAACTTTATAAATGAACAGTTGGTGGACATTTTACACAAACTATCATTAGCTGAATATCACCGCACATGGTTTCAGCATGATGGTGCACCTCGTATATATATCATGTTTCTGAGTCACCTGGATGTGATCTAGGCGTTTGACGGGTGAGTCAAGGATAAAATGTTACTTTCAGATCCTAATAACTATAATATATATATATATATATATATATATATATATATATATACATACATAAATCACGCCTCTTTCCCAACGGGGTAAGCAGAGACCACGTCCTTCCACTTGCTACGATCCTGACATACAACTTTCGATTCCTCGACATTCATCAATCTTTCCATGCATGCTCGTCGGTTTAGAGTACTGTTGACCTGACCTTTCTTCAAAACGTCCCCGATTTGATCGTGGAACGTTCGTCTAGGCCTTTCTCTTGCAACGTTCCCATTCGCACTCATCTTATAAATCTGTCTAGACAATCTTCTTTCATTCATCGTCTCTAAATGTCTAAAACATCTAAGCATCCCTTTCTCAATCCAAGTATCTATTTCTTCTTTCAGACTAACAACGTTCTCTTACCACACAATTTCTTATTCTGTCACTCAATTTCACTCCTATCATATTTCTTAGCGCTATCATTTCTACTGCATTTATTCTACTTTCATGTTTTTTCTGCCACACCCAGCTGTCACTTCCGTACATGAGTGATGGAACTAACACTGCTCTATGTACAGCCAGACGAGCTTTTCTAGAGATTTTCTGGCTGTTCATAAAGGCGTGCAACGCCCCATTCATCTTGTTAACAGTATTAACTCTCCTTTCAATATCACTTTCACACTTTCCATCACTAGTAAACATTGATCCCAAATAAACAAATTCATTCATTTGCTCTAGGTTTTCGTTTTTATTTTTATTTTTATTTTTTTATTATATATATAAATATATATGTATATATATATATATATATATATATATATATATATATATATATATATATATATATATATATATTGAGTAGTTCTTAAGTTATTAGCATTGACTCATAAACGTAATATTTAGCATCAAAGTAGATCATTAAGCATATATATACAAAGAAAAAAAAAACTTCAAAAAAGTACGAAATAATACTCATAATGAGTATCAACTAATTCTAATTCTATTTTAGTTTCAATTTCTCTTATTTTTAATATCCAATTATCTTCTCCTATTTATGTTAAAACTTTATGTTTAAGTTTTGTTATCTTATATGTATATAGTTAAATCTATTACTTAACTATGTTATCTGTGCTTGTTGTGTTCACCTGTGAATATAACGGCACTTTAATTTGATTATATGAATAGTTTTATCAACCATGTACAATGCTATGTTATATTGGTGAGCCGTAATAAATAAATAAATAAACTACTACGTCTTTTCCATCCACTCACCGTTAGATGGCGCTGTGCAGCTTTTCAAAAAGCTTTGCTATCCTAACAAAAACACATATGAAAAAGGTGCCAAGTATGATAGAAACGACATTGGGGGTAGTCATTGTAACCGATAAAAGAGCTGAGATCTAACGGGTGCCAAGTTCCATAGCAGTTCCTATAATTATAGCTGTATGAATGTACGTTCTTCAATTCATTTACATAACAATTTGTTACTTTGTTGATATGGGCCTATCCTATATGTAAAATCCCAAAAACTGAAATAGCCCTAAATTAAATTCTGTATTTATGCCTGTTATCAGCGATTTTGTCTGTCATTAAAAGTGTTTGTGTTTAGCCTAACTCGATAATATTGATAACAATAGATATATGCTATTCATATAACGAAATCCCTTTATCATCTGATAATTTTACGACCGTACCTCATGAATCATGTGCGTTCATAATGCCGTAGGTTGTCAGGCAACGGCATTTCACTAGTAAATCCTATAAAAGATTGTGCAATCAGAATATTTAATAATAGATTTACATGAATACTAAGTACGATTTAAAATATTTATGTTATCATGTCGGAGAACAAAGTTTTTGATCTAGTTGAAACTTATTCATAATTAGTTACTCCAGTCTTCAAATTGTAAGATTTTTAAGATCCCGGTACTAAATAATTACATTTATATAAATCCCTAGTTATATATCATAAATAAATATCTTTTTTATCAGTATCTGATAATTTTACGTCTGTATTTCATCATTCGTGAATCATGTGCGTTCATAATGCCGTAGGTTGTCAAGCAACGGCATTTTACTAGTAAATCCTATAAAAGATTGTGCAATCAGAATATTTAATAATAGATTTACCTGAATACTAAGTACGCTTTAAAATACTTTTGTTATCATGTCGAAGAACAAAATTTTTGATCTAATTGAAACTTATTCATAGTTACTCAAAGTTAAACCAGTCTTCAAATTATAAGATTTTTAAGATCCCGGTACTAAATAATTACACTTATATAAATTCCTAGTTATATATCATTAATAAATATCTTTTTTGCCGAGATATGAAAATTGTACGTCTGTTTTTTATCATTCACTACCTATGCCCGCGGCTTCACTCTTGTAGACTACTAAAAACATTTTTTATTTTTTGTTCGGTACTAAAATTATTTTTTATTAATAAAAGTAGCCCGGAGATTACCCGGAATAAACAGACAAAAAATAATAAAATGGGTTTTTTGTTATGAGTATGAGTTGGTAATTTCATATGCATTTACTAAAAACCCGTTATTTCGACATTACAAACGGACACTTATATTATATGTTATTTTATTATATGTTAATGTGTTTATTTTACAAAATTAATTATGATAATCTAATAACATCTGTGAACTTCACCTGATGTCCAGCCTCAAGGAGCGCGTCGACGATCCCTTTGCCGAGCGTGTTGTGACTCCGCGACGGTACAGGGAACACGACCAGTATGTTGTATCCACGAGCCGTGTACACACTGCAGAGCGTACACACCAGCCAAGTAACCAACTTCATTGTATCTGAAAATATTTATTGAAGTGAAAACTTCTTCAGCACCGTTGTGATTCGAAAATCTATGAAACGAAAAAACATCAATAAAAAGAGACAATCATATACATCTATAGGATAATAGCCTACGAGAGAATGAGATAGAATGCATTTACCTTGTGCACGGTCAATGCAAGTCCTTATTTTCATGATTGTGATCGTCGTCGGATTGGCCTAGTGGTGGGAGACGACCAGACTTCATACGTGAGTGCACGAGTGGTCAATATTTTGAATCTCGCTGATTTAAGATATTAAGAACATATTTTTCTATATTTTTCTGAAGCTTTCTGAAACCTGTTAACTGCTGCATACAATTTTTTTTCTTTCAATCGTAGTAGAGTAAGTGACAGCATTGTATCTGTTGGTAAGCACAGTGCCATTCAACAACATCGGCGACCACCGAGGGATCTGTAATCCAATGCCATGTCATGCAGGACTACGTAAATTTCTCTTCACGTTATGTTTGAAGGACTCTATGTTGTAGGAAGGAGGGAACACTAGCGGGAGACAGTTCCACATCCTCACAGCAGCCCGCGTGCACGATTTTTTCAAACCGAGAAACTTGATAGTGGCGCCCCCTCTCTACAGCGTTTGAGATAAGTTGTACAAAAAATTGAAGGCACTTTTTAAAAAAAGTTTTTCTCATTAAATTTTTGGAGAAAAAAAATTCCTAGAAATTTTCTTAAAAAAAATATTGGTCATAACGTAGAACCGCTACTCAACTTTTTTTCAATTTGCTCTACTCCGAGTAGTAAAAAATATGTTGAAAAAAGGAATTTCCTTAAAAAAATGGATTATTTTACAAAATACCGACGATGCTCAGTTAGGTTAGTTTGGACTTACGTACAAGTACTAGGTAGTGGTCAATAGATTGCATAGGAAACGTTATAAATCACGTACATACCTCAATACAACAGTTCGTACAAGTCTGGTCGTCACACCGCTAGGCCAATTCGACGACGAACATAGTCGTAAAAATCAGGAATTGCATTAACTTTGTAACTGTACAGGCGAAATCCTCTAGATATATGTGTTTGTCTCAGTTTGTCGCAATCACATTTACAAATTAAGATCCCGCTAAAAACTACCACGTGATATTCGAAAAGAATCGGAAATGTATTTTATATTTTGCCTAAATAGCTTTGGCATTCTATAGAATGCTTAGGCAAAGTATGTAACAATTTTCTTTATTTCATACATTTCCGGGAACTCTTAGGCATTCTATAATATACTGGCATTTCATACATTGCCTATAAACATATAGATTTCCAAAGACGCGATAGACGAATTAAATCTACGTAATTAGAACTTCATATTGTGGTTTATGTTTGAGAATGTCTGTCCGCGAACAAATTGAGAAATACAACAGCTTATCAACGTGATAAATGTATACTTTTTTAATTATTACCATGTTTATCATATGATATGTCATCAGACTTATGAAGCGTGATTGCGTAACATTACTAAGATTAAAAAACTCAAAAGATTGCTTTCGTTTGTTTGTATGATCGCGCTTAATTGTGGAAACTACCAGTTAAATAGGCAAAACTCTTTTTTTATTGTCTACTAGCTGTGCCCCGCGTTTTCACCCGTGTATAATTTAAAAGAAATCGCTAATTGATGATTTATACGACTTCAGTCACAGATTTGAGATAAAGGCAGATGATGGAGCCTGACAGAACATGAAATTGTCCCTAACAATTTTAGTGAGTTTTTGGCGGGATCTCAGACTGTCATGTAGTGGTTTTTGTTTTTTATTCATAAATTTGTGTTTTGGACCCTGTATTGTGTAAAATAGGTGGCATTTTGCATAATAAAGCTTGGCTATTGTATACAAGTGAAGCGGATTGAAAATAATAACATAGGACATGAATTCTGATATGCCACAAAAACTCCCTCGAAAGTTCTAACAAGGCAGCCGCCATCTTTTTAGGATTCTGAATTCGTCATAACACTTGAAACGTTTTTAGATATAAATTATTCTGATTTAGTTTTGTTTAATTCCCGGTACGGTTTAATTATTTTAATTCGCGTTATACGTTTCCCTCGCTTTGTTGACAAAATGTAGAATACTTGACACTGGCCCAATGCACGAATGGTGCAGAGCCATAATTAAGAAGAAGAAGAACAATTTTAGTAGGTATTAGTATTCAATTGTATCAATATTGAAAGCAAACGTCATGCAATGTGAACGCTCCGTATGTTTTCATATTATATAAGAAATATGTCGTCTTGTGTGAAACTACACAGTTGAAGTTCTTCCTGAAGACAAAAAAGGAAGAGGGAAAATCGTTTCATACGTAACTTATGAGCCTATTTTGATATTATTTTCCGTGTTATTTGCTACTGATTACAAAACTGCAACAGTGTTGCTAGGTTACAATGAAATATTTTCCTGGAAGTGATAGTAAAATATATGTATTTAGCGTTAGAAGATCGTTTTATTTACAGCCTATCATGAAACTAAAGGTAGGGTAATATTTGTCACGTAATAGTTTGTTTGTTTGACAACGACTTACAAACACTGAAAGAGATAGCTTTATGGTTCCAAAGTAAAAAATTGACGAGAACTCTGGATAATTTAGTGTACCAGTAAAAATCTAAAATCTAAGATGATCGCCAAAATTTTCTGATGCTCACGACATCGGAACCATTAGGCACAGGTATAGTAAGTTAAAACAAAAGTAAATAAGTAAAGAGAACCAACAAATGTTCATTGATAAGGAAATAAATCAAGACGGCAGATATGAGTTAAGTTGTAAATTGTTATCTAAAGGTATTTGGGGTCCTTCCTTTCAAGTACACAATTAGTTTTTTGATGACGTATTATGGATTAATGACTAGATACACTACTGAAGTGGTAAAAACAATAGTAAAACTTATGTTAACTACCCTGGCAACATTATTCACACGATCGTGCGTGTTGTTATCTGGTTGCCAAGGACACACAGCTAAGTGCATGTCCCACTTTTGGTGTTCGTAAGGCTACATCTGCCTTTTTCTCAAATCTGTGACTTCAGTATAGAAAATATTTTTATCAGGTGACTAGGGTTATGCGTCACAACTCACACGGCTCGTTCGCGCCACTACACCTATAGTCATAGACCCAAGCCGAGTGTTGAATTATTTTATATTATCTCCCAATCTATTCGTCCAAATAACATGCCATAAAGAGCAAAGTTTATCTATATAAAATTGTCTTGATGATGAAGTAACTTTCTTTCATAAGGATTAATAAGCCATGCCTAATAATAGAGCTCAAAAATCACTTTCGGTAAAACTTTTTCACAATATACCTTATTGTGGCTTATGTATAAGAGATAGGCATATAATATCGCAGTCTTTTTTTAGATGTACTAATGAGCAATATTTTTGCAGTACATTTCATTTACGTATCACTAACCATTACGCCAGCGCACGCGGATATAGCAATTAGGTTGCACTATTTATTCCGACTTACTTAACAAAAATCAATATTAAAGGCTAGCTGAAAGGTGTAGCCTAATGCTAGATGGCGTATACTATTCCACGTAATCTGACTACCATATTCGGATTTTTCGAATCCGACTGGTAGTTTCAGAGATTAGCGTGTTTAACAAACGAACATAAAATCTCTTCCGCTTTATTATATTGGTATAGATTTATTAAAGAAGGTTATTTGGAGGCTATATAACATCACGCTATGACGTTCAGGAGCGGAGCAGTAACAATGTGGATATGTCAAGCAATCTGGTAAACTGTAGGCAAGTACGAGAAGTGAGAATAACGATAGGGTACTGTTTCACAAGTGGGCAAACTTTTTTCATTATGGGCCGGAAAAATTCTCGAAAGCTCTTATTAATAAAAACTAATTTAACTTTTATTTGAAGGCCCTGCCATGGTAGGACTTATGGACCTGCTTTTGATTGGCCACGATGCCCCCGTATGCAGGTTCGAATTGAGACGATGTTTCTTTTAAGAGCGAGAAAGGTGTTCGTCAGTTAGCCTGCTTCGAAGGCAGTTCTCCCGGATCTTCATACTAGAGAACGTGAGTTCACATACATGTGATGACGCACACATTGCCACAGTTTTTTGGACTGAACAATTATTTTGTAATCACAATGGTACAATGTTTTGTAACCATTTTCCTGTATTAAGAGTATCATTATGTTTTTCTATACAATGTATACAAGGACAAATTCAATATTTAAGTCATGAGTACGTGTAATGCTTAGACAACTGTGATGTTTATTTATTAATAAAGGAAATTATATACACAAATATAAATATATATATATATTATAAATACAAAGGAACTCAATAACGGTAAGGTAATAACTGCAGAAACACTACCGATACAAGTATACCTATCTCAAACTCGCAGAGCTCTTGGTTGAAAGCTGCGGTTAGCATCACGAGTGGCACGTCAAAATGACAGCACAATGCTTGATCATTAAACCGTCGATGGTCAGCAAAATAAAAAAGAATCGCTGTGACGTGTTTATCAACATGTGTATGGTGGTTGTGACCAAGTGGGGTACAGATACCTACCACCCGGATTGATTGCTGGCCGTACACCGGCGAATTTAATATCTTAACTTTGCCCACTCTGCTTATTCATGATAATTTAATGTATATTCGTAAAGAATATTACAAGCTTGATTTTCTCAAAGACCAGCCCAGTTTTAATAGTAGAAGTAGAAATAAATTAATCGTAACGTGTTTTAGACTTAGTAAGACTAATAAAACGTTGGAACCAAAAACGTACTGTGCGTTTATTGTACCATAGCTTCCCCATACACATCATTCATTCTTCGAGCTGTTTCTGAAGCGCTGATACCACGGTGGAACTCATTCGTAAATAACGCGACATTTTAAGTTTTCCATTTTGTGAGAAGAACGATGTCAAAGAAAAATGAAATGGTGCGAAAACAAGTGAACCACTAAATCGGAAACACAAATACACAAACCTAAATTTGAAATAAATTTGAATTTGGAATTGCTAACCAAACGCCAGAGATATTTGAGATCAAGGTGGCCAGTTCGACAAAACGCCAATTTCATATGTACGAACCTAATTACTAGAAATACATAAATTAGTCGTACCGTGTTTTAGACTTAATAAGACTAATAACAGTTTTTAGGTAATAGTGATAGATTCTATAATTAGATCCCGAAGCACATTATTGATTTGCGACCAAGACCTGATGGTCAAGGCTGATGGTCGAGGACCATGTCAAGCAGGTTTTACTATCAAAAGGTTATTATAGGATGGATCATTATGTGAATGATAGTGATGTCTGGAAATGACTCCCTCTCTGTGCATCCAATTAATTATGAATATGATTATTAAATGTAAATATTATTTATACAGTTGGACAAAAAATCGATCGAGTTTTTTGCCGGTTCTTCTCCATGACTTGTATGTTTTCCGAACCGGAAGTTCATAAGTGCCTTCTTAGGACCGAAATCGAATAAAGTATTTTTTTGCTTTGATTTAATTGTATTGATTCTACGAATGCGAGATGCCTAAGTATGTTACGTTTAGTGTATCGTAGTTGCGATCCTGTCGAACACAATTCTCATGTCCTATCAACGATAAAACCTGTCTTATATGACCCCACCACCGTAGGATTCTTTTTGTGATATTTTTTTATACGACAAGGTCCGTAAACGGCTACAGTAGCCTACAGACTCTTTTAATACCATAGCTATCAGTAGCACGTTGCCGACGTTAAATTCTCCTACCGCAAGGAGCACTGGAGACCCTACTCACCGCAGGAACACAACACAAGGTTATTTGGTTACCAAAAAAGTTTATTGTCATTTATTCAATAGCTAATTACCCCTTCACTGTTATCTTATGACATATCATACTTTACTATAAACGCATATGTTCCTACTTCCCAACTTTAACAGCAAATATATTTCATTTGGTCAAATTAAACCCGGCAACCGTAAAATATCAAGTATTTTTGGAAGATACGTTGACTCGGTTGTTACGTATTAATCAGAATAAAAAAAAACATTGTTGACGTAAACATAAAATCTTTTCAACACATAAATAGAAAAAAATAATTTTATAAGTACCTACTTACAAAATATACATATTATATATTACAAAACTGGAGGGTTTTGATATGTAAACAAAATTATTTTTGTGATAGATAATACAAGTTTACTGAGGTTCAAGGCTTTATAACTAACTACGTACGATGCTAAGAAGCGGATATGAAATATATTTCGGGTGACAACACAGAGCACAGCTAGATATATTATAAATATGATGTAACTGTGAAATTAGTAGATGGAATTACAAAACGGTATATTTTAGAACTAAATATTATTTGGACAACAGAGCTACGATTGAGATGTTACAAAAACCACTAATCTAAGTTGACATGGAAAGTAAAACATTATCAACAATGATATTGACAACAATGATATACAACATTATTAACATAAAACGTATATATTTAAAATTTGATCTTACGCATTGCTCAGTTAGGTAGTAATAGATAACTTATAAGCTTTTCTTATAAAATACTGTGTTACATAAAATACTTACCGGTAGAGTATAAAACACTTAAAGAATTAAAAAGAAATTAATAAAAGCGTATTCAGTATAAGTATGTTCTCTTTGGTTTGTTAATAAAATTATACTGTCGTGGTATATTAAATAGATTTTACACTTGCTATTTACATCACGCGACAATATCTCGTCGCGTCCCAGACTTGACTGACCACAATACGTCATCAATGAACTCATTGCCTTCATCATTAGCTGCATAAAAATATTAGGATTGTTTAATCAATTTAGGTACATACATTTTTTTCTGTAAACAGTCATTAGTTTTGTTGTTTGGACTTTATTCTCGGTGTTAGAAGTATTTTGAAGATTAACAAAACGTTCCTATATTAATATACTAGCTGAGCTCGCAGCTCCGCTCGTGAGTCGCACACGCTCGAATTGTGCTGCCTGCTTTCCCACCGGCCTCCAGCCGGTTATTTAAACGTCAAAAATGCTTGTCTATGTGTAGGTTCTTAGAAAATAGACATAATTTACTATTGCTGACATTTTTGTTTGTCATTTTAAGATCTTCAATTATGTAATGTAGGTAATTTTAAATACAAAAATGTTTATTGTGGGTGATGTTTTGTAGCTTTTTTGAAGGTCTAATATTATGTAGTATATTAATTTGATTTATCCCTTATGGTTTACTCAGCGTAAGCCATTAAAACTCCCCAAAAACGTCTTTCTTTAGAATTGATTCACCATTATCGACACTGCTTATTTCGTACGCTACTTTATTAAATAAAGTATTATTTATTTATTTATTAAATACTTTATTTAATATATCCTATAACCTGGCCAGATACTACGGCTATGAATGAAAATTAAAAATATGTAAATCTGGTTAGTGGTTCTCGCGTGAAAAGAAGATATACAAAAAGACAGACAGAGACTTTGAGTTTCATATGTGTATAGATATAATATAGAACTATAGATGATTATTTATATAATGAAGCCGGTTCTTTTAACACTAGTTCTGTGTATATTTCGTTTATTTTATTGATAATAAATTACTACAAATCAATGTCTAGATGATAACAATGAAAAAGTGGAGTTAGTCGGTTGTAGAGATAATAAATACGGCTGACTTTTATCAGATAGGAAGATAGGATAAAAAAATACAAAGTATCCAATTTCCTAATCCTTTCACGTGAAAGTATGTTTATTTTTAAAATAAATTTAAAATAGGTTGCAATGGCAACTCGCCATGGATATCCATTTCATAGATACAGAACATACAACATGAGACGTCGCGAATCACTATAGAACTAGTTACAGGAATTTAATATCTTAACTTTGCCCTCTCAATACATTCTTGATAATTGAATGTATATTCGTAAAAACTTTAACGAGCTAGATTTTGTCGAAGACCAGCACAGTTTTAATAATAGGTACTTACATATGAAATTAGCGTTTTATATGAAAAAATTAAAACAAAAAAAAAAAAGAAATTATTCATTTAATCAACAGAAGGATGTACCATTATTATCTATGTACTTTCGCCATTTTATAGTTAGTTCATTGCATTGCTGAAAAAAATTTAGGAGCGAGAATCAGTAAAATCTTTGAAGGGGTTTTGGACAGCCTCATCGGAATTGAAGTTTTTCCTTGCAAAAAATTGTCCAAATTCCGAAAAAAGTGGTAATCTGTTGGAGCAAGCTCCGAGAAAAATGGTGGGTGTCGAAGACATTCCAACAGCAGTTCCTCTAATTTAGCGACCGTCTTTTCCATCATGGTTTGCAATTGTCGACAATACAGATCAGCCGTTATCGTCTGGCTTGATCTTAGGAAGCTGTAGTGTATGACACCACCACCAGTCCTTTTTTCTGAGTCAACTTTCGCTTGGGACAGGATTTAGCCAGTTCTCCTGGGTTCAAACACCGTGATGAGCGTTTCCGATTGTCGTAAAGGATCCATTTTTCGTCACAAGTAACAATACGATTCAAAATTCCCTCGTTATTGTGACGGTTGAGTAACGTAACGCAGCACTCAATGCGTGTTTGTTGGTGTACTTCAGTCAATTCATGCGGTACCAATTATTGAGCTTTTTTCACTTTTCCAATTTGTTTCAAGTGACTTTCAAACTGTCATTTGACAAAAATTAACCAAATTTATGCTTAGGAAAGGCTGTAGCGTAGGCTATACAGTACCTAATGTTAGGTATTTAAAAAAAAATAAACGTTTTTTTTATGTATTTTAAAGCTTCATCATAATTATAATAATAGTCAATTGGAAAATCTCTTAAAACATTTTTTTTATTATAATAATTAGTTGAAAATTGTAATATTTTAAAAAGAATCACATGACTACGAACGATTGATCGCCAGGTTTATGACGTCATAATGTTAAAGGAATTTCATCGATTAAGAGTCAAAGCTCTGTATCAGCTGTGTGCTACATACAATAAGTAGGAATTAAAATTGTGACGTCACACGCGCTCGGATTTATTCGAGAACGATCGGCGCGTTTTCGGTACTGTATTCGAAAATTAATTTTCATTTTGAAATAACTTTTGAAATATTGCGAAAAAAAAATAGTTTGTTATAAAACTTATACATGATCTTTCCAACTATCCCAAAAAAAAAGCGGGAGCAGGATATCTTTTCTTAATTTATTTTGCAAACTTATACCATACATGCTCTATGGCGTTTCGCGAGCACGCTGGCCACCCCATAGCATTGATTTAAATGTCTCGAAGGTATTCGGCAACTACGGCCGCAGTATGGGGTCGTGCATTATCATGTATAAAAACAAATTATAGGGGCAAACTACAAATACTTCCAAAAGTCCAGTTAAATTTATCGTGCCGCTGTTAATGACACGGAGTTTAACACATATACCATACAAATACCACCCCATACCATAACTGACTCTCCACCATATACCTCTTTTCCAATGATATTGCACTCAGTGCTTTTTTTATGTTATAGATTTTGGCGTAGTGGACACAATCTCACCTGATGTTCAGTTACGATGTGGCCCAAGATCATAACACGCTAAACCTAGTGGACGACAGACAAGTGCAGCTGCCGGAACTCACCTATTGGTGCTTGGCGACAGATTTTTAACTTGAGAACGGTAGCTAGCCAGGCTAGCATAAAAATGCCCTATCACCATGCTCTGGTTTCCTCACGATGTTTTCTTTCACCGAAAGCTCAGGTTCATTGCAGGGATTCGAACTCACGTCAATCGACGCGAAGTCGGACACACTACCACTGAGCATCATTGCTTCAAACCTCTCACCCGGGCGTCTCCACTCTAATCCTTCCATCATCTGGCTTCATGCAAACTCTCGGAATCATCTGTGAAAATAGAACTTGATTGCAAGCTTCATCATTCCGATTTTCGTGATTGCTAGCAAAATTAACTCGTGCTACTCGATAGCATATGGCAAGAAGGGGTTCTCTGTTAGGCAAGTGTGTCTTCTTCTGAAATGTCTGTGCTTACTGTAACTCCTCAGACTTAAGGAGGCGTTCTTACCTCAGAAGAAGTTCACGTCCAGTTTGTAAGAAAGCTGGTAACAATGAACCGGTCATCTCTGGCCACAGTTTTCGGTTTACGTCCCTGTGAGTCTCGTACTGTCCGGTCTGTAGATACCTCTTGACAACTATCTATCCTCATAATGTTTGGGCCAGATGATTGTGGGAGTACACAGTTTCAATTATAGTAACACCCGTAACAACTTGCGCGGCGTTAGATCTGGCATGCTCAGTTTATTTGCAGTAACAAATCACACACAACACGATAAACAAGCGAGTAAAATTTTAACTAAACCTTTGAAACTCAAATTCAAAAGTTTCCAAAATATTTCACATTATGAAATAATGCAATAACTTCTTCTTATTAATTATGGCTCGGCACTATTCGTGCATTAGGCCAGTGTCAAGTATTTTATAACATTTTGTCAACAAAGCGAGGGAAATATTCTGTAATCTTTAAACATCGCTCCAACAAGATGGCGGCACCTTTGTTAAAACTTTCCAGGGAGCCTTTGTAGCAACTCAAAATGCATGTTCCTAGTTATTTATTGTAATCCACTTCGCTTGTGCACAACAACCACACTACATCACGTAAAATGCCGCCAAAATTACATAATATAGGGCCAAATGACATAAGTTTATGAATTAAAACAAAAACCACCACATGATACTTTAAGTTACCGCCAAAAACTCGAATGCAATATCACGCAATAATTATATAAAAACAAATGAAATTCAAAGACAAAAAAGGTGTGTGTACGATTCACACACGATAGAAGTGAAACTTCATTTTAAAAGATATTTTATATTTCATTTAAACAGAGTGCAATATACATACACACCGACATTTGCTCTCTCGCTTTGGTTCACACGAAGAGGAGAGACCGATAATGTGTGTTAAACGTTTAACATTTAACGTGTTGGAAGTCGCATAAGAAGTTTCACTTCAAAAAAAAACTTTTTTTAAAATAAGTTTTACTGATGCTTGTGGCCAGTTTGGACGATAATTATAACAGGATATAGGTATTAATTTTTTTTGCGTTCCTCTAAGTTTATCCATGAGTGTAGATATAATTGATTCTTTTGATGATCTTTGTTCGTTTTGTTTGAAATTTTTTATCAATTTTACATCATGCGTCGAATTTCATTGTACAGTTATAATTATTAATAAATAACGTCGATGGTTAGCCTCCTTACGTGCACCTCAAAACCGGATAGTGTTAATCTTGTAAGCGTCAAGGTCTCTCTGATTTTATAGTGTTTGATTTCCCATGATTGATTATAACTCAAATAACTTTATAGATATATTTAGTACATTATAAATAATTATCACAGTACGACTTGTTATTGTCTTGTACAGATCATAGAGAAATATAGTATACTGGAGAAATAATAAAAATAGTATGATATTTTGTTGTGTAAATTCAAAACGGAGTACGAAACTCCATCCTATACTCACATCTATTGACGGAAAATTATGTATATTAGTTAGGCTCTTCATCAAAAGATGGTATTGTGTTATAAATTTTGTTTAAAGATGGCTATCACTAGTTACAGTTGTTAACCGTTAGATGGCGTTGCTATGTTACAAATGATTTATTTACCGAAATACAGTAAAACTACATTTACTTAGAATTTACTAGATGGCGATAGAGTCGTTGTACTGCCCCGTATATTCATATTAATCTATGGTACTGCCCTTCAGTTAGATAATTGCTTAACTACATCGTCATCTGTCGGATCTAAAATAGCTATTAAATATGAACCATAGTCTCATTGAGCACATGCACATTCGGTCAACTCCACAAAGTACATTATGTATACTGAAATAGATTTATCACTCTTTTTGAAGTGAAACTTCTTATGTGACTTCCAACACGTTAAATGTTTAACGCACATTATCGGTCTCTCCTCTTTGTGTAAGCCAGAGCGAGAGAGCAAATGTCGGTGTGTATGTATATTGCACGCTGCTTAAATAAAATATAAAATATCTTTTAAAATGATATTTCACTTCTATCGTGTGTGAATCGCATACACATCTTTTCTTTTATGGCAGCGCTTCCAGTAAAATGTATACAGAATACTGCGCAGGCTGTATTTATACAAATATGCTGTATGCTGTATGGCTGTATTTATATTTAAAGACATTAATGTTTATTTATAATTAATGTAAATGTGCTTATTCTATTATATAATTAACACATTTATACACAATAACACACTTTTACGTTTTTTAATTTCTTTACTTCTGGCACCAATTACAAATAAAAAAAATGTGTGCGTCTCGGGACGCCCGACAGAAGTGATAACTTAAACTAATCTAAGTTGAACTATTTAATATTGAAATTGTTTAATTTGAGAAAAGCTTAGGTTATTACTTAAATTTTATATATATTTATATATATTGTAATAATATATACATATATATATATGTTTTTTTTTTTTTTCGAATTGACCATACTGTTAGCCTTAGGGGCTCTGGAGCCTTTGCGGCTTTTACAGCTTCACCGGGCTTGGCGGCGAGCGCGGAAGGCACTCAGCCGCGAAAGCTAGGCAACAAGCTCCAAGGGTGCCAAAGTGGCCGAACCTCGGCTTGGGCTGTTGCCGATCATGCGAAAAAGTCGCGATCTGACTGAATCCCTATCCATAGAAATTCGAGCTAACTAACTGTACAAATATACATGTTCCTGCCTTCTGAGAGGAAGGAAGGAACATGTGTATATGTATTTAGTGATTTGGTAATTTTTGTCTAAACTAACTAGCCAAAAAAAGAACAAAAAAGGTCCCTTACAGAACCTATGTACCTGAGTGGTGTACATGTGTGAAGTGCAGTGTTATGTGTGTGTGTCGATAGCTAGTGAATGCAGTGTCACTGTATCGCGCGAGCGGCTGCTGGCTCAAGGGCTCCATGCCGGAGGAACGGACCTAGGCTTGAGTTGCCGCTGGAGAGAGTGGTCGTGGCGGTAATATATACATATACATATATATATATATATATATATATTGAACATGGCCGTGTTTGTGTTGATTGTATATTTCGTTGCGACTGTTGTTGCGGCTGTTGCTGATGCTGATAAACGGCGCCACGAGGTCCACCTTTTATTTCCACCCATGAAGAATTATATGTAAATGTTATAAATAAATCTGGTCGACCGTGTTTTCTGACATGTATTTTTTTATTGTTATAGGTTTGGCATAGTGGCCACAATCTCACCCTGATGATGATTGATCCCACAGTGACGATGTGGCCCAAGATGATAACACGCTAAACCTAGTGAAAAACTGGCTCTCAAGTGCAGCTGCCGGAACACACCTATAGGTGCTTGGCGACAGATTTTCAACTTGAGGGTAGTAGCTAACCAGGAGGGCATTAGAAAATGCCCTACCACCATGCTATGGTATCTTGATGATGTTTTCATTCACCGAAAGCTCAGGCTCATTGAACTCACGTCAATCGACGCGAAGTCGTACACGCTACAACTGAGCCATCATTGCTTCCAAAGTTTTTCAAGTTATCGCATCTTGAGTATATTCATACATCTGACGTGGACTTCCAGTAAACGTAGATAGCAAGATGACCAATTTTCCCATGTTATCGATGTTTCCAACATTCATCATAGCATCTCTCAAATGAATATATTCATTCGAACGCAACTTTCGTTGATTATGGCGAATAAATACTAATCTTTCCGTCTCAATTTTAGCATACATATCTACAATAAACTGCTGAAATAATTGCCAACAATTTAAACCATGGTTATATTCACCATTGCTCGTCATATTTCGATAAGCATAAAATTGCATAGCTGATACTTTTTTGTTAGTTTCGACATGTGTAGCTGGATCGATTTGTTGAATATTAAAGTAATAACCATCCTCACCTTGACAAAAAATTAGCGGATAATGTAGTAAGTACATCATACTTACGATGTGTTTCAGCAATACGATGCAATTGATTATTTCGGCGTTGAATAATAATATCACGACGACTATATTCGTTATCAACAATTACTATAGCAACTTCGGTAGTATAAGGTGTATTGAACCTTCGTTCGTGTTGACCGGCTGCTTCTTTATCTGCGCGAATGACAATCTTATAATTGTCTGCAACTATTTGGTCTAAAGAAGTATTAAACACATTGATTTTGATTATGATTATGAAGTAGACGTTGTAATTTTTGAATATTAATGTCTCGTTGTAGTCCCTGAATGTGAGAGCAACGTTGATCTATTTCTAGGTGTTCGTCACCAATAAAGTATACTTGAAGAAACTTTGGAGTTTCATTAGACATCGGCATGAGTGACCCTACCACCAGATAAAATTTTAAATGATTTATAACTTTAACAATAAAAATATAAATTAATAATTGGACCACAGGTATCAATAGGATACTTATAGGAATCGATATTCACCGCTTATCAAATACTTTGCCTTTTATGCGGAAAATTGCGTTGGAAAAATTCAAAAAATAAAACAATCGTAGTATTAAATATTAATTAACAACTAATAATTTTAATACTATCAAACGAATAATATAAATCACATCATTTCAAAAAATAACATGTCCGAGAATCAAACCTGACAACCGACGTTGAAATCGAACTAACGAATTTAAAACGAACATTATTTTAACGTTCCAACAATATACTATTCACTTCATAAAAGGATATTCCATGAGATCGGGTTAGTTTATTTCGCTTACTTCCACAGCATAATGTCTTACGGTATTTTGATGTGGGGTTCAGCAGCTGAGATAAACACCATTTTCGTTTTTAAAAAGCGGGCAATTCGAACAATATACAACATGAGACTTCGCGAGTCACCAAAGAACAAATTCTACGAATTTAATATCTTAACTTTGCCTTCCCAATACATATATTGTTCATAATTTAATGTATATTCGTAAAAACTTTGACTAGCTTGATTTTGTCGAAGACCAGCAGATTTAATACTAGAAACAGACACAAATTAGTCGTTCCGTGTTTTAGACTTAGTAAGTTTGCAAGATAATGAGTTTAAGGAGCATGTAATTCAGGTTTTACTATCAAAAGGTTATTATAGGCTGGATCATTATCTGCATAATAGTGATGTCTGGAAGGTACTACCACTATGCAACCACTATTATAAATAGTACATGATTATTAACTGTAAATATTATTTATACAGTTGGTAAAAAATAATAATAAAAAAATTAGTTCGATCGTGTTTCTAGCCGGTTCTTCACGATGACTGGGAATTTGGATGTTTTCCGAACTGATAATAGTGTTTGACGTACTTAGAGTCTAAATTGAATAAAGTATAATTTTATTTGAGTTAGATCGTTTTCCTGCAAAGTGATAAGAGGCATTTTTTAATGTATTTAAGTCATATTTTTTAATACACCGTAATTCTATTACTATTTTATAGTCGATTATTGTAATCATGCAGTTACGGATTTGCAGTCTTGGCCGCCCTAGGCCGTGTAGCACTAGCCGCCCCCTTCTCAGCTCATTATTTAATAAAACATTTCAAATTTGATGGTATTAAAGTACAGTTTTACGATGTCAATATTGTAATTCAAACTAGATTTTTATCGATGTCTGGAGTCTTAATATATACTTCATATTATGCTTTAGTGCACTGTTATTTATTGTCATCATATGTTTGCATTTGGTAGTATATTTTTTTCCACGATTAGCCGCCCCTAATATCTGGTCGCCCTAGGCCTGGGCCTAATTGGCCTAAGTGAAATCCGCCAATGTAATCATGAAGTTCTATACAATCGTCGCTTGTGTTAATTTTCAAGTTGTTAGGACAAGCTTTTTGTTAATTCGATTATGTTGTCATTTTTAATGTAATAAATAATATTATAAACAGTAGCCGATTATTATTTCGCTTATAACTGGTATATCTTTCCTAACATAAAACTCATATTTTTTTATAATCTTAGATTTTGATAAGAGTCTGGCCGTGCTAACATTGCAGCAATAAAAAATTAGACTATTCTAAAACTTGTACATGGTAATACCATTATCTTAAAAATGTTTTGTCGTGAGTGTTATTTGTTTAATTAAGAGCACGCCAGATTCTTTACTTTTGATCGATAAATATATGTTTAAGTGAGCTCATCTCTACATCCTTTTAATAACGTTGCTAGCTTATGAAACTAAAGCTATAAATATTTTTTCGACTGGTATAATTTAAAGATAGCGCTGTCTAGTGTATTAGTCCTGTCCCCCGTACCTCGTTCCTAACGTTATACCCCTTGCCATCGAGTTTCCTGTCTTTATCTGTACATCTGATAGTGTGTGTTGTGGTCAGTCCATATTAATCTATGGTCGTCAGCATAGATGTCGGCAGTCAAGTCTGGGACGCGACGAGATATTGTCGCGTAATATAAATAGCAAGTGTAAAATCTGTTTAATAAAACACGACAGTATAATATTTATTAACCAACCAAAGAGAACATACTTATATTGAGTACGTTTTTTTTATTTCTTTAAGTGTTTTAAACTGTACCGGTAAGTATTTTATATAAGTATTACTTAACAGTATTTTATTAAAAAAGTTTATAGGTTATCTATTACTACCTAATTGAGCAATGCCTAAGATCAAATTTTAAATATAGATGTTCTTCTTCTTCTTCTTAATTATGGCTCGGCACCATTCGTGCATTGGGCCAGTGTCAAGTATTTTACTTTTTGTAAACAAAGCGAGGGAAACGTATAACGCGAATTACAATAATTAGACCCTACCGGGAATTAAACAAAACCAAATCAGAATAATTTCATATCTCGTGAATATAGTTACAAGTGTTATGACGAATTCAGAAACCTAACAAGGTGGCGGCTCCCTTGTTAGAACTTTCGAGGGAGTTTTTGTGGCATATCAGAATTCATGTCCTATGTTATTATTTTCAATCCACTTCACTTGTATACAATAACCAAGCTTTATTTTGCAAAATGCCACCTATTTTACACAATATACGGTCCATAAACACAAATTTATGAATAAAAAACAAAAACCACTACATGACAGTCTGAGATCCCGCCAAAAACTCAAATATAGATGTTTTACTTTCTATGTCAACCTAGATTGGTGTTTTTTTTTTGTAGGACCTTAATCGTAGATCTGTCGTCCAAATATTTAGTTCTAAAATATACCCTTTTGTAATTCCGTCTACTAAATTCCATAAACAACTAGTATCATCATATTTATAATATAACTAGCTGTGCACAACCTGTGGTTTCACCCAAATTATATTTCATATCCGTTCCTTAGCATCGTACGTAGTTATAACGCCTTGACCCTACCTCGGTAAACTTATAATTTTTCACAAAAAATATTTTATTCACTTATTTTTGTTGATATTAACACATATAAGTATTAAAAGTCTCCAGTTTTTTATAGTATACTTTGTAAGTACTTACTAATTATTAATTTTTACTATTTATGAGCTTATGTTTACGTCAAAAATGTTTTTTGCAACGAAGTTCCTTAAGGGGCGTTGCGAAGACCCACCCTAGCCGGCAAAAAACGTCCGTAACGTTAAAACAAAGCGCAAGATTTTTATGTATAGTCTATGTATGATGGCTATACAGTGTCTAATGTATAGTCTAGAACATAATTAGGCTTAATTATTATTATTCATGTAAATAGCTGTTTCTTTGTATATCATTAACATATAATTTTATAAATCATTGTAAATAAAATGAAGGTGTTAAGATAATTTTGTAAAGTAGTTTTTTTTATTATTATCGATAAAAAAAATCTTAATAAAAAATGTATACCCGAATAATTATTTTCTTTATACCTCGAATAGAACTTGAAAATAATATTTTATAATAAGGAACTTCGTTCCTATCTGGTGTCCCACGACACCACACGGTTTTTTTTTTATTAATACGTAACAACCGAGTCTTCGTATATTCCAAAAATACTTGATATTTGACGGTTGCCGGGTTTAATTTGACCAAATAAAATTCAGTTGCTGTTTAAGTTAGGAAATAAGTACGTTTGCGTGCCTATTATATGTCATAAGATAACAGTGAAGGGGTAAGTAGCTATTGAATAAATGACAATAAACTTTTTTGATAACCAAATAACCAAGAAGACGGAAAACCACCCAAGCGACTTCGTCAGACAGGTCAGACCTGAACAAGAAAATTACGAAGATGGTGCGGTACGACCTTCGGAGCTCCAATACGCGCCTCATTGAAGAGGCGATAGAGCGAAACCGAGGGTCCAAAGTATTTACTCAGCAGCTTGCCAGGAGCCATCTGGCGAAACTTAAAACGCATGACGGGAGGACCGTATTGTCGAAGCCGGAAATCTTCGCGTAGATAGAGGATTTCTATGGCCGTCTGTACACTTCACATTACCGCCGAGACGACCATGATTCCAGAGCCACCCTGTCACGCCACTATACTGACGAACTGCCTGATATCAGTCAAGATGAGATAGTGTTAGCTTTGAGGCAGCTTAAAAATGGAAAAGCCCCCTGTGAGGACGGAATTACTTCATAACTTCTGAAGGCAGGAGGAGCTCCTGTTATACAGGAGCTACAGAACCTCTTCAGTGTCGGCCTTCACAGTGGGAGAACTCCTAAGCCTTTTGGTGTTTGGCCAGGAGTTTGGTGGTGATCTTTTTTAAGAAAGGTGACAAAGCTTCCTTAAAAACTACAGACCAATCACTCTCCTGAGTCACGTCTATAAGCTGTTTTCACGAGTGATCACGAATCGTCTTGCCAAGAGACTCGACGAGTTCCAGCCACCAGAACAGGCTGGGTTCCGCGGAGGATATGGCACCATAGACCACATTCACACAGTGAGGCAGATTATACAGAAGTCCCAAGAGTATAATCAGCCCCTGTGTCTTGCTTTTGTGGAATATGACAAGGCCTTTAACTCTGTCGAAATTTGGGCTGTTCTGGAATCCTTACAGCGATGCCAAGTAGACTATCGTTATATCGAGGTGCTGAGATGTCTCTACGAAGCCGCCACTATGAGTGTCCAAGTACAGGGCCAGCAGTCTAAACCCATTCAATTGCGCAGAGGAGTGAGGCAGGGGGATTTCATATCCCCGAAACTGTTCACGAGCGCATTGGAAGATATGTTTAAAACGCTGGACTGGAAAGGTAAGGGCATAAACATAAACGGCGACTACATCTCACACCTGCGATTCATTGATGACATAGTCTTAATGGTGGAGTCGCTAGAGGAGTTAACCCGGATGCTGGACGACCTAGCTTCAGCCTCGCGACGTATCGGTCTTGTCATGAATTTGGATAGGTCGTCGTGGATGGCTACCTTCTTGAAATTGTTTCTGAGTACCCTTACCTCGGGCTGATTATGCAGTTAGGTAAAAACAATTTTGAGAAGGAGGCCAAGAGGAGGATCCAGCTGGGCTGGGCAGCGTTTGGGAAACTACGTGGAGTCTTCTCGTCATCCATACCGCAATGTTTGAAAACGAAAGTTTTCAATCAGTGCGTCCTACCCGTAATGACCTACGGAGATTAGACGTGGACACTCACGGTAGGGCTGGTCCACCAGTGCAAAGCCTCTCAGCGTGCTATGGAAAGAGCTATTCTCGGAGTTTCTTTGAAGGATAGGATTCGTAACGAATACATCTGACAGAGAACCAAAGTTATCGACATAGCTCAAAGAATTAGCAAGCTGAAGTGGCAGTGGGCCGGCCATATCTCGCGAAGGACCGACAACCGCTGGGGTAAACGGGTTCTTTAGTGAAGACCACGACTCGGCAAATGTAGTGGACGCCCTCCGGCCAGATGGGATGACGATCCGCGAAAGACTACAGGCAGATGCTGGATGCGGCGAGCTGAAGACAGGGCGCTGTGGCGCTCATTAGGGGAGGTCAATGTCCAGCAGTGGACTATTATAGGTTGATGATGAAATAACCTTGTGTTGTGTTCCTGCGGTGAGTAGGGTTTCCAGTGCTCCTTGTGGTAGAGGAATTTAAGGTCGGCAACATGCTACTGATACCTTTCGTATTAAAAGAGTCTATAGGCTACTGTAGCCGCTTACGCACCTTAGTAGTATTAAAAAAAATCACAAAAAGAATCCTACGGTGGTGGGGTCATATAAGAAAGGTTTTATCGTCGATAGGACACGAGAATTGTGTTCGACAGGATCGCAACTACGATACACTAAACGTAACATACTTAGGAATCTCGCATTCATAGAATCAATAAAATTAAATCAAAGCAATAATACTTTATTTAATTTAGGTCCTAAGAAGGCACTTATGAACGTCCGGTTCGGAAAACATCACAGTCACCGAGAAGAACGATGAGAAGTCGAGAAAAGATGATGTTCTAATTACGTAGATTTAATTCGTGTATCGCCTCTTTGGAAATCTATTATAGGCAATGTATGAAATGCCAGCATATTATAGAATGCCTAAGAGTACCTGGCAATGTATGAAATAAAGAGAATTGTTAGATACTTTGCCTAAGTCGAGTTTCAAATCACAACGGTGCTGAAGAAGTTTTCACTTCGATAAATATTTTCAGATATAATGAAGCTGGTTACTTGGCTGGTGTGTACGCTCTGCGGTGTGTACACAGCTCGTGGGTACAACATACTGGTCGTGTTCCCTGTACCGTCGCGGAGTCACAACACGCTCGCCAAGGGGATCGTCGACGCGCTCCTTGAGGCTGGACATCAGGTGAAGTTCACAGATGTTATTAGATAGATATTAGATTATCATAATTAATTTTCTAAAATTAACACATTAACATATAATAAAATAACTTATAATATAAGTGTCTGTTTGTAATGTCGAAATAACGGGTAAGTAAATGCATATGAAATTATAAACGATACTCATAACAAAAAACCCATTTTATTAGTTTTTGTCTGTTTATTCCGGGTAATCTCCGAAACAGTTGAACCGATTTTGACGGTACTTTCACTAACAGATAGCTGATATGATAAAGGCATAACTTAGGCTACTTTTATTAATAAAAAATAATTTTAGTTCCGACCAAAAAATAAAAAATGTTTTTAGTAGTCTAAAAGAGTGAAGCCGCGGGCATAGCTAGTGAATGATAAAAAACAGACGTACAATTTTCATATCTCGGCAAAAAAGATATTTATTAATGATATATAACTAGGGATTTATATAAATGTAATTATTTAGTACCGGGATCTTAAAAATATTACAATTTGAAGATTGGAGTAACTTTGAGTAACTATGAATAGGTTTCAACTAGATCAAAAACTTGTTCTCCGACATGATAACAAACATATTTTAAAGCGTACTTAGTATTCAGGTAAATCTATTATTAAATATTCTGATTGCATAATCTTTTATAGGATTTACTAGTGAAATGCCGTTGTCTGATAATCTACGGCATTATGAACGCACGTGATTTATGAATGATGAAATACAGACGTAAAATTATCAGATACTGATAAAAAAGGTATTTATTAATGATATATAACTAGGGATTTATATAAATGTAATTATTTAGTACCGGGATCTTAATAATATTACAATTTGAAGATTGGAGTAACTTTGAGTAACTATGAATAAGTTTCAACTAGATCAAAAACTTGTTCTCCGACATGATAACAAACATATTTTAAAGCGTACTTAGTATTCAGGTAAATCTATTATTAAATATTCTGATTGCATAATCTTTTATAGGATTTACTAGTGAAATGCCGTTGTCTGATAATCTACGGCATTATGAACGCACGTGATTTATGAATGATGAAATACAGACGTAAAATTATCAGATACTGATAAAAAAGGTATTTATTAATGATATATAACTAGGGATTTATATAAATGTAATTATTTAGTACCGGGATCTTAAGAATATTACAATTTGAAGATTGGAGTAACTTTGAGTAACTATGAATAAGTTTCAACTAGATCAAAAACTTGTTCTCCGACATGATAACAAACATATTTTAAAGCGTAACTTAATATTCAGGGAAAATCTAGTATTAAATATTCTGATTGCACAATATTTTATTGGATTTACTAGTGAAATGCCGTTGTCTGATAATCTACGGCATTATGAACGCACATGATTCATGAGGTACGGTCGTAAAATTATCAGATGATAAAGGGATTTCGTTATATGAATAGGATATCTATTGTAATCAATATTATCGAGTTAGGCTAAACACAAACACTTTCAATGAAAGACAAAATCGCTGATAACAGGTGTAAATACAGAATTTAATTTAGGGCCATTTCCGTTTTTGTGATTTTACTTATAGGTTTGTCCTATATCAACAAAGTAACAAATTGTTATGTAAATGAATTGAAGAACGTACATTCCTACAGCTATAATTAGAGGAACTGCTATGGAACCTGGCACCCGTTAGATCTCAGCTCTTTTATCGGTGACAATGACTACTCCGAATGCTGTTTCTATCAAACTTGGCCCCTTTTTCATATATGTTTTTGTTAGGATAGCAAAGCTTTTTGAAAAGCTGCAGAACGCCATCTAACGGTGAGTGGATGGAAACGCCTTTGTAGTTTATTTATTTATTTATAATGGCTCACCAACATAACATAGCATTATACATGGTTGATAAAAACTATTCATATAATAACATTTAAATGCCGTTATATTTACAGGTGAACTCGGCATACACAGACAACATACTGAAGTAATAGATTTAACTATTATATACTACATATAAAATAACAAAACTTAAACATAAAGTTTTAACATAAATAAGAATAATAAGATAAGATAATTGGATAATAAAAATCAGAGAAATTGAAACTAAAATAGAATTAATTGACATTCATTATGAGTATTATTTCGTAAATTTTGAGGTCTTTTTGTATATTATGTTTAATGATCTATCTTGATGCTAAGCGTTTCTGAGTCACCTAGACGTGGTCAAGGTTTTTGATGGGCGGGTCAGGGATAAAAATGTTACTTTTCAAACCCTAATAACTCAAGAAATATAACAGGCTTATTCATGAAATTCGGAATTTATTTACAAAATCAAACATACAAAATTTCAAGTGTGCATATTATGAATAGTTTTTTTGATTTATGGAGGGGTCGATATTAGCTCGAAATAGTTCGTGTAAATATACATACTGGCCGGTGTTCCGTATTTTCTTTTCTGAACTTAATTGATACACTACCGTGTGTCTAGATTTCCGCATAACATATTATACCGGTTACGTATCATCGTTACGTAATATGTAATGTAACATGGTAATCTTGACCTTGTACACTACGCAATCTGCTAAGTGCCGTGACCTTGTTTTAAGAATATAGGACCTATTGTTTATATTATTTAAAATCCCTATGTTTGTTGGCGACACACGAATACGTAATTATTGAATAGAGGTATTTAATGTAAATATGTGAGAAGTGTGTTTCGGTATGAAACTTAATATTATTTATTTGTTTTACAATGTATGGCGCTAGCACTGAACAATAGTATTTTTACTTAACATGCGTGTTTCAAAGAGAGAGAGAAGACCCCCCGTCCGAAGCCTCTGATTACACCAGAAGACTTCCCGAGTCTCCCGAGCGTTTCCCGCGCTCCGGTGGCTTCCGCCCCCGCGCCCCGCGCGGCCCCGCAACCCGCGCGTGCCCCTCAGTCCGAATGAGGTCCCTCCCCCCGAACCCGCCCGCAGCCTCCGAAGGCTCAGGGCCCCGCGGCCTATAGTCCCAGTTTTAATCTGGACTATATGGCGATGCTCCTCCTGGAGCACGACGTCGAAGAAGTACTGGATTTCGACCAGTGCATCTCCGATCTCGGCCCAGTTGGGGCCATTAGGCACTTCCCGGCCCTCGCGTCGACGTTACAACGTCTGACCAGGGCCACCGTACATAAACATTATCAAAATGATTCGTATTAAACCTAAGAGTTTAAACGTTTCTTTTTTTAATGCGCGGAACTTATTTCCCCAACGCGACTTGGTGGTGGCGATACTCTCATTTATTATAAGCGTTCCCTCTACTGTATGCCAGTAGATCCTCCCACACTTACCAATATGGAAGTGTCAGTTTGTAGAATAAGTATGACTGGCCATCCGTCAATCATACTTGTGTCTGCAGATCTCTCCCCGAGTAAAGGACTCCTTCGGTCCGATCTGGAGGCGCTACTTTCACTCGGGCAATCTGTTATAATAGCGGGTGACCTCAATAGTGGACACACTCTGTTCAACAGTGCGTTTAATACCCCGAACGGGGTAATACTCGACCTCTTATGCGATGTGCTCAATTTTGACGTCATAGCGCCGCTTGAACCTACACACTTTCAAGATAACTGTCGTCCGACAGTACTTGATATTGCTCTTTTAAAAGGAGTCTCGCTTCGGTTACGTCTCTTACAAGTCGTACACGAACTAGACTCGGATCACCGTCCGGTGATCATGCAACTAGGTCAACACTTTGACACGAGCCCTCCTACCGTCAAAGTAGTTGACTACGCGATACTGAATCGTTATCTCACGAATAAGAGTCCCCTTCGAGTTTAGATACGATCCCGGATGAATTGGGGTCAATAGCAGACGCCGACTTAGCGATCGATTCCTTGGTCAACTATCTTCAAACCGGGGTTAGGGAGGCATCCAGAGAGATGCAAGCGGCGAACGATCGCCGCTTTGTACTCCCTGCTGACGTGCGAGCGTTGATCACGGAAAAGAACGCAGCGACACGTACACATGACTCTTATCCGACCGTGGATTACACCCGTAGGTTACGAAGACTTCAGAGAGAGGTCAGAGCTCGCATCGCCGAGTTCAGAGGTCACCAGTGGGATAACCTAGTAGAGGGCCTTACGCCGTCTCACTTGGCCTACTGGAAACTCGCCCGCTCTCTCAAGTTAGATGGCTCCGGATCGATGCCAGCCCTCGAAAGAGGGCCTGGCCTCCCGCTCGCGTTCGATAGCGTAGATAAAGCGGAATGCCTTGCCGACAGTCTGGAGAGTCAGTGCTCCCCGAACTGTGACAATGTAGACTATGCCCATATCTACGATATCGAGTCCTCTGTACAGGACTTAAACTCGATACCCCCCGCGGATAACCTCACCCTGGTCACGCCTGATGAGGTCTGTTCAGTCAACAAAGGCCTTAAGCCTAAGAAGTCACCCGGTCCTGATGGTATCAGGAATGAAGTACTCAAACTTCTTCCTGATCACATCATAGCTCTTTTGGTCTGCATCTTCAATGTAGCCATAGCCCACTGCTATTTTCCAGCCGCCTGGAAAAAAGCTATAGTTATAGGTATTCGTAAGCCCGGCAAAAAAGCTTCACTTCCCGACAGCTATCGCCCGATCAGTCTCCTAAATACTCTAGGGAAACTTTACGAGCGGATCCTTCTGAACCGTCTCAAGTCTGTCATAGATGACAAGAATTTATATCCGCCTGAGCAGTTCGGTTTTCGTGCCCGACACTCATGTACCAACCAAGTGCACCGCCTCACGGAGCACATCACTAGTAACTTCGCGAGAAGTAATATAGCTCCGTCCCGTACGCTTGCGGTCTTCTTCAACGTAGCCAAGGCTTTCGATAAGGTCTGGCACGCCCGACTGGTCCACAAGCTACACCAGTTAGAAGTCCCGGATAGGTTAGTTCATATAGTCCGCGACTATCTCACAGACCGTTCCTTCTGCTACCGTGTGAAAGGTGAGCTCTCTAGCTCTCACCCAGTACGCTCAGGAGTTCCGCAGGGCTCCATCCTCGCGCCTAGCCTGTTTAACTTACACGTCAGCGACCTTCCCCGACTCCATGGGCTCGAGGTAGGGCTCTATACTGACGATACTGTCATCTAGGCTTCACGTAGGAACAGATCTCATCTCGCAGCCACCGTTCAGCGAGCCGTGACCACTCTCGGGAAGTGGTTCCGTACATGGCAAATCGCTATCAATCCCGAAAAGAGCGCCGCGATTATGTTCGCCCCGAATAAGAGGCCGTTGCCAAAGACGCTCAAACCTCTTAAGCTTTTCCGTAGGGAAATCTCATGGGCCACCCGGACTAAATATCTGGGTGTCACCCTCGATAACCAACTTAAATTTAATACACATGTCTGTATAGTTCGGAATAGGGCCGTCATGGTCCTATCCCGCTTGCGTCCCTTGCTTAGCTCGGTAAGCAAAATGTCCCGGTGGCATAAGCTTACACTATACAAGGCATGTGTACGACCTATATTAACATATTGTTGCGCCGCGTTCGCTCATATGTTTAAAAGTAACTTTGCCCGCTTGCAAAGAGTTCAAAATCGGTTCTTACGTCACCTACTAGATCCGCCGCATTATGTCCGTAACGCAGATCGCAGTAATTACAGACATTAAATTCCGGTACAAACGTAGGCCGCGAAATCTCTTTATCGATCCCGATGACGATATCGAGAATAAAAATCAGTTTTACGTGTCCGACCCCATACAACAAGCGTGTTTGCGCCCACGCCCGCGAAATCACCGTTCCCTTTGCAAGGGACGGACGGTGAACTTCGTTCCCTTACACCCGCCACGTCCACCCTCTCCTGCGGCCTCTCAAGCCTAGGTCCGATCCTCCGGCATGGAGCTCTTGAGTCTAGCTGCCGCTCGCGCGATACAGTGACACCGCATTCACTAGCTACATGCATTACACTTTGTACAGACATGCACTACACTCAGGTACATAGGTTCTGTAAGGGACCGTTTTTTTTTCTTTTTTTGTGGCTAGTTAGTCTAGATCAAAAATTACAGATTACTAAATACATATACACTTGTCTCTTACCCTCCTCCCAGAGGATAGCGACATGTAATATGTATAGTTAGTTAGATAGTGTGCTAGGACATTAGTCAGATCGCGACTTATTTGCATAACGCGCAACAGTCCGAGCCGAGGTTCGGCCACTTTGGCACCCTCGGATGTTGTTGCAAAACTTTCGTGGCTGAGTGCCTTACGCGCTCGCCTCCAAGACCGGTGAAGCTGTAAATGCCGTTCGAGGCTCTTGAGCCCTTATGGCTAAAAGTATAGTCAGATCGAAAAAAAAAGAGAGAGAGAAGAGAAATATAGATTGAATTTGTTTTATTTTATCGTTATATGTTTTGGCGTAGGGGCCACAATCTCACCTGATGTTAAGTGGCAAGGTGGCCCAAGACGATAACATGCTAAAACTAGTGGAAGACTGGCTCTCAAGTGCAGCTGCCGGAACATACCTATTGGTACTTGGCGATAGATTTTCAATTTGAGGGCATTACAAAAAGCCGCACCATGCTATGGTTTCCTCACGATGTTTTCCTTCACCAAAAGTTGAGGCTCAATGTAGGGATTCGAACTCACGTCAATCCACGCGAAGCCATACACGCTACCACTGAGCCATCATTGAACATAGAATAGAATAGTATATATAGTTTTCTGTTAATTGCAGGTGACATGGGCAAGCCCGTTTCCTCCAAAAGATCCGGTACAAAACTTGACGGTTATTGATATAAGCGCCACCAAGATTCTTGTAGAAGGTATGGATAAAATGTGTTTATATGCCACTGTATAATTGTAAGAACTGTTACCTAGTTTATAATCTGATCAGTCTAGTGAGATTGTAAACTGACAATAAAGTTTGCAATCTAACGCTTACATTTTCGTAAATTTATAAATTAACCTCTTAGGTTAATTTAAGTTGAAACTATGATCATAACGTGCGAGCCGAGCGAGCGAAGCGTGAGGCCGCAACATCGGCCGGCGAGTGCCAGAAACGATTGGAAATTCACATTTTTAATTTCCTACAATTATGATTTTTCTTAATCAGTGTCCATTAACAACTTATTAACAGTTAAGAATTTCACTGAATAGATTATAAACTAAGGGTTCGTATAATTAATTTTTCGGTGTCGTATCTCAAAAGGTATTTTAGTTTACCGGCTACGAGGTCTATAAGTCAAAATTATTGTCTAATTCAAAACCAAAAACTATTTTAATCAATTAAGGTACCTTGATGGCACTTATGAACGTCGTACACTACTACCGGTTCGGATAAGATCCCAGTCATTGAGAAGAATGGGGAAGATCGGGCTGATATTTTTTTATTTTATTTTTTCCATCTGTACAGACAATATTTACTGTTAATGATCGTATTAATAATTTAAAGAATGCTCAGACAGGAAGTCACTTCCAGATATTATTATCATTCACGTAATGATCCACCCTATAATAACCTTTTGACAGTAAAACCTGCTTGACATGGTTCTTGAAGTCATTATCTGGCAAATAAGTAATGTGCGTCGGGATCTTATTATAGAACCTAACACTATTACCTAAAAAACTTTTATTGGTCTTACTACGTCTAAATCACAGTACGGTTAATTTATGTCTATTTCTAGTATTAAAACTGTGCTGGGCCCCAAGTCTGCTATTTCACATTTAAGTATATCCATTGTCACTATATCGACACTCTATTAATATTATATCAAAATTGTAACAAATTTGGTATTCTGCAAAACTTTTCATTACTGTTTCGATAGAATTTCTATAATGTTCTGATAGTGTGTTAGTGGGATGGCAATATATCTATACGTCGTTGTTGTTGCCTATCAAAACCTACCATGGATTCTGTGTTGCTAATCGACACTACCATTAGTTGACAATACTTATTAGTACTATTTTTTCTGTTAAATCTGTCACCATCTGGATTGTCGCCATCTTGACTATCGCGATTTTGACTGTCACTACCTCGATTGTCGCCGTCTCGACTATCACCATCTCGACTGTCGCTATCTCGACTATGGCCATTTCGACTTTCGCCATCTCCATTGTCATCAGTTCAAATGATCGACATTTTATAGATTCGATAACGTTGATGACGAAATTTTATATAATTTTGATATTATTTTTATAAAACGTGTCAGCAATTCTTCTAGAAAAGCTGGTGTTGTTCAATGGCTACTCAATAGTCAAAACCCCATAGAAGTACGATTGATAAAGCTGTGAAATATTTAAGAGAATACCATTTAATCTACTATCGATTTGCTATCGAAATATCATTGAGACGCGATTGTAGAGCAGAATACCAATTGAGTCAGCGGTTTTCCAATAGAATGGTAAACAAACAGGAGAATACCAAATGTCTATTGAGATGCTATCGACGCACTATTAAAACACTATTTTGTTAGCAGACTTGGACCCCAGGGTCAGTGATAAAATTTAGCTGGTCAAAGTTTTTAAAAACCGTTGGACAAATTCTATAGATTAAAGATGGATACTTATCATTTACTTAATCAAATTCTTAAGCTTAAGCCGGTCGCTAAAGATGTTTATATACTAGCTGTACTCCACAGTTTCACCAGTCGCCGCGTCTTTGTTATAACTTCTCGTACTTGCTTAAAGTTCATGGTTACTGCTTCGCTCTTTAGGGTCGATGCGTGAATTTATATGCCCTATAACTTTCCTTCGTAAATAGTAACATGCAAAAAGGTTTTTCAAATCTGACTGGTAGTTACAGAGATTAACTCGATGAAACAAACAAACAAAAAATATCTTGAGCTTTACTCGTATAATATTAATACCTACAGATAATTACTTGTGATTTACGTAATTCGACAAATTTTGTGATAATTGTCAGTAATTCAATTATTGTATTAACTCAAATTGTAATAATTATATTTTACTACCGTCTGACGTCGCACTAAGGTCTGCGACGTTGTATAGACTATCACAAAACTTAAATGGAATCGGGGCAGAGCTTGTCGCCAGCCCAGGAAGGGGTAGTTTCGTGGAGGTGGTGCGCCTAGCCATGGAGGGCTTGTCCTTCGTGGTCGGGTGCATAAGGACGCTGGGGCTAAGGATAGTAGACGAGAAATACGAGACCCTGCTGTTTCATGATTCTCGGTGAGGGGAAGGCCCCTAGGGCCAGTATCCTGGTGGATGAATTGTGAAATAAAATATCTGAACTTCATCTTGGACGGGCGTTGGCGGTTCAAGTCACATTTTAAGGGACTCGGATCGCGGGTAGTAGGTGCTGCGGCGGCGCTCGGCCTGCTCCTCACGAATTCCTCGTTTATAAACGAGGAGTCGTTCGGCCACCAACTCGTTTTTTTAAATTATATAACTAAGGTGGCAAACAATCGTACGGTTCGTCTGGATAGTAAGCGGTTTCCTTTGGGGACTTTGAAGTCCGTTGTTGACCTTGAATGCCCTTTTCCCGAGAAGATTATTTGGCTGTGATCTTCTGTAGGATTTCTGTAGGATAGGAGGTATTTCACCAGTCGGAATGCCCCAGGTACAAAGAAATCTCTAAAGATATTTATCAGTACCCTTCCTCACATTTCGATTTTGATTATATTGACCTGCGGAGGTGAGTGACGTACAAGAAGTGAGGAGCTATACTATCATATTGTGATACTGCTGTCAATCCCTAATACATAAATAAATATTTAAATTAACCTTAATTTTCTGGTTGCAGGAATTGATATGACAGACCCAGTCTACGCGAAAAAGGGCTTGTCGTTCATAAGAGAATTCTCCAGGAATATATCGCGAACTGCGATCACAACGCCAGCTCTACGAGATGCAGTCATCAAGGGTAACTTCGATGCCGTCATTACAGAATGCTTCTTTTCTGATGCTGACGCTGGGTACGTATATAAACTATACTAGCTGTGCCCCGCGGTTTCACCCGCGTATAATTTAAAAGAAATCGCTGGTTGATAATTTATAATATTTCAGTATAGACAATATTATAATCGGACGGCCAGAGTTATGCGTCACAACTCACACGGCTTTTTCGTCACATCTATAGTTATAGACCCAGCCGAGTGTTGAAATATTTTAATTTTCCATTATCTCTCAAATTATTCGTTAAACAACATGCTATAAAAGGCAAAGTTTATCTACATAAAATTGTTTTGATAATGAAGTAACTTTCGTTCGTAAGGATGAATATGCCATGCCTAATAATAATGCTCATAAATCAATTTTCAATAAAACTTTGACATAAAATATCTTATTTATACTTTGTATTATATTTTTTTATATTATATATACCTTATATTATACCATAGCATTTTAAAAAAGATAACATAATTATGCGTAATAAAGATATTATTTACATTAGATATCTGCCCCAGTTGCAATAATATGCATAAACTATTAATCTTAAGATATAGGCTATCATCTCAATACCATGTATATCCGTGCACACCCACCGCCCCGCGTCCCGCAAACCATCATGATGATCGCGCTTACAGCGGTCGGCCTATAACACATTGGGCTAAACGCCAAAACTTATGAAGAATGAAACACGACACACTTAAGCGTGCTACCATAGCGGTTTTTACATGTGGTGTATGGTGGTCACGATTCTACCGCCCACAACCTTCGCACTTCGTTAATAATTAAAGTCTTTATTTTTCTAGTTATGCTGCAGTTATGCAAGTGCCCTGGATTATCCTTAATGGCGTGGTAATGATGCCGAACCTCGAGAAGCAGGTAGACGAGGTTCGCTCCATCGCCACAATACCGTTAATGTTCAACAACGCTCCCGTTCCCATGGGCATCTTCAGTAGACTGGTCAACACTTTTATATACATCATGATGACTGTGGATGGATGGTAAGTGTGAACAACTAAGGTCTTAATTTTTTTTCTTGGTGCATGTAAAGACCCTCCCTTAGTGACAATACTCGAGTACGTCCGGCGCATCCTGCGCGGTCATTATCCAACGCCAAATGCACTGCTTGACTAATCTTTTTGTTACGCAAAGTTCAACGTATATATTCGTGTATCTGTGTCTGAGGCATCGTAGCTTACCAAATGGCCGAACCGATTTTATTCTAGTTTTGTTTCAAATGTGTCTTGATCGAGTGTTCTTAGCTAAGATTCAAGAAAATCTATTCACCCATTTGAACATTATCGGCTTTTATCTTACAGCAGAGGCATCGTGTTTGGACTCATTGGAATGGTCTTAATGAATACGTTACTTGTTTCCGTGGTTTATATAATGTTCAATTTATCTTATTATCTATATATACATTCATAAAATGTAATTGAAGTGTCTATTTCTAATGTAAAAATAACAGATTTTTACTAAATTCAAATGAATGTATATGCGACACATATAACCAAAACCCATTTTTAAAATTCTGACTGTCTGTTTGTTCCGGGTAATCCCCGAAACGGTTGGACCGACTTTTACGGAACTTTCACTGTCAGATAGCTGATGTTATAAGACATAACTTAGGCTACTTTTATTTTAGAAACATAATTAGGGTTCCGACCAAAAAATAAAAAACCTCTTTAGTAGTCCACGCGAGTGGAGCCGCGGGCACAGCTAGTTTGATATATGACTTGTGCTGACGTCAAAATGGTACGGTCATTTTATCATACGTTGCAGTTATTGGATTCGCAGGGTCTAAAATTGGATCTAGGAGTAAGATAGTCTAAGAGGCTTCATGACAGTGACGACTAGCGTTGGATTGCTGATCCCTTGATTTAGGATTTTATTTTGCTTACCTTCAGGCACAATTCAGTCAGTTTACCGTATTACTATAAAAAAAGAATACAGGCTGACGATGATAAAATTGGTGCCGTATTAACTGGTTTCAACCGCCGATAACAAATAGTCAATCAATCAGACAAACATAACAAAACTATATTTAGTTTTTTTTTTCGCTTCGTTCTCCAACAAACCCGAGCTCGTGTGACGTCACAATCTCAATTTCTACTCATTTTCATATAGTGTTTAGACTCTTAATCGATGAAATTCCTTTAACATTATGACGTTACAAACCTGGCGACCGATCTTGGCGCGTTTGTAGTCATGTGATTCATTTTAAAATATGATCAATTTTCAATTGTTTATAATTAATATAAAAGGTATTATAAGAATCTAATTGTGAAAAAATTAAAAAAAAGGAAAGTAAAAAAGAGTTTGGGTCGCCTGCCCTGGAGATACGTTCACACCAAATCTCAGGTACCAAATAGAAATACGTACTCACTAATCCGACCAACTCGAACTACTGAATGGCATTGCTTCCTGCTGGTTTACTATGCGATGCGATATATAAGACGATGCGATGCAGTTTTACAAGATCTTCAATTTATTTTTGTTTATCTCATAGATGCGTCAAATTTTGTGATTAATGTGTTTTTTCTTGAATAACACGTACATTTAATGTGAAAATATTTGAAATTGTTTTATATGATGCGCAGTATTTAATGAAAAATTATTAAATATATTATATTGTAAATCAGTATTACAAAAATGCGATGCGACGCGGGATAATATATTTTAAAAATCCAAGTGTATAAATATATAACGTAATAGATGGACGATGGAACTTACATAGTCCATTTCATGTCCATTTCAGGAGACGAGGTACCGAATGGCTCATATGGTCTCCTTAAATGGCACTTTGGTTTTAATATGAACGTATGTAAAATATAAAAGTCTAAAGTAATTATGATAAAGTTGTAAAATACATAAAAAACTATTATTTTTTGGAACGAAGTTCCTTAAAGGACATTGCGTAGGGGGGGTACCCTAGCCGGCAACGTAACGTTAAAAAAAAGCATAAGATTTTTTTGTATAGTCTATGTATGATGGATATACAGTGTCTAATGTATAGTCTGAGTTTTTGGCGGGATCTCAGACTGTCATGTAGTGATTTTTGTTTTTAATTCATAAATTTGTGTTTTTAGACCCTACATTGTGTAAAACAGGTGGCATTTTGCATAATAAAGCTTGGTTATTGTGCACAAGTGAAGTGAATTGAAAATAATAACATAGAACATGAATTCTGATATGCCACAAAAACTCCCTGGAAGGTTCTAACAAGGAAGCCGCCATCTTGTTAGGGCTCTGAATTCGACATAAGACTGAAAAAATTCCCTCGCTTTGGTTACAAATATAAAATACTTGACACTGGCGCAATGCACGAATAGTGCGAAGCCATAATTGAGAAGAAGAATGTATAGTCTACGTGATGACTGTTATCTTTATTGCAGTGTGCTATTGTTAATATATATTTTTATAAATCATTGTAAATAAAAGAAAGGTATTAAGATAATTTTGTAAAGTATTTTATTTTTATTTTTATCGTTAAACAATCATAATAAAAAATGTATACCCGAATAATTATTTTCTTTATACCTCGAATAGAACTTGAAATTAATATTTTATAATAAGGAACTTAGATCCTATCTGGTGTCCCACGACACCACACGATTTTTATTTGTACCAAACCAAACCAAACTGTTACAGATAATAATTAGAATTTGAATAAACTCTAAGATGTGAATATTTACAGGTTAGATTATCCAGCGCTTTTGAGTTTTTACGACTCGTTATTCGCACCGCTGGCGGCGGCACGAGGAGTGCCGCTCCCTCCCTTTAGCGACGCCTTCTACAACGTGTCTGTCTTGTTCATCAATTCACACTCGTCGTTCGCACCTGCTCCTATTCTACCACCTAATGTTATCGAGATCGCAGGCTATCACATTGCGAAAACCACTCCACCTTTGCCAAAGGTATTTATAATACTAATATTATAAATATGAATGTAAGTTTGTTTGTTACGCTTTCACGCGAAAACTACTAAACCGACCATCATGAAATTTTGTACACATATTCCTGGAGGTATTAGAAGTAACATAGGATACTTTTATCCTGTTAACAACAATGTTTGTAGTTCAAGCGAGCGGAGCCGCGGACAGAAGCTATTATTACCATATTTATTAGGACCTAGAAAACCGCTTTTTTGAAGTGAAACTTCTTATGCGACTTCCAAGCGTTAAACGTTAAATGTTTAACGCACATTATCGGTCTCTCCTCTTTGTGTGAGACAGAGCGAGAGAGCAATATATTATCGGTTTCTCCTCTTTGTGTGAGCCAGAGCGAGAGAGTAAATGTCGGTGTGTATGTATATTGCACACTGTTTAAATAAAATAGAAAATGTCTTTTAAAATGAAGTTTCACTTCTATAGTGTGTGAATCGCACACACACCTTTTTTTTTTAATGTGTAATTTTCTTAATCAAGCGTAAACGCTGTCTGCCTTATACTCTATATTATTATCTTTGCTGTGACGTCATATGGGTTGTAAACAAACATTTCACATTTAGCAAACGTTGTCATTTTAATAAAAAGTATCGAGATTTTTACAATGATGAACGTTTGCTAAATGTCAAATGTTTGTTATAAATATTGTTTTCTGACATTGGGCCTAGGACACCTAAATGCAAGTTTACCAAAAAGGTAATGTTTATTTATGTTCAGCCATAACTTCTTTGTTTATGAACCGATTTAGGCGATTCTTTTTTCATTGGCATTGGAACTCCTCAAACCTGAAACCTGTTTTATTTTTTGTTAAAAAATTACATATTTTTATAAATTTTGTAGGGATCGTAATAATTTATTGCAATTTGTTTTCTCTGTCATACGTCGCGCGTGAGTTTTTTTTTATAGATTATAGATGGCGCTAAGTGGAGCTGATGTAGGGAATATTAAAAGAAAAAAAAGGAATTTGCATGCTATAACATACAAGTACCCATAAATAAATAAAATCAACCTCGGAATCATAAATCATCATGGGGATTCCTATTGTGATGTTGGGTATAAATTTTAATAGATTCCATTCAAAGTTAGCGGTTCCCCGCTGCTCCACACACGTTTATTACGCATTAATGATTTTCGTCTCATAATTTTATTATAACTGATATTATTTACAATTCTTTTAGCCTATAAATAGAGGAATGACATGTACTTTCCGTGTACAAAACTTCATCAAAACATGTTGAGAACTAAAAAATAGTTATCTGATTAATTTGTACGATTTAAAATTGTAACCTATTGAGAATTCTTATAGCATATCAATTCACAAATGATGTAGCTACCCACATACTTACATAACAATCGGTGAAAACATTTTTGTGTCATCATAGATAAGATATTTTCACGTTTGGAAAAAATACATGTTAAGAAAGAACTTCAGATTTATTAATCAGTTTAACTCTATTCCAGGATTTACAAGATCTGATGGACTCGTCCAAACAGGGCGTAATTTACTTCAGCATGGGTTCAGTGCTGAAATCTGCGTCGTTCCCGGCGCACACGAGGCGCGAACTTCTCCAAATATTTGGAAACTTGCCTTATACTGTACTCTGGAAGTTTGAGGAACAACTCGAAGGCTTACCCAAGAACGTCCACATCAGGTCATGGATGCCACAAGCCAGTATACTGGGTAATTTGGTTGTCTTTACTAAGATGTTCATGATAGTAACTGACTGGAACTGGGTTCATCCATGAGGATTTTAATAACTGCGATATCTATTGGTGATCCAGAATAATAAAATATCCAAAACCGTAACTGTTTAATTTCGGATAAGGACCGAGTCAAATTAAACAAAAATTGTTGATTACCAAAAATAACAAGTAATAAATTATCTAAATAAAATTAAACCTACAAATATTCAAATAATCTATTTTTAAGTAAGTAAAATAAAAATAATTCAACACTTGGCTCGGGTCTATGACTTGGTGTAGTGGCGCGAACGAGCCGCGTGAGTTGTGACGCATAACGCTCGCCGCCCGATAAAATTATTGTCTATATTGAAGTATTATAAATCATAAATCAGCGATTTCTTTTAAATTATATGCAGCACAGCTAGTAATCTATAAAATGCAAAAAAAAATCATATCTGACTGGTAGTTCCAGAGAAAAGCGCGTTGAAACAAACAATCTCTTGAACTTTACAATATGAGTATAAATAATTCAAGGTTTTTAGGATGCTACGAAAAATATATCTATGTAGTTTTTTTTTTATTCTTTATATTTAACTAAGGTAGTAAACAAGCATACTGCCTGTCTAGCGGTAAGCGGCTATTGTAGCATATGGATGCTTGTAACTCCATAAGTCGGTACCACAAGCGCGTCGCCGACCTTGAACCCCCGTTCCCTAAAGAGCTCTGGAAACCCTACTTACCACAGGAACACAACATAAGGCTGAGTTATTCTGTAGGGTGAAGGGATTCTACCAGTCGGATAGTCCCAAATAGAGAGAAATTTCCAAAGAAATGTATCTGTGCTTACCTCACAAAACTAATTGGTTTCAGCTCACCCCAATATCAGATTGTTCATCACTCACGGAGGTCTCCTGAGTACTCTGGAGACGCTCCACTACGGCGTGCCTCAGATCGTCATCCCAATGTTCGGGGACCAGCCCGCTAACGCCGAGAGAGCAGTGAGGAACGGTTACGCTCAAAGAGTTACCTTCAGCCACTCAATGGCTGGTGATATCAAGAAAGCTATTGATGAAATAATGGGAAATGACAAGTAATTTCTTAACCTAACCTACCTATACCTACCTATAGAATAAGTTTTTGCTCGTGGCGACGTCTAATTCGATACTTAGTCTTTTTTATAGAAGAATGATAACTCATTGGCAGTGTAAACGGACGTGTGTGGCGTGAGTTCGAATCCCTGCAATGAGCCTGAGCTTTGGGTGAAGGAAAACATCGTGAGGAAACCATAGCAAGGTGGTAGGACTTTTTCTAATGCCCGCCTGACTAGCTCTACCACCCTCAAGTTGAAAATCCGTCGCCAAGCACCAATGCGCCAGTGCACTTGAGAGTCAGTTTCCCAGTGGGCTTAGTGTGTTACCATCTTGGGCCACATCGTCACTTAAGATCAGGTGAGATTGTGACCACAAATGACAGACCTACAAAAGGTCAGCGATAGCATATGTCTGTCTTCTAAGGATCACCCACAATAAGCATTTTTGAGGCAGCACAATTCGCGCGTGCGTTCGACTGACAGCATTTTGTATTCCACGCGAGCAGAGTCGCGGGCACAGCTAGTAACATATAAAAGACGACAATAATAGTTGTACGCAAAAACTTACTACCGATTTTGTCAAAAAAAAAAAGAATTCTTTGTCACAAATCTGATTTTGAAAGCACTACCCAGCAGCTTATATTCTTACGTCAAACATATAATAAAAAAAAGTAATAATATTTCTAAAATTGACAGACGCCATTACAATGAAATGTTGCTAGTTATCGGAATATATTTTATCGCACTTTTTATAATGAAACTTCCTTAAGTGGCGATTCGATAATTAGACGAGAATTGAAATTGCAAGGACGCGTTAGATTTAGGCACGTTTCATTACACGAGGGAGAAGAATGATATAACGTAGATAGAAGGAAAAAGATGAAGAAAGAAGGAAGAAGAGCTATACATTGTATATATTACTGTTGGTTTACACTAGGTCGGACCGACGACAGTTTTATTGGGATGGTAAATGTGTCGGAGTTATATTGTTATATGTATGTACTAGCAATAGTTATTAATAATAATTACTATAGCATACACATAGTAATAAACTCATACCTGATTTTCTTTTATTTTGTCGCGTTACGGGATCAGCTGGTGTATATGCATTAATAAAGAGGTGTGGTAGGGATCAAATACTTCAATAACATTCTTATGTTTTGTAGCGTTAAGAGATCAGCCTTTTTTCGATCTGACTATACTGTTAGCCATAAGGGCCCAGGAGCCTCGAACGGCTTTTACAGCTTCACCGGACTTGGGGGCGAGCGCTTATGGCACTCAGCCACAAGGGAGCAGCCGGTGTATATGCATATGTATACGGGTGGTAGTGATCGCGACCACCAAGTATTACGTAACGCTATTTGGGGGGGAGGGAAGGTCTTGTAAAACGTTACGATGCGTTACAAGGGCGAGAGGGGGGTTCGAACAACGCGTTACGTAACATTGTTTTTATTTTATTTTAATAAGAAACTAGGCAATTATAAATTCTCAAGTTCGCAACCCTTTTCGTTTATGTTTTACGGGGAATCTCTCGAATGTATTGTTTTTAATTCTCATGTATTTAATATAAAAGTGTTTATTCTAGGTACTACAACACAGCTAAATATTTATCAAAATTATTCAACGCCCGCCCAGTGCCACAGTCTAAGTTGATCTCACATTACGTTGAAATCGCCATTGAGAGTAAAGGTAAGCTGTGACGTCATTACACATTAAAATACATACACATTCAAGTGTAAATTGTAATTCAGTGTCCACTTTATGAACTAAAATTCCGAATTTATGTTGAAATTCGAACGTAAATACGGTCTTACCATGCGACAAGCACTTTTTGTATTGAGAGTATGTGGTAAATTATTATTTTTGTTTTTCGTTAAGTATTATTTGTTATCATTATTCATTAGTCTTTTTAGTATCATCTCTGCGCATATTCCTTTACTTTGTAAAGTTTAAAAAAAGAAGCAATACACAACGTAATAATTATTTTACTGCAGATGCTTCAAGGTGCTTCTTAAATAACTACCGTGAAACTACATGTAGTGTAAAAGCGTAGTGAAATACAAATTTGCCTTAATACCGACAATGCGTATGTAAAACAGACATTTTTTAGATTGGTTTTGTTAGAAAAAATGTTAAACAACACTTATCAAATAAATGAGATAGAACATCCATTTTGGTCAGCTTAATATAAACCTAGTTTATCTGACGGTTCTCGTATGACGGTGAGTTCTGAAACGTAATTTATGAGTTATTGAACCGATAGCGCTATGAAATAGATAAACTATTATATAGTTAAAAGTATCTCAGAAACCGGGCATTAGTCTATTTAATTTTTTTAAGTAAAAACATCAACTACATTTTAAAGATATAACAAATAAGTCTGATATTACGTAACAGTATTAAATAAATAAACAGTATGATATTAACATGACATCAGATTTTCGCATCGCATTCGCATCATAAAGGTAATTGTCATAACATCACATTAAAATCATATTTTACATCAGTATGATACTATATTAATATCATAGAGAATGACATAACTTTCAAATTATTTAATATATCAGTTTTATGTCAAATATATGTAAATGTTATTATGAACCACATTTCTGATTTAAAAATAAAATACAGATGGTATTGTATTATTTTTAAGTGGACAATCATGTAATGGATCGAGGAAATGCATTTAGAGTTAATTTTAATTATGTCTGTAGGTTATAGGGATGATATTTTTTTTGTGTGACTAGCACAGTCATGAGACTGTATCACAGATGCCAGCGTTCACCGTTCCGGGTTCACACAGTGATGTAATAAAGTTGAGAGAGTTCATGTGGACTCAGTTGTGACTTGCGAGTGTGCGTGAGTCTGTGTTTGCGAGTGTGTGCGTGTGTGTGTGCGCGTAAGTGCGATAATGTTGATGGAATTATGTCTCGCACCCGGGCGGGCCGGCGGCAGATACCCTCGGCTTGACTCTGGACGGCATGCTTATATATTTTTGTTTTATTCTGCAGGTGCCTTCCACCTGAGGTCCAGGAGTCAGTTATACAGCTGGTACCAAAGGATAATGCTAGATCAGCTGATTGTGTTGCTCGCCGTACTCTACGCAGTCTACAGAGCGCTACGATTAATCATTAACAAACTTCTAAAGAAGAGAATTACTAGTACGAATAAAGTGAAGAATAATTAATTAATTAATTACGTCTGTTTCCTGTTTTTTTAATATAAACGACGTTCACGTTTCAGAACGTGAGAGATCAAAGTACAAGAATTAAATTGACTAAAACGAACCATGTCTTTAAATTAAACACGAAATGTCCAAGATCATTTCTATTTAAGCCCTTAATTTTCAAAAATTCTTTCCTAGCGCTGACCTGGAAGTCCTGTGCCAAGTTTCGTGCGTCTAGACCAGTTCGTCAAACTACAATTAGCTGACGTCAAATTACAATACCGATTGGATCGCGGCCGCCATACTCCAGGTGTAACAACCGAAATAGTGACATCCTAAAGCGTGTCGTGTTCTGGGATCAACTGCTGTATCCAGTAATCTATACCCGACTAGGAGATAAGCCCGTCACAGTTATATCTTGTTTGTCACGTTTTGACATCAGCCAGTGTAAGTGAAAGTTGTTATTGGATTGTAATGTGCTGACAATTTGTCGAGCTACTATTAAAAAATCGAACAAGTAGGGAGTAGAACTCGCGTTCTGAGGGTTCCATTTCCATACTTTTACAACTTTTACAATTGCGTTCCAAAAAAAACCCTGTATTGTGTATCTACTCAAAAGTATTGTTTAAATGAGTTTCCCGTTTTAGTAAGGTAATAAAATTATAAATGTATATAAAGATAATAGGTAAGTAGGTATAATAACAGAGGTAATAGGGAAACTTTCCTATTATTAACTTGACCACAGACTAACAGTACTATTGCTTTTTTACTCGTTTGGTCAAACTATAGATGCATGAAATGAGTTATTATGCTAATAGTGATAGTTTCATACAACGTGCCGCTCAAAGTTGTATACAAATTATATTGCAAGGAATTGAATGTTTTACCAAAAAATGGGGAATTTAAAGTATTCATTGAGTGTTGGTCTCATTCATCCTATCGTCATTTACATTAAATAATAAATGCAATAACTGACATGGTTAATTACTGATATTGACAAACCAAAAGAAAATCAATGGTGATAACTATTTGTATGGTGGTCGCGATGACTACCACCCAACTTCATTACTGCATATACACAGGTTAATCCTGTAACGCGACAAAAAAAATCAGTGATGGTTTATCACTATGTGTATGATATGGTAATTATTATTAATAACTATTGCTAGTACATACATATACCAATATCAATCTAAGATATACAATATATAGCTATCTTCCCAGAAGCTAGTTTTCCTTCTCTCTACGTTACAACTTTTATCGCTCTCATGTAATGAGACGTGCCTAAATCTAACGAGCGCTTGAAGCTTTCAATTCTCGTCTAATTATCGAATCACTACCTAAGAAGTTTCATTTTAAAAAGTGTTATGAAATATTTTCCGAAAAACTAGCAACATTTCATTGTAATGGCGTCTGTCAATTTCAGAAATTTTATTACAGTTTTTTATTTATGTTTAACGTAAGAACATAATCTGCCGGGTAGTGCTTTCCCTTGAAATAGGATATTTAAATGTTTCTGATGATTATGTGATTAGCTGTGACGTACTGTCACTGCGCAGTAAGTCATATTTTGTCCAAATTGCTGGAGCTGTTCGCACTATGACTTAATTTTTAGCACTGTCGCACCGAGAAATGTAGGTAGCCGTTAAAGGCTAACTTGAAATGGCTAAATTCTGCGTGCAACTACTGCCGTTCTGAGTGTTTTAATTCTATGCATGAAAATACTATTTATGCCTCTAAAAATAGCCCTAAATTATTTTAGGCCCTAAAAAAAGCCCAAAATGCATATTTCCGCCCTAAATTTGGGGCTAAAAGCCCTAAGTAGGCAAGCCTGCGTAGCACTATCCATTACGCCAGCTCACGCGGATGAAGCAGTACGGGAGCGCTGTTTCTTCAGACTTACTTAACAAAAAAATCAATATGTAAGACTAGCTGATAGGTGTAGCATAATGTTAGATAGCCTATATTCCGACTGGTAGTTCCAGAGATTAGCGTGTTTAAACAAAAAACAAAAAACGCTTAACCTTCCTCAATAAATAGATACACTATAAAATAAAATATTTAAAAGTAACTGCTAGTTCCAGGAATTCGGGCGATCAGATTTTTTTTTTTTTCGAACTGACTATATTGTTGGCCAGGAGGCCTTAACGGCTTCACCGGGCTTGTTAGTGGCTTGTGGAGCGCTTATGGCACTCAACCGAGTAAAAAGGGCAACAAGCGCAAGGATGTCAAAATGGCCGACCTCGGCTTGGACTGTTGCCGTATATGCAACCATCGCGATCTAGCTAATTCCTATCCGAATTCGATCTAACTAACTATACATGTCTCTTGCCTTCTGGGAGGATGGTAGAAACACGCGTACATGTATTTTGTAATCTGTCAATTTGGTCAATGTCTATCGAAAAAAAAAGTCGCTTACAGAACCTATGTACCTGAGTGGAGTGCAGGTGTATAATGAGTGTAGTGGGTAGCTAGTGAATGCAGTATCACTGTATCGCGCGAGCAGCAGGCTTGAGAGCTCCATACCGGAGGAACGGATGTAATCCAAGCAGACAATGTCTAGCCTAGCTGATTACCACTATTAAGATTAAAATCTGTACCAAGGCACCTGTTATCCAGATAGCACCCACTTCGGAATCTCCAGTTTGTAGGCTGAGCGTCACATATTCGGATACATCCTCACTTAATATAACATGAAATTGTAGTAAGACATTTTGAATTTTATACTTTTCTACAGGAGTTTACGACGAGGTTTTGATCTGTTATTTGCTGGTTTTTATCTGTGTTCATAAACTTAAGTTCATTGACTTTTTATTTTATGTAAAATTAGGGGAATTCATTTCGATTGATATATGTTAGTTTAGTTATTAAGGACAAGTGACGTGGATTATTGACGGAGAGATAGGCAACAATCAACGGACAACGATCCACGTGGGTTTGGTTTTTGGAACCAAGTTCCTTAAAGGACGTTGCGGAGGGCGCCTAGCCGGCAAAAAACGTCCGTAACGTTAAAAAAAAGCCTAAGACTTTTATGTATAGTCTAGGTATGATAGATATACAGTGTCTAATGTATAGTCTACGTGATTATTGTTATTTAGTTAGCCAGAGCAACTCTGAACAATTAATTTTTGAAGTAAAACTTCTTTAGGCGCGACTATTATTAACATATTATATCTTATCACGGATGGTGGTGACCGTCGGGGTGGTGGTGACCGTCGGAATGGTGGTGACCGTCGGGGTGGTGGTGGTGACCATTTAAGTTTTACTTCGATCGCGTGTGACGGTTATACGCTTTTAATTTTTATTATTGCAGTTTGCTATTATTATTATATAATTGTAACGCGCACCCTAGCGTATCGACTCTGGCGCAGATCTATCTGCGCCCTTTCCCCGCGTCCCTGACCGAGCACCGCGACCGGCAGTCCGCCGGCCACCGTCGTTGTGTGAACCCGTACTAATTAGTATCATTACAGTGGCGCCCAACGTGGGGCTCGAGAACACGAAAATACAACGTGCAACTATTTTACCGTTGCCGTGTTATATATTGCCATAATATTGTTCAGAACATGCCTAGACCAACGCGACGGAGACAGGACGAGGCCGAGCTGAGTGAGTTAGAGATCACAGATGAAGACGAAGCGAACACCGGAGGAAATCCCGTGATGATGTCCAACTCGCAGCTCACATCAATCATCACAGCTGTTTCACGGAACCAGGCGGAGTCCAACAGGCAAATGATCGAACAGCTTTTAGCAAATACGCGACTGTCGGCAACCGACATCGCGAACACTTCGCGACCTGCGATTGATGACGTAGCGCGATCGGGAAACTTCGCGAAGTGCACCGCGCGTTTTGATGGCGCGCCGGCTACCTACAACGACGAGATACTTGAAGCGTTTATAGATACAATTGAAATCTATAAAGAGTGTGCTAACGTCAGTGACGAGCATGCATTACGCGGCTTGCCGATATTATTAACCGGCGAAGCCGCCGTTTGGTGGAAAGGGGTCCGATCGACAGTGGCGACGTGGACAGAGGCCCTACGAAGACTGCGGGGCAGGTTTGGAGTACCTCAGCCTGCTTACAGGATACTCCGTAACATCTTCGCGAGCGAGCAAGGAGGCGAGCGCGCCGACGTGTTCGTATGCCGTCTCCGTGCACTTATCTGCAAGCTGCCGTATGAAGTACCGGAGGCGATGAAGATTGACATCGTGTATGGATTGTGTGATAGGAAAATTCGGAAATACGTGCCGCGCGATACCATTACGGATCTCGAAATGTTTGTAAGAACGGCCAGGGACGTGGAGGAATCGCGCGCAGAGTACAGTAAGCAACCTATTTCGGTAAGTCAAAATGTTACACTACCTTTTCCTATTCCGAACGATGCGACTCATATAGATAATATTTCGAAGCGTATTAGACCTCGATGTACGTTTTGTAAAATTTTTGGACATACGACAGAAGAGTGCCGTAAGCGCGTAAAACGTAACGAGACGGTAGATACGGCTATTTACGATCACCGCCGTACTAACGATTTTCACCGCGTTAAAGAGAGACATAGTAGTCGTGTAGATACAAATACTTCACCTACGTATAATAATAGCGTTACCTCTTCTAGTATACGGTACTATGGATGTGGTCAACCGGGAGATGTGCGTTCGAAATGTGAGACATGCCGAACCAAAAAAGATACTCCCGCGACATCAGCGAAAAACGCTGATTTTAATTGTGTGGTCATCACTAATACTGACGACCTACCAGTAGTGGAAATTTCCATCCTGAATAAAACAGGAGTGGCCATACTGGATACCGGGGCGACACACAGCTTAGCAAGCCCCGCGCTTTATAACATTCTACATAGCAAAGGAAACGAATTTACCGAAACCGAGCGTTCTTTTGGTTTGGCAGACGGTTCAGTTCAAGTCACTAAAGTTTTTTCAACAATTGTAAATGTCACGTTACAGGGACGGCAGATACGTACACAGTTTCTCATACTTCCCGGCGCCAACACGAAGACTCTGTTAGGCCGCGACTTTCTAATCAACGCAGGAGTGACTTTAAACATACCGCAGGGTACCTGGTACTTCTCCGACTACCCCAACAAACAACACGAATTCGTGCGTGAGTATTGCCTACCTTCTGTTGATTCTGAAATTATGCAAATAACTTCTGCAAACATTTTTCTGAGGGGCCACGAGGGACCCAAGCTCACATTGAAGCAAAAAGACGCGCTCAATGCGTTCGCTTTGAGGACGGATCAGTTCGCATCTGAGGGTCAGGAGCCCATTGCATCTCCGCTTTATAGGATGTCCCCGAGTAAGAAAGACGCCTTCGCTGCAGAAGTAAAGAAGCTGCTTGAAGCCGATGTAATCGAGGAGTGTGAGTCACCATGGGCAGCGAACGTGGTACTGGTGACAAAAAAGGACGGAGGCACCAGGCTTTGTGTAGACTACCGACGCCTGAACGCCGTCACCGAGGCCGATCGCTATCCACTCCCACGCATTGAGGACGTGCTTCACGCAGCAAAGACTAGCAATTTTATGACTACCCTCGGACTAGGAGCTGGATACTTTCAGGTTAGTGTACACCCTGAAGATCGAGACAAAACTGCCTTCATTACACCTGTTGGAACGTTTCGATTCAAGCGAATGCCTATGGGTCTTAAGAATTCCGGTGCAACTTTCCAACGCCTGATCGATCGTTTCAAATCAAACTTACCGGAACGCATATCGATCTTAGCATATTTAGATGACCTGATCGTCCTTTCAGGGTCATTTGAAGGTCATATGGAAGATTTGAGAATAGTTTTTGACGGACTAAAGTTATTTCGCCTAAGAGTGAACCGAGAGAAAAGTGACTTTGCCCGAGACTCTGTGAAATTTTTAGGACATATAATAGCACCTGGCGGAGTCCGAACGGACCCTGATAAAGTAGCTGCCATTAAAGATATGACACCACCACAAAATGTGAGTGGCTTGAAAAGTTTTCTACAAACCTCTAGTTTGTTTCGACGTTTCATACCCGCATACGCCGAAGTCGCTCGACCATTAACCGACCTGTTAAAGAAGACAAGCGTCTGGCGGTGGGAGCCTTCGCAAGAAGAGGCATTTGAGAAAATCAAGAACCTTCTAACTTCTGCACCTGTTCTTAGACAAGCTGACGAGTCAAAACCATTCGTCCTACGAACCGATAGTAGCGGATACGCTTTGGGAGCAGTTTTGTTGCAGGGGGAGGGCGAGGACGAGCGTCCGATTGAATACGCCAGTCGTTTGCTGACTAGTGCTGAGAAAAACTACTGCACGACCGAGCGCGAGGCCTTGGCTGTCGTTTGGGCTGTTTCCAAATTTCGAGGCTACATCGACGGGAGCGAGGTCTTAGTAAAATCTGACCATCAGCCGCTTCGATGGCTCATGAGCCTCAAGTCTCCGAGCGGCCGCCTTGCCAGGTGGGCTCTCACACTGCAAGAATATAACCTGCGAATAGAATACACGCCGGGTACGGCTAACGTGATAGCAGACACGTTGTCACGACCTAACGACTGCATGTTTTGTTTGACCACTGTAGACCTACCGGCGCGATCTCCCAGCGACATCAGAGCGAACCAGTTGGAAGATCAAGATGTTAAAAAGATAATTGAGGACATGGAGTCCGACGATCTCTTTAGGGGGAGACCGTGGGCTAACCGCGGTTACGTGTTGTCCGACGGCGTACTATTTAGGTACGGACCGGAAGGACGAGACGACGAAGGCGAAGTTTGCCTCGTCGTCCCTCGACACGAACGTTACAAAGTATTACAAGAGTTTCACGATGCGCCGACAGCTGGACACTTCGGCGTTGATCGCACGCTAGTGCGCATAAGTGCTCGTTTCTACTGGCCCGGAATGAGACTTTTCATATCCAATTACATCAAGGAATGTCCGGCTTGTCAGAAGTATAAACGTGACAATAGAAAACCGGCAGACCTAGTTCTATTGAAAACCCAAGGTGCCAACGACACCAGTCGGGGACAGACACCCAAATTTATCCCCAGACGCGATGGTCCGTATCGCGTTCGAGAGGCCGTCAGCCCGACCACCTACCTGCTGGAGCGGATAACCAATGGGGAGCTGCTAGGTAAGTACCACGCTTCACAACTTACACCCTTCGTTGGCCACATCCAAGCACCAGTACGTGAGAAACGGAGACGAGGTAGGCCGCGAAAAATTGTTCCTAACCCGAACACGGGGTCGTATAGTTCGGATTAGAGGGGGAGATTGTAACGCGCACCCTAGCGTATCGACTCTGGCGCAGATCTATCCGTCGTTGTGTGAACCCGTACTAATTAGTATCATTACATAATTGTATAAATCATTGTAAATAAAATAAAGGTGTTAAGATAATTTTGTAGGTAGATTTTTAGATTTTTATCGATAAAAAAATCTTATAAAAAATGCATACCTGAATAATTATTTTCTTCATACCTCGAATAGAACTTGAAATTAATATTTTATAATGAGGAACTTCATTCCTATCTGGTGTCCCACGACACCACACAGTTTTTTTTTTTATTATGAGGTACGGAACAATAAAAATGGTGCCAGTCGGCTCCAACGCGCGAACGGTGTTTACTCTTTAAGAACGACTGTCTTGGAATTTATATAAAGCAATCTTCTATATATATAAAGTTATTGAGATTCGCCATTGTGCGCGCATCACGCGAAAACTACTCGATAGATTTAGATAAAATTATTGTTTTACTCTTTAGATACTTGGTTGGAAAAATTATATATCACGATATCTTTATTCAGTAAAAAGTCATCACTTCTGTCGTCCACGCGAGCGAAGCCACGGGCACAGCTACAATACAAATAAAATAATTGTGACTGGCCGTTGTGCGCGCATCAAACAAAAACTTTTTTTTATCCATAGATACTTGGATCTTACAAAAAAAAAAAAACGATAGCTTCATAAACAATAGTCGTGTACATATTATTACATAATTTTGTTTGTCGTTAATTTTTCTTTAAACTACTTTTTTATTTCGCAATTTGAGTATGATTTTTCTCATATGTACTAGAATTTGACCAAGGTTATGAGATGTTTTCCCTTTGACACCACATCCTTAGCTTGTGTCTATAAGCCAGGTCGTCACACTTACATGTATGTCTATATCTTGAAAACTACTGAACCGATTTTGATGAAACTTGCACTGTTCCCCAAGTTGAAGCTGTGAAGTGTAACCCAATAAAAACAATGGTCACAATATAGTTAATAGTTTCGGAGAAATGTGTGGACAAACACATACACCTATAAAATTTCGTATATTTTTTTGAAAGCCCTAATAAATTATCATATGTGAATATATTGCAGTACCAATAATATTTTTGAAATCGGTTAAAAATGAAATTCGACTAAAACGTAAAAGATATTTTTATTGATAAACCATAATTCAAACATTTCTAACTCAATGACACAAAACAGTTTTACGTTATACAAAACTCTCGCGTGTTCATTTTATACCAATTCAATTATATTACACGGGCGCGGATTTAAAGGAGGGTCATAGGGGTCATAACCCCCAAACGAAAGTTTCAAATATCGTAGAAAATTCTATTTCTTTTTTAAAATGTGTTCGAAAATGAATCTTCTAGAAACGTAAATCTATGATCCCTTACAAACATAAACTCTAGATCTGCGCCTGATGTTACAATAGTCTCAACTTAATATATAGATATTGACACAGGCTTTAAAATTCGTCCATCATCAGTATAGTTGAATCCAAGTAGATGTCACAATAAGTGACTGCACAAGTATAAATTATATTGTCGAAAAAGACCAATCTTCTTCATTTTGCATTAAAATAAAAATATATTCTTACTTTAAAAGAACAAAAATATATAACTACATTTAATATGTGTTTAAATCTTTTTTTTTTGTTTATGATAGCCAAATTTAATTGATTACTTAAGGAATTTCATAGAAAAATGTTAATTTTATATTCAATTTTATTATAAAGTAAGCATGTTAATTAATATAATTGTAATATAGGACTCTCAACATTGAATTTCATTGTTATCCAAAAATTAGGATTTAATATACCAAAATATTTAACCGTGGATGTTTTTATTTATTTATTTTTATTTTAAATCAAAACTTAAGTAACACGGTGAACCCATGCACTATTATATCAATCTGATATCTTTTCTAGACAATCACTGAACCTTGTCTGTATACAATAGGTAATTTAAGGTATTTAATGCGATCTAAATAAAATAAAAAAACTATCGAAAACTTCACAGATATCGTTTTTTCATACATTTTCACTTATAACTAGTATTATACAAAGTTCCTTAACATGACACCAATTTTTATTCCTCTTCTCTCTCCTGTTGTTTGTCCTTCTTCTTTTTCTTCTTCTTCTCTTTGCGCTCTGAGGTATCCGCTTCTGTAGTTGCTTCCGCTTCAGCTGCCTCCATGGTTGTATCACCTTCCGCTCTGTGAAGAAACAAAACAGAATTTTCATATACCCAGATGACTAACTTTAACTATGCCAAATCACAAAAACCTTGGTGTGCACAAAATGTTTAAAAATGGATGTTAATTTTTCTATTTAGGAATTAATAATAAAAGATTTTTTGATATTGTATATAGTGTCATTTGTCCACTGGCTCACCTGATGTCAAGAATAGTACTGCACTAATACTAAAAACCCAAAAATTAAGAGTGAAATGACAGTTCGATCAAGTCGACTACATAAGAAATACTAAACAACATCGAGTATTCAATAGTTTTTTTTTATATGACAGCTAAGTGTGCCTGATGGTGAGCACAATACAATCCAAAGACAATGGTGACCAGAGATATCCTGTTTTAGACTTAGTAGAGACAATAAATGATTTTTAGGTAGTAGTGTAACAATTCTATAATAAGACCCCTATGCACATTATTGATTTTCCGCACAATCAGTTCAAGAACCATGTCAAGCTGGTTTATTTTAAATCATTATAGATTTAGCATTGTGGCCACAATCTCACCTGATCTTAAGTGACGACATAGCCCAAGATATTTAAATGTTAAGTCTAGTAGAAGGATTGACTCTCAAGTGCGGCTCCTGGAACACAGCTATCGGTGTTTGGCAATAGATTTTTAACTTGAGTTAGCTAGACAGACGGGAATCAGAAAAATCCCCAACATACTAAGGTGGGATTTTTCTTTTACTGAAAGCTCAAGTTACTGTCACAAAGTTATTATAGGATGGATCATTATTCAAAGTTTGGTAGTGACTCCCTCTCTGTACATCCACTAAAATATTGTAATTATACCATAACTATAAACATAATTTAAATAGTAAAAAGAAAATTGTATTAATAATTAATACACTCAATCAAGTTTCTTGTCAGTTCTTCAGATGACTTAGTTAAAAATTGTTTTAAAATCTTTTTCATTAGAAAGTAATATCTGTTAGTACTAAAGAAAATATATTCAAGGCACTATTTATCAACAATCTGTTTAACAAACATGACAGCTGTTTGTTTGTTTATATTCTATAATGTGTGAAACGTTCGCATAGGTCCGCTAGTAATAATTATTCTTCATAAAATACTTACGGAGCTTCAGAGTCTCGTTTCTTCTTCTTCTTTTTCTTCTCTGATTTCAATTCTGCTGAATTATTTGGATCATCAGCATTAGCAGTGCTTGCTGTCCTTTTCCTGCTTCCTTCATCAGCCTCACCATTCTCTGTTTCTTTCTTATTAACTTTGTAATCTACATAACTATTCAACCATTCTACTGGTGTGTTCTCATTTGGCTTTCCATGCTTATCTAGCTTTCCTTGTTGGATCAAGGATTTCTTCTGTGAAGCTTTTGGTCCTAGACCCCATTTCCTGGGATATGTGTCACGTTCCATGATGACTCTTTTGAGTTTTGCTGCGACACCATGGTCACATGAAGCCATTGTTGATGTCGTCATTAAAGCTACAGCCAAGGCGACAGCTTCACCTTTCGTTGTAACAATAACAATCTCTTGGTCAATTTCAATACCGTCTTCATAGCGTAATATACCAGGGAGCAGAACCTTCGCACCATAGCAAACTGCATTTACAGCACTGTCTTTAATGAAAATCCTCTTGTGAGCAATTAATAATCCTTCTAAGGGCTTTATTACTCTGCGTAAATATGTCTCATCTTTATGGTTTTCATAGGCCCACTGGGCGTCCAATATATCATGCATCGTAACCATACCTTCCTTTTCACCTTGTATTCCAGAACGGACTCTTCTCAACTCAATCATCTGACCACCGACACCGAGCATTAACCCTAAATGTACACACATGGTACGAATATAAGATCCGGCTTCACAGCTCACCCAAAATACTCCGATATTACGTTCTTTGTCAAAATCTAATAATTTACTGTCATACACTGTACGAACGCGTAACTGACGTTTTACAGCAGATATCAACGGCGGCCTTTGGAATAAGGCTCCACGTAATTTCTCCAGTCCTTGAGTAACTTTCTGCAAGTTCTCCACGGCGGAATGCAAGCTGAATACGGCAACATATTCCTTACCAGCGTTCTGCTGTGATTTCACCAGCCTTGTAGCGCGATCGATGCAGACAATGAGGCAGCCGGTGACCTTAGGATCCAACGTGCCGGAGTGACCGGTTTTCTCGACTTTTAGTATACGTTTTATCCATGATACGACCTCGTGTGAGCTCGGATTGCTAGGTTTATCCACGTTTATAAAACCTGACTTGACATAGTCGGTTATTGGACGCTTCAGAGGCGAGTGGCCGAATGGCAGTGGTGTGTAATGATTTGTGCGCACATTAAGACGATCGAAATTTTTCAATAACAGAGGCCAATAAGCCGTGTCCAATTTGCCCACACTCTCCGAAGGTTCTATTTTAAAGTCGCCGATCTTTTGAAACGCGCCAAGTGTCACGGTGTCCTTATTTTTCTTCTTTTTCTTTTCCGAAAACACTTCGGTTCCCGGTTGCAGTACCTCAGTCATTTTGTATTAAAATAATGCGTTGATATCTGAATTAAGAACCCTTTCTACACAATACGAACTATTTAAGCAAAATATGCCGTAATTACAGGCATTAGTTTTAAAATAACCAATGAAAATCTAAACAAAGTAGGTAACACACTATACAACACGTGCAATGTTTTTTTAAGGTTAGCTTGGATGTTGAGTATGTTTTTGTTGAGGCTTCTTACAGATGTCGGGCCTGGCGACAGTATTGCCAACATAAATTTTTGAAAAAGACAGGCCCATCCGAACTAGAAAGGTACGTAGGTCTACGTACTTTTTAGTAAGCAAGATGAATACAATAACACTAAATATAAGTAAAAGTAACGTTAGAAATATATAATGAACTTTGTTTTTTTATTGTTTTTTATTCTTTGATTATTGTTTACATAACAAATAAATAAAATATTAATATCTTTTTACAATGATTTTGTTTGAAGATTTTGCTCAATGTCTTTTGCTAAATTGTAAAAATCAATAAATGATTCCATATATTTAATGATTTTGACTTTAAAATATTTAATAAGTTCCTATGTAGGTTCACGGTTTTTTTAATGAATGTCATCTGTGACGATCTTTAGCGGAAGTAAAATGAAACTTCTTTGTCTTAGAAAAATAAATTGTCACATTAACGTAATGTTATTTTGCTCATTTGAATAATATTTAATAAAAAGTACGTAGATTGAGTAGTTTCTGGGACTGAAGTTCGTAGATTTTCGAGAAAGGCATAAAGAGGCCTAAAGTACGTATATCTTCGCAAAAATTCATATAGTTGGCAGCACTACCGTTGAACACTTCAAGCCGGTGCTACCAACATAATCCTATTACGATCGGATACACAAGTTTTCAATCATGTAAAATTGTGATACAAATAATAAGTATTATTACTACAATGTTGTTAGATTTCTGTTTAACATTGTTAATAATTACAAAATTCTCCAAATTCTTTATTCTAAAGTGAAAGGGCCTTAGCATAGACGAGAAAAGTCAAAGAGTTCATTAATAATAATAAATGACCGACCGAAGTTTCGTTTTCAGTTTCGGTCAGTTTTGACCAAAACTTCTAGTCTCGGACGCAGTTTCGGTTTCGGCCAAAAATTGGTAATCGAAACTAGAGTTCGTGTGTGTGATTGTTTGATGTCGAAAGTTGTTTAACTGTATAAACGGTGGGTTTCAATATTTATTATCCTATATATTTAAAAAAAACGCCATTTGCTTATTGCTCAAGCTGCTAAATGCAAGTGCATCAGTGGATAGTAAATTTATTGATTTTAAAAACCGAAAGCACTAACATAGGTACTGATATTGTATTGTCTGTATCTAATCAACAATTAAATTAAATTAAATGCGAATAATCTAGAAGAAAAAAAACGTGATTTAATGGTATAAAATTTATTAATAAAACATTTATTTAACTACATAAGTTTCAGTTTCGTTTACGGTATCCGCTAAAACTAGAAAAGTTGCCGAATATTCGGTTACAGGTTTGATTATGGCTGAAAATCGTGTTTCGGATGGTCACTAAAAATAATTACACTTTATATATTACATTACAGATAACATTATATTTATACCAATATTGAAGAACTGCAATGCAAATTTTTGTGACTAAAACTGTACTAAATACTAGATCATATTTATTTTAATACATTTCAGACGACATTTTCTGTTACAAAGATCACTAATTTATACTTTTCTTTTCTTCATTGTAAATCACAGATTGTGTCTTAAATAATTTCATCTCAAAAAATATGAAATTCAATATTTTAATATATTTTAAAACACGATTTTATATTTTTGATATAAATATTATTTTCTTTGGTGGCTTATTCAAATTAGTTTTGTTTCGGTTTTTGTATTTGTAATCTTTTCGTTTTGATTTTCTGGCTCATACCAATCAATCTATCAACTTAAAAGCTCTCGAAAATAAATAGTAATAAAAGGTAGAAAAACAAAAATAATAAGATTGGCTAGATGAGTTTAGGTCGCCTCACGGTAAAATTACTTAAGGTTTTAATGTTTACTAGTTGCGAGGCATATGTAATAATCCCTAAGAGCTTGGGTGTATACACCCATATATTTTATTTCAATGTATTTTTATTATATCTCTTATTATACGATGATTTATATATCACAACCTTATATGTTAGAAATGCTTATTGTCGCTTATATGCTCTATATTTTGTGTCTATAGAATTAAATGTTAAAATCAGGAAGTTATATGACAATTTATGATTGAGGTTTCTGTATTTCCGTGTTAGTGTGTGATTTAATCAATCCAGGATAATGCAATAAACGCAATAAAAAAATTATTTTTTCCCCAAATTCGACATATATGCCGAATGAGATCGCGGATAGATTGTGTCTTTACTTGTTTTATATAAGATTATAGGATGTTTTTTACGATGGGTTATGTACTGGTGTAAGTACTCTATATACATTGGACTAGGAAGTACAATAAAGAGTTTTTACGTTTTGTGTTTTATTAATCTCCTAATATAAATATTTCATAGTTTTTTGTGCATAATTTGATATGTACGATACCTACGGTTTACCTACACTGTTAGCTATAAGAGCCCTGAGCCACTGACGGTTTTTAAAGTTTCATCGGGCTTGGGGGCGAACGCTGAAGGCACTCAGTCGCGAAAGTTGGGCACAAAAAAAGAAAAAAATGTCCCTTACAGAACCTATGTACCTGAGTGGTGTGCATGGGTGGTAGGGTTATAGTGTAAGGACGCAGTCTAAGGACTGTATGTTGGTAGAGAGTTAATGCAGTGTCACTGTATCGCGCGAGCGGCTGTTTGGCTCAAGGGCTCCATGCCGATGGTTTTTAAGCCTATGCTTGAGTTGCCGTAGGAGATGGAGGTCTTGTCGCCTTCGTGGACGGCCGAGGTGCACTGGTCCGGCGCCATGTGGGGTGCGGTGTTCCACAGGGGTCGGTGTTGGGCCCGCTCCTGTGGAATATGGGCTACGATTGGGTGCTCCGCGTAGCGCTCCCCGAAGAGGTGCGGGTAATATGCTACGCGGACGACACCCTGGTCGTAGCCCGGGGGGGGGCTGGGAGGAGGTGAGGCGCCTGGCCACAGAGGGTACAGCCCTTGCGGTCAGGCGCATTGAGTTGTTGGGCCTCAAGGTGGCGGTCGAAAAAACCGAGGCCCTACTATTTCATGGGCCTCGGTGCGGACCGCCCCCTGGGGCTCACATAATGGTTGAGGGAGTGAGGGTCTGGGTTGGGGCCCAGATGAAATATCTGGGCCTCATCCTGGACGGAAGGTGGCGGTTCGAGTCCCATTTCCGGGGACTCGGACCGCGCATAGTCGGAGCGGCAGCGGTTCTCGGACGGCTTCTCCCGAATTCGGGGGGACCGGGCGCGAGCTGCCGCCGATTATACGCGGGGGTCGTGCGGAGCATGGCCGTCTACGGGGCACCGATTTGGGTGGATGCCCTCAGCGCCTGCAACGTACGCACGCTGCGTGCGGCGCAGCGTGTCGTGGCGCTGAGGGTGATCCGTGGATACCGGTCGGTGTCCGCGGGGGTGGCCTTTGTGCTCGCCGCCGTGTATAGATTCACGGCGAAAGTTACGAACGACTGGTTGGGCAGTTTCTAATCTACGTAGCAGTTTGTTTTCCAAAACTTGTAACGGTTCAAAGTAATCGGGCTGAGGTATGGGTTAAGAAACCACACTGGTGTTATTTGTTGCACTTTTTGAGATTATTATTGTTATTACGTCACCTCATACTGGAATTTAATATCTATGACAGGCAATCTGTATCAGTTCAACCACGGAGTACGATCCGATTGTAAAGTATTCTATAATATGAAGTACAGTCCACATATTGAAGTTTGAACATGATATTATTGAACCCCACATCTGCTATTAATAAAATAATTTACTTCTATAGATTGATTAATCAGTATGCGTATCCGAACGATTTTTTCATCAAGCTCACCGAACGATTTTTTCAAATACAAAAGTATATATGGCTATCTTTTATATCCAGTTTATACAGCAATTTGCCTTGTGTTATGTATAAAAAAATTGAAATGTTAAATCAACTTTACAAACATATAAATATCGCTTTTACATTGCATTTCCTAGGTAAGTTCGCTAATGTTAAACGAATATCGAGATTTCGAACGTATAATACGAGCAATCGTTGGTTTTTACTTATAATAGAATTTGATTTGATAATTTCAGGTGCCTATCCAACGATATAAAATAAATTGGCTGTACTGGAAAGTTGGAAACCCTTAAATGCTATCAGCTGTCATTGTCATTATCAAATGTCAATTTGACAAGCTATTGTTAAAAAAGTTAAATTGTTTATAAGTTTATTTTTTTATTAAAACCGCGTACATATGAGTTTTCCAAATTTAATATACTTTCGATAAGAATTTTAAATATACGAAACAATGGCGGGTGTGTTATTCGAAGACATATTCAACGTTAAAGACATGGACCCAGAAGGTAAAAAGTTCGACCGTGTTAGCCGTTTGCACTGCGAGTCGGAATCGTTCAAGATGGATTTGATATTGGACATTAATTCATGGATATACCCTATGGAGCTCGGTGATAAGTTTCGACTGGTATTAGCGACAACGTTAAGAGAAAACGGTTACCCCGACGGCGGTGAATGGAACCCACTAGAAACTGAAGGGAACCGCGCCGACAGTTTTGAATATGTTATGTCTGGGAAAGTTTATAGGTTAGTTGAAATATCAACCACACAACTTTAAACGGCCTTTGAGTTTGTCCGTCGTCATGTGAACTATCTATACATGTTGTGAGTTAAGATGAATTAAAAGTTCATTTTTACATTTATTATATTATAAAAATTTGGCAGGTTGGATTTAGAGTCGTTAAGTACGAATTGTAAAGTAAAGTAAAGTAAGGTAAAGTTGATAGTGAAGTAGTCCGCGATTATAATACTACCACTCTCATTAAAAGCCAGGGCTCAGTTTTCAAGAGAATTAATAACAAAAATAATCTAACCTCAAAACCTAAAAATTCTTAGTTGCCATAAAAAACTGAAATGGATTGCAAAATTCTATGCTCTGATGTCTACTATGTAAAAACACTTGTATTGTGCATATAAAATTACTTACTGCATGTCAGATCGCGACTTAATTGCATACGCGCAACAGTCCGAGCCGAGGTTCGGCCACTTTGGCACCCTCGGATGTTGTTGCTTAGCTTTCGTGGCTGAGTGCCCTAAGCGCTCGCCCCCAAGCCCGGTAAAGCTGTAAAAGCCGTAAAGGCTCCAGGGCCCCTAAGGCAAACAGTATAGTCAGTTCGAAAAAAAAAAAAAAAAAAAACATACTGCATATGAAGTCTGATCGTTTCACACCATTAAGTCAATTCGATGACAATCACAATCATTAAAATCAGGACTTGCATTAACCGTGTATAATATAAATGTATTTTATCCAATTCTCTCGTAGGCTAAATCTTAGTCGAACACATACATACATCTGTATGTGTTCGACTCTTTTAGTATTGCTTTTTCGTTTCATCACATTTCAAATCACAAGGGTATTAAATTAAAAAAAGGTTGTCATTTGTTGCAAATATTTAATTAACATGTGAACTAGTGATAATAAATATAATTTTACAACATTGACAATTACTGTTAAATAGCAATCATTTCCATGCCTAATCCGTACACCGCCGCCATTCAGAGTGAAATATTCTTGATTTTTATGGACATGGTTCAGTGATATTGTAAAACCAAACCAAATGTATAAGCAATTGTTTAGGACAGATGACCAGAAGTCGGCTCGCAACTAATAGGAAATTAGACAGTTCGCGACTTATGTGCAACTACAGCAACAGTCCAAGCCAAGGTTCGGCAACTTTGACGCCCTTGGAGAGCTTTAAGCGCTTATCCCCAAGTCTGGTGAACCTGTAAAAGCTTCAGGGCCCGAAACATTAGATGTTTATTTATTATCAGACCTCAATATGTATAAAGTTACCAAAAACTGAATAAATAGTTAATATAATCTAAATTGTATGTTTTCGCAGGATAGAGGGTGACGAAGCTGCAATGGAGCCGGCGTCACGGCTTTCTGCTTATGTCTCTTTTGGTGGTTTACTAATGCGACTTCAAGGAGATGCAAACAATTTGCACGGATTTGAAGTGGACCAACATATGTATTTGCTCATGAAAAAACTCGCTTTCTAAGACTAAGACTTAAGACATGTACCTCAATTGCATTATTATTATTGTATAAAATATTGAACAAAAATGTTTTTTTTTATAAAGAATTCCTTTAAAGATATAAAAATTAATCTTCATGATTTTGGAGGATTGGTTTCTGCATATGTTATAAGGCCGCGAACTGGAAGCAAGCGGACGACCACGCGGTGGCCCTATCTTGACGTTATAGCTTAACCGCCGTAAGCGAGACCCTTCTAATAATCTGTGGAACTCGGGAGAGGAATAAGACCGACCAATAAACTAGTCTGTTTCCGGCTGCCGGCAACAAAAGACGTTTAACGTATGTGCTTATGCGGTTTTATTTTTGTTACTGCTACACGAGATTATTTTATCAAAGACACTGCGTTTAAAAAAACTAAACAGTCAAACCAAAGTCTTGCTTTAGTTTTTATTCAATTATATTGTCAATATATACTATTAAATTCAAATAAGTTTCACTTCCACGCACAATTTTTTCTCGATATAGTAGATTTTTGGTTATTATTTTAATAAAGTCGGTAATATTATTTGTATTTAATATATTATTTATTATTCGATATCTGTACCAGTTGCAATAATATGCATAAATTATTCATCTTAAAATATAGGGTATCATATCAATACCGTGTATATCCGTGCACACCCGCCGCCCCGCGTCCCGCAAACCATAAGGAGGGTCGCGCTTACAGTAGTCTGCATATGGCCACTAGATAGCGCAATTTGCAGCGTCGAAGTGACGTGGCGAGAGAGTGCCCGATGTCAAACAAATAAATCAAAAAGTTTCAATGAAATTACGAAGACCAAAGACGAAATCCGAATAAGTTCTTTGTTCAGTTCGTTTTTTATTTCCTCCCATTATTTATTAATTATCCTTCTATTTTTATGATTATTATGTTTGCTGTTCAATATTGATGATTTTGCTAAACCGTTGAAATGATTTCCTGTAATGACATCTCTTAATTTTATCGAGTAAAAAGGTGTAGATAAGCAACAGGACTTAGAGAACAGCTTCATACAAAGCTTATGTATTTTATCAGGTCGCGTATGTCGCCGCTCGTACCGCAGCCGCCCGCTGTCGTGTAGTTCACGGACTTAGATTTAGTAATTTTAGAAAAAAAAATACTGACAAAAGATACAAATACATACATTTACATTTCGCGGTTGAGTGCCTTCCGCGTTCGCCCCCAAACCCGATGAAGCTGTCAAAGCCTCTAATGGCTCCAGGACCCTTAAGACTAACAGTATAGTCAGTACATAGAATATTTTCTATTTAGAATTTTTTCATCCATTTTGAGAAATGGTTCTAGACGCACATACAAATCACAACGCCCCTCAAAGCTATAATAACCCATGCCATTAGTCAAATTCAGCCTTATTTATGCGCGAGAGTAATGGAAAATTGGACATTTAGGATGCGCACCACCCAGCGAAGCCGTGTCGGACATTTGCACGATGTTATATTCCATACATAATGACATCTATAGGCCTTTCAAACGAATAAAAAATTTCATAATATCTCATACACACATTGCTTTATTTAAATTTAAAGATAGTAAGTGCTTAATGAAATTCTGTACGTTGGTAAGCGCATCATTTGGTAACGGCTGGACTGATTTGGCTATTTTATGTTTTAATGTACGTAAAAGTGTGAATTAGGTTTTTATGGGAATAAACATTGGGAAAGTTACCCGGGAAGTTTTCAAATTCTGGAGAAACTGAACGTCATTTTTTTCTATCTGATTTTTGTATGATTTCAAGACCATCCATAGGATGGATATGCGTAATTATTTTTATAGGTGGCGTTGTGGTCGACTTTTAGACCAATGGAAGGAGCAAAATGTCTGCCGGGACGGTTAGTATGAAATAAAAATAAGTAATGTTATAAAGCAAATCGGCGTCAATGCGTCATATTTAAGGGATGCTAAAGGGGCTTAGGACGCAGTCTAAACTAAATTCGCTACTTGACTTACTCGAGGTCTGAATTGTAAATGCTCGTATGACAGAAGCATTGCTAACCACACCCTTCAGACCGGAACATATCAGTTTGAGCACCGCTTCTCTGTGTCAAAATCAGGTTATTTTAAATCCACAATCGAACTATACACATTCTCTATTCACTTTTTATGTAATACTTAACTGAAAAGTAAAAAAAAAACAATGTGATGATATAAAATATATCAAATTTGTAACGTTACAACGCCATCTTGTAGAAAACTCAGGCATTTTTTGTATTTGTGTTGTCACTAGGTGGCACTGCCTATTACATTTCATATTAACTGACGTTACATGTTCATTAAATGTTAATTCTTTTAACACGCTTTTATTTATTTGTCAAAAAAGATATATATTTTTTGTTTAATTATTCAATATTGGATTATCGTAAAATACTGTAAAATAAGTGATATGTCTTTTCATATTTTATAACAAAGTGTGTATTATTTTAAACTATACCTACGTACTTAGCTATTAAAAACAATAAAAATATGCACAATTTATTATTGTATGTACTCAGGTATGTAGGTATTGAAATACTACAATAACATTGACAAAGTATTGAATGGTTAATAAAACTTTTAATTAAAAAAAATAACACTATTTAGTTTTATATGAAACAATAAAAGCGTATTGAATAGTAGACGCTTCATCGGGCGCGACCCCTCTCAACCTATCACCACGTGTGGCATGATGACATTATAATACGACATGAGATCATTACGATCCCACATTGTTTGCCGTGTAATCGAGAAGTTTCCCAGGACCACCGCTGGGAATGTCACCTTGTTTAAACACTGCCTATACTGCGCAATGGGACCCTAAAATAACAAAACTCTTTTTAAGGGAATATTTCAAAACTTGATTCTTTTTGATAAAATATATTTTTATAGAGCACGACTTTTTCTTTGCAGTAGAAACTAAGATAGTATGCTAACGAACTAAATATAATATAACTATTAACTTCATGAAGATAACGTAAGTGCACGCTATTGAACTAAGGACAGATACTAATTCAAATGAAACTTTTATTATCCGTAATACAGATGGCGCCCGAGAAGCAAGCGGGAGCGTCTCAACTACCAACGTATAGTATACCAATCAGACGCGTAATATTTATTAAAGTGAAGGTTTTATTCTATCGCCCCAATGTTTTTCGTTTAGTTATCGCATTACATTACATTGTCACAAATAAAATTGAATTTTATGTCATGCAATCAAGGATTATAATCGTAAATTCGGAACATTGTATATGTTAATGTGTGTTATTAAATAATGTATGTCACATGCCTTCAATAATTTGTGTTTTTTTAGGTGATACTTTTATTCAATCGCCCCAAAAGTTTGCGTACATCTATCGCATGTCGCATTACAGCTGGCCGTAGAATAGGGAACTGTGAGACTCGAGGGAAAGTGAGAACAATGATATTGAATGAATTGCTCGAATCAATTTAATAATTTAGTCAAAAGCTGAAATAATTTTGTAAGTGATACTTTTTGTACCTGGATATCGCATAAACTAGTCAAGTAGGTTAATTCTTTAATTGACAAGAATTTACCTACTTGTTCTCAGAGATCCCAGTTATGGTTACACTGTACTTGATACATTTAGTAAGACTTCGATATGATAGGTACATCTCAATGAAAATAGCACTGATCATATCGAAATCCCAATAAAACTTCTGGAATTTATAGTTTTGCTGTCGGAACATTGTAAGAATTGCGGAATTAAAATTTATGAGTATTTGCTTAAAATATGGTAATCGGAAGAAAAACCGCAGGAATCGAATTTAGGTGTCGTATGCTCAGTCCATGGATAGGCTCTAAAAATAAATGTACAAATTACCGAGGGATTGTTCTACTTACAACAGCGAGATTTACGAGTATAGTGCACTTCTCAGGCAGGCGGAAAAACGGACAATGACACAATATGGTATTACGTTGGCGTCGATATAAAACGATACCTATCGGTCTCCATACATTTCTTTTAAAACACCACTTAGTAACGCGTTAGTGGTACGGGGTGGGATGAGCGATGCGGTAATTCAGAGATAACAAACCCGTTTTCAGTTGTAATTTTGTTTAATCATTGTCATTGTAATTTTGTATTACTTATGAATCATCAGAGAACGACAGTGAAACTGATTGATTGAATTTAATTAAATCTAAATTAATGTTAGGGTTGCAGTAGCAACGTTTTCTTACTTCTTTTTTAATTGTCAACTCAGGACACAGTAAATAAATGATCAAAACATAATTTATATAATTCTAGCTCGAGCCCTCGTATCGTGAAGACCGTCGTTAATATTCGATCGTAAGATTGTTCCAGGCTACTTACTAAGTCGGAACCCAAAAAGAAGATCAGTCTGGCTGGAGCTTCTCGAATCATGAGGACGTTCAAGATCAATTACTAGGTCACCTACGGGCAGCAATAATATCAGACATGCGAGGCTTGGGGTGGCTGTATAGAGGAGGTTGGAGGCCACTGGAAGCAACGCCAAATAAACAGACATCATTCTCACTTGGATTATCGGATCGTGTACATCTCTACAATGCTTGCACTAAACCCAGATTACGCCCACAAGATCTATGATTCCGTAGTGAAATTTTTTAAGGAAAATTCTGATGTCTTCGATAGTATATTCAGATGTCTGTCTCTCTCTCTCTTTGACATACTTATGTAATTAAAATAAATGAAAACGTTCCAATATTCTATTTTATTTTTGACATACGAACTTTCAGCTTACAATATAAAATGAACCATACCAAAAGAGGTTTGTTACACCTGTGGCTTGCGCAAAGGTCATTGTCCGATTTTGCGCCTGCCTTAGAAATGAACTATAACAATATCTTGTCTAATGTGTTACTAAAAAAACTAGTACCAAATTCCGATAGAATACGTGGAAATTATAAATCAGATTTTTCGAAAGCAACTTATGGAAAAAAGTGGGAGTAGGTACAAAGTATTCACTGTTTGTTTGTGAACTTCACGAAAGCCTATGACAGCATAGATAGAAGAGTTTAATACTTAATTTTTATTAATTTTATCATCCCTAAAATGTTGCTTGCACAACAGTAACAAAGGAGAGTAGGGTGAGAGTCAGAATAGCGAGTGAGCTGAAAGAGGAATTTCTGGTGAACACCGGCCGATAGCAAGGAGATTCCCTATCGCCGAAGCTTTAATTTTAATTTAGTTTTTAAACATGTAGAGAAAGTCTTTGGTAGTAGAAAGATCTAATGGATTTAGGTTCGGAGGTGGATGGGAGACATAAGGTGATAGGGTGTGCGGATAACCTAGCTTTAGTAGGAAATCTGTGAAGAAATTGTGCAAGCTGTCAGTGTTTTAGAGCAAGAGGCATCGAAGATTGGTATCAGGATTAACGAGACAAAAACTACTTTTTTATACTACAAAGGTGGCAAACAAGCATACGGCCCGCCTGATGGTAAGCGGCTACCGCAGCCTATAGACGCTTTCACTAGCGCGTTGCCGACCTTGAACCCCCCTTCCCAAGAAGCCCTGGAAACCTTACTAACCGCAGGAACACAACACTAGGTCATTTGGTTGCGATCTTCTGTAGGGTAGAGGTATTCTATTCTACCAGTCGAACTGCTCCAAGTAGAGAGAAAACTCCAAATAAATTTGTCTCTTGTCCAAGCAAAACCACGAAATTATGGACATATAAAATTATCATTAGAGTCATCATTATGAACGGCTCTGAGGGTTGGACACTAACAAAGAAACAAGAAAATTAGTTCCTGATGGTAGAAAGGAAAGTGTTCCGGAAAATCCTGAGACCTTTTAAGAAAGACGATGGCACTTGGAGAATCCGAAATAGTGCTTAGATTGAGGAGTTGGTAGCCGACTCTAATATCATCGGCAAAATAAAATCTCATAGACTTCGCTGGCTTGGCCACCAATATAGAATGGGAGAGGTTCGAGGAGTTAAAGAGCATAATTGGGATGGCTAACCAGTCGGCATCTAGTTAGTCGACCCAGGTATCGCTGAAATGATACAGTCTGCGTCAGCTTGAAGCTGTCAATTGGCAAGAAGTTGGGATCCTGCACAGGATCGGGACGAGTGGCATGCTCTCGTTTCGGAGGTCAAGACTCTTTTGTGATAATTGAACCATAATAGTTAGTTAATCTATACTATATAATAAATTAAATCTCAAGAGTTTTTGTTTATTTTTTTAAACACGCTAAACTCTGAAACTACCAGTCGGATTCGAAAAAATATTTTTGTATATGATGATGATTTACGTGCAATAGTACAGGCTACCTAGCATTAGACTACATCTCCCAGCTAGCCTTTAATTTAGGTAGGAACAAATAGCGCACCCGCACTTATCCGCATGCGCTGCCGTAATGGTTAATGATACGTAGTAAATACAATGTTCCGCAATACCACATGCTTATACATAAGCCACAATAAGGTATTTTGTAACAAAGTTTTATTAAAAATTCAAAAATGATTTTATGAGCATTATTATTAGTCATGGCATATTAATCCTTACGAGCGAAAGTTAATTTCTCTATCTAGACATTTTTCTGTAGATAAACTTTGCCCTTTATAGCATGTTACTTGGAAAAATAGTTTGACAGATAATGTCAAATTAAAATAATTCAACTTTTTTTTTTTTTTTCGATCTGACTATACTGTTAGCCATAAGGGCCCAGGAGCCTCGAACGGCTTTTATAGCTTCACCGGACTTGGGGGCGAGCGCTTAAGGCACTCAGCAAAATAATTCAACACTTGGCTCGGGTATATGACTATAGGTGTAGTGGCGCAAACGAGCCGTGTGATTTGTGACACATAACCCTGGCTGTCCGATAAAAATATTGTGTATACTGAAGTATTATAAATCATCAATAAGCAATTTCTTTTAAATATACGTGTGTGAAACCACTGGGCACAGCTAGTAGTTAACATATTGTAAATAATTATAATATTAATTCATAATATTTTTACATGCCTTGTGCATAATATTGAAAAAAAAAATGATATCAAAAAGGAACATACGTTTAAGGACGCCCGCGGACTGTCACGCGTGATTTCACGCAGTGCAGCGCCGTCAAGCCGCACGTGCGTTATAATGAGCGTGTGCGTGACGCCTAATTGCTTTTGTTTCGAAGTTCTCGTTAGAAAGAGGCCGCGCGTCATTCGATCTTTTAATTGATTTGTAAAGTCAACGGCTCGTGTAAACGTTGACAGGTTTGCTTAAAAACTCTTCTAAACTAATTTCCCTACAATTAAATAAGGCTTTTAAAATAAATTGCGCACGTAATCCGGTAGGAGACGACTGTTAATAAATTGTTTTAAACACATTATACGAGTATGTGAAAGATAATACCTATGAATAAGTATTTATTCATTATTACACCATGAAAAGTAAATTCAAAATATTTTTTTACTTTAATAAAAAATTCGTCACAAAAACGCGCTCTTATGGTCCGTGACGTCATCATTCATGATATATGTCAAAGCATCAAAGGTTGTGTTTATTATGTAGTGCAGAGTTAATTTTGCTAGAAATTCAGCTATGAATGTAAAAAATTACTATCAATTCTATCCTGTAATTTATTGTAAGAGTACTAAAATTAAGACACTCACAAAGCTGTTTATTCATGTACCGGCTGAAACAGATATTAGACATACTGGTTGAAACTCACACGAATGAATGTAAGAAATGTATCAGAGAAATGCATTTACTTTTTTGTGAAGATCATTTCAGTTCAGCCGCACTTTTGGCAGGGGAAAATTTTATGGGTTCACGTCACCGACATGCTAATGTTAATTGTATATGAAAACTTCTTTAGAGGCGTTGAGCACTTTTTGGTAGGGGAAAATCTTATGGGTTCGCGTCACCGACATGCTAATTTTAATTGTATATCTATATCTATTAGTATATAATATATATCTATAGCACGTACCTACTGCTCTGATATCAAACTGGTGCATGCGCAGCGGCCTGTGTACACGGTACTATACGTATACACGTATAACACATCGTATATACCTGACCGTGTGCTGTGCGCGTTAGGCGCTTCTTGGATGCGTGAAATCTTGTAAGTTCGCGTCACCGACATGCGTTATAACAGTATACCTGTAGCTATACAGGTGATGTGTTGTGCAACATTAGTGTTTTCACTTCTATCGGCAGTCCCTATGAATGCCAATTTTTTTTAGTGAAATAGTTCCACAAAATAAAGTTTGCCTTTTTTGAGGTCATGGTTTTATTTAAGTAAAAATCTGATAATTACAATGAATGCTACAATATCTTTAAAATCGAATAAGTACATTTTCTTACTAGCTGTGCCCCGCGGTCACATCGGTGTTATGTCTATCCTACATTCACCGTCCATTTTGCCAACATAAAAATAACCTTTTTCACTCTCCTATTTATAAAGTATAACTATGCAAAAAATAATGCTGATCAGTAGTTTCGTTAATGCGTGAAAGAATGACAGCAAAAAACATATTTGTGTATTTATAATATAAATGAGCGAACGAATGCTTGCATGAACGAGTGGGTGGATCGAAGAATGGATGATGTATGAATGAATGACAGATTGGAAAGTGAATGAATGGGTGATCTATTGGAACGAACGAACGATTGTACTGTTTGGTTAAGCTCGATGCCACAAGGCATTATCTTACAGCTAACTAGCGCTTTGCCTACAATAAAAAATGACATTCCTACCTAAACGATAACGCGTAAGGTGTGAAGATGAGCGAACACTGTCTAAAGAGTAATTACGAACACTCGTGTCGTACCTAAAAGCGGACGCCATTTCGCGACAAATTGAACTAATCTAGTCCTCCCCTTCCCCCGTTCCTCTTCAACCCTCGACCCCCAGTACAGAGGGGTCTCTTGCCGCATCAGTTCGTCTGTTCAAATGAATGGATTCATAATTGAATTAATAAATAAGTATGTTATGTTATTGAAGTTAGGTATACTTATTTAGGCGCATTATAAAAAAAACCAGCTGTGCCCACAGATTCACACGTGTTATTTTTATTTTTTTATGGTTATAGGTTTGGCGTAGTGGCCACAATCTCACCTAATGTTAAGTGACGATGTGGCCCAAGATGATAACTGCTAAACCTAGCGGAAGACTGGCTCTCAAGTTCAGCTGCCGGAACACAACTATTGGGCTTGACGACAGATTTTCAACTCGAGGGTGGTAGCTAGCCAGTCGGGCATTAGAAAAATCCCTACCACCATGCTATGGTTTCCTCACGATGATTTCCTTGACCGGAAGCTCAGGCTCATTTCAGGGATTCGAACTCACGTCGATCGACGCGAAGTCGTACAAGCTACCACTGAGCCATCATTGCTTCAAAATTGTTAAATTTAGTCGCTAACGCATATGTAAAGCCTGTCGTTAGTCTTACTTCCCGTACTTGCCTTATTACTAACTAACTAACTAACGGTTATTGCTCCGTTCCTTACGAGCCGTAGCGTGAATTTATGTAGCTTAAAACCTCCGTCAATAAATCTATAGGTACATATATTATAATAAAATTGAAGTGTCTCTTTGTAATGTCAAAATAACAGCTTTTTACTGAATACATACGGACGTATACACGATACCTATAACAAAAAACCCATTTTTTACATTTTTGTCTGCCTGTCTGTTTGTTTCGGGTAATCTCCGAAACGGTTGAATCGATTTTGATGGAACTCACTGGCAGATAGCTGATGTTATAAGGCATAACTTAGGCTACTTTGATTTTAGAAAAATAATTAGGTTTCGCGCACAAAAATAATAACTTTTTTTAGTAGTCCACGCGAGCGGAGTCGCTGACACAGCTAGTATCATTTATAATACAATAATATGTATATAATACAATGCCTAATATAATACCCAATAACACAAAAAACAACTTCAAATATTTTGAGTAGTTTCCTGGTGTAGGTAAGTATTCTTGAATTCGAAGATCCAATGAACCGAAATTTGAACCAAAGAAAGACCAGTGAACAATATAGAATTCCACGTAGGATAATAGTTAACCAGTTAAAACTGTTACGAACTGGGATACCACCTAGGCCATCTTGTGCTCCAACCACACTTGCGGTAGAAGGTACCTTTATTTGTATCTTGCATAGAAAAACTAAACGAATTAAGTTTTCTTTTAGGTAACTATACCTATTGAACGATTATAGATTATATTAAATTATAGAGGTTTAAATAACCCATTGCTTGTTTTTTTCTTTAAATAGAGCTTTTGAAATAGAACCTGAATGTCAATTCATATTATGGAGATGGGTTTGGAACATAGTTACATTACTTGTCCAAGTTACAGTACCAAGTAAGTTCAGAAGCAAACTTTCCCGACTTGATGGGTAACATTGCTCCTTAATCATAGTTTTAAACATATATTAAAATACTATAAAATCTTATTTTCATCACTGAAATCCTGTAGTCCGAGTGTTAATCTTACAATATAAATTCATACAGAAACTGTAAAATAAAACATTTCTACACAGCTTCAATAATTCTAAATCTGGAGCAAAGTAGGACCACATTACGGTATTCCCTTGCCAACGAAAAAATAATATTCTAAATCGGTTATTAAACAAGGAAGAAATACACATTCGAATAAAGTACCTCCTCCTTTTTAGAAGTCGATTAAAAAATCACACGTAAACTATTTAATTTAGTTACAAACTATTCAGTAGGGGGTAGTGAAGTAACATTGGGACTATTTTGTTTCATAAAACTGCATAGGTTCTCAAGATTATTCTGCCCATCGCCCACTTTGCGTATAAAATATCTTTGCGTATCCCCCTTTCCCAACATTTCTTTATTATTATTTCTGGTGTATCTTAAAACATATAAATAAAACAAAACAAAACTACACAACAGAACAGACATTACAAAAGGGGTTTTAATTTTAATGACCATTTATTATTTTTGACAGTATAGTGCCTTTTTCAGGTTATATTTTACCATATCTGGCAATAAGTCAAACTCAAGCAAAAAAAAAAATACCTCACGTAATTAATAGGCGTCCCCTTAGCCCAAAACCGAAGCAAAATATTAATTGGATCTAGAAAACCGACGCATCAACACGAAACACTATGATAATTTTTGGCAATGTCTATTGACTTTGCCACCCCACTAGAATTCGATATCCTTTCTCTATCTATTATTTTTATTAAAAAATTAAAAAAAAAACAACTTTATAACTTGACAACGTGATAACTTATATAGCTACGCTCTATGACCAAGAAAATGCTCTAAAGATTGAAATTGAAATATGTACTGTATATTTTTTTAAAGTAAAATAAATCCTGTCGAAAAATTTAAATTATTAGCCATAAAATTGAGATCATGCAAAAAATCTGTACCTGCCTACATACGCCAATGTCTATTATAAATTATTCGAAAAAAGAACTCACCGGACATTATAAAATAAACGTCCATTCCCATTGGCTAGCAGGCGGCCAATCACCGCGTTCGCTCCACTGGAGGCGGGAAGAGGCAAACGTCAAATGCAAATGAGTTTTTTTTACAAGAAACTCGTTTCCCGCGTTTTTTTCTGGTTTTGTTTGCTTACGGCCAGTTGTAGTGAAATGGTTATTTTATTCTGAGTTACGGCGTAAGGAGGGCTGTTTATGATTTTTGAATGAAAAATAAATTATTTTAAGCTTCGTTAACAATGTATTGTTATAGGCCTATGCAGTCGGTTAATATAAGTTGTTGGTATATTTCTCTTGTTACTTTCGCTTGGTTAGACTATAAAACGCAGACTTTACTTAGTATTTGCCAAGTACTTACATGATAATTAAAAAAAGAGGTTCGCCATTTTTGCAAAGCGTATTATTTAACAATCGTAATAATTATTTAGCTAACATCATAACTTTATTTATGGAAACAAAAAATATATATTAAAAAGAACACATATGTCTTGAAATAAGAATTTTTGGATAAGGTTTTATTTATTTTATGGCGGGATCTTTATTTGTCATTTAGTGATTTTTGTTCATCAACGTGCGTTATTTGATCTTGTATTGTGTTATATTGGTGCGTAAAATTAGCTTGGTTATTTTGTACAAGTGAAGTGGATTGGTAATAATTATACCAAACATGAATTCTGAGATTCCACAAAACTCACTGGAACGTTCTAACAAGAGGGCCACTGTTTTTTTTTTTATCAATGAAACCATCCCACGACCCTTTATAAAACGAAATAATTAAGTCATATAAAATCAAAGACGGCAAAGTAAGTTGATTGATAATTTGGTAATACAAGTAAAACAAAAAAATTTAAATTGTATCCCTAAACAATTATTGCGATTATTTTACTAATAGCTTAGGGTGAAATGAATAGTTAAATATTCGCTTGTAGCTCTGGAAACCTTAATCATCGCAGGTACATAACACAAGGTTTTTTGGCTGCGATCTTCTGTAAAGTGGTGGTATTCCACCAGTCCGACTACTGCAAGTAGACAGAAATTTCTCTATGCCATACCTACCTACGTATGGCAAGAATAAGAACAATTTACATTTCTATTTTATACCCCTATTATTGAGGAGATATCACAATCATATATGTACCTATCTATAATATTTAATGGGTCACCTTTTTATAGGATAAATATTAACGGCCCGTAATGTTCGCAGTTTTCAAGTAAATGGTTTAACACTTCTATAACAGAATGTCGCGTGAAAAATCACGGCTCATGTCATTCCCGTGTTATCGCACACCTCGCAGCCGGGATTATCCCCTCTTCGCCCTCCGAGCTCCCTCTGGACGTGAGGGAACGAGACGCAAACGTCACCGCATGTCAGTCAAACGGGGGCGATCGTTCCGAGATAACGCACCTTTGCCTAATTAAATAAAGAAAAAAGAAATAATGTCTATGATTTAATTATTTTTTAATTGTTTAAAACAATCTAATAAATGGCGTACCGTTTTGAGAAATAGTTGCGTTCTGTGTTTTTTAAAGATGATATTTTAAAATTCAAATATGTAATTACTTAATTGAATAATATATGTTATTGAATGATTTTGAACAACTCATAGTGATGTGTATTTTGTTAAGTTAATAGCGTGCGTTATGATGTTTTTGTGAAAAAAATAATAATGTTACACAGTAATGTTCAAAGAGTGCTGGTCAGTGTATTTCCTATTGGATTCCCGTAAGGTAAAATACTTTTAATTTTATTGTTATATTATATTAACATCTTTTATCGGTTTCGCATGCATTTTGAAAGATGTAAATAATACTTTTTTTATAAATGAACTGTACATAACCTATATCTATATTTATTAGGCACCTAATAATTAGATTTTATAAAAACTGTAATATTAACTTACATAGATATACCTACTTCTTATATTATCTAAGTCTATGACGATTGTAATAACTGGTGTCATATTTTAAACTAATGTGAACTCGTCGAATTTTTTTGCATAGAGATGATGACGTAAATATCCGTGATACATGTGCAAATATACTTAACGTATATTTATTTAATACTAGCTGTGCCCGCGGCTCCGCTCGTGTGGACGACAGGAGAACGCGTAGTGCTTATAAAAATCATAGTTTCTTAAAACTTTAATTACTTTTTATTGAATGCAGATAATCTGATACATATAATTATATATTTTTTCTATAAGGACCAAGTACCTATCTATGTAAGGAGTAAAATATATTTTATCTCGGAATCTATACAGTAGTTTTTGCGTGATGTACGCATAACGGCAAATTTCAATCATTTCATTTATATAGAAGACTAGCTGTGACCGCAGCTTCGCTCGCATGGACCACTAAAAAACCTTTTTTATTTTTTGTGCGTAACCCTTATTTTTCTAAAATAAATGTAGTTACTTATAACATCAGCTATCTGCCAGTGAAAGTCCCGTCAAAATCCGTCCAACCGTTTCGGAGATTAGCCGGAACAGACAGATAGACAGACGGACGGACAGACAAAATAGAAAAATGTTTTTTTAGTTATGCATTTAGTAAAAATGGCAAAAACAGGCACTTCAATTGTATTATTAAAAAAGTTAAGTACTTACATTATTTTTTTTTCTTAAAATGATATACGTATCCTATCGAAACAATTTTTGTTCCTGTTTACCTATATAGTGTTTACAAATATTCGAAAGACCTCGTAGCGCAGTGACAGTAAGCGCTAATTTTAATGCTAATGTCTCGCGTTCGATACCCGCATGTCATTTTTTTGATGTACATATCGAATGAACACTATTGTTAGTTCTATAATCCATACTAAACCCACTATAAAACTGGTCATAGTAGAACTCTTAGGCATAATATCTAATAGCCAAGAGACTTGTAGGCCGCCATGACAACGTTGACCCGGGAAGAATTGTACCTAATTTTTTTATCGTTATAAGTTTAGCATTATGCTCACAATCTGACCTGATCTTAAGTGACAATGTGGCTAAAGCTATGTGTAAGACTGGCTCTCAAGTGCAACTGCCGGAACACACCTATTGGTGCTTGGCGACAGATTTTCATCTTGCCGTGGTAGCTAGCCAGGCGGGTATTAGGGTTTCACGCTATGTTTTCCTTCACCGAAAGCTCAGGCTCACTGCAGAGATTCGAACTCACTTCAATAGATTTTATTTTTTCCTTTACTAGCTGTACCTGTGGCTCCGCTCGCGTTGACCACACATTGCCGTCGGTCGAGCGCACGCGCGACTCGCGCTGCCCCCGCTCCCACTGGTCGCCCGCTGTTTCTTTTAAACACAGAAATGCTTATTGTGAGAAATCCTTAAGATAGAGATATGCTATCGCTGACTTTTTTGTAGGTCTTTTTCGTATATCTCGTATGGTTAACTCAGCGTAAGTCATTTAAGCGCCATTTTTCCGGATTGATTCACCATTATCGTCAGTGCTTATTTCGTATGTTATTTTCTGTAACAAAATATATCCTATAACCTGGCCAGATAACATAGCTATGAATTAAAATAAAAACTATATAAATCGGGTAAGTGGTTTTCGCGTGAAAAGAACATAAACGGACAGTCAGACAGAGAGACTTAAGATTTATAATATGCACCTGCCTATAGAAGGTGTAATTTTGATAGCGCTGTACGTAGTATAGACTAATCTATTCTTCCATATTAGAACCACATGCGCTGAGCTCCGAAGCCACAGCCCTACCGGTACCTACATAACCTCCATATAAGCAGAAACAAAGAAGTTCACCATGACATATATTTGTCGTACTTGAAGCAATGATCGCTCAATGGTAGCGTATACGGATATTGCGTCGATTGACGTGAGTTCGAATCTCTGCAATGAGCCTGAGCTTTCGGTGAAAGAAAACATCGTGAGGAAACCATAGCATGTTGAAATTATATTCAACGAACATGTAAGAGGCGTCATCTATTAACATACATTAATCTATTAACTAACATGACAGATATTAAATTGTTTACGTTCCATAATGTGGAAAGTATTTCCAAGGGTCAGCTTACAACACATACTTAAGAGGAATTACGTAATGACTCTAAACTTCCAATTGTAAGTTATAGTTGGTACCTACCTACTTATACTATACTAATACCTACTATTATTTACATTATTTTGTCTTTGAGAAATTTATATTAAAATGCAAATTTAAATGCCTGACAAGAAAATAGAACCTCTTTTGTAGGTATAGGCACTATAGATACCTAATTTCCTACAAAGGTACCGATTACTCAAAACTGATATATATATATGTAGATATTTACAAAAAGCTTTTAAAAAAGTGATATTTTGTTCAACATAATCCTTTGAAATTTTAAATATTAATATAAAGCCGTCGCCGCGTCGCGTCGGTGGCAGCCATTGTGGCGCGTTCCCGACCAGGCGCAACGTCAAAACAGTTTCGAATATCGAACGTTAAAATGTTAAAAACAAACCTCTTTGTTCCCGGCTGTCGCTCTCCGGTACTATATAGTTAATATACGAGCTATTCACAATTTGAAATATCGCTTTTGTTCTTTGTCGTGAAATAAAAAATGAAACATACAAAAAAAAAAATCGGTAATAGGGAACAGCTGAATTTATTGACGATGGTTCGCTTTTATATGCGTGTAAGCTTTACACACGTAGCGACTTTAATCGATGGCGACTAGTTGTCGATGCTAAAATTGGTGAATCGACGTGAATATTAGCAGTAGTTTAATTTCGCTAGCAATGCGGCGACAGCATTGCTGCAAATTTAAGCACGGTGAAGCTGTAAAAGCCTTCTAAGGCTTCAGGGCCTTAAGGCTTGTTAGTTGTTATACTGTTGTATAGTGAGATCGAAAAAAGTGGCTAATATCCAGCGACATCGCTGCTTTATTGACGTGGGCGCGCCCCACGAATTTTAACATGGCGGATCTATAACGAAAACATTCAACTTTTATGACGGAATCCATAGAATTTTATAGATATCTACCTTCTTTGTGGATGATTAAGGTAAATATTACTCAAACAGAGATATGAAGATACGAAGTTGTTAGATATTTGTCGAAAAATTTAAGGAGGTGGAGGTAAATGCTGATCGGGTGTGTTATAAAAAAATCAAAAAGTTTTAAATCCGGAATGGCTTTAGAAGATATCCTACACACCAGGGTTTCCCAACATTTTTTGGATGGTGTCCCAATTATTAAAAAAAATTCATGCTCCCCTATATTTTTCTTCATTGCTCCAATAAAAAACACAAACTATTTTTACGATATATATTTCACAAGATTTATTATTTATTAATGAGTTGTTTGCGCCTGCATTTTTTGAATCAGTTGGTCGATATCAGGGTCTGTTTTTGACAGAGGTATCATCCAATTATTATCGACTGCAAGACGATTTCGCTGCCTAGTCTTAATTTGCACTAATGCTGAAAATCCGGTTTAGGACTTACACCTTCATTTTGGTACTACTTACTTGAGAATTTCTTGGTCTTTAAAGTACCTAACCATTTTTTCACCAAATATCTTCTATTGTTTTAATCGTTGTTACATTTACAAACATATGCTAGTGCAACCAACACTTGTTGCCTTTCTAAGGTTCCAAGCCCGGTGAAGCTGTAAAAGCCGCAAAGGCTCCATAGGGCCCCTAAGACTAACAGTATAGCCAGTTCGAAAAAAAGCCTTTTAAGAACTATGCAAAGAACCGAGCACAGGCAAGATTTTATTAACAGCACACATCTGCTACCAAATGACTATTGATCGATTGCTATAATGTGGACACATAAGGATTAAGTTGCCAGCGAGTCGTTGGCGATCAAAGTCGCTGCGTGTATACCAAGATTTAATCTTTAGACGCGTAGTATTCATTACTGATATTACGTATCGGTTAGTTGTCTTAACGGCGAATAGTTTTCTACGTCTTCGTCTTCCAACTTGGTAACTAGTCATCTTTATTGAAGAACATTGCTTCTATTATCGAGTGCTTAATTATAGTGTCCCGTGATGATTTCAGTATTCTAACAAAATGGTGACTCCTTTGTTAGAAGTTTCTAGAGCGTTTTTGTGGCATCTTGGAATTCATGCTCCATGTTACTAATTAGTTCCAGTGCACTTCACTTGTGCTCAATAACTAAGCTTTATTATGCACTTATTACTTAATTTAGGGTTAAAACACAAGTTTATGAATAAAAATAAAAAAAAAACAACTACATGACACACTAAGACCCTGCCAAAAAACCTTTGCATAGTCATTGACAAACACGTGATAAGACAAGTTCTCTTCCTCAATTACTATGTATCTAGATAGACATACCGTATAGGTAAGAATTATAATATATTTAAAAAATATATTACAAAAGTAAAAAAAAAGAAAACGTTTTACCTCTGGTAAGCCTGTATGAGATTTATTTTTTGTAACTATCGTTCAAATAAAGAATTATAAAGATTGATGTACACTCGCTGTCAGGATTTTTTTCTAATTTGAAAATAGAAACGCCCGTGTCGCCCCTTGCCACGATTGGTGGGGGGTGGCGACGCGCTCACCTTATTGGTCGGATGAGGGGTGTGGATCGCTGTTATCGGCCAATCGCGTCGCCGGCTGGCGCGTGCCCTATCTCAGTTAAACACCCCGGATTTGAGGGCCCTAAGGTTCTGTTTGCGTTGCATTTTAGTTGTTTGTCGATTTAATTGATGTTCGTTTTTTTAATGTCGGGGAGCCTTGCCTCGAGGGCCCTCTAAGAGCCTTTAAAGCTCGGGTGTCTGAGATTTCATGAGGCTCATTTGCTGTGAAATGTCCACGTGGAAGCGATGACAGGTCGTTGACATTTCCATTTCTACCTAACGGAGACCTCAGTCACATTTTTTTTTAAATTAATATGTATTTTTGGCCTTTGCATACTCACGTTAATTATCGATATACTAGCTGTGCCCCGCGGTTTCACTTGCATATAATTTAAAAGAAATATCTGATGGATGATTTATAGTACTCCAGTATAGACCGTATTTTTATCGTCGTTTATCGTTTTTACATTTCCAAAAAAAAAGAATAGTTTAATGATGTTAGGAAGGAACGCTCCATCCTCTATAATATTTTACCTTCTTTTACCTTGATGGCGAAATGGCTTGATCGATTCTTATGAAGTTTTGTACACGGAAAGTATTTCCGATAAAACTTTTTAAAAATAATTAAAAAAGAATCCTTAGTGGAATGCATGTGTGTAGAGATGCAGTGTCATGTGTGTCTGTGAAAGAAAGTGAATGTAGAGTCACTGTATCGCGCGAGCGGCTGCTTGTCTCAAGGGCTCCATACCGATGGATCGGACCTAGGCTTGAGTTGCCGTCGTGGCGGGTGTGCGGGAGCGAAGTTAACCGTCCGTCCCCTACGAAGGGAACGGTGGTTTAACGGGCGAAGTCTAATCCTTAAAAAAGATTTCTCAAAACTTTACAATACGACATTTCGATAATCTGTACAGAAAACCATCGTACAACACCATCTTTTGATAGTTAAATACCACACAAAACTTAATATTATCGACAGCGCCATCTGTAAGTGAGTGCGGATATTACACACATCTATTCCATTTTGTTCAAAGTATAAACACCGTGATAATAAAGACGTATTAGGTAAACCGCACTCGACTACGCGTGTAATATTTAGTTATTTGAGTTTTGTATTGCTTGATATTGAAGCCATATGTTTGCTTAAAGCATTAGTGTCCGTTCACTACGGTTTTTGACCTGCAAGTATCACATAATCCTGTTATCTTTTTTATATATAGTATGTATTATACAAGCAGGCAGATCACCTGACATGAAGTAATCACTTCTTCTATATATTCTATACATATTATAAAACTCAACATCTCTCTATCTGTCTGCCCGTGTATGTTCTTTTCACGCCAAAACCCCTTATCCGATTTATGTGTTTTTGAAGTAAAATTTCTTTAGGCGCGATTTGGACAACAATGAAACTGCACTGGGACGATGCTGGCCGTTGAGGCGATGCTGGCCGTTGAGATAATGGTGACCGTTGGGACGATGGTTGCAGTAGGAATAGTATATAAATAGTCTAGTAAACAAGTTCAAAAACGTGTTAATTCTTGTTACTGCGAATTCTTGAAATCTATGGACTGCTATGCAAAAATTCTCATATGATGTATTTATTTTTAACTTAATCGCCATCTCTTATAACGCTAAAAAGTTTTACTAAAATTGCGTGTGACGGTTACACGCTTTTAATTTTTTTATTCATAACAATATTATCTTGCCGGATTATAAGATACACTTTGTAAGATAAAGTAAAATATGAAATAAGCAGTGACCACATTGGTAAATTGATCCGGAAAAAAGATGCACTTGGGGCGCTTAAATGGTTTACGCTGAGTACACCATACGAGATAACTATGTCAAATTAATGTTCTACATAATTGTAGACATTAAAAAGATATATAAAAAGTGAGCTATAGCATATATCTATCTTCTAAGGATTACCCATAATAAGCATTTTTGTCTTCTATCTTTTGAGCGAGGGCAGCACAATTCACGCGTGCGCTCGACCGACGGCATTCTGTAGTCCACGCGAGCGGAGCCGCGGGCACAGCTAGTATTTTATATAACTAATATGGAACACAAGCTTACGACCCACTTGATGGTAAGCGGTTACCGTAGCCTATGGACGCTTGTAATACCAGAAGTATCACTAGCACGTTGACGATCTTGAACCCCCTTCCCCAAGGAGCTCTGGAAACCTTAATCACCGCAGGAACACAACACCAAGTTATTTGGCTGTGATCGTCTGGTGGAGGTATTTCAACAGTCAGGCCTCTCATATAAATTATCTAATTCGAATCTAACTATCGATTTTTATCTAATCTAAAAGGTTTTTTTGTGGCAACACTATATCTCCCTTAATTATTCATGCAAATTAATGATTCAAACATAATTTTAAAGGTTATATTCCTTGCTAACGATGAAAAATATTAATAGTAATGTGATTGTTAAATAATATATTTAAATAAGATTGATAAAATAAAATATATTCAACTGACATTTAGGATGCGTCATCTATTAACAATTTGTTTAACATGACATGTTTTTTGAAGCAATGATGGCTCAGCGGTTGTGTGTACGACTTCGCGTCGATTGATGTGAGTTCGAGTCCCTGCAATGAGCCTGAGCTTTCGGTGAAGGAAAACATCGTGAGGAAACCACAGCCCGGCTGGCTAGATACCACTCAAGTTGAAAATCTGTCGCCTAGCACAAATAGGTGTGTTCCGGTAGATGCACTTGAGAGCCAGTCTTCCACTAGATTTAGTGTGTTATCATCTTGGGCCACATCATCACTTAACATCAGGTGAGATTGTGGCCACTACGCGGAAACCGATAACGATAAAAAAAGACATTCTATAAATGTGCGAAAAATTCGCACGACCTAGCCAGTTATACTTATTTTCCTTAGTATGTTTCGTTTTGTCCTCAAACGGGATAAACACTAATGCTGGTAATACGTTACGCCAGCTCACAGCAGATTGGCGGATTAAACCACCCCTTCATCATATAACAGTCGTAAATACAAAAGTATTTATCCAATAATCCCTGTTTATTCATCGTTAATATGAAAGTACTTGTGGATGCGCGTGCGTTTCACAAACAATCAATTTTTGTGATTCAACGACATACGTAAGGATATTTTGAGGGTTTTTGAAGAGTTGTATTAAGTATTTAAAAGTTATTTATTTATCTATAAACAGTATAAAATGAAGTTGCATCCGCTGTCTGTTCGCTTAGATCTTTTAAAAAAACAGGCTCCGGAGCCACAGCTTTACGGTCTCCTCCATCTAAAACGACCTAAGAAATTTGCTAAGTCGTATCTTTGCCGTACTGTGAGGCTGTGAAATTGTCTCCCGGTCAGTATGTTTCCTCCTTCCTACAACATGTAATGATGAATGAAGCAATAATGGTATCGCTATTATGGTAAAGCTATCGTATCGTAAGCACGACAAATTAGTATTTATAACTCATTACATAAGGACCTACATACTATTAATATTTTTAATAAATTTTAAATAATGCGTACAAAGTCGCGAGCGGTTCCTAATACGTCTATATCTTCTTTCCATGCGTTTTATAAAACTCAACGTCTCTCTATCTGTCTGTCCGTTTATGTTCTTTCACACGAAAATCACTAATCCAATTTACATCGTTTTTATTTAAACCATAGATATGTTACCTGGCTAGGTTATAAGATATATTTTGTTACATGAAGTAACATAAGAATTAAGCAGTGACGATAATTGTGAATAAATTCGAAAAAAAAAACGCCTTTCGGGCGATTAAATAGCTTACGCTGAGTAAACCATACGAGATATACCTAATAAAATAATGTACTACATAACTGTAGATCTTAGACTTAAAAAAGTCAGCGATAGCATATGTCTATCTTTTAAGGATCAGCCACAATAAGAATTTTTGAAGCAACACGATTCGCGTGTGCGCTCGACCGACAGCATTATGCAGTAAGTGGCGGATTTCCCTTAGGCCAATTAGGCCCAGGCCTAGGGCAGCCAGATATCAGGGGCGGCTAATCGTGGCAAAAATATACTACCAAATGCAAACATATGATGACAATAAATAACAGTTCACTAAAGCATAATATCAAGTATATATTAAGACTCCAGAAATGGATAAAAATCTGGTTTGAATTACAATATTGACATCGTAAAGCTGTACTTTAATACCATCAAATTTCAAATGTTTTATTAAATAATGAACTGAGAAAGGGGCGGCTAGTGCTGCACGGCCTAGGGCGGCCAAGACTGCAAATCCGCCACTGTATGTAGTGCACGCGAGTGGAGTTGCGGGCACAGCTATAACATATAATAATAAAATTATAGTATGTAATAATATATAATATGCACAAAAATATTAAACATTCAGACACAACCATTAATCACGTTCTTTACATAAAATTTTCATCCCGCGCGAGAATACAACCCGTGACCGCTCAGCTTAAATGACTAAACATTACAGCTTAAACAATGAAACATCCGCCCTCGAATCATAAATCACATATCCTCAATTCAAAACGTAGGTAAGTATTTAAAATCTAACAGCGACTCGATAAATCAGAAACAGGACAAAAAGGTCTTATTATATAGAATTGTCTATGGTACGTGCCTCGGAAAGCGTTCGCCGAATTACGCCGATATATTATGACCGATAATTTCGCCGATGTACTTCTGTCGGCCATATTATATTTTTGTATCGATGATACAGTTCCTTTTTATTTATAACTAGCTGTGCCCGCGGCTCCGCTCGCGTAGACTAATAAAAGTTTTTTTATTTTTGTGCAGACCCAAAATATTTTTCTAAAATAAAAAAAATATTGAATGGTTTTATGAAACAACAAAGCAAGTTAAATTAAAAAAAAAAAAACAAATTATTGAAGACAGGTTTCATACATTCTTTAATAACACACATTAACACAAGCACGGTAAATCTGTAAAATCCGTTAAGGCTCCAGGGCCCCTAAGACTAGTTATATAGTCAGTTCAAAAAAAAAACATTAACATATACAATGTTCCGAATTTACGATTATAATCCTTGACTGCACGGTATAAAATTCAATTTTATTTGCGACAATGTAATGTACGACAAATAATGCGACATGCGATAGATGAACGTAAAATTCTGGAGCGACAGAAAAAAGTTTCATTTTAAAAGTAGCCCAAGTTATTCCTTATAACAGTTTCATTTTCCAGTGAAAGCCCCGTCTAAATCGGTCCAACCGTTTCTGAGATTCGGAACAAACAGGCAGACAGATAAAAAACTTAAAAATTGTTTTTTTTTGTTACAGGTACCGTGTACCGTGTATACTTTCATATGCATTTAGTAAAAACCTGTTATTTTGACATTACAAACAGACACTACAATTTTATTAAATGTATTGATAGCTTGTACCAGCGGATTTTATCACGTGATCATATACCTACAGAGTGGGGAAAAACTAATGGGACATGGAGGAAAAGTACATTGATGATAGCAAATTTTACTAAAAGGGAATATTATTTTGATTTGATAATAAGAATAATTTCATTTACAGTTGTTTTAAACAAGCTTACCTGTGCTGGGAATCGAACCAACTAAAAATTAAAAAAACCGTTATTCTCAATTTTATTGTGAAAATCGATAAACTTATCTCTCGCATAAACATAGTATCTCATAATTCAAGAAGACCATGTAGTAGTGTGTTGACATTCATAAATGCCTTCTTAGGGCCTAAACTGAATCAAATATATTTTATTTTGATTTTTTATTTACTTATTGGGAGTTCTTGGCAGGATGTTAATCTGTCATATGGTGGTTTTCATTGTAATTCATAAAGTTATATTATTAGGCCTTATATTATGTAATATTGATGGCCTTTTATGGGCCACAAAAACTCGATGGACAATTTTTATAAAAGAGCCACCATCTTGTTTAAGCGACGTTTGAACTCTGAAGATTAAAAAAAAATTCTATGCACGTGACACTGGCATAATTGCCACACATTAGGTACCATTAAATAAGAAGAAGTTTTTCATTATTCAATGTTTTAGAGAGTTCATAGATCATAGAGCCAATTGCCATTATCAATGGCAAAAGTAATGACTTTCGTTAATGTATTTGTAAACTGTGTATTTTAATTTTGATATCTAACTAGTTGTGCCCACGCAATAGAAGTACGCGTAGTGCTTATAAAAATCGTAGTTTCTTAAAACTTTAATAAGTTTTTATTGAATGAAGAAATCGTGATATTTTTTTTCATATAAAGAATAAGACCAAGGAATTAAAACAAAAAAAAACAATTGATCAAAATCTATCCAGTAGTTTTTGCGTGATGCGCGCACAACGGCAAACCTAAATCATTTTATTAATAAAATCTGCTAACACAACTAGGACAACAAACTATATTTATTTCTTTGTTGAATTTTGTTATAATATTATCACAAATCACACACATTTAGCATTTCAAGGTGAATATACAATCAAATGAAAAATAAATGCAAATGTCATTTCTTCCCTCCAATAAACGCTCAAGTGTCATTATTTGATAAGTTATCGTCGTCGATCGGCTCGGCGCGGCGCGGCGTGCGAAGACAAAGGCGACTGCTTTATTCAGCCTCACGTTCGGGTTGTTCCGTCACTATTGTCCTCTTGTTCGTTGTTAATGGTCTTTTAACTGCCGTTACACACGTAAACTCTTGTTTTATTGCAATAATTATTCGTTACCTCTTGATGCCTCATCTTGATTTTTATTAGGTCGTTGATATCCTATTATTAGTTTAAGTAATTGATCATTAAATCAGCCATCATTTGACAGAATACTTCGTATGAAGCAGTAGCGGATTTATTTTAGACTTCCGATATGGGTAAACTTTTTTTAATGTTTTGTGTAAGCAAGTGCTACAAGCTTCACGCCTACTAGAAAAAGTAAAATATTTGTGGGCCCTCTCAGGTGGACGTCCTTTTTTAAAATGTTTCTTTTAATTTATTTAATAATTATTATTAAGTATTGATGGCTCAGTGGTAGCGTGTATGTAAAATCCATATATTGCGTTGATCGTCATGAGTTCAAATCCCTGCAATGAGCCTGAGCTTTCGGTGAAGGAAAACATCTTGAGGAAACCATAGCATGGTGGTAGGGCCTTTTTTAATGTCCGCCTGGCTCTCTACCACCCTCAAGTTGAAAATCTGTCGCCAAGCACCAATAGGCTAGCTGGCTAGCTACCACTCTCATGCAAGCATCAATAGGTGTGTTCCGGCAGCTGCACTTGAGAGCCAGTCTTCCACTAGGTTTAGCGTGTTATCATCTTAGGCCACATCTTCACTTAACATCAGGTGAGATTGTGGCCACTACGCCAAACTTATAACGAAAGAAAAATTCCCTTAGTAGGGTTACTTTTACCATCATGGGCCACATCATCACTTAACATCAAGCAAGATTGTGGCCAACCGTTAGACCTAGAAAGATTAAAGAAAAATTACTGATATTTGTTCCGAGTACATTCACAAAACAAAATTATTACTTTAAATTTAGCATCTCTAGACCTACTTCACACTGGTAAGCCTAAATCCATCACTAGTTTGAAGTGTACACAATGTGAAATACCTATACTAATATAATAAAGCGGAAGAGTTTTTTTGTTCGATTGTTTGTTTGTTTAAATACGCTAATTTCTGAAAGTACAAGTTGGATTGAAAAAAATATTGTGTATGATAGCCAGATTCACGAGAAATAGCATAGGCTATCGAGCATTAGGTTACACCTCTGAGTTAGCCTAAAATATTGGTTTTTGTTAAGTAAGTCGGAAGAAATAGCGCAACCTAACTGCTTTTTTCACGTGCGCTGGTGTAATGGTTAGTGATACGTAAATACAATGTTCTACAAAAATATTGCTCCTTAGTACAACTAAAAAGTCCGCAATACCATATATCTCTTATACATAAGCCACAATAAAATATTTTGTAATAGTATTATTAAAAATTGATAAGTGATTTATGAGCATTGTTATGGCACGGCATATTAATTCTTACAAACGAAAGTTACTTCATCGTCCAGACAATTTTATATGAATAAACTTTGCCCTTTATAACATGTTATTTGGACAAAATTTTATAAAAATCGATCAAGCCGTTTTTCAGTTAAATCCGGAAATATAAACAGACAGACAACTTTTTTTTAAGGGCATGTTCGTGATCAGTGTCTTTCATAGATGTATAGAATGTTTATCGAGAAATTTGGAAAAAAGTTAGAACACAGACAGACACACACACAGACAGAACTGAGTAAATCTGACTATACTGTTAGTCTTAAGGGCCTTGAAGCCTCCAAAGCTTTTACAGCTCTCAGCCGCGCGGAAGCGTGGCAACAAACTCAAGGGTGCCAAAATGGCCGAACCTCGGCTTGGGCTATTGCCTTAGTTGACATTAAGTCGCTATCTATCTACTTCCTTATCCGTAGAAAATTCTATCTAACTAACTATACATATATACATGTTTCTGCCTTCTGAGAGGAAGGAAGGAACATGTGTATATGTATTTAGTAATATGTCAATTTTGATCTAATCTAACTAGCCAAAAAAAGTTAGATAAGGTCTCTTACAGAACATGAGTGATGTGCATGTGTGTAGAGATGCAGTGTAATGAGTGTATGTAGGTAGCTAGTGAATGTAGAGTCACTGTATCGCGCGAGCGGCTGCTTGGCTCAAGGGATCCATGTCGGAGGATCGGTCCTAGGTTTTAACAGAGAGATAGAAAGTCTGGTAGGGCTCCTTGGTCTTAATATGTGGGATCAGGGTGCCTTTCATGCTATATTATCTAAACCTGGTAGTTCTGCCTTTTCGGTAAACAACTTCATTGTTTGTTATTTTAATTAAAACTAGTTTATTCAACTAGGCCGACATAACCCCAAGGGTTAAAGGCCTTAAAAAAAAGGAAAAAAATGACCTAGGTTTGAGTTGCCACAGGAGAGGGACGGGTCAATAAAGAAATAACTACAGATTTATTAATATAGATAGGCGGCAGTGAATATTTAACGTCAAGTGGATTACACGACTGTTTGCGTGAGTGAATACGTATATTTGGGATCGATGTTAACTAGTGATGGAAAGTGTGAAAGTGATATTGAAAGGAGAGTTAGTGCTGGTAACTTGGTGAATGGGGCGTTACGCACCTTTATGAACAGCCAGAAAATCACAAGTAAGCTTGTCTGGCTGTGCATAGAGTAATGTTAGTTTCAACATTCATATACGGAAGTGACAGCTGGGTGTGGTAGAAAAAACATGAAAGTAGAATAAATTCCTTAGAAATGATAGCGCTAAGAAGTATGATAGGAGTGAAATTGAGTGACAGGATAAGAAATAATGTAATAAGAGAACGTTGTGGTGTGAAAGAAGACATAGTGACACGGATTTAGAAAAGGGATGCTTTGATGGTTTGGGCATGTAGAGAGGATGAATGAAAGCAGATTGACTAGACAGATTTAGATTGAGTGTAATTGGGAGTCTTGGAAGAGGAATGCCTAGACGAACGTTCCACGATCAAATCGGGGACGTTTTGAAGAAAAGTCAGGTCAAGAGTACTTTAAACCGACGAGCATGCATGAAAAGATTGATGAATGTTGAAGAAACGAAAGTTGTATGTCAGGATCGTAGCAAGTGGAAGGATGTGGTCTCTGCCTGCTCCGTTGGGAAAGAGGCGTGATTTATGTATGGATGTATGTTGTTGCTCCATGACTTAAAAAAAAAAACAAATGTTAGTAGGTAGTTAGGTAGCAAATTCCTCTATTGACGACACTGTTCTACGTTTTTTTTTTTCTGGCAAAAGTATACTTAATTGTATCTACCTAACAGGTAAACAGGGAATCGAAGAGATAGGTAAATGGCTCCCTGGCAAAAAATCTGTAACATAGGTGTGTTTATCTGTTAGTTACAATTAAGTTTAGAGTACAGTTTTTCACGAAATTTAGTAGGGGTGATAAATCGATCTAGCCAGGATTCATTTTCAGAAAATCAAAATGAATTCGTGTTTTCAATAATCAATGTTATTGATAATCAACTTGAAAATAAACTTGTTTTTTTATTTAAAAAAAAAACAAAAAGGTGGCGTTTGGGTAGTCCCAATGTTGCTACTTAAACAGTACAAGTGATATGATAATACAAGTTACATTTGTCCGACTGCAACAAATCCCAAGAGATCACGCTAATGTCCTTATTTTCAAAACACCGAGCATAACTCGGTCGCCCAGATATATATTTAATAAACGTTTGTGTGGTACCTTTGACGTCTTATTTAAATTCTTCGTTCTTCCGATATAATTATGAAAGATTATGAATGTATTATTTGTTTCTGTTAAGGTCCGCTCAAAATAAGTTGGCGGTTATTTAAATTGTATTGGAAGTTGGAACTCTCTTAGTTTGAAGCGCCGTCTGAACCATAATCGCTTTAAATATCAAACATGAATACATATTCAGCACATAGACAGAAATATCCAATGAACTGCGAAGAAACAAAACATGTAGAATCGAAGGCTGTTTGACTCTGAAGGTGATGCTAGTTACGCAATAAAAAAAAACATATACAAATTAAAAAATGAAGTTTATTTAAACATAGACATTATCAGTAAATGAGGCCATTTACAATGTGTGCATCGTTTGAGTTGCGCCGGCGGCATCTCTATCGTACGAAACTTCGCCGTACTGCTTACACTGCGAAACTTTGACATTGATGGCAACGAGGAAGTTGCAACGATATGGAAAAATCGCGTTCTCATTTCAAAATTGTTGTTCCGTCATCTTGACAGTAGCAGTGCACGTGCGTTACGTTTGCGCGCTTTTCCCTTTTACGTACTTAAACGGCCAAAGTTTATGAAAGACGTTTAAAAAAAATATGCGCGCCATTTTGAACTTGATCTTTATTGTGTGACGTTTGTGTTTTTTTTTAATTGTTAAAGAGGCAGAGGTCGTCCATTCAAAAATGAAAATGTCAGGTATGGTTGTATGATTTTATCTAAGTATTTACTCGCATTCAATATATATGTAATATCAAATATAACGTTTTGAGATGTGAGTATATAAGTGCGTATGTATTTTTTGAAATATAATACACTAAATATTATACAAACAGAAAATAAATAAAAACTTTGAAAAAAACCTTTGATTTATCAATATTGAGCAATAGCTGATTGTTTCATACATGTAATTTGTAATGCGCTGTCGTAATTCTTTTTATATATTTCGTAAATAAAAAATAATACTGTGAAAAAGGATGACGTTATTGTGTTGTCTTTGTTTAGAACTTACTGTGGTCATACGGTGAAGTAATGGATTACGAACTGGTGTAGTTTTGATTTCTTTTTCTAATTTCAAAACTAACGTATAATTGTAATCAGTTTCTTTTTTTTATAGTAGCTCGTTAAATTGACGGTATTGTCTCTGATGGTAAGCACAATACAACCCAAATACAACGGCGACCACCGAGAGATCGAAATCCATCGGCGGTGACCGCTGTCATGCCGGCCTTCATAAATATCTCTTTACGTTACTCTTGAAGGACCCGATGTTGTAAGAAGGAGGGAATACATCGGCCGGGAGATGATTCCACAGTTTCACGGTACGACAAAGATAAGACATAGATAATTCTTTAGTTAGTGCCGAGATGGAGGATACCGTAAAACTGTGTCTCCGCAGCCCAGGAAAGAAAGTAATTAGATCGAACAGTTCTTCAGATTACGGGTGGCTGGACGCTATTTGCAGACGACACTGACCGTCGTGGAATCTTATTACACGACGGTGACCAATATAGCTGCGAAATGGAAACAGTCATGATTTTTATGAAAAAAAAATCTAATTCATAGGGTATTCGAAAGAGATAAAAGCTTCAAATACTTATTGCAATAAGTTCCAAATATAACCGAGGAACATCGAGCCAAGATTTGCTATTCACAATATAACTTCTGGTGGTAGGGCATATAATGCCCGCCTGGCTAGCTACAACGCTCAATATGAACATTTGTCGCCAAACACCAATAGGTGTGTTCCGGCAGCTGCACTTGAGAGCCAGTCTTCCACTAGGTTTAGCGTGTTAACATCTTGGGCCACATCGTCATTTAACATTAGGCGAAATTCTGGCCACTACGCCAAACCTATAACGATAAAAAAAACATTACTAGCTGTGCTTGTTTCATCCGTGTTAAACTGATTCGATTAACTCTCCAACGCCGTCTAAGTACTCGTGCAGCCTATCCTTGTTCTCACTTGTACTTGACTGCAGCTTTCCAGATTACTTGACATTCCTGGTTCCTACTCCGCTCCTTAGAGTCTTAGCGTGAACTTATATAGCCTATGACATTCTTCAGTAAATCCATACTAATATAATAAAGCGGAAGAGTTTCTTTGTTTGTTTAAACACGCTAATCTCTGAAACTACTAGTCGGATTCGAAAAATTTATTTTGTATATGATAGCCAGATTTACGACGAATAGTATAGGCTATCTAGCATTAGGCTACACCTCTCAGCTAGCCTTAAATATTGATTTTTGTTAAGTCGAAATAAATAGGGCCTAACCCTAACTGCTTTATCCGCGTGCGCAGGCGTAATGGTTAGTGATACGTAAATACAATGTTCTACAATAATATTACTCCTTAATACATCTAAAAAAGTTCACGATACCATATCCCTATCTCTTATACGTAAGCCACAATAAGGTTATGGGATTAAGAAGTAAAGATTTATCAGCATTATTGTTAGTCATGGTATATTAATCCTTACGAACGAAAGTTACTTTGTCATCAAGACAATTGTATGTAGATAAACTTTGACCTTCATAGCATGTTATTTGGACAAGTAGTTTAGGAGATAATATAATATTAAAATAATTCAACACTCTGCTCGGGTTTATGGCTATAGGTGTAGTGGCGCGAACGAGCCGTGTGAGTTGCGACGCATAACCCTGGTCGCCTGATAAAAATATCTATTGTCTATACTGGAATTCTATAAATCATCCATCAGCGATTTCTTTTAAACTATACGCAGGTGAAACCGCGGGGCACAGCTAGTATACAGTAAAATTACAATCTGAAATAGCGCTAAATACAATCTAAAATTTTATAACATTAGTTAATATTGATACAATTCGCCATACAGCTTGCAACCTGAGTCTTCAGCACGCTAAGTCGTCTTCCAACGTCTTCTGATAACAAATGCTTGGTTAATTTATACTCGTTCTATAAAAAGGCCTATTATTTACGGGGACGTTTAATTGTTTCTTTAACCGACTTGAAAAAAAGGAGGTGGTTATCACCAGGGAACTCCTCATCATAGTTTGATTTGGTTTTCTTTTTTGTTAAAAATTGTCTTGTTTTATAGTGACTCTGCAAAATGACTCTAGTAAGCATATTACAATCCCAAAACAACGGCGACATTCGACAGATTGGTAATCAATCGCCGATCGCCGATGTCATGTCAGCCTGCTTGCGCCCACGCCCTCGACTTGGCATCGATTGACGCGTGTTCGAATCCTTGCAACGAGATTGAGATTTCGGTGAAGGAAAAAATCATGAGGATCGTAGCATGGTGGTAGGGCTTTTTCTAATGCTCGCCTGGCTAGTTACCACCCTCAAGTTGAAAATCTGTCGCCAAGCACCAATAGGTGTGTTCCGGCAGCTGCACTTGAGAGCAGTCTTCTACTAGGTTTAGCATCTTGGGCAACATCGTCACTTAAAATCAGGGAGATTGTGGCCACTACGCCCAAACAAATAACGATAAAAAAAATCACCCAGCCAATTTCGACCTTAAAGTAATAATTTGCAAATAATTTCGTACAAATTCCATTGAAAACTACTTACAGCTCCCTCTCTAAGTCTGCATTAGGTAACGGGTAACTACGGCACCATACACCCGACATATACGTGGTATTTTTTTAAATAATTTTGTAACCTTGCGAAATTGATATATGTTATGTGTATATGGCTCAAGGATGGACTAGATTCTAATCTCTGGCCAGTATGATATTATAATAGCTTGTGTTCTTAGTCAAATTTGAATAACGAATTAAACGACGCCATGTTTTCATCATAAATTTCGAATTTAGAAATTCAAAATTAACGATGAAAACATCACGTTGTCTGTAAATGAATTTTAACTATACCAATAATATTAAAACGCCATTGTTTTGTACAAATCTTGCATTAAAGTCCTTGAAACAAAAACGTCTAGAATATTATTATACTAATGGACTGTCTATCACTAAACGTAACCTATTTATGATTCATTGAATGTAAACATAAAGATTTGTCAGTACAAAGAACATATGTTAATCTATCACTTCTTTTATAGGTAGTGGTGTCCAATTTCAAAGTGCACACGTGTCCTAGTCTTCATCGGACTAAGCTCTTTAATATACAAAATAATAAAAAATATACAGTGTTCTAATGTAAAATTTCCCGCTATTGAGTTAAGGTGTATTTTCGAAGGAAATCATGGCTGTGCCTAATCGAAACGTTAGTAAACCTAGATAGGTTTTAAGCAAAGTCCCTTTGCTTGAAATCTTTAATTACTACTATAGTCGATTAAGAACTTACATTGGCAAATCCTTTTACGGCTCCAATTTAATAAAAAGTGAGATATCTTTCTATACCTACATATTGACAATTCATGCTCATGGTTATAACCATATGCCTATGGACGCTTGTAATACCATAAATATTACTAGCGCGTTGCTGACTTTGAACTCTCCGTACCCCCAAGGAGCTCTGAAAGCCCACCTCACCGCAGGAACACAACACAAGACCATTTGGTTGCGATCTCTTCTAGAGTGGAGGTATTCCACCAGTCGGTCTGCCCAAAGTAGAGAGAAATCTCCAAAGTAATTTCAGTGAGCCCTAACTCTCTTTATGAGTTTTTGTGACACATTAAAATGCATGTTCCTAGTAATTATATATAATCCAATTATTTTTAGTTATGTGCACAATAACCAAATAACGTCACTTAAAATGCCGCTCAAATTACATAATATAGGGTCAATTAAAAAAGGTTATTATTTAAACAAAAAAGCACGTCATAACCGTTTAAGATTCCGCCTAAAACTCTATTAAGAAGTTATTGACTGTTTCTTCTACTTTTTCATAACTTGGCAAACGGTACTCTTTATTAAAGACCATTACTGCCATTATCGAGTGAATATAGTTTTGGACGATTTCAGGATCCTAACAAGACGGTGGTTCCCTTGATAGAACTTTCTAGGGAGTTTTTCTGGCATCTCAGAATTCATGGTCCATGTTGTTATTTCCTATTCACTTACTTGTGCACAATAACCTAACTTTATTATGCATAACGCCACCTGTATTACACAATATAGGGTCAAATAACACAAATGTATGAATAAAAAACAAAAACCACTACATGACAGTTTGAGACCCGCCAAAACTTCTATTCACTGTTATAATAATAACTTTCGTGATGAGGATAGCTTATGTAACTTCAAATAAGTAGTCACCCAACTTACCTCATTTAAATTGTAGGTATTGCTAAACTAGAAGAGAACTTGATAATAAATCCATTAGGATCTATACTGGCTACTAAGTAATTCTGGTTATAATAAAATGTAAAAAGTCTCCACTACGAAGAAAAGAGGTTCTATATCGGTCGGCCATTTTACGTTGTTTACCTATCTGGGGGCAAGATGGCTACCGTCTCGCGGCCCGTGTTTGCAGTGTAAATAAACGCGATTTAGTTTTTTTTTAGTTTTCACTTTCCATATGATTTTAATCAACGGTTCTGTATGTAAAATAATAAATACTACTTTTTGTTCTATATGTCAGAATGTCCGTCCATGATGTCAGCGCACGGCTCGAACGGAAGACCAGCGCTGGTTGTTTGCAACCAACGTTATGCTGAGCTGGAGCCGTTTTGTAACAACTGGCATTTGATTTTTAGTTCTTAGTAGGTAGATGTTTTTTTCTTTCTTTAAACTATTCATTCAAGTAAACAAGTACTTAGCAACTATTTTAATGTTTTTTTTACGATTTGGCTACACTGAGCCTTAAGGGCCCTGAAGCTTCAGAAGGCTTTTACAACCACCTGGCTTGGTGGCGAGTGCTGAAGGCACTCAGCCGTGAAAGCGTGACAACAAGCGCAAGGGTGCCAAAGTGGCCGAACCTTGGCTTGGATTGTTGACTTATGTTAAACATCGCGATCTGTCTAATTCCTTATCCGTAATTCGATCTATCTACACATATATATGTTTCTGCCTTCTGGGAGGAAGGAAGAAACATGTGTATATGTATTTAGTAATCAAGCAATTGGATCTAAAACTAACTAGCCAAAAAAGGTCCCTTACAAAACCTATGTACTCGTACCCTAGTGGTGTACATGTATGTATAGATGCAGTGTAATGAGTGTATGTTGGTAGCTAGTGAATGGAGTGTCATTGTATCACGCGAGCGGCTGCTTGGCTCAAGGGCTCCATACCGGAGGATCGGACCTAAACTTGAGATGCCGCAGGAGAAGGTGGTCTAGGCTGGTGCTACTTTTGTGTTCGCTAGTGATTAATTAAAGGAGTCATCGTACAAAATCTACACATCATATTCTGTATAATTCGCCTTCTTCTTCTTTTTCCTAACTTGGCAAGCAATCTTCGCTACTGAAGATCATTACTGGCATTATCATGTAGGTAATTATTTATTTTTAGAGAATGTCTTGTCATGATATCAATTCTCCAACAAAATGGTAATCTCCTTGTTAGAACTTCTTCACCGCTATGAGGATATCCCAAGTACACATATAGATATACTGCCACTATACTTTAAAACTACACCCTACGGAACCCTGTTATTATTCTGATCACAGTGCTAATGGGTAAGAATGGTTTGTAAACACTGTCCCGGGGGCGTGCGGACACCTGCGCAAGCAAATCTAAACTTAATGACAGTGTAGATAAGGTGCATAATTTATTTGCGATGTATGTCCGCAGAATGCACAGTTTGTCGCAAGGTCTGAAATACCAACTCTGTACAAGGGCATTGAAAATAAAATTATTAAAAATTAAAAAAGACCGTAAACAGTCGGTGCTTTTGAATAGTTTGCTTGTTAAGTGTATATGGGGTCCAGCTTAAATTAGATAATTATTTTTTCGTTATGTTTAACGTTACGAACGAGAAATGATTGTTGTTATAACCTCCTTTATATGAAGCAAAATCAGCGGTACCTACCTATTTTCTTTTTCGCTAAGTATGTTCTACGCAGAGGCGTAATTGAGACGGGTTCGGACGGTAACGATCGACCGTGAAAAAAAAAAATTGTGCGGTTTTATAAAACCACGATGCAAGTGAAACTTGATTTTTTTTTAAATAAAATAAATTTAATAATAAAACTTTAAAACTATGAGCAATATTTATTTAATTCATTGGATCGTTGTCAACTTCTATTATTATATCAATAACTTCATCTTCGCCTCTAGTCTCACAGTTCCCTACTCTACGGCTAGCTGTAATGCGACATGCGATAGACGAACGAAATTTTTTGAGGCGATTGAATAAAAGTTTCACTGTAAATTTTCATTTATTTTTTCTTTGTAGTACTTAGTAATTTACTACAACTTTTCAATAGTACTTGTGGTCGCCCAGAGGTCGAAATTCGACCATAATTCATTAAAATTATAAGTTTGAACATTATTAAGATTCTATTGTCAAAGACTATATACTTTTATAATCACAGATTTCGCCAAGGCTACACTGTTAATTTGCCTATTTTTTCTAACAAATTACATGAAATATAAAAAATTCAAAAAATGATTAAATTAAAGAATACCTTTTTTAATTATTTTAAATTAATTTATATATATATATATATATATATATACATATACATATGTCAAAGAGAGAGATATGAATAGACTGTCGAAAACACCAGGATTTTCTTTGATATCTTATGGAATCATAGATCTTGTGGGCGTAATTTGGGATAGGTGCAGGTATTGTAGAGATGTACAGGGTCTGACAATCCAAGTGAGCATAGTGTTTATTTGGGGTTGCCCCTAGTAGCCTCCAACCTCCTCTATATAGCCACCCCATGCCTCGCATGTCTGATGTTATCGCTGCCCGTAGGCAACCTAGTAATTGATCTTGCACGTCCTCACGATTCGACAAGCTCCAGCTAGAATGATCTTCTCTTCGATTTTCGACTTAGTAGGTAGCCTTGAACAATCTTAGGATCCATATTAACGGAGATCTTCACAATGCGAGGGCTCGAGCTAGAACCATCCTTCAAGCCCGTCGTTGGCTGCTTATATGGGTACACAGAGCACACCTGTTTCGCGCGCTTGCACCAGGTGTGCTCTGTGATCCACGCAACCACATAAGCAGACAAAGACGGGCTTGAAGGATGGTTCTAGCTCAAGCCCTTGTAACGTGCAGATCTCCATTAATATTGGATCCTTAGATTTTTCGAGACCACCTACTAAGTCGGAACCCGAAGAGAAGATTATTCTGGCTGGAGCTTGTCGGATCGTGAGGACGTTCAAGATGAATTACTAGGTCACCTACGGGCAGCGATAACACAGATATGCGAGGCATGGGGTGGCTATAGGGGAGGTTGGAGGCCACTGGGGGCAACCCCCAAATTAAACAGACATCATGCTCACTTGGATTGTCGGACCATGTGCATCTCTACAATGCTTGCACTTAACCCAGATTACGCCCACAAGATTTATTATTCCATAATGAAGAATGATATCAAGGAAAACCCTGGTGTTTTCAATAGTCTATTCTGATGTCCCTCTCTCTCTCTCTCTCTTTTACATATATTATGGTTATGTTTGACATTCAGTAAGACAATAGACAAATAATATTAATCTATTCTCAATTTGACCATAGACTTTAACAATATGTGTAATTTTTGTTTTATTGATTTTATGAATAATTTAAACAAAATATTAGCATTCTGCAGTCCTTCTCTATATAAACTATAAGTGTGGGAAATTTCATTCTCCTCCGTCAGCGCAATTTTCGTAAAAAGGGGTACAAAGTTTTTGCTTCACGTATTAATATATAGATTAATTAATTAATTAGTTGTTATTGCTTTTTATTCACACATGTTTGTTCATAACCCTATATTGTGTAATACAGGTGGCATTTTACATAATAAAGCTTGGTTATTCTGCACGAGGGAAGTGGATTCTAAATGGACAATGAATTCTGAGATGCCACAAAAACTCCCTAGAAAGTTCCAACAAGGGAGCCACCATCTTGTTAGGATACTGAAATCATCATAAGACAGGACACTCTATATACACTCGATAATAGCAGTAATGTTCTTTAATAAAGAGTTATAGTTGCCGAGATAGGAAAGTAAAAGAAGAAGAATTATAACAATCTAGTCTGATATAGGCTTAGGTATAAGTAAGTAATTAATTTCTAACTTGAATTGCCGATAACACTATATCTAAAATTACGTGTACAATTATGTAATATATTAATTTGATATGTCCCTTATGGTTTACTCAGAGTAAGCCATTTAATCGTTCAATAAACATATTTTTTCCGAATAGATCCATCATTATTGTCACTGCTTATTTCGTATGTTATCTACTTTATCTTACAAAATATATCCTATAACCTATAAATATAACACGTTTACAAGTTTTATAATTTAATTTTGAAGCTCTACAATTATGTAATGCATTAATTTGATATATCTCGTATGGTTTATGTAGCGTAATCTATATTTAAGCGCCCCAAATGCGTCTTTTTTCTGAACTGATTAACTATTATCGTCATTGTTTATTTCTTATATTACTTTATCTTACAAAACATATCATATAACCTGGCCAGAAATCATCAAAAAAAATGTAAATCGGATTAGTGGTTTTCACGTGAAAAGATCATAAACAGACAGAGATACGTTGAGTTGTATATAAATAATAGAAGATATAAATGTCAATCTTATTGAATTTTCTGATTCTACAATGGTTCTACAATGTCTGTCTATTTCTTTAATGTTATACTAGCTGTGCTCGCGAGTTCGTTCGCGTTAATATTAAAATGGATAGCATAAATATCATTTCCATGAAAAAACATTTAGATCTAAGTACCAACTTTCATGGTGATCGGTCAAACGGTGTCAGAGTTTATCAATCTCATATATCTTTTTTTAAGTATATACTAGAAAGTATACCATGATAAATCACAACGTATTTGAATAAATATTGAAAACTGGAAATGACTAAGGAAACTTTATTGATTTTTTCGTTGCCCATTCAATCCTACCGCAGTCAGAGTCTTTGTGTACATTCTCAAACGGTTTAAAAAAAAAGCACACTTCTCCCACAAATAGATCATTGATCATAATTTGTTTAGAGCCTCGAAAAAATACGGAATACGAGCGGAACACGGTTAAAAATTTACGAAACGTCACGCACGAAAGCGATCTATAAAGATTTGGTATAGTCGAACGTGCGCGCGCGCAGACACGCGCTCGCTACGAAAATGGCGGCTCTTTTTCTATATTTTTTTTCTTTCATTTTATTTGTTGTGTTTAGTGTCTATATTTGTTTTTATTGCACGGCGATGCATTCTGGGAGTCACGGATTCGCCATTAGAAGGGATTTGAAGGTGTCGAACCGGGATGCTTGTTGCATACCGATTTCTACAAGGATGTTTGTAAGTATATGAGATTGCATCGTTTAGATGTAAAAAAAATTACACGAACTAAATATTGAATGCCTTTATATTGGTGAGATGTTATTAATTATCTTTTTGTGTCAATGCGGGATATTGATATGTACAATTAGAGCTGCTACCCGTCCGGGTTTCTTTAAAAGGCGTCCGGGGAGAATCGGATTAATTGATTCGTAAACAAATTTTAATAAAAATTATTCAAATTTATCTTATTTAAATAAACTTAATTTGTTGGATACGTTGTGATTCAAATTTTATGTAGCTTCACATAGAGTACATAAGTTTTTTCTATTCGCCATTTGACGACCTAAAGAAGAGCGTTACTAATTATTTTTCTTACTAGATTACCTCAGAAAGGGCAGTGCATAGTATATTAACAATGATTAAGGTATTTAATTTGTTTTGCTCTATACAGGTCGATTTTGTCAAGCATATATCTTCTATCAATACATATTATAAAACTTAAAGTCTCTCTGTCTGTCTGTCCGTCTATGTTCTTTTCACGCGAAAACCACTTATACGATTTACATGGCTTTTATTTTAATTCATAGCTATGCTATCTGGTCAGGTTATAGGATTTATTTCGTTAGATAAGATATCAAATGAAATAACCAGTGACCATAATGGTGAATCAAATCGAAAAAAATAAGCACTTGGGCTGCTTGAATGATTTACGTTGAGTACACCATATAATACGATATACATAAAATTAATGTTCTACATAATTGTAGATCTTTAATGGACCTAGAAAAAGTTATTTGTAGCATACATTTATCTTCTCAGAATCACCCAAAATAAACATTTTTGACTTCTGTCTTTTGAGCGGGGCGCTCGACAGACGGCATTGTGTAGAAGTGGGCACAGCTCGATTCAAAATAAATCGAAATCAAGATGTTTAAATGAATAGACAAAGTAAACAAAGATGATTATTTTATTTTTGTTTGAAAACAACTTTTTATGAAGCCCGGAGAAAAATCCTGATTTCACGCAAATGTCCGGGGATATTTAAGTTATCCGGCGTCAGCAATTTAAATGATGGGAGCCCTATGTACAACCAACGTCAAAAGAGCCGCAGTACTGAGGCCAGTCATAATAGATTAATACTTCTGACGGTTAAGTTGTAACCCCTCGTGTATCAGTGTGTGTGCTATGTCAATCGTTTTTTTTTTTATAATAGCTCGGCACATCGACTGTTCTGTTCCTGATGGTAAGCACAGTACAATCCAAATACAACGGCGACCACCAAGAGATCTAAGTCCATCGGTGGTCGCCGCTGTCATGCCGGCCTACATAAATATCTGTTCACGTTACGCTTAAAGGACCCGATGTCGTAAGAAGGAGGGAACACATAACCCGGGAGTTGGTTCCACAGCTTCACGGTACGACAAAGATAAGTAATGAAGAACTTTTAAGTTCATGCCGATATGGAGGATACCGTAAAACTGTAATTACGAAGCCCAGCGCGTGTGTTTCTATTATGGAAAAGAGAGGAGGGAATTAGATTGAACTTCTCTTCAGAGAACTGTCCATGATACAGACTGTAGAATGATGATTGAAATGACTGAAGAGATAGAGGTTACCGTAAAACTGTGACTTCGAACCCCGGCACGTGTCACAGCAGCACGAACCTGTTTTTTGACAGCAATAGCAATGGGAGTGGTACTTACATAGTTAATCCTTGACCAGATTAAATATGATATATTAATTTAATAATGTTTAGTTGACGTGTTTAAGTGGTTACGTTTACTGTGACTGAATGTATTTCGTATCACAAAAAAACTCAAGAAAATAATACTCACACTAGTGGATTTCATTTTTGGTCTTGTCTTATGCGACCTACTAACTGTGCCCCACGGATTCGGTCATCTTAAATTTACTCGACAAACTGTCCATTTCCCGTACTTGCTTAAAGCTGGCCAGAATGCTTGTTGTTCATAGTTACTGCTTCGGTCCTTAGGGTTATAACGTGAAGTTCTATACTTTCCCGTGAATTTGGCTATCATATACAAAAAGAATTTTTCTAATTCGAGTGGTTCTTGAGGTTTGCCCGTTTAAACAAACAAAGAAAAACTCTTTAGATTACCAATTTACACTATACTAAATCTATGGTAATAACAAGTTAAACCTAGCGCAGCTGCCAAAACACACCTATAGGTGCTTGGCGACAGATTTTCAACTTATAGGTGGTAGCAGCTAGGCGGGTATTAGAAGATTCCCTACCACAATGCTATGGTTTCATCACGACCTTACCCTTTACTGAAACCTCAAGCACAGGCTCATTGCAGGGATTATAAGCTCACGCAAATCGGCGCGGTGTCCATACAAGTCCTCATAGTTTTTTTAAAATATATATATATTAGCCCGACATATTGACTGTACTGTCCCTGATGGTAAGCACAGTACAATCCTAATACAACGACAACCACCAAGAGATCGAAATCCATCGACGGTCGCCGCTGTCATGCCGGCCTGCATAAATATCTCTTCACGTTACGCTTAAAGGACCCGATGTCATAAGAAGGAGCGAACACATTAACCGGGTGTTGGACGAAACAGAAAAGTCATAGAGACTACAACTACTGTTGAAAAATTAATGTTTCGGTTTTCATAAAACACGTTGATACTTGGTGAATATAGTAGGGCAGTAGTCCGATACAATGTAGCCGTGATCAGCTAAGTACTACCTCATTAGCAGTGAGTCAAATGAATAGTTCGAAACTGGTACGTGCCTCGACCGGGAACCGAGCGAACTATTTACGCTTTCGATCACGTACGGCCGTGTTAGTTGAATATCGTCTACTACACATTGTTGCACGATGACATATTGTTTCCATATAAACGAATGTTTGTTTATATACTAGCTGTACTCCACAGTTTCACCCGTGTTCAATTTATTCGTCCAAGTCTCCAACGTGCCGCCGCGCCGCCAAGGAAACCGTGTAGCCAATAATTTTTGTACTATAGCGTGCCAGATTGCTTGATGTTCATTGTATCTGCTTCGCTCCTGAGACTCATAGCGTGAAGTTATATAGGCTATAACCTTAATATATTATTTATAAAAATCTGACCTTTTTTATCGTTATTGGTTTTGGAGTAGTGGCCACAATCTCACCTGATCTTAAGTGAAGATGTGGCCCAAGATGATAATACGCTAAACCTAGTGGATGACTGGCTCTCAAGTGCAGCTGCCGGAACACACCTATTGGCGCTTGGCAACAGATTTTCAACCTGAGAGTGGTAGCTAGCCAGGCGGGCATTAGAAAAAGCCCTACCATCATGCTATGGTTTTCTCACGATGTTTTGCTTCACGGTAAGCTCAGGTTCATTGCAGGGATTCGAACTCACGTCTATTGACGCAAAGTTGTACAAACTACCACTGAGCCATCATTGCTTTCTTAAGCTTCATATGTTAAGCAGGATATATATTTGTAAGATAAAGTAACATACGAAACAAGCAATGACGATAATGGTGAATCAATTCGAAAAAAAAAACGTATTTGGTTGGGGCGTTTAAATGTAAGCCATTTCACACCTACAGATGTGAGTAAACCTTACAATTTATATCAAATTATGTTCTACGTAACTGTAGATCTTAAAAAGACCTAAACACAAGTCACCCATAATATATATCTATCTCCTAAGGATCACCCACAATAAGAATTTTTGTCTTCTGTCTTTTGAGCGGGGGCAGCACAATTCGCGCGCGCGCTCATTCGACGGCATTCTGTAGTTCACGGAGCGTTGTTCATTCATACTTAAAATTGTTCTGTTTATATGCCAGATTATTTATACTACAAAAACCGGCAGTTCGAGTAATTTAGAACATGGGACCTCACGAATCACTAAAGAACAATTTACAGGAATTAAAACTTTAACTCTTTTCTCAATACATTCTTGAAAATTAAAAGTACATAATATTTTTGCAGAAAGTTAAATAATTAATTAATAAAAATTCAAATTAAAAATCAGGTCTTTTGGGGCTAACCGAGCGGCAACATGTTTCATACCCAAGTGATTATTTAAAATGATACGGATCGACTCGTGAGACACAGAAAGTTCAGCGGCAATCTCTCTCAAACTTGCATGAGAATTTTCAGTCAATATTTCCTTCACTTTTGCGATGTTAAATTCAGTTGAAGACGTCGATGGCCTACCAGGACGAGGTAAATCTTCCAGCATATCTCGACCGCTTTTGAACGCTTTGTACAACTCATAAGCGCGTGTTTTTGATAAAGTCGATTCACCGTAAACCTTCTGTAACATTTTCAGTGTCTCCGAACACGAAATTCCATTGGCGATGCAAAATTTAACATAAAATCCTTGTTCGATGTTTTTGTCTATTATGGAATACGCAATACACACTAGATATGACCTAACTAAAAACTGCACTGTATTTAATCTAAATGAGAGATGCAACTCAAACTCCGCGCCAAAATAAAAAAGAGTTGTACCAATATAAAAACAAAAAAAAATTGAATTTGGAACCATAAACAAATCATCCATTGCCGATACTTTTTTGACTGAATGTATACATACAGGCATAGTATACATGTATACATACATTGCGCACGCATAATTCTCTGGGTATTGAGTGAAACTCGGCGTTGGATGATTTCCCTCTCTTCAGCATATATGCTAATTCGGTGCCCATTTGCTTCACACACATCTCATACTAACGTTATATCATATTATTTGAAGCAATGATGACTCAGCGGTAGCGTGTACGACTTCGCGTCGATTGACGTGAGTTCGTATCCCTTCAATGAGCGTAAGCTTTCGATGAAGGAAAACATCGTGAGGAAACGATAGCATGGTGGTAGGGCATTTACTGCCGGGCTAGCTATCACCCTCAAATTGAAAATCTGTCGCTAAGCACCAATAGGTGTGTTCCGGCATCTTTTAATTATTTATATTTATTTTAACTTATTTGATTTCTCATTTATTCATTTATTGTGTTTTTGCTCCTTTCCGAAGGCATCTCATCTATAGGTAATTTATTATTTTAAATATTGTATTACAAACTTCTTTTACATTCGTATATATATATATATATATATATATATATAATAAGTAGGTCTTATACTAATATTGTATTTTTGGCTGAAGAACTTTTTAAATTTAAAATATGAACAAGACGGTAAAATAATTGAAAACATGACGGATGGATTCTGACAGATGGAGGAGATCGAATTCTGTTTTACGAGAGAGACATGGACGTCTATAAAAAACACGTACAGTCTTTTACAAGATTTTTATAAGTTTATTTATAATTCTGATCTATTTTATTATTTGGAGTCACACTACGTATCTGGAGACTATAAAAAACTTATTTTGTTACAACAAGAGGCCTCTCGAATTACAACCGGTATTCGAAGGAGTTGGAACCTTTACTCGAAATTATAAAACGAATGAAAAACCTGGCGGATGCATTCATTCATGCTGGCTGGAGGAAGCAGATATAAAAATGGAACAGAATGGAGTTCTAATTAAACACAAGCTTCTCACGACGGAATTTTACTAGCAGATCTGATACGGATACATTCAAAACTTGGACATTTCTTATTAGTGAAGGTGTTACTATCATTAATACACTTTAATAAGGTACTCTGTTTTTATATCTCATTTAATGTTAATGCCTTCGGATTACACTTATTTATCTATTTCAAATTTCATTTCCATAACCCCTTTTAATATATTTATTTTCTGTTATTTATAACTATTTTAATTGTCCACGTGACAATTTGCACTTGAGAGCCAGTCTTACACTAGGTTTAGTGTGTTATTATCTTGGGCCACATCTTCACTTAACATCAGGTGAGATTGTGGCCACTAAACCAAACCTATAACGATAAAAAAAAATATCTACAACCTATGTTCTTGGTTTAATCTTTATACACACTTATATCTTGTGTGAGTGTATGTGTGTGTGACAAATAAATGTCTTTTATTACGATGCTCGCGCACATTGTAACTAAAAGCCTTAAGTTGTTTGCTAACCCTCTAGTTTTATTGTGGTATAGTAACAGTAACATTCGACGTTATGAGTTTCCAAGCCCGGTGAAGCTGTAAAAGACGCAAAGGCTCCAGGGCCCCTAAAAATAACAGTATAGTAAGTTCAAAAAAATAAAAACCTTATGAGATACATTCAAAGGAGTATAAACGGGCGTACACATACAAACCGACATTTATTTTAAATAACACTATTTTTAAACTTTTCCTAATAAAAAAAATATACATATTTTTTATTTCTTATAATCACAGAGAAAGTTTAGCGGAAAGCTGCCAGATGTTTTGAATGTTACGTCAGGGATTAACTTTACCCTCGTCGGTTATAATTCACATCTCACAAGCGCACTAATCTCGTAATCTCGACTCGGGCGGAACTGTGTATTTATTGCAAAAAAAAAACCAAACCGGTATTGATTTATTGTCTCTTCCTGTAATTTACTGATTGTTTTCTCACCTTTAGCTCCGTGGCTCGCTTTCAGGGATTTCGTATGTCATGTTGTCTTAAAACAATACGAGATTTGAAAAACAACAAGATTTACTCTGTGACAATTATAAAGGTTTTAGACAAATGTGACTCTATACAAATGCAATCTTAATTATTAGAGTTTAAAACATGATTAGGTACCATCACACTGTCAGGAATAAAAGTGTAAACAAAAAAGCACAAATAAGTAATTAAGGAAAGTAGTTTAAATATAACAAACTACATGAAACCACAACAAGTTAAGGTAATAATATAAATATATTTACTTTTATACCTACTTTCAATTACGGAGGCTAATCGTTTTAGAAATCTGAGAGTTTAGACTTAGCATTATAATTTGAGACAATTTGAATTTAACGATGAGAAAAGCACCAAATTTGTTCGATAATGAATGTAGTAAACTTATTAAAGGAGAAGGTTCAAGTAGCTCTATAAGTATCTACAGTTTTTTTATATTATTATTTTAGAATCACACAACTAACTGGGTTCGGTCAACATTAATTAAAATATACAACGTGGCGCTACAATGGCGACATTAATTAAATATCACGGGTTAGTCAAAAAAAATACAAATGAAACATTTAGATATAAGAAAATCACAAAAACATGTATCAATTTATACAAGAAAGTGAGATCTTAAAATTTTAAAGGTTTAAATTAAAATACTGAAGGAGTTTTATTGCTACTTCCACGTAGATACTTGATAGAATTAACAGTGGAGAATATTTGTTATAGGAAACCTTTCTTCTATTGTAGGCATGACTACGGTGAAGCCATAAGAAGCTAATGATTTCAGTAGGCTATGTATGTTTATCGGTTCCTGGATATTTTCTAAACTAGGTATCATAATTTGACAAATGGAGTATCATTACGAGTAGAAGCTTCTTAATCGTCCGCTGGTTGTAGGCTACGGGACCACTCACAAAATTGAATATAGCGCCATCTAGAGAACGTAAAGTTCTGTATAATTTTAATGTGGCGTGTTGCCTATCAAATGTAGGCTTAATTAGCACGTTTCGAAAATATGGATTGTCATTTTCAGAGCGCGATATTTTACACAACTGTAAAATAGTTTAATTGAAGCTTTTTTGAAAAAAAAAATTATAGACGTTGCGATTTTGTATCAATTAAATACTATATTATTTATTTCGCCAGGAAAGAGACAAAATTCACGGCAAATTTTCTCGAACGTGTTCAAACTGCCATCTATAAACATACAATGAATACCATAGACAAATACAATTAGCATTTCGAATCGAATAAAAGTTATAACTATTTTGAGTCTTAACTCATTGCAATAAACAACATTTTACATTATAATAAAAATTATATGAACATATTATTTTCGTAAGAATTTTACGCGATTTGTAAAGGAAAAAAAAACACTTTGTTTTACATTCATGTCCTTATATTTAGTAATGGAACGTGGGAACGTTCGAATAATGTTGGGCGGTTTTGGTATAAAGACAGCGTTCGCTGCAGGGGACCCAGTGACTCATTTCCAGAGCTAAGTAAAAAAAGAAAACATTTACATGAAAGATATATTTTTTATATACTGCTAAGGTGACAAATAAGCGTACGGTTCACCTGTTGATAAGCGGTTACCGTAGCCTATGAACGCTTGTAGCACCAGAGGTTTTTTTAATGTTTTTTTTTAACCTTATAAGTTTTACGTAGTGGCCTCAATCTCACCTGATGTTAAGCGACGATGTGGCCCAAGATGATAACACGCTAAACCTAGTAGAAGACTGGCTCTCAAGTGCAGATGCCGGAACACACCTATTGGTGCATGGCGACAGATTTTCAGCTTGAGGGTGGTAGCTAGCCAGGCGGGCATTAGGAAAAAACCTACCACCATGCTATGGTTTCCTCACAATGTTTTCCTTCACTGAAAGCTCAGGCTCATTGCAGGGATTTGAGCTCACGTCAATCGACGCGAAGTCGTACACGCCAACACTGAGCCATCATTGCTTCCGCATCCGGAATGTACGGAACTTCGTACGCGGTAAACACAATTCAAAACTTATTAACGATGATATTCTATCACTCAGGGATAATGTAGCTTCCTAATAGTGTAAGAATTTTCAGAATCAGATTAGTAATTCCGGAGACTATCTCCTACATCCAAATTCGTCAACTTTAACTGTTTATTAGTACATATACCTACCTATATAGATATAGGTGACTGACTCCTTCAATGACCTGAAATTTATGTTCACAATTCTGTTTTCATTATTATAATTGTATTGTTGTACTATAATATTCATTCATAAATTCAAACAATAGCGTGCCCATCTTTCCGTTCCCACGGACGACGCAAATGACTCTACGATTACGCCTCACAGAACTTGTGAATGACGCTACAGGTGTCTACTACGTTAACAAAAAAAAAAGGCGTAAACAAAGCACGGTAAACCGGGCCATAGACACGTGCGTCCATCCTTTGCGGCCAGAAACAATGGCATAATCACACTTCGTCCTTTACCCTATAAAAAAAAAACGGATATTGACTTGTGGCGCGAAATGCGCGTAATTTATATTGACTTGTTAACTTGGTATGTTCCCACGGCAACCTGTCATTTATTGGTGAATAGTAAACTAACTTAAAATTTGGACTTTTTTTGCCGGATCTTGATCTGTCATTTGGTGGATCTTTATTTTAAATCGTAAACTTATGTCATTACTAGCTTCTGCCCGCGACTTCGTCTGCGTGTACTTCAGAATTTGGTCTTTACCGAGATAAAAAGATGATGATCGGTTAAGTAGTTTTCGCGTGAAAGCGTAACAAACAAATTTACAATCACATTTATAATATTAGGGATTAATAAGTAGGGATATAAATTTAGTGGCGTTTTACGTTATTTAGTTTGGTTATTGTGCCTTCTCTATAAGGCACAAGTTAGGCCGTGTATGGAATACTGTTCGCACCTCTGGGATGGATCCGCAAAGTACCTCCTCGATGCTCTGGATAGGTTGCAGAGACGGGCTATTCGCATTGTTAATGATGCAGACGTTACCCAATGTATCGAGCCGCTTCAGCTTCGCAGGAACATCGCTCGCTGAGCGTGTATCTTGGTGAGTGTTCTGAAGAGCTGTTCAATCTAATTCTCTCCTCTCTTTTCCACAACAGAACCACACGCGCGGGGCTTCGGAATCACAGTTTTACGGTACCGTCCATCTCGGCGCGAACTAAAAGTACTCTATGTCTATCTATCTTTGTTGTGCCGTGAAACTGTGGAACCATCTCCCGGCCAATGTGTTCCCACCTTCTTATGACATCGGGTCCTTCAAGCGTAACGTGAAGAGATATTAATGCAGGCCGGCATGACAGTGGCATGATTTTCGGTGGACGCCATTGTATTTGGATTGTGCTGTGCTTACCATCAGCTGTGCATACTGTTATAAAAAAAAACAAGTGGATTATAAATAATAATTTGAAGCATGAATTTTAAGTTACCACCAACATACCCTGGATAGTTTTAATAAGAGACCCATCATTTTGTTAAAACGGTTCGTTCTTGAACTCTGAAGATTAGAAAAACATTGTATCCACTTGACATAGACAAAGACAACTTTTGGAAACTTGTTTTAAACACTTTATAATACCATTGAATTAATATTTATCCATCATTACACCTTTTCAAGTTATGTAAAAATTTTTTTTAATCCAAATAAATAACTTAGAATTCTTTTTTCAAACGCCAATATAAATGACATTTCTGTATGGAGTTTCCAATCACGTGACTCACAGAGAAAAAAATAATTTATGAGGAAATAAATAAAAAAAATCTACATTTCTATTGTATTATGGTTTTTATCAATGGACCAATATAATTAAATAAAGAGCTATAATTTTTAAAAATACTGCCCACTAGCTAATTGTGTATAAAAACACAAGTTGCGATTAAATAACAAGAAGTATTCTCTTATTAATTAAAAAAAAATATATTGTGCCTTCCCTTCACGATACTTCTCTAAAACAATACTTCAATGAAAACAAAAGTGAACGTACGTACATTCCGAGATAGAGGGACCACCGGTGTAGCCCGGATCCGAAAGGATTATCCCGCACGTGTGCGCCAGCCATAGCGACAACTCCGGGTATCTACTGGAGGACATCTTTGTTTAAAATGTATTTTTTTACGATATTCAAATTTGCAGTTCGTAATATTGCAGTCAGTAAAAATCGCACTACTGGTCAAAGTCCTCCCTCCGGAGGAAGACACTGTGGACAGTTCTATTCAGAGTTTTAATGGTGGTTAAGGTTTCTTCTTTTTCATAAAACTAAGTTGGCAAACAAACGTTCGATAACGTAGTGGTAAGCGGCTACAGTAGTCTATTACCGCGCGTTGGTGATCTTGAACTTTCCTTCCCCATGGAGCTGAAACCCTACTCACCTCAGGAACACAACACAAGGTCATTTGGCTACTATCTTCTGTAGGATGGAGGCATTCCACCAGTCGGGCTGCCCCAAGTAGAGAGAAATCACTGAATAAATTTCTCTGTGCCCTATCTCTGTTTTTTTTTCTTTTTATCGTTATAGGTTTGGCGTAGTTGTCACAATCTCACCTGATGTTAAGTGACGATGTGGCCCAAGATGGTAACACGTTAAACCTAGTGGAAGACTGGCTCTCAAGTGCAGCTGCCGGAACACACCTATTGGTGCTTGGCGGCAGATTTTCAACTTGAGGGTGGTAGCTAGCCAGGCGGGCATTAGAAAAAGCCCTACCATCATGCATCATGCATTATCTAATGCAAACAAAAACATAGATACTACCCGATATTCAAATAAATTGTTATTCTTAAAAGGTGAATACTGATTATCTATAATAATCGACCATGGACATCTTTGTAAATAAAAGGTCGCGAAGTCTGAAGACTCAAATTTCAAACTGTTATTTTTTTTCTTATCGAATTCTATAAAATAGTGTTGGACCATAGATAATTAATTTCAGCTGATTCACTCAAGGTGCGATTATTGAAATTACAAAAAGGTTATATTAGCTCGATTAAATAGCAGTTGTGCGCTGATAATAATACTACTATGCAATAAAAATAGAGGTATTTAAGTTGAAGGTTCATCGAATTGACATCATGCTCACTTCAACATACTTCTTCTTTTTCCACCAACTCACGCTATCGAAGACAATAACTGCCATTATTAAGAAGGTAATTATTATATTTTAGCGAGTGTCCTGTGATGATTACAGTATTATAACAAAAATATACATATTACAAAACTCAACGTTTCTCTGTCTGTCTGTCCGTTTATGTTCTTTTCACAAAACCACTTTTCAGATTCACAATGTTATCTACACGAAATAAACAGTGACGATAATGGTGAATCAATTTGGAAAAAATACACTTTTGAGGCTCTTAAATGGCTTACGCTGAGTAAACCATAAGAGATATATCAATTTATTATACTATGTAATTGTTTACATAGTTGTTTATGTAAAAGTTAATTTACAAAAAAGTCATTTATAGCATATTATGTATTTTTTCTAAGGATTACCCACAATAAGCATTTTTGTCTTTAAAATAACGGACGGGTGATTGCTGTGGCTGGGAGCGACAGTATCATGATCCACGCGAGCGAAATCGCGGGCACAACTAGTGACAGCCTAAAAATTACTAAAAAATCTTTGTCCATATTATTATGTTACAAGAGACCGAACTATCTTCTCTTACTTGTCTCCACAGAAAGATTGCTGCCGATATGCAAACCCACTCATTCAAAGACCAAGTACCTACGTTTTATAATAATTCTATTGATTTTAGTGTCCTTTTCACGAGTCGTGAACATACGAAGTGGCGTGTGACTACGCATAATAAACTCACGTTATAAAATAGGGAAGTTGTTATGTTATGAAGCCGCCGTCTGGAAGAAAAATCCGAGTTTCCAGTAAAAGAAAATATCGTGGTGAAAACGTTGTATGGCGTAGTGTTCATTAAAAATTGTCTGAAATTCCTATGGTATCGATTGGTTATTGGCCGGTATTTAACACCAAGATATCCGAGCGATAATGGTGAAAAAAGGTTATTCGCGTGAGCTTTTGCGATTTATTGTAGTCGCAAAAATTATGTACCTAATATAATAAAAATAATAAAATTATGTACATAAGGTAGTGAATTCTAAATGGGACACCAGTGAATTGTCAAGACACTTGCCACTCAAAACAGGCAGCAGACGAACGCAAACACTTTGAAAGTGAAACTTTTATTCTATCGCCCTAAAATTTTTCGTTCGTCTATCGCATGTCGCGTTACAGCTGGCCGTGGAGACTGTGAGACTCGAGGCGAAGATGAAGTTATTGATAGGAATAATTGAAGTTGACAACGATTCATTGATTTAAATAAATATTGCTCTTAGTTTTGAAGTTTTATTATTATTTTATTTTATTATTTTTTTAAGTTTCACTTCCATCGTGGTTTCGTTTTTTCACACAATATTTTTTTTGTTCATATAAAATATTGAACCAACGAAGTCGCTCATAACAATCCAGTTCTACGGATGTGTGAGCACACATTGAACACAGTAAGGACTTAGATATCTTTAACTGCAATTGAATTAGCTATCTCAAAATATGTTTCAGTAAACTTTAAATTATTTTTGTGTTACTGATTAGTACCAATTTAGTAAAAAAATGTTATGCGTTGCTTTAATCGGAGTTCAAACTCTATTATGTTGCATTTATATTTATATTTTATTAGTTTACTAATTGATCCCGCAGCTCAGCTGGCGTGTGCTACAGAATGCTGTCGGTTGAGCGCACGAGCGAATTGTGCTGCCCCAAACATGCTTATTGTGGGTGATCCTTAAAAGATAGACATATGCTATCACTAAATTTTTGTAGGTTTTTTTAAGGTCTACAATTATGTTGAACATTAATTTGATATATCTCGTATGGTTTACTCAGCGTAATCCATTTAAGCGCTTTAAATGCGTCTATTTTCCGAATCGATTCACCATTATTGTTACTGCTTATTTCGTGTGTTACTTTATCTTACAAAATATATCCTATAACTTGGTCAGATAATATATCTATGAATTACGATAAAAAACATGTAAATCGGATAAGTGGTTTTCGCGTGAAAAGAACATGAACGGACATACAAACAGAGAGACGTTGAGTTTTATAATATGTATAGAGTATAAAAAAAGATATAGAAGTTCAGTATGTTATCTGTAGCAGTGGCTTTTTTATAAATAAATAAATAGCAAATTTGTATTATCAAAAGTTTATGCCCATCGATTAATTGTTAAACAATCCATGTTTAATGAAACACTACTGGTACAACATTTTATAATATTTGCATCAATGGGTAGAACCTATCGTAGATTTGACCGAGGTAGCTCTACTGCCACACCTATTTCTGCCACAAATCAACAATGCTCGTGTCCTTCCGATACAAAGGATGTCGATAGCACACAAGTCCTTCCAACTTAGTCCTTAGAAGTAACCTACTATTATTGTCTCACCTGTTTCAAGCGGTGGTCAAGCGTGACCCTCCTGATGGTTTGCGGTACGCGGAGCAGCGGATGTGCACGGATATACACGGTATTGACATGATACCCTATATCTTAAGATCAATATTTTATGCATGTTATGGCAACTGGGGAAGATATCCAATGATAAATAATATATTTAATACACATCATATTGTTTTCTTTATTAAAATGTTTATCAAAAACCTACTATATTGAAAATATAGTACGAGTAATCTTTACACGCCGTTGAAGTGAAACTTCTTTGACTTTAGAAGTAATTGACAATATGATTGGATAAAACCGCGCTAAAGCAAGAGTTTGGTTTGACTGTATAGTTTTTTAAACGCAGCGTCCGTAATATCATCTTGATCAAATAATCTCATGTATAGCAGTCACAAAAATAAAACCGCTTAAGCACATACGTCAAACGTCTATTGCCGGCGGCCGGCAACGGACTATCTTATTGGTCGGTCTTGTGCCCCTCCCGCGTCCCGCAGACTATTGGGAGGGTCGCGCTTACTGCGGTCAAACTATAGTTCTGCCGCTTTCAGTTTTTCCACCTGGATACAACATCATAATATTCACTTGTGGGTTTTTCACGTTTTATAAGTTTAGCGTCTATTCACAATCTCACATGATGTGTTAATTGGACACACCTATAGGAGCTTGGCAGCAGAGTTTCAATCTGAATGCGGTATCAAACCAAGCATCGATACAAAATACCTTATCATCATGCTATGGTTTCATCACGATGTTTTCCTTCATTGAAAGCTCAAGCTCATTGTAAAGAATCGAAGCTTACATTGATCGACGCGATGTCCTTTCATACCCACTACCACTGACTCATAATTGTTTCATCTTCTAGTTATAAGCTGTAGTTACCGTTTAACATCAAGGGGAGTTTATTTAAACTGCGTGTAATAAAAAAACACATGATATTAAAGTGTGAAAATCGCAAAAAAAAAACCAAGAATAACACTCAGCCCACAAAGCAGTTAATACCGATATCGAATAACCATTGACAAACCGTTACTAAATAATAACATTATCAAAATTATACAATACATATCAATCGGTCCGTCTGAACTGTCATATATATACGGGCCTCTATTGTTGACGCCATACTCAATAACTATTGTGGGTTACCTGTAGATGTTTTTTTTTTTATCGGAAACGGACACAGGAAAGGAGGTGCCTTCCAGCCACAGTATTCATCCGAACCTGTTCGTGTAAGGTGTAGCTTTTTCTTATTTTTGTTGAGTGTTAAGTGCTGTTTTTTTTTTTCATATATATGGTGATAATGAAATACCCGTGCAGAAAGTTATTTAAAAAATACATAACAGACTTTGATATGGATTTTCGTAAGTACTTTTTTTACCGTTATATAGTTCAGATAGTTTGAAGCGAAAAATGTTTTTGAAGTTATAGCTCTTTTGGCGCGTTTTGTTACTTAGATGTTAAAATTGAAAGCTGCGCGCGCATCTTGTGACAGAAGTGTAACATGATGAAGTTAGTTATTAATGATATTTGGTTATAATGTAATTTCATTTACAGACATTTTTTAATTGTATAAAAATAGTTTAACGATGTATAAATAATATCGGTACACATATGCCCCCCACTCAGGTACATAGGTTCTGTAAGGGAACTTTTTTTTTTTTTTGTTAATATTGACAGATCATTAATACATATATACATGTTCCTTCCCTCCTCCCAGAGAAAAGAGACACATGTATATATATGTATAGTTAGTTTAGATCAAATTACGGATAGGGAATTAGTCAGATCGCGAATTGTATGCAATCGCGGTAACGGTCCAAGCGGAGATTCGGCCACTTAGGCACCATTGGTGCCATACTTAAGTACAAACAGTGTCAAACCATAACTAAATGATGGCAATTTAAATCAAAACTCAAGGTATAGAGATCTACGGTTCGGACATTGGTATTGTTTTAGATTTCATAAAAATCTTACATTAAATTTTACGTCTATTATAAAGGATAACTCTAACCGATTATCTGACATAACATCACACAGCCCAAACTATTGGATCTAGAACCATGAAAATTTCATGCGGCTACACTGTAAGTAATTGGGGATTTGATTTGATTTGTGTTTTTTTTAATTCAACCACTAAGGTGGCGAAAGTGGGGATAAAAGATTGTATGAAAATTGCTATTTAGCATTTTAGTTATAAAGTGAAAAATATGAGACATAAGCATGACGCCAGCGAAGCCCTAGTATCATATAAGTATAGAAAGACAATACATAAAACATTTTTAAGTAACGTCTGCAAAAAAAAACGTTATAATTTTGTAATGATATCATAAACGCTAACAATAACGTCAGTCACAATTTATGTATGTATAGAAGCGATGATGGCGCAGTTGTACCGTGTACGGCTTCGCGTCGATTGACGTGAATTCGAATCCCTGCAATGAGCCTGACCTTTCGGTGAAGGAAAACATCGTGAGGAAACCATAGCATGGTGGTAAGTCTTTTTCTAATGCCCGGCTGGCTAGCTACCACACTAAAGTTGAAAATCTGTCGCCAAGCACCAATAAGTGTGTTCCGGCAGCTGCAATTGAGAGTCAGTCTTTCACTAGGTTTCGCGTGTTATCTTGCGCCACATCGTCACTTAACATCATGTGAGATTGTGACCACTTCGCTAAAACTATAACCATAAAAAAAAAAATAATAATAATAATATACCATACAAGAATGCGTTATGGTATCACGTAATAGATGAATTAAAACGAAAATAGCAAAGTTCGAGAAAATCGAACACGTCGGCTTCCAATCAAAATAACGACAAGCAAAGTTATGGGATGGTTTATTGCCAGTGAATGTTGGCCATACGTTCTGCTTATAGCATATTGGTGTTACTACGGTGAGTAACATTGTACATTTGTACCAATATACTAATATCCATCTTTACACGCTCAGTCTAAGTTGACGGCGCGAGTGGTTTCCTCTTAAATCCGTTCAATGAAAAAGTCAAGGTGCATAGCTTACTTACTTATTTACTAACCAATTATTTATTTCATTAATTATATTTGGGGCTTTTTCAATGTTGATTAGTATTATATCACATTAAAATGCCAAATTTTAAACCTCAGATCTAGATATCTTCTTTAATAACCTTGCTAAATATAAAATCTACTAGCTGTCCCCCGCGGTTTCAGCCGCGTTAATTTAAAAGAAATCGCTGATTGATGATTTATAATACTTCAGTATAGACAATATGTTTATCGGGCGGCCAGGGTTATGTGTCACAACTCACACGGCTCGTTCGCGCCACTACACCTAGAGTCACAGACCCGAGCCGAGTGTTGAATTATTTTAATTGTACATTATCTCAGAAACTATTCGTCCAAATAACTTTCTATAAAGGCCAAAGTTTATCTTAGTAATTCTTGATGATGAAGTAACTTTCGTTCGTAAGGATTAATATGCCATACCTAATAACAATGCTCATAAACCACTTTTCAATAAAACTTTTTTACAAAATACCTTATTGTGGCTTATGTATAAGGGATCGGGGTATCGGGGACTTTTTTTAGATGTACTAAGGAGCAATATTTTTGTACCACATTATATTTACGTATCACTAACCATTACGTCAGCGCACGCGGATAAAGCAGTTAGGGAGCGCTATTTCTTACGACTTACTTTACACAAACTATTTTAAGGCAAGCTGAGAGGTTTAGGCTTATACTATATAGCCTTAATAGTCCTCGTGAATCTGGCTATCATACGCGAAAATAATTTTTCGAATCGAAATGGTAGTTTCAAAGTCAATTAAAAAAACAAACAAACAATAAAACAAAAAAATCTCTTCTGCTAATTTTTAAACCTCGGATTTAGACTAGAATCTAATCTAATCTAGAATAACCTTGCTATATATAAATATATTTGCATCTGTAAGTAAACGTATAAAAGTATGTATATTATTTTTCTTTCCTTAACTTAGTTTATTTCTTTAAGATTAATAATATTTTTCTTGCTCTCATTGTGATGAATAATCATATGAACTCCTAAAATTAAGATTGCATTTGTTAAGACTCACATTTGTCTAAAGTCTTATAATTGTCAAAGTGTAAATTTTATTAGTGTATTAAACTGGTTAATCCCAAAACACAACAAATTAAAAGAGAGTCACTGTGACGGTATGAATAAATCTGTAGTTTTTGTTTATTTTCCTGATATATATTCAGTCAAAAAAGAACTGTGAATGGATGATTTGTTTATGGTTAAAAAAAAATATTTTTTTTTTGTTGACTGTCACAACTTTTTTTCACTTCGGCATGGAGTTTGAGTTGCATCTGTCATTTAGATTAAATACAGTGCTGTTTTTAGTTAGATCATATCTAGTGTGTATTGCGAATTTCATAATGGACAAGAACATCGACTAAAGAGTTTGTCTTACATTTTGCATCGCCAATGGAATTTTTGTGTTCGGAGACACTGAAAATGTTACAGAAGGCGTTGCTTTGTCAAAAACACGTGCTTATGAGTGGTACAAAGCGTTCAAAAGCGGTCGAGATGTGCTGGAAAATTTGCCTCGCCATTACTAGGTTCGCGACTAGAACTAAACTCAATTCCGGAAAAAGCATTTAAAAAATGTTTAGATGATTAGATTATTCGTTAGCGTAAGTGTATCGTTTTTGAAGGAGCATACTTTGAAGGTGATAAAATAAATTTGTATGAATAACTAGCACTAAGTGTATTATTGTTCTTTTCCCGGTACTTTTTTGACAGAGTAGTACATGCATTATAATGACACTGATCACGAAAATGTCTTCTTTTTTTGTCTGTCTTTTATATGTCCGGATTTAACTCGAAGAACGGCTTATCCGATTATCATGAAAATTTATAGACGGGAAGTATATGTCATTCCACGATTGATGGGTTATAATAAAAGTCAACAATATTATTAAAAACTGTTAAAAATAATAGCAAGAAATATTTTTTTTGTTATTTCTCAACTGATTTTGATAAAAATATAAGTAAAAATAAAATTATCCGACGAAAATATGTAATATATATGTAATAGACAAGTGTGGAACCGTGGAGAACCGCTAATATAAAAAATATACAAAAACCATATAAGTATTTGCTACAATACTGAAATACTCCGTGAGAAGTATTGTTCGCGTAAAAGCGCTCATTCGTAATCCGGAAAAGTAATTTGTAAGTATTAAGGTCGAATTGAATTATTCATCGGGCGATGTTGTTTTCCCGCCAAAACATGGCACCCTCCTCGTCATCGTAGCGGTTTTTTTTTCTGAAGTAGCAACAGCCGCTGTAGGGGTCTGCCATAATGAATATTCCGTACTTCGTTTGCTATGCAAATTTCTTTATTTCCGTATACCCAACTTCTTGTTCGTTATTTCTGATGTAGTGGGGTAGGTCGGGGGCATGTAGGTAATTAAGAGGTGAATTTGAAGAGGAAGATACTAAAGTGGAAAATCGTAGTCCGTGTAAAATGACACCAACTTTTAAAGACAAAAATGCTTATTGCGGGTGACCCTTAGAAGATAGATATATGCCATTGTTGACTTTTTGTATGTTGTTTTAAAGTCTACAATTATGTAAACAGTAATTTACTGTATCTCATATGGTTTACTCAGCGTAAGCCATTTAAGTGTTCCAAATGTGTATTTTTTCCGAATTGATTCACCTTTATCGCCATTGCTTATTTCCTATGTCACAAAATGAATCCTATAACCTGACCAGATAGTTATCCCGGAAAGTAGGACGCTTAACGTGCCATTATGGTGTGTTACACATACTGTAAGGTAATCGAAAACAATGTTCGTGTCCTACCACCAAGCATCCAACGAATTACCGCAAAAAAAAATCCGCCAAACATGGAAATTTGTTACTCTGTTATTATTATCAGATTCACAGATTTGAGAAAAAGGCCAGACAGAACATGAAAATTTCCCTAACAATTTTAACATTAGTATTCAATTGTGTCAATATTGAAATCAAACGTCATGCAATGTCAGCATCACGTATGTTTAATGTCATATAAAAAATATGGCGTCTTGTGTATAACTACATAGTAACAGTTCTTCCTGAAGACCAAAAAGGAAGAGGGAAAATCGTTTCATAGGTAACAAAACTTATCTTGATATTATTTTCCGTGTTATATGTTACTGATTACAAAACTGTAGCAGTGTTGTTAGGTTACAATGAAATATTTTCTTTGAAGTTATAGTAAAATATATGTATGTAGCGTTGGAAGATCATTTCATTTACAACCTAACCACCGTGAAACTAAAGGTAGGGTAATATTTCCCACGTAATAGTATTTTTTTTTGACAACGACCTGGTATCACTGAAAGAGATATAGCGTTATGGTTCCAAAGTTAAAATTATAGAAACCCTGGACAATTTAGTGTCACCAGTCAGACCAGACAAAAATCTAAAATCCAAGATAAGTTAAGTACTAGTAAATAAATAAAGAGAGCCAAGAAATATTAATTGATAAAAAATCAAGATAGCAAATATAAGTTTAGGTGAATTTTATTTTTTCGAACTGACTAATGTGTTAGTCTTAGGTGCCCTGAAGCCTTTGCGGCTTTTACAGCTTCACCGGGCTTGCGGTGAAAATTGGTTTGTAAAGGTCCTTGGAATCCTTCATTTCAAGTACAAAATCGGTTTTTGAAGACGGATTATGGATCAACGACTACACTACTGAAATGGTAAAAACAGTAAAACTTATGTTAACCACCCTGGCCCTACAAGGACACCTACACAAAGCTAAATGTATGTCCTACTTTTGTTGTTCGTAAGGCTCCATCTGCCTTTTTCTCAAATCTGTGACCAGATGATGAAATGTTTAATGAACATACGTGTTTTTTTTTATTTCACACGCAGCTTGCCGCAAGGACAGCGTGCGGCACCTGCCGCCGGAAGCGGCGGCCATAATGAAAGAGAAGAGCAAGAACGCAGCGCGCTCCAGAAGAGAGAAAGAGAACGCAGAGTTCTTGGAACTGGCTAAACTGTTGCCGCTGCCGTCGGCGATCACGTCGCAGCTGGACAAGGCGTCCGTCATCCGGCTCACGACTAGCTACTTGAAAATGCGACAAGTTTTTCCTGATGGTAAAACATTATCTATACTATATCATGAAGCTTAAGACATTGTTTACGCTAATCTCTTGTAATAACAGTCAGATAAAAAAATTGCATTTAATAGCTTATTTATTGAAAACTAGCTGTACCCGCGGTTCCTCTCACGTGGACTACTAAAAACAGTTTTTATTTTTTGTGCGAAACCCTAATTATTTTTCTAAAATCAAAGTAGCCGAAGTTAGGCCCTATAACATCAGCTATCTGCCAGTGAAAGTCCTGTCAAAATCGGTCAAACCGTTTCTGAGATTACCCGGAACAAACAGACACACAAAAATAAAAATAAACGGGTTTTTGTTATAGGTATCATGTATACTTTCATATACATTTAGTAAAAATCTGTTATTTTGACATTACACACAGACACCTGACATCACGCTACGACGCTTAGGGGCGGAGCAATTACAATATAAAGTATAGGTCAGAAAATACGCTAAGAGATAACAAAGTAATACTGGGGGCGGACTGCGTTGCAAGGCGCGGGGAGCGAGGTGCGAGGGCGGACTGCCCGTCCGACTAGAACCGAGCATACCGAATTGCAATGTCTGAATAGTTATTCATGAAATTTATTAGCAACTTAAAATGCATTTTCCTGGTTAGCGTTTATAATCCGATTCACAATAATTAAACGTCACATCATGTAAAAATTCCGCAAACCACTACATGACAGATGACGATCGCACCAAAAACTCCTAGAAATTTGAATGCTTTTTTGATATGTGAAGGGTTGGGAGATGCGTGGGGTGCAGCGCCGGCACCGCCGCAGCCGCGCGAGCTCTCTATCAGGGAGCTCGGCTCACATCTTCTCCAGACCCTCGACGGGTTCATATTCGTTGTCGCACCCGACGGCAAAATCATGTACATCAGCGAAACCGCATCGGTTCATCTCGGACTCAGTCAGGTATTGAATATTTTAAAAATGTATATATAGTTATTATTTCTCAAATATATTTTTTATCGCAATGCCATAGCTTTCTTAATTCCTCCTTAAAATAATGATTCAGACATCATTTTAAAATTTGTGTTCGTCGCTATTGACGATGTTTTCTTAAAAACAATTTCATTAGGAATTTCATATGTTGATTTTTTAAATCATTATAGGTTTGGCATAGTGGCCACAATCTCACCTGATGTTAAGTGACGATGTAGATGCGATGATAACACGCTAAACCTAGTGGAAGACAGGCTCTTAAATGCAGCTGCCGGAACACACCTATTGATGCTTGGCGACAGATTTTCAACTTGAGGGTGGTAGCTAGTCAGGCGGGCATTAGAAAAAGCCCTACTGGTGGTATGGTTTCCTCACGATGTTTTCCTTCACCGAAAGCTCAGGCTCATTGCAGGGATTCGAACTCGCGTCAGTCGATTCGAAGTCGTAAACATTACCACTGAGACATCATTACTTCAAATGAATCATGAATGAAATGAATCACCGTATTTTAAACTTAGTAAGACTAAAAAAGTTTTTTAGGTAATAGTGTTAGGTTCTATAATAAGATCCCGAAGCACATTACTGATTTGCCGGAGAATGAGTTCAAGCATCATGTCAATAAACTTTTACTGATAGTGACGTCTGCAAGTGACACCCTCTCTTTGCATCCCTAAATTATTAATATGATTATTGATTACATATTGACTTTCAACCAATACTATTTATACAGTTGCAGAAAAAAAAAACTGTTAGAGATTTTTGTCGGTTCTTCTCGATGGGATGTTTTCTGAATCGGTCGTAGTATTTTGGAGTTCATAAGCGCCTTATGAACCTGTTAAATTGAATAAAGTATTTATCTTGATATGATATGAGGTTACCGTCACTAACTGCTAAGCGAATCAGTCTAACTCTTAACCTTCTTAATCTGGGCATAATTGTGGAGCAGGTGGAGTTAACAGGAAATTCAATATACGAGTACATCCACCAAGCCGACCACGAGGAAATGAACGCTGTGCTAAGCCTCGCCAACCCTCATACATATCACGGCCATCAGTATTCTTCACTCGGGTGAGTATTCTTTTTTTGGACTGATGGACTTTTTTTGTTGAATCAGTTTACTTTTATATTCATATCTAATTTATCACCTAACTTAACAAAGTATAACTATCTTTCTATATAAATAAAATAATTAAGTCTTACCGTTGTGCGCTTATCACGTAAAAACTACTGTATAGTTTTTTTTAGATACGCGTTAGATACCTTGTCATTATCAAAAAAAATGTGTGGTTTTATGAAACCACGATACAAGTGAAACTTTTTTTCGGGCAAAAAATACAAATTATTAAAGACATGTGACATGCGTTCTTTAATAACGCACATTAACATATACAATGTTCCGAATTTACGATTTTAATCCCTGACATAAACTTCAACGACATAAAATTCAATTTTATTTGCAACAATGTAATGTAATGCGACATGCGTTATATGAACACACCCTCCCTCGGAATAAAAAAAAAGTTTTTTTCTTGTCAAATATTTACAGTCCATAAGCTCTTCTCGATGACTGAGACGTTTTTTGAGACCCTGGGGAAGTATGTTGACATTCATAAGTGCCTTCTTAGGGCTTAAAAAGAGAATTTTTATTGTCACAGTAAAATTTTCAATAAAAAAAACGCAAAAAAGACATAAAAAAAATAGAAGAGATAAACGCATAAGAAATAAAAAAAAATGTGTGCAGCAGTTCACACGTATCAGAAGCGAATCCTTCAGAAAAAAAGTCCTTTAAAAAATATTTTTAAAGCGGGATTCAAACAATGGACCACTCGTGCGTACTGCGTATGAAGTCGTCTCACACCACTAGGCCAATCCGACGACGAACACAATCATGAAAATCATGACTTGCATTAACCGTGCATTATGTAAATGTATTCTATTTCATTCTCTCGTAGGCTAAATCCTATAGATGTATATGGTTGTCTCTTTTTATTGTCGCTGTTTCGTTTCAACGACATTCAAATCACAACGGTGCTAAAAAAAAAAACACTTCAATAAATTCAAGCACGCAATAGTAGTCCGTACGAGGTGGTAGTGTTTAATATTTTAATTATTTTTCAAAAGGTTCCCGGTTGGAGGGTCTTGGGGTCCGACGGTGGACATCGAGTGTGAACGTGCTTTTTTCATAAGAATGAAATGCGTGCTGGCGAAGAGAAACGCGGGGCTCACTACATCGGGATATAAGGTAATTTTACAAACAGTTATTATTTTATAGAAGCATTTAAATTTATTTGAAACTAGATATAACCCACGATGTTACCCGTGTTAAATTTGTTCAACCAAGTCTCTATCGTACCGCATTCCCGTATTTACCTAGAGCTTGCCAGAATGCTTGACTTTTATGCTTATTACTCCGCTCTTTAAGGTCGCAGCGTGAAGTTATAAACTGTATAAATTCCCTCAATAAATCTATACATATAATAAAATGTGTCTGTTTGTAATGTCAAAATAACAGCTTTTTATTAAATACATATGAAAGTATACATGGTACCTATAACAAAAAACCAATTTTTAAAATTTATGTCTGTCTATTTGTTTGTTACGGGTAATCACCGAAACGGTTGGACCGATTTTGACGGGACTTTCACTGGCAAATAGCTAATGTTATAAAGAATAATACCCCAAAGAAAACCACAGTCAAATAACCTAGTTTTGTGTTCCTGTAGTGAGTAGGGCTTCCAGAGCTATTTGGGGTAAGAGAGTTCAAGGTCGTCAACGCGCTAGTCATATCTATGGTATTATATACTTACATAGGTTACCGTGGCCGCTTACCAGGACTTGCATACCGTACATTACATACCGTATGCCTGGTTTGCCGCTTTTTTGTGGTATTAATAAAAATATCATGGTGGTAGGGCTTTTTCTAATGCCCGCCTGGCTAGCAACCACCCTTAAGTTGAAAATCTGTCACGAAGCACCAATAGGTGTGTTCTGGCAGCTGCACTTGAGAGCCAGTCTTCCACTAGGCTTAGCGTGTTATCATCTTGGGCCACATCGTCACTTAACATCAGGTGAGATTGTGGCCACTACGCTGAACCTATAACGATAAAAAAGACAGTTTTAATGTAATCACCGCAGCTCCTCAAGATATTCTCGTTCCTTTTTTTATATTCTTACTAATATTTTATGATTTCTATAAGGAAAAAGGAATGACATACACTTTCCGTTTACAATTTTTCGTCTTGTGAAAGTATCAATTAAGCCACAGCAATAGACACGTACATTAATATCCGTTTCTTCATTATTCTCGAGTGATACATTAATACTTTAGGTACAATATTTAAGGACTAATGTTTTTTTTTTTTGCAATGAATAGAAGAATTGTCTTCTTAAGTAATATTTATGATGGTAATAATGACGAGAATGAAGGAATGAAAACATAATACGCAAATGGTTGGATGGATGAATGAATGAATACTATATTGCACTTTTAGTTCCCACACGAGCTTCTTCTTCTTCTTCTTCAGAACTTGACAACTAGTCCTCTTTACTGAAGACCATTACTGCCATTATGGAGTGAATATAGTGTGCTGTCTTGTGATGATTTCAGTATCCTAACAAGATTATGGCTGCCCTGACAGAACTTTCTAGGAAGTTTTTGTGGCATCTCAGAATTCATGGTCCATGTTATTATTTCCAATCCCCTTGACTTTTATTTTAATAACCAAGCTTTATTATGCAAAATGCCACCTGTATTACACAATATATAATGCAAAGAACACAAATATAATATGAATAAAAAACAGAAACCACTACGTGACAGTTTGAGATCCCGCCAAAAACTTCACTTTTTATCGTTATAGGTTTGGTGTAGTGGCCACAATCTCACCTGATGTTGAGTGTCGATGTGGCCCAAGATGATAACACGCTAAACCTAGTGGAAGTTTGGCTCTCAAGTGCAGCTGCCGGAACACGGCTATTGGTGCTTGGCGACAGATTTTCAACTTGAGGGTGGTAGCTAGCCAGGCGGGCATTGGAAAAAGCCCTACCACCATGCTATGGTTTCCTCACGATGTTTTCCTTCACCGAAAGCTTAGGCTTATTGCAGGGACTCGAACTCACGTCAATCGACGCGAAGTCGTACAAGCTACCACTCAGCCATCATTGCTTCAAATCACAGCTTCACTGCCAGGCTTAATATTACAATGCATTTCAAGCTAACCAGCTACTATTATGGAAATAAAAAATACCGTTTCTTGTACTGCAATTAGGAATACTTTATAAAAATATAAATGAGCAACAATATGATATAGAATAATAGATACATGATATTTAATTGGAGGCTATTTACTAATGGAAATGAGATACAAGAATGAAAGAGAAAACAAGCGCACGCGGGCTAAAGCATATATTTAAATAACGAGAACACATTCTCCGGCACCCTTCGCCCTTCACACACTCTAAATCAGGGTGTACGCTCTTACAATAACACAAACGGCCCGAATGGGTATTAACAAGGCTTACTACCAATACAATATAATGTTATTAAAGATTTTCGTTTTCGCCTGTTGGTAATTTTTCACCTCTCCTTTTGCGTTTGGCATAAGTAGAGAGCTGACAATTCATGTCACATTAAGTGGTCAGTGCAGACTGCGGTTTTCAATATTTGAGCCAACATGACAGTTCCATTCGGGATCTATAGTTGATAAGTTGGTCACAGGAGTACCAACTAAATAAGAACAACCTAATATGTGTAGGAGCGAGCGTCAAATATAGGTTTGCCGTTGATCTTTTTCGGTCTAGTCCTGCATAGGTGCTAGTAAATTAAGCATCTGTTAGCATCCTAAAGAAGTCTCTTTAAAATAATTTACCTAAATAACTTTCTTGAGGTGTTTTTGGCAAAATCTTATCTATACATACATATAATAAAATAGAAAAGTGTCTGTTTGTCAACATAACAGTTTGTTACTAAATGCATATGAAAGTACAACACAAACAACAACAAAAAAACACAATTTTAAATATTTTTGTCAGGACTTTCACTGGCAGATAGCTAATGTTATAAGGAATAACTTAGGCTACTTTTATTTTAGAAAAATAATTAGGATTTTAATATTACATGTATATTTTTTTTTTTAAATAAGTGTTAGATTTAGTAATAACATGGACCATACATTCTGAAACGTAACAAAAACTTCTTAGAAACTCCTAACAATTTGTTAGAAAAATGAAATCATTTTATGACTCTTTGTATACAGAAATATTTAACCACTTGATAAAAAATAGTTATAACCTTCAATGGCAAGGATTGGTTGCCAAGTTTGGAACAAGAAGAAGAATATTCATTACATAGGTCTCAAATAAAACACGTTTCTGAAAACCCGATAGTCCTTGATTCTATTGCTTTATGTAGCCACTTTTCCCCACTAGGTTTAGCGTGTCACCATTTTTGACTACATTATCACTACCATCAGATGAGATTGTTACCATAACGCTAAATCTATAAACGTTATAAAAGCCCCGATTTGGATGGAGGAGGGGGAGGGACTGGAGTATCTTCCTCAGACTAATTCGTGGATTAATAGGTGTTGAATTCATATTTGAAAAAGAAAAACTAGTTTCACTGAAGCGTATAAGCATCCAAAGTACATCTTATGTATTGACTGTTCATTTAATTTAAAACGCATCCTAATTCATACTTAATATTTAATTCGTATACATACTTAAAAGAATTAGATTTGAACGCGTGCGTAGTGTTACATGTATCTACCAGAGGAATTCCAGTCGTGTCTCAAATGCAGATGGGTGCCAGATTTTGCTCCGGGTCAAAAAAATCGTAATCCAGGGTTGATCCGGTGTATGTGGTAAGAGAGCTACCAAAATCACGTTGGAAATCTATCGCCCAGTGACTGTCGGTGAATTCGTTTCACTTGAGAATCATTATTCGTTCCAAGCTTGGCGTAAACCTTTTTTTATAGTTTATAGCTTTTTTATAGCCTTTACCTACTATCTTACCACTTCTTATCTTAAACTTATCTTACACTTTGTGTACGACTTCGCGTCGATTGACGTGAATTCGAATCCCTGCAATGAGCCTGAGCTTTCGGTGAAGGAAAACATCATGAGGGAACCATGGCATGGTGGTAGGGCATTTTCTAATGCCCATCTGGCTAGCTACCACCCTCAAGTTGAAAATCTGCCGCCAAGCACCAATAGGTGTGTTCCGTCAGCTGCACTTTAGAGCCAGTCTTTCACTAGGTTTAGCGTGTTATCATCTTGAACCACATCGTCACTCAACATAAGGTGAGATCGTGGCCACTACGCCAAACCTATAACGATAAAAAAATAGATATTAAGTGAGGATGTGGCCTGGTAATAAGCTAAGTCTACTGAGAGAACTGACTGTCTAATTCAGCTGGCGTATAGGCGAATAGGCTCTTGAAATTCAACTTGTGGGTGGTAGCTAACCAAGCGGGGATTAAGAAATGCCCTACCACTATGTGTGTGCTCTGGTTTCATCACGATGATTTCTTCACCGAAAGTTCATACTCATTGAAAGGATTCGAACCAACGTTGATTCACGCGATGGCCGTACACGCCGTCATTGTTTAATCTACAAGCACATGATGGCTTAACATCTGATGTGACTGTAAACTAATTCTAAGTTAAGTACCTATAACAGAACTGGTAAGTTAAAGGTTAAGTTAGAGGACGCGGCGTCAGAGACGCTTTGTTGACTTTGGACATCCGCGACAGCGAAATTATAACATTTGTTATGATTCTACTTTAATAGGCTACTTGCCTCAAATCAAATTTGGCTAAATAAATAAATATTATCTGTAGTATTTGAGACTTAAGAAATCAATATTGATCGATTTCAGATATTAAAAGTGTAAGATGGCTACATAAATTTCAATTTTTTTTTTAACTCTGAAATCGCTGTCAGCCATATTAATGTATATAATTATTATCTTTGCTGTAACGTCATACGGGTTGTAAACAACCATTTGACATTTAGCAAATGTTCCATCATTGTAAAAAGCTCGATACTTTTTATTTCAATAACCTTAGCTAACTGTCAAATGTTTGTTTTCGCCTGGTTACCAAAAATTAAACTTAAAAAAAAATCTTTTCTAGATCCTAAAAAATTTGGTAATATATTTTTCCTTTAATCGGACAATAGTTAATCATTTAAGGCCTACTTTAAAAAAGAGTCAACTAGCCTATTGCTTAAAGAAGAGCAGAAATACTATGATATTTACTTCGATGCTACCTCGATTTAAGAAAAATCTTTATTTCTTATATTCTTGTTTAATCCGTCCGGGATGATGACGCAATAAAAAATGTTTTTGTCTCCAAATTCGGCATATATACCAGATACGCTCGCGGACGGGTTAAATTATATAATAATAGGCGCTGCATAACAATGGAACTATTATTTAATCTTCCTATTCGGTAATCTCCTCAATAGAAGCTATTTTTTTTAAAGTAATTCAGAAATATCTTCAAAATATACGTGAGCGGCAGCGACAGTACAAGTTAGCGATAGGTAACAGCGGCTGTTTTGGGAAACGAAACAAAACGATCTATTGAACACTGATAACGGTTTCCCCTCTTTTTTAGTAACTAGTTTTTTACTACCTACTGTAGTAGCTGATTTGTTGGCACGAAGTTAATGTCGTTTTCGTGTTTTAACTTTTGATAGAATTTTATACGTTACGAAACTATCGTTGACACCATAATTATAAGTTATTTTTGTTTCGGATTTGTATAGATACTCTTTTTGAAAATAGTGCTGCTGACCATGACAAGTCTGATATATATGACCATCCAGTCAAGATGTAACCGTCTAGAACCATCTAGTCACCAGTCTGTTGAGATGTTATAGTCAAGACGGTGACCGTCAAAATGAACGTAACCGTCACGCATTACACTTCACAAAACAATTGTTTGACAAAGTTAAACGTTATCATAACTTTTTGCACGATAAAATCATAAATAAATTCTTCTATACAATGAATTTTGTGAATTTTCGTTTTTTTTTTTGTTATTACGTGCGTTGTTACTTTCTATGTGACTTAAAAATAGAGGAGACCAAATAATAAAACCAAGGAATCAAAAATTAATCGTATTAATCGTACGAATCGAATTGATCTATTGCCGTTGTACATTTAATTTATTTAGGTATTATTTATGTAGGTAATTCCTACATTTTTACTGCACACAATGAAGAATATTGACTGGAAGAATTTATTCTTGTTGTTTGGATTCAGGCATTCAATAATTCGAGTGTACCAGATTGCAATCTCAATTATTTTAATAGTTTATTTATGTTATTTAATTTACACAGCGTACACCCCCATCTATTGATTTAAATCATAATCTGATTTTAGATTGTATTTAGTTCTAAAAAATAATCGATAATCGTAAAATCAAATTATGATTTAAATTATGCTACATCTCTAAAATAAACATTTGACATGTGTCATGGAAGTCTTCTTACGATGAATCAATAATAATAGTTATTATTTTAAATGTATACCAAATTAAATAATCATTAAAGATTTAAAAATCACGAATAAATCGTTTCTTTTTTATATTCACATTCACAATTAAAATATTAAAACAACACGACTTACTTGATAATAATACTTACTTATCGCATAGTTTAGAAATATAAGTGGGGTTGCTTAGTTCAAGGTCACATTTCTATAGACAAGAGTTAACGCTGTCAACGGTCTAAATTCCTATGTGTGAAAGAGACAACAATGTCTTTCCTTTCGGTAACCACTTACAACGAACTTCGACTCGATAGCGAAAATAGCGACGTTTTTTCGTCACATAGAAAATTTAGTGTTTTAGTAACTACAGAAACCGCTACTAAGAAATAGATAGTTACGCTACGATACAATAACCCGCTATCCGCTATTGCACCGATAGATAGTTACAATAACTGTCTACGTTGCGCAACGACCAAGCCTAGTACAAGTCAATATAGCTAGAAAGCTTTATAGCTAGAAACAGTGAGTATAACATGAATCCTTATAAGTGGAGTACGTCATCATAAATTAATTTTTTCAGGTCATACACTGCTCCGGGTACCTTCGGGTGAGGAGGTTTGGTGAGGGCTCCGCCCCACTCGGTCTGATCGCAGTGGGACACTCGCTCCCGCCGTCAGCAGTCACGGAGCTGAAGCTGCATTCCAATATGTTCATGTTCAGAGCCTCGTTGGACATGAGGATAATTTTCCTTGACGCCAGGTCAGTTTCCATTTTCTGTTGGATGTGAAAGATAATTATTATATTGTTATTTTCCTTGTTCCTAAAAATATTACAGTCTAGCGGTGTCCCGCGACTCTGCACGTGTTATTACGCTTTAATTATTTTAGTTTATTTTTATTCATATTATCGACAATTTTAATAGCTTATCAACTAATTAATGACTTTATTTTGATTCCCGTGCACAAAATTTCATGAGAGCTGGCGGTATTTTTACGGCCTCTAATAATAATTCAACATTTACACAATTCTTAATTTGTAAAATTAATTTAAGTCTTAATTTGACTTAATTTGATTCATAGAGTATATCCTTTGAGCAATGACGGCAAGTCTCCTGTGTACAAAATCTGATACAAATTGGATCAGCAGTTTTTAAGTTAATTCGTATTATGTAACACCTATAATGTACCAAAAATAATCTGATTTTGCTATTTCGAACAAATATTTTGCGATTTCTGCTATTACAAAATTTTTATCAAGATCGGTCCAGCCGTTTAGGAGGAGTTCAGCATCATACACACTTACAGAATAATTATATATATATATATATAAAGATATATATTTTTTTGCTTTAAAACTACAAAAAGTTCAATATTATTTTGATATGTATATTATATTATTAATGAATATGTATAAGTAGTACTTACTGTCTGTACATATAATTTTTCTTCTCCAAATTTCCTGATAGACTTCCTATAAATAAAAGACACTGATCACGAATATGATATTTAATTATTTTTAGTCTGTCCGTCTGTCTGTTTGTACGTGTTGTCCCCTTATTACGTATTTCGCAATAGCAAAGATACAGAAGAAATCGGAAATAGGTAGGTGTTACATAATATGAATTTGCAATTTCGAAGTGAATATTTAGCGATTATTGTTATCGCTTTGCTATTGCAAAATACGAAATTAGGAGGTCGGAGTCGTTCGCGTCGCGTCGGCCGTATTGGCCGCATAGGTCACATCGCACACGACGCCGCGCCGCCACGACTCGCTTCGACTGTGAAATCAGTTGGTAACGCATCACTCTCGACTCTGATGAGGTTTTATTAACCTTTCCCCAAATGCTTTATTTTTATTTTGTACTCCTTACTATTGTATTTAAATCGTATATTAAACTCATTTTTATCTGGTCCATAAAACGTAAATAAAGCGATGTATGTACCCAAGTAACATAAAACCCGTTTAAGAACTATGTCGTTCAGTTTTTTTTTTTTTTTTTCGAACTGACTATACTGTTAGTCATAAGGGCTCTGAAGCCTCAAACGGCTTTTATAGGTTCACCCGGGCTTGGGGGCGAGCGCTTAAGGCACTCAGCCACGAAAGCAATGCAACTAGTTCCGAAGGTGCAAAAGTGGCCGACCTCGGCTCGGACTGTTGCGCGTATGCAATTAAGTCGCGATCTGTCTAATGCCCTTCGAACTAAACTAACTATACATATATACCTGTCGCTATCCTCTGGGAGGAGGGTAAGAGACAAATGTATATATATTTCTGTAAATTAATATATAATAAATGTATAATCTGTAAATTTAGACTAACTAGCCTCAAAAAAAGAAAAAAAAGGTCTCTTACAGAACCTATGTACCTGAGTGCTATTTACATAAAATGATTGAAGTTTTCCGTTGTGCACGGCATCACGCAAAAACTTCTAATATTCTATCGGTTTTTGAAGGATTAATATTTATATATATGTGCAGCAGTTCACACGTGTCAAAATAGAAAACTTTCGGAAAAAAAAGATGTTTAAAAATTAGTTTTTAAATAATATCCTAAATCAGCGGGATTCGAACTATCGACAACTCGTGCGTACTGTGTATGAAGTTTTTTTTTCGTACTAACTATGCTGTTATTCTTAAGGGCCCTGGAGCCATTAGAGGCTTTGGCAGCTTCACCGGGCTTGATCAAACTATACTAGGTCCATCCGACGACGTTCACAATCATGAAAATCAGGATTTGCATTAACCGTGCATAATGCAAATGTATTCTATCTCATTCTCTCGTAGGCTAAATCCTATAGATGTATATGGTTGTCTCTTTTTACTGTCGCTTTTTCATTTCATTGCGTTTCAAATCACAACGGTGTTAAAGAAGTTTTCACTTCAAAAATATATTTGCCTAAAGACATCTGATTTCATTTGGCTATCGGAAAAACATTCCGATCTAATTCATAAAATTGACATATTTAATGTTATGGTCAGAAAATATCCCATATAGTGAGTGATATTGAACGATAATATAATCCATGGAATTCCAAGAAGCCGGGTATAACTCTGTATCGCAAAGGAACAATGTGACTCGCTGGGCTGAAGCGCGCTTTTCCATTGTCAAAGATGTGGACGTTACTAATTATTCAAAACGTAATATATCTTTGATCAAGTTAAATTAATACCAATTAACTACCAGAACCAATTAAGAAGACAGACTATGTTAGGGTTGCCAATAATAATTATTTTTTTGAGAAAAATAACGTATCAAATTCTTAGAATAGTAATAAATAAAGTATTTTGATGGAAGGAAGTAATTTTAAAATTTGTGTTTGTATTCCTTTCAAAAATATTTCCGGATTTAACATAAAAAAGGCTTGACCCATTCTTATAAAAAAAATATACACGGAAAGCTTATGACATAGTTCAATTGATAGCCTAAAATAGGTACTTTTAGAATTGAATAGAATACCTAAATAGAAATTACCTTAATAAAATAATTTGTATAAAAACCTTTTATAATGCTTCACCGATTTATAAAATTATGTAGACGCGAAGCATACGATTGATAGGCTATAAGAATTGTCAATAGCACTTTTAGAAAACGTAAAAAAATGTTATTAATTTTCAACTGAATTTCATGAAATTTTGTACACTGGAAGTATAAATAGACTAGATGTGCCTCGCGCATTCACCCGCGTATTATTTAAAAGAAATCGCTGGTTGATGATTTATAATACTTATTTATTTATAATACGGAAGATACAACGCAACAAGAAGATTCAAAGAAGATTCAACACTCGACTTAGGTCTATGTCCATAGCAGCAGTGACGCGAACGAGCCGTGTACGCATAATCCTGGCCGCCCGATAATATATATACTGAAGTATTATAAATCATCAATCAGATATTTCTTTTAAGAAATACGCGGGTGAAAACACGGGGCACAGCTAGTACATATTATATAACTTAACGTCTCTGTGTCTGCATGTCTAAACTGTTCTTTTGACGCAAAAAAACATGCGATTTATAATTTATAATTCATAGCTATGCTATCTGTCCACGTTATAGGTGGTATTTTGTTAGATAAAGTATCATACGAAAAAAGCAGTGACTATAATGGTTAATCAATTCGGAAAAAAGATGCATTTGGAGCGTTTGAATGGCTTACGCTGAGTAAACCATACGACATATATAAAATTAATGTACTACGTTGTTGTAGATCTTAAAAGGCCTACACAAAAGTTAGTGATAGCTTATATCTATCTTCTAAGGATCACTCACAATAAGCATTTTTGTCTTTCGTCTCTTGAGCGGGTGCAGCACAATTCGTGCGTGAGCTCGACAGACGTCATTCTGTAGTCAACACAAGCGTAGCCACGGGTACAGCTATTATACAAAAAAAGGTGTGTGTGCGATTCACACACGATAGAAGTGAAACTTCATTTTAAAATATATTTTATATTTTATTTAAACGGTGTGCAATATACATACACACCAATATTTGTTCTCTCGCTCTGGCTCACACAAAGAGGAGAGACCGATAATGTGCGTTAAACGTTTAACGTGTTGGAAGTCGCATAAGAAGTTCCACTTCAATAAATTACGTGTCGACTCGTCAGTGCAATGGACAACTGCACCGTGTACAAGTTCACAGTTTATTAGTTCACGGCAATCAGCGCAAACCGGCCCGGCCCTTAACAATAACGCGGTTAGGGCTTCGCAGAATTACTCTCGGCACGTCACGACTCAAACTATGACTAGAGGTAGGCAGTATAGTATTAAGTTTTATTTTAATAGCTATTTTTGAATTTCACTATTGGGTTTAATCCTTTCTCTCATACAAAGTAGTACGTGGATTATTTATAGTACTGCATTGTTTCCCAAGTTCACTAACATAATTTTTTTTGCTGGGAATATAGGATTACAAAAAAGAATTTTATAAAAAGTCTGCCTTACGTTGAGTGTGTAAACACTACTGCTAGACATATGACGGGACTTTTTTGAAATCCCATTTCTTTAAGTTTGTCCATTAACCAGACCATTTTTTTTCTTTATTTTAATGTCTATACAACCTCTCTAAATTTGGAACTAGGCCTGCCATAAACGCCGATAGCCAACCAAACCATAAATAATTCTAAACCATCATGAATATTAAATAAACTTTAATGAATAACATTGAAATCGAACTTAGGTACACTTAAATGTTCTCGGTTTCTATGCTATTGAAATCCTTTTTTCCTTTCACGTAGGTAATCATACGACTCTGTGAATTTTATTTTTAACCATAACCTATGTGTAATGTATATCTATTTTAGGATGCCTAACCCAACCACCCGAACTACCAAGTGGTACACAATGCTTCAAACCAGGACATCTCCGAATGTACCAGGACGTATGACAGCCCTAAACTAGAATCAGATCGACAGTTCACTGATTTTAACAATTCAATAGCCAAATCATATATCTATATTATTTCTGAAAGATGTTTTATCTTGGCAACAACTCTATTTAACAAAATATCTCCATTATTTATTCATCAAAATCAATTATTTAAACACCATTTTAAAGCTATTGACGAAACAGGTAAATATGGTTGATGTATTTCGTTAGAAAAAAATATTAAGAAACTTTTAATTATGAATGCCTTTATGTTGATGCTATGTAATATTTTTAACGAAAATGCCTGCTGTTAGATATGTTTACATTTTATAATGTGCGAAATTTTGCGCACGATTCAGCTAATCTATAATTTATTCGGAGTCTAAAACACAGCAATGGTCATGAAGCTTCAACACTTCCCATGCAAAAGTTCTCTTATAACTTTCACCAATTGTTTTAACGTAATTCTAGTTGAAATAAATATACATTAATATAAATTCAACCTTACCTGGAAGGGTTAAAGTTGCATTCACGATGTCAGTGTCTGAAGTGATGTTCAGTCGATGTCTGTTACAATAGTTGGCGCGTTTATAGCAAACGTTGATCAAACAATCATAATATTTGGTAATTGATTCATATTTACTATTTAATTCTGTTTTTACTTATGAAAAACACTTAAGGATATAAACTTACTGATAAAAGATATTCCTTCAAATTATTGGTGTTACTATGGTTATTTACATAATTTTTGAATGCACAATGCAGCATTTTAATATCTTAATGTTGGCTATGGCTAGACCATACTAATTTCAAATAAGACCACAACCGTATTTGTGCTCTAATATTTCGGGCCGTTTTTGAAGCGCTTACCGGGTATCTTGTCTGTATTATTTATCGAAGTTGTGAAGTTTTAAAATAGACGTACCAGGAATTTATAGGTTCTAAGAGATAAAGTATCAAATGTCAAAATATTATAACAATATAGGTACGCTTGAGAGCTCAGGCGGCATGGCGCGGCGCGGCGTACCTCCGCACACCTGATCGCAGATGTTCGCAATATGACACCTAGATAAGGACACGATGCTATCATTTCGATTCTGTTTATTATGACCTTTGATCTAACATCGGTAGTTTTTGCTTCTCAGTGCGATCATTCCGTTTGGATCTTTGTTTGGTCTCGGTAAAGTACGAATTTTTTGACGCGAATATGATGGCCAGTTGCTTCATTTTGTTTTTTTTTTTAATTGCAAATAATGGTAGTTATTACTCGCTTGATTGTAAGCGGCTATCATAGCCTATGGACGCTTATAATGACCATAGGTATCAATAACGCGTCGCCAACCTTGAAGCCCACATCCTCAAGGAGCTAAGAAAACCATTCACCACAGGAAGACAAAACAAGGTTATTTGGCTGTGATCTTCTGTATTTCACGAATCGGACTGTCCCAGGTAGTGAGAAATCTCCAAATCTCCATTATCTGTGCCCTACTTTTTTTTATTTCCCTTACCCCGAGTTTGTACTGCCGTCAGTAGGTCGTGGTAGTTTTGAGACCCTGACAATATCACCTGATGTTAAGTAACGATGAGGCCCAATATGATAACACGCTAAACCTAGTCTAAGACTGGCTCTCAATTGTAGCTGCTGGAACACTCCTATTGATGCTTGGCGACAGATTTTCAACTTGAGGGTGGTAGCTAGCCAGGCGGGCATTAGAAAAAGCCCTATCACCATGCTATGGTTTCCTCACGATGTTATCCTTCACCGAAAGCTCAAGCTCATTGCAGGGATTCGAACTCACTGAGCCATCATTGCTTCTATATTTCACGAGTCGGACTGTCCCAGGTAGTGAGATATCTCCAAAGACATTTATTTGTGCTGTACTTCTCTTTTAATCCCCTTACCCCGAGTTTGTACTGCCGTCAGTGGGTCGTGGTAGTCTTGAGACCTACCCTGTTAGGCTTGTTCGTGGATGGTCAGATGGTGAAGATCGATGTCTTTACAAATTTTATTTACTGACATACCTAATATTAAAATTTCCAATGTTGCGTAAACAATGTACTCGTACGTGTTTGAAATAATACTTCTCAATGGCAGCATCCGCTTCTGTCAGCAAAATGGCCGTGAGTGCTGACGCAACGTGTACCTAAGTTTTCTCATGTCAACATAATTTTTTATATTATTAGTATTTATCAACACTTTTCACAGATTTACAGTATTAAAATATTATTGTAAGCGTAATTTTTTTCAATGAAAACAAACTGTTTGGCTGAGTAAAGTTGTGGCCTTGGATTAACGTATGATTTGTAACTTTTTAAAAATGGTTGCGCGTTCAGATTCTTCTACGTAGAACTGAATGTTTTTGGAGTGGTCTCAAACTGTCATGTAGTTGTTTTTGTTTTTTATTCCTAAACCAGCTGTGCCCGCGGCTCCTCTCGCGAGTACTACTAAAAAAGCTTTTTTTAATGCGCGGAACCGTAAATATTATTCTAAAATAAAAGTAGCCTAAGTTACTCCTTATAACATCAGCTATCTGCTAGTCAAAGTCCTGTCAAAATCGGTTCCACCATTACGGAGATTACCCGAAACAATCAGACAAACATTTAACATATTTTTTTTGTAGGTAACGTATATACTTTCTCATGCATTTAGTAAAAAGGTGTTATTTTGACATTACATGTTGTAATGTAAAACTTCAATTTTATTTTATTTTGTGGTTTTTGACGTGCATTTCACAATATAAGCTTGGTTATTTGTGTACAATTCAGATTGATTACAATTGCCGTTCTGCAGTACTGGCCATTTCAAATCAAAATAATTTTTGTTTGGCTAAGAATTCTAATTTCAAATTAATTGTATTTTAAAAACATGGAATTTTTTTTCCAAAAGTATTCATTTGGTTATTGATTAGTGTTACATTTTCATCGCATTTCAATCTTTTTTGTCATAATGGATACGTTAAAAATTCGAGTAATTATGGAATATGAGTACCGTCGTGGCAGTAACGCGGCACAAGCGGCACGCAACATCAATGACGTTTACGGAGCTAACACTACAAACCAACGCACCACCTGTTATTGGTTTGCTCGCTTCCGTTCTGGGAATTTCAACCTGAAAAATGAACCTCGCGGTCGTCCGAAGAATTTGGTCGACAATGACGATTTAAAGGCGATTGTGGAAGCTGATGATACACAATCTACGGCTGAATTAGCAGCAGCTTGCGACGTTAGCGTCAAAACAATATTGGTCCATTTGCGTCAAATTGGCAAGGTAAAAAAGCTTGACAAATGGGTGCCCCACAAACTCAATGATCGCCAGCGCAAAGTACGCGTCGAGACGTGCCTGCACTGCTCAACAGACACACAAATGAAGGAATTTTGAAGCGCATTGTTACCTGCGATGAAAAATGGATTCTGTTTGATAACCGCAAGCGCTCAGCAAGTTGGTTGGATCCTGGTTCAGCACCTAAATAATGCCCTAAACGAAAATTTACCCCTAGAAAGGGATGGTCACTGTTTGGTGGTCTAGCGCCGGTGTGATTCATCACAGCTTCTTAACAAACGGGGTGAGCATTACTGCAGATGTGTACTGTGAAGAACTGAACACAATGATGGAGAAGCTGGCACATCCCCAACCAATATTGCTCTTTAGTACATCTAAAAAAAGTCCGCGAAACCGCCTACCGCCTTTTATACATAAGCCTCAATATGGTATTTTGTGTTTTTTTTTTTTTATTGAAAATGATATGTGATTTATGAGCATTATTATTAGGTATGGCATATTAATCCTTACGTACGAAAGTTACTTCATCATCAAGACAATTTTATGTAGATTAACTTTACCCTTTATAGCATGTTATTTGGACGAATAGTTTGGGAGATAATGTAAAATTAAAATAAATCAACAGTCTGCTCGAGTCTGTCTATAGATGTAGTGGCGCGAACGAGCCGTGTGAGTTGTGACGCATAACCCTGGCTGCCCGATAAAAATATTTTCTATACTGTTGTATTATAAATCATCAATCAGCTTTTAAATCATACGCGGGTGAAACCACGGGGCACGGCTGGTTGAGTATAAAGCTCCCCCCACGCTAGCCGATCGAGTGTACGCCGCAACCCGCTGAACGCCCCCGACGCTGCATCAGGGGTGAAACTGAACGTGATTTCGTTCTTTTTATTATTAATTGGCGGAAGTGCTTCAGTTTTTTTTGTTCTCGTGTGTCAACAATTTTTATGGCTGGGAACACAATAGCGCGTAAGGGCTATCCGATTACATGAAGCTTATAAGCGTACTGCGACCTTAGATATAACATTTTCTTCCGACAATGATACGGATTTATTTACACTTACTTTTTTCTAATTAAAAAAATAAACTTACTTTTTTCTACCATTTTATTAACAGCCAGATATTAAAAAAAAACATTATTTTTGCTGTAAACTATTTTTCTCGCGTGGGTTATAATATATATTAATAGCAAAAGGTTTGTTCTTGTAGTTCTGTTCCAGCCACTACAGAACGAGCCAGTGAATTTTGTAGTGATTTTTGGTTTTTATTGAATTTATATTTTGTTATGCCTATTGTTCATATATAGATCAAGAAATTGAGGAAAACAGTTTACCTAGTTTAAGCTGTGAACAGAATATTACAGTTAAAGTTATAACACACTTATTTCTATACCAAATTGGTGTCCTGTCCGGTGCTAACATTACCAGGCTGCTGTTGGAAGTTGGAACTACTTTGCAGTTGGACCGGAAAAATAATTTATCATAATACTAACTTTATTAACGCCTTTCTGCCCTTAGGAGTTGAATTAAAAGAAACGCAGAAATACGTGTCTCATTAATTGTGTCCAATGAAACCAAATATTATTTCCCGTGCACTTTTTGGCACCCACTTTAAACCTCAAACGATGTCTACGGTATAAAGTCAACAGCTTCTACAAATGTCAAATTTCTATTCTTCAATGACAAAGCCAAAGAAATAATTTTGATAAGTTATAGGTAATTCTCATATTCACGAGAAAACCACTTATCCGATTTACAATTTCATTCTTTTAATTCATAGATATGTTATCTGGCCAGGTTATAGGATATATTTTGTTACATGAAGTAGCATACGAAATAAGCAGTGACGATAATGGTGAATCAATTTGGAAAAAAGACGCTTTTTGGGCGATTAAATGGCTTACGCTGAGTAAACTATAACATACATATCAAATTAATGTTCTACATAATTGCAGAACTTAAAAAGGCCTACAAAAAATTCACTAACAGCATATGTCTATCTTCTAAGGATCACCCACAATAAGCATTTTTGAGACAGCATAATCCGCGCATGCGCTTTACGACAGTATTCTGTAGTCCATGCGAGAGAAGCCGCGGGCACAACTAGTTTTATATATTTGTCAGCGAAACAATTAGAAAAGATAAATAGAAACTCCGAGAAACTTTTATATAGTAAAGTGTCACTCACTATCGACACTTGCGATAGTTTAAGCCTACATAAACTATAATACAAACCGGCTACCTACTTTACATATTAAAGTATATCGAGGTGTCTATATGTTTTATGGAAAAAAACATTTAGGATTTTTGTGTCTTTGACTTATTATTACTTACGTATGAAAAAAAAAAATGTGTCGCTTTTCATTTAAATATTTATTTGAAGTGAAACGTACCGCGCACCACCTGGTTGTTCTAATTCAGACTGTGCGAGTATATGCATTACACTCGCAAAGGAAAAAAAAAATCATTCTTCTATATTTGATTCATCGTAAGAAGGCTTGCATGACACGTCATGTCAAATGTTTGTTTTAGAGATGTTGCAATGATGATTCCGTGGTAGCGTGTACGGACATGTCGTCGATGGACGTGTTCAAATTCCTGCAATGAGCCTCAGCTTTGGGTGAGGAAAAACGTCGTGATGAAACCATAGCATGGTGGTAGAGTTTTTTCTAACACCCACCTGGCTAGCTACCACCTTTAAGTTGTAAATCTGTCGCCAAGCACCAACAGGTCTGTTGCGGCAGTTGCTCGTAAGTTGCAGTCCTCCCATGAGGCTTGCAGGTTACCATTTTGGGCCACATAGTCACTTAAGATTGGGTATAACGATAAAAATGTAGTATAATTTAAATTGGAAGTTGATTTTACGTTTATGGATTCTTTTTTCAGAGCTAAATATAATCGATAATACAATTATGCTTTAAGTCAATTGAGGGATGTGTGATACGTAAATACCATGTTCTATAAAAATATTTCTCCTTAGTACATCTAAAAAAAGTCCATGATACCGATACCATAATGCCTATCTCTTACACAACAGAGTATACAATAGAGTCTTATACAATAGAGTATTTTGTGACCATAAAATATTGAAAATTGATTTATGATCATTATTATTAGGCATGGCATAGTAATCTTTACGAACGAAAGTTACTTCAACATCAAGACAATTTTATGTAGATAAACATTGCCCTTTATAGCATTTTATTTGGACAAATAATTTAAAATTGATTTATGATCATTATTATTAGGCAGGGCATATTAATCCTTACGAACGAAAGTTATTTCATCATCAAGACAATTTTATGTAGATAAACATTGCCCTTTATAGCATGTTATTTGGACGAACAATTTGGGAGATAATGTAATAAGTAATTCGACATTCGGCTCGGGTCAAAGGTAATATATAGGTGTAGTGGCGTGAACGAGCCCTTTGAGTTGTGAGTTGCGACGCATAACCCTGGCCACCCGATAAAAATACGTATTATCTATACTGAAGTAATATAAAAATCAACAAACAACAATTTATTTGAAACCGCGGGGTACAGCAAGTTTTATAAGTATAGTTTTAGTAGTAAATCTATGCAAAGAATCATGTTTTGTATCTCTTCTCTTTATCGCAGAGAATTAATGCACCGATAACATTTCAAATGTTTAATAAAGAATACCTGCTGCCATACAAATTCTACCTGTACCCACACAACACATGCCTGTTATCATTTAAAAAAACCTGTTACCATATAAAAACATCCTGTGACCGTACAAAAAATGCAATGAAAGCATTTAAAACCAGTGAACAGTTATCGTTGTTTGTAATTTTATTGTGTTATCGTCAGGGTGGCGACGTTAACCGGCTACGAGCCCCAGGACCTCATAGAGAAGACGCTCTACCACTTCATACATGGCACAGATGTACTTCACATGAGATACTCGCATTGTACGCGTGAGTAATTAATTATATATATATTTTTAGTAACACAGGTAAGTGACAGCACTTCTCACCGCACAGTACAATCCTAGAAAAAAGGCGAGATCAGCAATCCATTGCCTGTTGCCGCTTTTGGCCCAGCCTGTAAGCCTCATATGGCTGGTCCCAGAACGCGTCACTCTTAAGCGAGACCTTTTTGAAGAGCGTTTGTATTCCTACCAAAGTACGTATAATTATATTTTTTGTGAGAGAGGTTGGACACAGATAATTTTTTTGGGAGATTTCTCTCTACTTGATACAGCCGGAATGGTGAAATACCACCACCCTAACGAAGAACGCAGCCAAATAACTTTATGTTGTGTTCCTGCGGTGAGGAGCTTCCCTTGGGGAAGGGAGGGTCCAAAGAGAGGTAGAGCACATTCTTTGGAGATATCCCTCTACTTGTGGCAGTCCGACTGAATACCTCCACCCCACAGAAGATCACAGCCAAATAACCTAGTGCTGAGTTCCTGCGGTGAGTAGGGTTTCAAAAGCTCTTTGGGTTAAGGAGTTTTGAACCATCAAAGGTCGGCAACGCACTAGTAACTACAGAAACCGCTACTAAGAAATAGATAGTTACGCTACGATACAATAACCCGCTATTCGCTATTGCACCGATAGATAGTTACAATAACTGTCTACGTTGCGTAGCGACCAATCCTACCCGCTAGTGATACCTGTGGTTTTACAAGCGTCCATATTCTACGTTAGCCGCTTACCATCAGGCGGTTCTTTATGTTTTTATTAAGAGATGGAAATTTCACAGTATTTTTTTTCTTCACTCTGAACAATATTTTCGATATAATTTTAGAAAGAAAAGGTGGGTGCGGGATACGCTCGTTATTTATTTTATGCAAGTATGGTGGCAAGCAGGCTTACGACCGGCCTGATGGTAAGCGGCTATCGTATAGCCTATGGACGCTTGTAACATTAGAGGTATCACACAATAGAAGGTTGTTTGGTTGCGATCTTCTGTAGGTTTAGTATTTAAGTAGTTTTAATTCTCTGAATAGTCACACTCAATGTCATGTGACGCTTACTAACCTAGTGTACCCTATATTCTTAGTAAGAAGAAATTTAAAAGGGTACATATTTCATAAATTACGTCCCAAATGTAAAAATGTCTAGTTTATAACATAGCAGTAAATATATCCAAATACCTAATAAATTATATTTGTGTAGCACAGGGAATATATATTTATAATGTAGATTTCACAAATAATAAGCACGCTATATTTAAATGATTATGAGATAAATAGAGGCAGGGTTAATATAAATATCTACATCTCCAACAGTCCTAACGAAAGGTCAAGTGACCTCGAGATACTACCGGTTCCTGACGAAGTCCGGCGGCTGGGTCTGGATGCAGAGCTACGCGACAATAGTCCACAACTCGCGCTCGTCGCGACCCCACTGTATCGTTTCTGTCAATTACGTACTCAGGTAATTATATAATAAATCTAATTACTTAATTAAATAAATTCTGAGTCATTCGGCGGCATTTGGACATCCGATACATTCGTATTAGGTGCCGAATTTGTTTGCCTAGCGCACGTACACCCGCCATACACGGTATGTTGTACCGGAGAGGTTTACCTGTGCAGGTGTGCCTGCCCAGGTAATACGTATTTTCGATTTTGCAGCGGTCGCTTGCGCATGTTCAAAAACTGTACAGCTCGATTCCAATACACGCTCCAGTCTATTTGCGCAGGCAACACACCGGTAGAGCATAGCTTGCATGGTCGGTTTTATAAACTTCTCTGTGTTACGTCATCACATTATCCTTCTTTTCGTGTAGACACAAGTCGTATGTTAAATAAAAAGATTGTGCAGTCAATAAAGTTGGAATTAAGATTACCCGCCCAGAATAGGTTAGACTTTCTACTCATGTAGCGCCACTCATATGTCGTGGACGCTCTTTTCATGCATTATGCACACCATCACATTAGTTATTCAGCTGACTCGCAACAATATGTAAAATATAAAATATTTTGGAGAAACGCCCACTTCTGAAATTAACGTGCTACCATCTAAATTTGTTTATCTTAGGCATTCTGTTGTTTACAGTGATATCGAAGAGAAACATTTGATCCTAAACGTGGACCAAGTTCCACCGAAATTAAACCACGAGGTGGTAACATCCTCCCACCCGACTACATCCCCGCAGATGCCTCCCATCCGTCACGCGGAGAAGATAAGCCACATACACTTGGAGAACGAGTTCAGTGACTCGAGCGGCGGTTACCCTTACCCGGAGTACTCGCTGCCGGTCATCCCCTCCTACGAGACCCAGGAGGAGTATCAACAGAACGGACCTTACCAGGAACTGTTTTACAATGAAGCCTACACGGAGCCAGAAGTGATACAGACGAATTACGTAACCTTCCCACAGAACCAGAGGCCATTCTCCGCCAGTTCCTCCTCATGCAGCTCGATAGAAGGCTCCGAGGCAGCAAACCAGCAGTACAACTACACAAACCTGATATCTTTCTACGGGCAAAACCAGAACGGGAGGCAGATAGAGGGGAACTTTGGAGGGAGCTTTGGGAAGATGACGCCGAGTCCTTCTGTCCAGGAAGGCGGGTACACTAGCGTTATTGTGGACAATACGCAGCAGTTCCACCATCACGGTGGTGCTGTGAATGAGTTTGTACATTGACTCGTTAGAGTTCGGATTGCCTTGTGCGGGTTGTGCTTTCAGCGGATTGTATCCTTCCAATGAAGAGTATACTGTTAACATTATCTAGATTACTTTTTCTTCATCTGGTCGGATGAGTTGAAATTTGTAATGATAACTTATTTAGGGATGTCCATTAATTACGTTAGATGCTTTTTTATTTTGGATGCCCTCTCCTCTTTTCTCACTTGGTGAGATTTGATAAGATATGGTGGGACCTCCCTCTCCTTCATATAAGATATAGGTACTCTATAGTTATTAAATCATAAATTTGTTTGATATATTCATGTATTTTTGTTTCATGCCATCAAATACCTAAGCTTTGATACTGATATATTTGATTGGAAATTTGCCGGAAAACCCCGTTTTGAGCCCACGTAATTAATGGACGCCCCTTACTCTCCTTATTTGGTTTCATAACAAACCAAATCTTTGAACAATAATAAAGATTACAACTAAAATTATTGAATCAATAAGTTTGGTGAAGTTGGTCAATAATCCCAACAATGTCTGTTTATGATTTTATTCCAATCAATATTATTTGATGTATCCGTATAAATCAGTAAAACTTGGATATCTCTAGCACTTGTCGACTAGATTCGTTAGATGAGTATTTATATAGTTTATTATTAGTTAAACTTATATGCTGAAACTTGCCAAATGTTAAAAAGGTATTTTTTTTCTAATTTCATTAGATTTACGTGTGATTTTTTCTTAACGTGTGATTTTAACGAATCTCAAAATTAGTTATAACGATTAAGTTATTTATAGCAGTTTATCTTTTCATTATAAATAACGGCTAACTGTAAATAAGCAATGTAAATAATATAAAATATATGAGCGTGTAAATAAGATTGTGTAATATATGTATTATAATAATATTATTTAAAAAAAAATACTTTCTTACTATACACGATTTTGTAGCAATAATATATTTTTAAGTGAATACTACAAAGACGGCGTGATTTCACTCAAACGAGATTGTTTTCAAGGCAACAAATTATAAGTAATATTTAGAAAAAATTTCATTAAACTACACTAAAAACTTAAATAAACTTACATATAAATTTAATTCGCGGAATTTACGTAAAAAGATCTGTGAATATCTCTATCTACATACATACAGTTTCTTATAATTATCAAAATTAAAATTTCCTCTGATTTTTTTTATTGTCTCCATTTTCCCCATATACACTTAACTGCTGACTTGTATGGTTAATAATATATAATATAATTAGTTTAGCAGTGGCATAATATCAAATCATAGACAATAATAGTTTAAGTACTTAACTATTTTAAGGAAAATTCGTTCAGTACTCATTAAGGTATTGAATTTGAGATAATATAATTGTAATTAGAGTTACCTTTTGATGTAGATAAAAGACTTTTTTTATAATAAAATTATTTGAAATCTGTTCCAATCAAATCTCCTTTTTCAATTGTCCCTTTTGCCAATACATCAAAATGTTTAACAACTTGTAGAAAATTATTTTGTAACGCGAGTTATAATTTGTAGGAGTATAGCCAAAGGTATCTGTATATATACTACGTACTAAATTTCGCAATTCGAATACTCACTCTATACGACTGAACTGCACTTCATGCACCATTTCACATTTATGTAGCGTGAGTGCGTACGGAGAGGTGCTAATAATATTATAATTCGGATAATTCAAATCAAAGCGTGAACCTGTATCTAAATACCAATTCTGTCGTCAAATAAGTAAAATTATTTGTTGTTCAAGTTAATAAATAGCCATTTATATCGTACTACCAAAATAAAATAAAAAAAATCTTTATTTAAATTACAAATCTTGATCTAATTACGTTTTGGTCGCGAGATAACTATACTAAATCGATCTAGCGCTGCATATTTTAAGAGTTTGGTTAGACTTCATGTTTTAACGTTGTACCGAACTTTAGTTCTAATTTTTATCCGAATTTGAACAAATGGTTTTCATGAACGTTCTTGTCTATCGATAGAATATATTTTAATGGCCAAAGGAACAGGGAGTGTGGAGGTAGCGGAGTCTAGTTTGTTAATGGTATAAATAACAGTTATTTTTTCTTAAGCGTTGAAGTATAAGCACACGCAAACGGAAACTATGATACGTGACTAACACAATGAGTTTTAAGTGTATTTATAGTCATTAATTATTTTTTTTGTTTTAAAACTGAGATAAGATTTTCGAAAAGTGTCAGATATCGTTCGAATTCTGAAACAAAATGCTTATCAGCTACGATATAGGACTCTTATAAAGAATACTTATAGGTATGTGGGACTCCAAGGTTGACGACATTTGTTTCGGGGCTCGTAATGATTACTTACTAATTTTAGTAGGTATATAAAACCTTTGAAGGAGTAGGTCGTTTGGATCACAAAGCCATATACAGTAGCCCTAGTTGCCGAGGCCTCACGCCGCTTCTGGGCTTCGCAATCCACACGAAGAACGCGAAGACCGACATTCGCAAATACGTACGGAAGTTTTAATAATCCAAACTTCTGCGTGATGCTTCAAAAATACAAGATGTATAAAAGATGAAGTCGTTTCATAACAATAAAAAAGTATAATTTTATTTTCGATATGTTTAGATTTATATTCCTTTGTTACTTACATCGCTAGCATAAATACATTATTAGTTAAATTATGGATAAAAATTGAGATGATTGATGATTTCTTAAATAGGTTTTTTTTCAATGGTTCAGTATATAAGTACTACAAGTAACCAATATAATTATAAGATACTATACCCTACATACTTTACAACGGGCAGCAATCCTACCTTCAGGTATATTTTAATCTATGTCAAAATGACATATAAAATATATTTAAACATAAGATTCGTAACTTTATTTTAGCTTTTCCTTAAGTCGCGTACAATATTCGCTTCATACTATTTCGACATGGTTTTTTTGTTCGAGTTTGTGTTTTTTATGTTGTATTTTTGCATTTATACACACTATCGTACATACGAGAACGAATTATGTAAAGACTTTGAATGAAGTGCCATTGTATCGGAGTCTACTAGTCCATAATTGTAGTTATAAGTTATTGAACGATAATAAATAACGTTATAACTGTTATAAGCTATTCACCGATAATAAATAACGGTTTATAACTATATCGGTTTCATACTTGTTATTTTAATGATTCTTTTGAAATTATAATATCACTGTAGTGTTTTTTTTTACACAAAACGATTGCATCGTACACCGAGCCTAGTTAACGTTGTATGTAGACCAGCATAGTCATGTCAGTTGCCAATAATACATTGGAGTTTTTCTCAAAATGTCAGGTTTTTATTTTTTATTCATTTATTTGTGTTTTTTGACCCTACATGGTATAATACAGGTGAGATGGCTTTTTGCATAATAAAGCTTGATTATTGTGTACAAGTGAAGTGGATTGGAAATAATAACATGGATCATAAATTCTACAAAAACTCCGAAGATACTTCTAACAAGACAGCCACCATCTTGTTAGGATCCTGAAATCGTCATAAGACTGGTAACTATATACACTCGATAAAGGCAGTCTTGGTCTTCAATAGAGAGACCGGTTGCAAAGTTAGGAAAAAGAAGAAGAAGAATAATAGTTAATTATTATTCAAAGACCATTTTAAAGCTTGTGTTCCTCGCTGATGAAGATTTATATTATTCAATAGATGTTTTCGTTAAAAACAACTTTTTCATTAGCAATGCCATCTATTGAATATATGTAACTAACATGTAGGAGGTGCTATCTATATGGCAACTGTTAAATTCATTACATTATATGTGAAACAATATATTACAATATATTATGTGAAATATTCTCATGTGTCAGCTAATGCCTCTTTACTGCGAAACAAAAATTATTAAAGTGTCGGTTTTATTATATTCGTTTTAAAATATGACAGTCATGTTATGTTTTTGTAGTTGTAAAAAATATATTTTTATTGTATTGCCCTGCATACTTGAACTTTTTTTATTGTAAGTTTTTTGGTATAAAGTATTTTGGCGTATAAAATGGACAAACAAATTGTGATATCCCAAACATATTACCTATTTATGATATTATGAAATAAAGTACTAATTATAAATTCACTATTATAGTTTTATTTTTGTTATTTTATGTCAACCATTGATTTTTTTGACAATACGCAACTTGAACTGTAACTAATATTTTCTCATTGAAAAAATTAATTGTCGGGCATTAATTTCAAATAAGCCGTAATAAAAAATATACTCCTTAATTATAGTGTATATTTTTATTATATGAACAACCGTAGCTATAAGTGGCTTGCAGACAGGTTTTTAATTTGAATAAGCCAGCCAGGCGGGCATTAAAATTACTCTATCACCAAGCTATAATTTAACACCAAGCTATGAATTAATCACGGCGTTTTATTTTATCGAGTTCTCGGGCTCACCAAACTCGCTACCACTAAACTCAGAATCAGCGCGATCGCTTCAATTGTATTCGCTCGGCACTCCACAATTATTGTTAATACACACCCAATACAAATGTGCACACTAGCGTACTCCCTCGGCCGGATTCTCTAACGATACGAAGCAAGCTCGCAAGACTTATAACTCGACCAACGAAACCATAGGATGGTTTTCGTTGTCACCGGTATCTATAGTTATGATTAAATTAATCGGGCTATAATTTCAAAATTACACATTAACCTCAATAGGTGGCGCTTTATACAATTCGTATACCATCTTTATTTTTATAATTTCGTTATACTTTTTCCTCATGTCATTCTAATAAAATAGATGTCATCGGCATTGAAGAATTATAAACAAAATCGCTTCTTACTTAACATAACGCAATCCATGGAGGTAGGTTTTTGTAATTCGATACTGTTAAATCTTGTCACAGAGCGCCAAAGTATTATAGGTACCTAATGTGGAACCGCAAAATCGCTTATAAGAATTGAAAATTGTGTATCGAATTTAATCAAAAATTATAGTATAATTTGTGACGATGTTACGAAGGGTCATAATCGCAAAGCGACAAGTAACTCGTTTTCAAAGATATTATGAAAAACGTTAGATAACTGGTATAAAAAAATAACATCGTTATCCTCCCATATTAAAAAATGTACTCTGTAATGGTAAGTACTTTTCAACTGAGGGAACGCTGAACCAGGAAACTGATCAAGACAGCTAGCGTACTTCTCGTACAATAAATACTGTATATTTCTGAATCTCCGAATAAATCAGGGTGGTCTGGTTAATGCCACTAATCCAGGTGGTTTGCATCATTATAACGTAAAAATCAAACTTTGATCACTTATGCTTGTCAAGTAATATTCACAGACGTCATAAAAACCTTTTCACGACTTTATCACACCATTTCTGAGTTACTACAGATACCATCTAGTGTCGAGATTTGTAAAATTAATGAAACATAGATTTTTATACGTATTGCTAGATGGCGTAAAATGCTTACTTTCGAAATGTGACCTGGAGTCTATGTGCAATGACACCCAGGATAAAAATCTACCTGGCCAGGTAGAGTCCCTAGCAAGTCCTAGGCAGAGGACACAGTCCGGTATTGTACCAAAGTGTGCCCAAACAGAGACTTGGGGCTTGACTATACAATAAGCAAAGCCCAAGCCTTACCGTTTACCTCTAAAAGAGATAGCCGGTAGGCGTTCGGGTTCCGCACCACTTGCCATACTTAGGGCCGTAGGGTTTCTTGAGCCCGAAAGCAACAATCTCAAGACGTCATTATTTCATAGCTAATCTTGACAGCGCAATAAAGACTTTTGATAATAAAGTACAGCGGCACCTGTTGTTATAATACCTGAAATGTACTACACTACACTGGCGTCATAAAAATATAGCGACGCGATGTGATATTATTTATAATCAGGTTGGAATATAAATCTACATTACTATTATACTCACTAACCGAATAAATTAAACATAAAATAACAACAATTAATATTACGTATCTACTTAAAATAGTGACAATATAGACTAAGTAGCCAAAACAAAAAAAAAGGTCCCTTAAAGAACATATGTACCTGAATGTAGTGCATGTGTGTATAATGCAGTGTAATGACTATATGTAGATAGCTAGTGATTGCAGTGTCACTGAATCGCGCGAGCAGCTGGCTTGAGGGCTCCATACCGGGGGAACAAACCTAGGCTCAAGTCGCTGCAGGAGAGGGCGGACGTGACATGCGAAGATAAAAGAAAACAGACAAAAGTTACCTACAAAGTTTACGGTTAGTAGAAACTGGTTTAGATGAGCCCGAGACTAGTAAAACAAGGTTGAGCTTAAACAACAGCTACCGCCATCTAGTGTATGCTATAGGAATAAATTGTGCAAATCAGTGAGTTTAACAGTTGGTTAACGGTTAACGTTAAGCAGTTGGTTTAACGAAAGCCAATAATTTAAGTTAACGGCATCTGGAATAAGATTATTGTGACAATAAACTATAAGACAACACACAAGATGCAAAAACAAAGTTGTTAATATAACTAAAAACAAAATATAACAAACCGTTTATAAAAACCTTACTTACTAATATAATAAAGCGGAAGAGATTTTTGTTTGTTTGTTTAAACACGCTAATCTTTGTAACTACCAGTCGGATTCGAAAAAATATTTTTGTTTATGATTGCCAAATTCACATGGAATAGTATAGGCTATCTAGAATTAGACTACACCTGAGAGGTGAACTAACTGAGCTAGCCTTAAATGTTTATTTTGAAGTGATACTTCTTATGCGACTTCCAACACATTAAACGTTAGACGTTAAACGTTTAACTCACATTATCGGTCTCTCCTCTTTGTGTGAGCCAGAGCGAGAGAGCAAATATCGGTGTGTATGTATAGTGCACACTGTTTAAATAAAATATAAGATATCTTTTAAAATGAAGTTTCACTTCGATCGTATGTGAATCGCACACACACCTTTTTTTGTTAAGTATTCCTGAAGAATTAACGCACCCGACAAGATTTAACTGCGTGCGCTGGCGTAATGGTTAGTGATACGTAAATACACAATGTTCTACAAAATATTGCTCCTTAGTACACCTAAAAAAACCGATACAATACGCGTATCTGTTATACATAAGCCACAGTAAGGTATTTTGTGACAATGTTTTATTTAAAATTGAAAAGTGATTTATGAGCATTATCACCTTATGAACAAAAGTTACTTCATCATCAAGACAATTTTATAGCATGCTATTTGGACGAATAGTTTGGGAGATAATGTAAAATAAAATAATTCAGCACTCGGCTCAGGTCTATGCCCGACTATAGGTCTAGTGGCGCGAACAAGCCGTGTGAGTTGTTACCTGAGGTTGTGACGCATAACCCTGGCCGCCCGATAAAAATATTGTCTATACTGAAGTATTATAAATCATCAATAACAATTTCTTTTAAATTGTACGCGGGTGTAACCGCGGGGCACATCTAGTAGCACAATAAACATGAAGAGAAAGAATGGGGAAGTAAAAAATAAATATCTACCCATAGATTAATTATTTATTAAATGAGGATTTTCAGTCACTATTTCATTCAATTTTGCGATGTTAACTTCAGTTGAAGAGGTTGATGGCCTATCAGGGGGAGGCAAATCTTCCAGCATATCTCGACCACTTTTGAACGCTTTGTAACACTCATAAGCACTTGTTTTTGATAAATTCGATTCACCGTAAGCCTTCTGTAACATTTTAGTGTCTCCGAACACGAAATTCCATTTAAGAGAAACTCTTTGTTCGATGTTTTTTTCCATTGTGAAATTCGCAATACACATTAAATATGATCTAACTAAAAACAGCACTGTATGTATGTGTATTAGTAATGGACGATGTATTAAAAACACTCAATGTATCAATAAATCGAATCAATCCGATATATCGTTAATTCGACAACATCGAGTAAACATCGATATTTTTATTCGATGCATCGAAGAGGCAAAGTTACTATAATAACTATAATCAATTTATTAAATTTTGTGTTTCTCTTCATGTCTGACTCTATTTTTTTTTGTTCTGTTTATGTATATTAGTGAAAACTTGTAGATGGCCTTAAGAATGCAGAACAAAAGGCTAAAATCCATGAACATTTCGAAGAGATTGGCTTGAATTGTATCAAGGATAACGTGATCACAGAAGATGATATTACTAATCTAAGAGCTCATAAGATTCCAACAGGCCCCAATGCTCCTTGCTTTTTGGCATGTATTATGAAAGACGTTGGACTTGTAACATGCAGACGAAAATAAGAGACATAAATACGAATTACATACATATTTTCTAGTTTTTATCATTTACTTCAAAATACTTGAGAGTAAGTAATTTTTAAATTTAGTTATTTATGTTTCCTTAATTAAGCATTTTTTTTATCGTTTTAGGTTTGGCGTAGTGGCCACCATCTCACCTGATGTTAAGTGACGATGTGGCCCAAGACGGTAACACGCTGAACCTAGTGGAAGATTGGCTCTCAAGTGCAGCTGCCGGAACACACCTATTGGTGCTTAGCGACAGATTTTCAACTTGAGGGTGGTAGCTAGCCAGGCGGGCTTAGAAAAAGCCCTACCGCTATGCTATGGTTTCCTCACCATGTTTTCCTTCACCGAAAGCTAAGGCTCATTGCAGATTGTGTGGTTATGTCTTACTGGTTCGTGCTTCGTCACTCCAATTGGGTTGAAACTTTATACAGCTGTTGTTGTTAGCCCCTAAGTCAAAGTTTCTAGCATAGTACTATCAACATAGGTAAAATATGTGACGCGCAAGTCATAAAAAATATATTCTAGATGGCAAATCAATAAAAACAAAAATTACCAAGTGCATGTCAGGTCACGCGCAGTGTAGGGTTCCTTAGTTGCCCTTCACAATATGCAAACTTAAGGATGCCCGGGACACGGTACCAACCCGGTGTAGAATGAACTACTTCATACAAAATTACACAATAGATGTTTGACCGTGCCCCGGCCGGCGTTCATCCCGGTGCCGGCCTAGCGCCATATGAATTACTTCTTAAGAAAGTATAACACACATGCTTGACCGTGCCCCGGCCGGCGTTCGGCACGTCGCACGTCGGACTGGTGCCGCATGAATTACTTTATAAAAAAGTATAACATACATGCTTGACCGTGCCCCGGCCGGCGTTCGGCACGTCGCACGTCGGACTAGTGCCGCATGAATTACTTTATAAAAAAGTATACTCGTAACTTTTAAAGGTTTTAAATATCTAATTTTTTTTAATCAGGATAGATTTTTTCCGTCCCATCATCAAAGGTTTCATAAGTATTCGTTTTAGTATTAAAGTATTTTTTATGAAACTATAGTTTCATTTAGGTGTACTAACATGATGGAGCGTATATAAAGCTAATAAAACGTTTTAAATATATAACTTTTTTTAATCAGGATCGTTTTTTTTCCGTCCCATCATCAAAGGTTTCATTAGTATTCGTTTTAGTATTAAAGTATTTTTTATGAAACTATAGTTTCATTTAGGTGTACTAACATGATGGAGCGTATATAATGCTAATAAAACGTTTTAAATATATAACTTTTTTTAATCAGGATCGTTTTTTTTCCGTCCCATCATCAAAGGTTTTATTAATATTCGTTTTCGGAAGCAGTTCCCTAATACCCAGTATTAAAGTATTTTTTATGAAACTATCGTTTCATTTAGGTGTACTAACATGATGGAGCGTATATAATGCTAATAAAACGGTTTAAATATATGTTTTTTTTTAAATCAGGATCGATTTTTTTCCGTCTTATCATCAAAGGTGTCATTAGTAATATCGTCTGTCTTCATTTTCGGAAGCGGTTCCCTAATACCCAGTAGTAAATTGTCACACATATATCAACTTGTAGGAGTTTTGTGTCATATGTAGTTTATGACTTTTAAGGGCATAAATAATTTATATGATATACTATCAAGAGTATCAAGTTACCTGGGATAAGTTGCTGAACATTCTTACATATTAAATGGTTCAAAGTTTTTCAAGTAAATCGCATGTAATTCGAGTGTTAAGCACGTTGATGTAAAACTTATATCATTCATTACTACTAGCCCGTACAACTGGCAGTTATGACACTGCGAGGGCACGCCATTCTTGTATGAGAGCTCCACAAATAACCCAGAGCTCCATACTTTTATGACGTCAAAAATAGATTAAGCTCTTTCGAGATTAACGTGCAGACAACTACAATCATTGCATACTATATCCTGACCTACAAGAGTAACAATCTCAAGACGTCATTATTTCATTGCTAATCTTGACAGCGCAATAAAGATTTTGATAATAAAGTACAGTGGCATCTGTTTTTATAATAACTGAAACGTACTACACTACATCTTCGTCTTGATAATATAGCGACGTGATGTGATATAATCAGGTTGGAATACAAATCTACATTGCTATTATATTCACTAACCGAATAAATTGAACATAAAATAACAACAATTAATATTATCTACATAAAATAGTGACAATATTAACGAAAAATCATTGTGAATAATATAATTCGGTAAATATTTTATAGTTCTAGTTTTGAAGATTATACACACAGAAAAAGTATGACACAGTGAATACGAAGATAAAAGAAAACAATCACAAGATACCTACATAGTTTACGGTTAGTAGAAACTGGTTTAGTTAAGCCAGAGACTAGTAAGCCCGTTCGAGGACCTGGATATAGGTGGCACGTCTGGCCACGCATTAGGATGTTGGGCCTCAGGGTAGCGGTTGAGAAAACCGAGGACCGCGGAGTGGGAGCTGCCGTCAATTGTACACGGGAGTCGTGTGGAACATGGCCGTCTATGGGGCACCTGTGTGGGTGGATGCCCTTAGCGCCCGCAATAAGCGTGTGCTACGAAGTGCTTAGCGTGTATCGCGTGTATCGTGTATCGATTTACGGCGGCAAGAAAAGAGAGAGGGGAGCCTCTGGCTCCCGAAGTAGTAGGCCAACTTAGGCGAAGAGTAGACGGAAGTGTTGCGACGATGGGAGGAGGACCTGGTGGATGCGCGCTATGTTCGTTTTACCATGGAAGCCTTCCACCCGGTCCTCGAAAAGTGGTGTAAGAGGGAGAAGGGCTCCCTGACGTTCCGACTGGTGTAGGTACTATCTGGACATGGCTGCTTCGGATGGTACCTGCACCGGATTGCTCGCAGGGAGCCATTTGAGTGTGCTGCGTAGGAGGGGCAGCGCTGTGCTCTTACCTCGGTGGTTGGAGTGGATCTCTCACTGCCGTGTGTGGTTAACGCCATGCTCGAGAGTGAAGGGGTCGTGGATGGCTATGGTCTCCTTCTGCGAAGAAGTGATGTCGCAGGAGACCGCGGAGAGGGCTCACGAGGATGATTCCCTTAGCCCATTTCGTTCGCCTCCTTCCTCCGCCCTAGCCGAACCAAGGGAGACGGGTCGGGGGGCCTGTCTACCCATTGCAGAGGTTCGGCCGTCTGGGAGACAGTTGGGGTTGTACCAGGCTGTCTTTCTCTTAGCGCCGGGACCCGGCACTTAGCTGGGCCGGCCGCCGGGGCGTCGCGGTGGCGTGCTTACGCGATCCCGTGTTGCCCTATCATGGCGGCAGATGGTACACCGCTGGGTTTTTGTCAGTCGAGTCTGACCCCCTTTTGCTCCCGCGAGCGGGATGGGATCCATGATTTGAGCTTAAACAACAGCTACCGCCATCTAATATACTGTAGCCGCCTGATGGTAAGCGGTTACCGCAGCTTATGGACGCTCGCAATACCAGAAGCATCACATATACATTGCCGACCCTTTAAAAACCTATTCACTCCCCTTATGAAGAAATACTGTAGTCCCCTGGAAAAACCTCAACGGGAGCTCATTCCACATTTGGAGCGCTCGCGGAAGGAAACTCCTCTGGATCCGGACGGTCCACGAACATTTAGGTTCCAAGGTGTGAGGATGACCTGCCTGCCGATGGCGAACGGTTCGATGGTGGAAAGTAGCCATCATGTAGGCATCAGGCATTAGGTAGGCATCATGTCAAATAATTCCTCGGACCACAAACCCAGAAAAACAGCAAACCAAGAGGAGTCATCATCACTTAAATGATTTTGAAAATGAACAACGCGAGCATAAGATTTTTTTCGAACTGACTACACTGTTAGCCTGAGGGGCCCTGGAGCCTTTACGGCTTTTACAGCTTTACCGGGCTTGGGGGCGAGCGCTTAGGGCACTCAGCCACGAAAGCTAAGCAACAACATCCGAGGGTGCCAAAGTGGCCGGACCTCGGCTCGGACTGTTGCGCGTATGCAATTAAGTCGCGATCTGACTAATTCCCTATCCGTAATTCGATCTAAACTAACTATACATATATACATGTTTCTGCCCCCTGGGAGGAGGGAAGGAACATGTGTATGTGTATTTAGTGGTCTGAAATTTTTGTCTATTCTACTAGGCAAAAAAAGAAAAAAAAGGTCCCTTACAGAACCTATGTACCTATGTATGTTGTGCATGTGTGTATAATGCAGTGTCATGTATGGCTGTGAAAGCTAGTGATTGTACAGTCACTTGTATCGCGCGAGCGGATGCTTGGCTCAAGGGCTCCATGCCGATGGATCGGACCTAGACTTGAGTTGCCGCAGAGGAGGGTGGTCGTGGCGGGTGTGCGGGCGCGAAGTTAACCGTTCGTCCCCTGCGGAGGGAACGGTGGTTTCGCGGGCGTGGGCGCGAGCACGCATATGTTGCGGGAGCGGACGCGTAGTAATTATTAGCTTTCTCAATGTCGTCGTCGGGATCGACAAAGAGATTTCGCGGACGGCGTTTATAACGTTTGGCAACGGGGATCGAGTTGTCTGGGACGTAGTTCACGGTGGATTTTACGAGCGGGTTGGGGTGATTCGAAGCGCTATCGAAGTATCTCCTGGTGAGATATTTCACATAGGCTTCTATCGAGGGAAGCCTCATGTCCCTATGGAGGTCCATGTTCCTAACGAAGGCTGGAGGGTCAAGCAGGCGACGGAGAAACCGATTTTGGACTCTTTGCATGCGGACAAAGTTATGTTTGGACATATGTGCGAACGCTGCGCAGCTATATGTCAAGATCGGACGGACACACATCTTGTATAGTGTAAGCTTATGTCTTAAGGACATTTTGCTTACCGAACTGAGCAAGGGTCGCAAGCGGGAAAGGATCCAGATGGCCCTATTCCGGACTATATTAACGTGTGCGTTGAAGTTAAGCTTCGAGTCGAGGGTGACACCCAGATATTTAGTCTTGGTGGCCCAAGGGATATTCCTACCGAATAATGAGAGGGGTCCTACCGTGCGTGGTAGTTTACATGTATGCGGTTCGAACATAATCGCGGCGCTCTTTACCGGATTAATAGCTATTCGCCACGTTCGAAACCACTCCCCGAGAGTGGTTACGGCACGTTGGACTGCGCAGGCGAGATTCTTTCTGTGTCTGTTTGACGCGTATATGACTGTGTCGTCAGCGTAAAGCCCTACCTCGACCCCGGGGGGCTTCGGGAGGTCGCTGACGTACAAATTGAATAAGCAAGGTGCCAGAATGGAGCCTTGCGGGACGCCTGAACGAATGGGACGTGCGGTGGAGAGTACTCCTTCCACTCGGTAGTGGAAGGTGCGGTCGCTTAGGTAATCGCGGACTAAATGTACTAACCTATCCGGGACTTCTAAATGGTGAAGCTTGTGGACCAGTCCGGCGTGCCAGACCTTATCGAAGGCCTTGGCTACGTCGAAAAAGACCGCAAGCGTGCGGGTGGGAGCGATATTGCTCTTGGCGAAGTTACTCGTGATGTGCTCCGTGAGGCGGTGCACTTGATGTGTACACGAGTGACGGGCGCGAAAACCGAATTGTTCGGGCGGGTATAAATTCTTGTCGTCTATAACGACCTTGAGACGGTTCAGAAGGATCCGCTCATAGAGTTTCCCTAGAGTGTTTAGGAGACTGATCGGGCGATAGCTATCGGGAAGCGAACCTTTTTTCCGGGCTTGCGAATACCTATAACTATAGCTTTTTTCCAGACGGCTGGAAAATAGCAGTGGGCTATGGCTGCATTGAAGATGCAGACCAAAAGAGCTATAAGGTGATCAGGAAGAAGTTTGAGTACTTCATTCCTGATACCATCAGGACCGGGAGATTTTCTAGGCTTAAGGCCTTTAATGATAGAACAGACCTCATCTGGCGTGACCGGGGTTAACGTTTCCGCGGGGGGAATCAACGTGAGTTCCTGAACGGCGGTCTCGATAGTTTCGATGTGGGCAGTGTCTACGTTGTCGCAGTTTGGGGAGCACTGGCTCTCCAAGCTTGCGGCAAGGCATTCTGCCTTATCGTCGCTATCGAACGCGAGTGGGAGATCGGGGCCCCTTTCGAGGGGCGGCATCTGGGCGGAAACTTCTAACTTCAGAGAGCGGGCGAGGTTCCAGTAAGCCAGATGGGACGGCTTGAGACCCTCTAAGAGGTTATCCCACCGGTGACCTCTGTACTCTCCGATGCGAGTTCTAACCTCTCTCTGAAGTTGTCGTAATCTACGGGTGTTATCCCTCGTCGGATAAGAGTCATGTGCACGTGTCGCGGCGTTCTTTTCCGTGATTAACGCTCGTAAGCCGGGGGGGAGTATAAAACGGCGTTCGTTCGCCGCTTGCACCTCTCTCGAGGCCTCCCTTACACCGGTTTGGAGGTAGTCGACCAGGGAATCGATGGCTAAGTCGGCGTCTGCTGTTGACTCTAATACGTCGGGGATCCTAGCTAGGCTGGACGGGGTCGCGTTATCGGATAAGTAGCGATTTAAGATCGCGTAGTCAACTACTTTGACTTTTGGCGGACTGGGGTCGAACGGTTGCCCGAGTTGTAAGATAACCGGGCGGTGGTCGGAGTCTAGTTCGTGTACGACTTCTATAAGTCGTAACCGAAGTGAGACACCTTTGAGGAGGGCTATGTCAAGTACTGTCGGTTGACAATTGTCTTGAAAGTGCGTGGGCTCCAGCGGTGCTATGACGTCAAAGCCGAGCACGTCGCATAGTAGTTCGAGTATAACCCCGTTACGGGTGTTGCGCGGGTTGTTGAAAAGGGTGTGACCGCTATTGAGGTCGCCTGCTATTATGACGGATTGACCGAGTGAAAGTAGCGCCTCCAGATCGGACTGAAGGAGTCTTTTACTCGGGGAGAGATATGCAGAGACAAGCGTGATTGACGGATGGTCAGTCATGCCTATTCTACAGACGGACACTTCCATATTGGTAAGTGCGGGAGGGTCTATTGGCATGCAATAGAGGGAACGCTTGTAGTAGATGAGCGTGCCGCCTCCTAGGGTGGCACGGTCATTTCTGACTATATTGTAATTTGCTATCTTAGGGTCGCGCCTACTGGGTTTTAGAAGTGTTTCTTGTACTAGAAACACGTCTATCTCCCGTTCCCTAAGAAAGGTGGATACTAAGTCCCGTTGTGGAAGGAGGTTTCGCGCGTTGAAAAAAGATATGTTGAGGCTCCTAGGTCTAATGCGAGCCATTTCTAGTTGGTGTGTTTAAAGCTGCAGCACGGGACACACGCTGGAGCGTGGCTGTCAGCTGGGGAAAGCGTTTGATCGCTTCAATCATGCCGTACTCAGTGCCGCACTGATCGTACGCTAGCACTTCTTGGTAGTCGTGCTCGAGAAGAAGCATGGCCATATAGTCGAGGCCGAAGCGTTGACTACATAGCGGGGAGGCCTGAGCCTTGGGAGGTTGCGGGCGGGGCCTGGGGCCCCATGCTGCCTGAGGGGCTCGCATGGGCGGAGGAGGCGCGCGGGGCGCGGGGGCGGCTGCCACCGGGGCGCTGGAGGCGCCCGGGAGGCTGGGGAAAGCCTCTGGCGTGAGCAGAGGCTTTGGCTGTCCTGCGGCGGGACATACCCTCTGAGGAGGGGTGTGTCGCGTAGTGTGCATAGGGCGCGTAGGGCGCGTGGGGCGCGGGGCGCGGGGACAGCCGCGATAGTTCGCGGGGTGACCCTCGTTGCCGCATAGCACGCAGCTCGGAGGGGTAGGCGACTCCCGAGTGCGCGTGCACTCGCTCGTTGCGTGGTCCCCGAGGCACTTAACGCACCTGGGACGGAGATGGCAGTTGCGTGCCGAATGACCGTACAGCTGGCAGTTGTGACACTGCGGAGGACTGCGGTTCTTGTGTGGGGGCTCTACGGCTATTCCGGAGAGCTCACACACTTTCCTAACATTAAAAATGGCTCTGCCCTCGGGGGTCAGTTCCAGGATGACTAGAACCATGTCGAGAGGTCTGTTTTTTGATTGTCCGCCGTGCATTCTGTGCACTTCGCGGACAGGGAGGGCCTTGGCTAAGAGGTCAGTTTTGACCTCCTCGGGTGTGATTTCCACCGGGATGCGGCGGATTACAACCCGGAGGTGACGTTCTTCCTCCAGGGAGTATGTGAAATATTCTAGGTTGCTGTCTTGGAGCAACCTGGTGAATTTACGGTGTTCGTCCGAGGTGGACACTTGGACGCGGATACCGTTGGCCGTGCTACTGGCCTGGGTGTAGTGAATACGCATATCTCTCAGTTTTTCCGAGAGTTTCGTCCAGACCGACTTGTTCTGGACCGTGACGGGGGGCGGGCGACGCGCCTTTCTGCCGGCAAAGGTACCGGCAGGCGCTGAGGGCGCTGCGGAGCGGGGGGCGTGGTTATTAAGCCCGGTCTTTTGTGCCTTTTGAGGGCGGGACTGAGTCTCCGGAGACTCGGGACGCGAACGCGATGCACGTTTGGCGGGCTTGTTTTTTTTGAACGAGGGTGAAGCCCTCGTTATCATTGACTGTCGCCGTGTCCATTTCGTCGGACTCGGGTTCGGGATCCTGACTGGCGGGCGAGTAGCTAATGTTTGTAGCTACTAGCGTCGGCGTGTCCGCTTCGGGAACTAGCGACGCGAATGAATTATTTATTGGCAGCGCAGAGGGCGCTGGGGTCGGGGCTTGAATGCCCGGGGAACGTGAGCGCGACGATGGCCGTTTGTACGGCGTTTGACGGTGAGCGCGGGGTGCCGTTGAGCGGGAGCGCGGGATGGACTTCTTGTTCGTCGCGGCGGGGTCGCTGATGGGCTCGGTGCCCTGCGCGATGACGACGGCGGGTTGCTCGGCCGCGATGGCCCTATTGTATTCCGTCCAGAGCGACGGGTGGAGGCTCATTGCGAACGCTTTGAAGCGGAACGGAATTCAGAAGGGTTTGCCATTCCGGCGGTGGCGGTTGGGCGGGCGGGGGTGAAGTTAAACCTCCCTGCCGGAGAGGCAGGGGGGTGCGCCGAGTGAATTTAAACGGCTATCCCGAGCCGTGCAAAGGGACCTGCGGGTCACGGTGTAATGACTCGCAGGAAAAGAACCTACCGGGCCCTACGTGGAGGTCCCTATCAAGCCCGAGGCAGAGAACGCAGCCGGTATAAATACCTAGCTACGCCCAAACAGACACTCGGGGATGGATGTGTAGCAGGATCGGAAGGGTGGGAAGGAGACACTCAGGGCTTGACTATGACTCTATCAAGGGCCAAGGTTCCTGAGCCCGACCAAGTACTATCGTTTGCCTCTGAAGGAGGCAACCGAGGGGCGCTTGGGTCACGCACCCACTTGCCTTCTGTTGACACCGAGAGGTTTCCGGCAAGCGACCACTAAAGTGTGGATTTCGTCGAATAGAAACAGATGCACTTAAAAGTGCAGTTTTTGTTTGTGTAGCGCGACACAATGGGTGCGAGCGAGACGGCGATACGCAGGTGCGGCGCAGGTGCGATGCAGGTGCGAAGCAGGTGTGCAGCAAAGCCGGTCGGTCGTAAAAGTACACAAAGGCGGCAGAGAGAGCGGTCGTAAACACGTCCGTTCCCGCCGGCGGTCGTGATCGGTCTCCGAGCATAAGACGTGTGTAGATTTGTGTCGAGCGATTCCATTCTATGAATTTTTGTCCCGAACTGATTGTGTCACTATCATGTCATTTTTTTAGAATTTGCCTCCAAATTGGTTATATTTCTACTAGTCGGATTAAAAAATTTATTTTTGTATATTATGACAGCCAGATTCACGAGGTATAAATACTATAGGCTATATAACTTCACGCTACGAATTTAAGGAGCGGAGCAGTAACTATGAACGAGAAGCATTATGGCAAGCTGTAGGCAAGTAGCAAGTACGGGAAGTGGGACAACGATAGGGTTTAACACGGGCGCGTTGGAGTCGGCGCCGTGGTGAGCGTGTAAGGGAGCGTTCAAGTACGTAACGCAGTTTTTGGAGATTTTTGACCCCCCCCCCTAGTAAAACGTTACGTAACCACCACCAAGTGACATTTTTTACCTGAAAATCACAATTATGTCACAAAAAGGTCACAAAAAGTCACAAAAAAACTCTACGCGACCATTCTGAAGGGTTAAAACAATGTTACGTAACTAGTAGTTCTAAACCCCCCTCCCGCCCCTGTAACGCATCGTAACGTTTCAGAAGACCCCTCCCCCGCCCCCAAATTCGTTACGTAATACTTGAACGCTCCCTAATATATTTAAAACACGGGTGAAACCGTGGGGCACGGTTAGTATGTAATAAAAGGGCGCAGTAAAACTGGTTTGCAAATATTTATTGTTTCGTTTCAGTCGAGGTCGAACTGGAGCAGGTCGCCGATGTCGATGTCGAGGTCGTCGATATCGCCGTCGACATCGCCGTCGCTGTCGGTGCTGGCGCGCTCCGCCGCAGCCGCAGCCGCCGCCGCCTGCGACAAGCTTACATTATTACAGGCATAAACATTAAAGCGACTTTAATATAACTAGAGACTCGTGAAATTATTTTTGTCACTGCTATATATCACGGATGATAATTCACGATGAGTTATATTTCACATGTAGTTATTATGCGGCAGGATACGACGACAAATAGACTGCAATAATTTCGCACACTAAGAAAGTTAAACTAAAAATAAATCAAAGCCTAATAAATAGTAAGAAATAATAATAAAATCAAAATATATCAGGACATTTAAAAACCTAAACTGACGCGCAACAACGTTTTAACAATTATAGAAATTTTAATAGTTCACTTACCGAATGAATTAACTCCAGTTTCTGAATTTTATAAAAAAAATTTGACAAAATATTTTATTACGACTTTGAACTGTATATTATGTGCAGGACATTTTTTCTAAAAAAAAAAAACAATATTTATGTACTATTTTCTGAGTTATTTAGTTTATGGAGTTAATCCGTTTGACAAGCATTCATATAAAACTAAAGTAAAAAATATATGAAATATTATATTATAAAACATAATGATATATAACTGTTTATGAACTGATATATAATGATATATAACTGACTGAACAAAATGATATATAGGTTGGGATTATAAAATATTGAATATTTTTTAAAGTACTAACTCGTCTTCTGGTACGCATACGTCTTCGCGGTCTCTGTTGTCTCGGTGCGGCGGGCGGCGCGGGGGCACCGCCCTCCTGCTCCGAGTGGGAGGACTCAGCGGAGCTGCCGGCTTCTGCGAGTCCCATCACTGCGTTGCGAATTAAATTCGACGCCACTGTTTATTAGCATAATAGGAAAGAATATATGTACATATATAATTTAAATATTTTTTCAGCAATCAGATAAACGGGTCACCTGTTGATAAACGGCCACCATTGACAACTGCAACACCGGGGGTATTACTGTTACATTGCTAACTGTGGAGAACGTTTCTTAGCCCCTTTTTGAAGAACTCCATGTTTGTGCTGGGTGAAACCATACTCGGTAAACCATTCCGTAACGTTAGCGTACTGTGACAGTAAGTTCCCAGAGAACCTTGGTATTGTAGCGATTAGGCTAGAATTTAGGGTACTGGGATGAGTAGTCAACTCACGGCGGAAGGTGCTAGTTTGGAATGGTGATGAGGGCATCATATCGAAAAAGTCATCAGAACAATTCTCATTATATATGAGGTAGAATTAGGCATGGAAATTTTTACTTATTTCGTATTTGTTGAGCGACATGAAGTCTCATTTTTTATATAACAGTATCGCAGCAAAATTATATTTTATCACTGCTATTTCACAGGCATTAATTAAAAACCTGCAATATTTTACAAGTTATTTCATATATCACATAGCAGCGATGTATGAAATTCCATGCCTAGATAGAACAGAGAGCCAATTTATCTGCAAAGTTCTAAGTGGGGTTCCTAGACAGCATGTTGCTTCGGAATCGTCGACAATACTGGTGAAGGCAAGAAGAGAAAGGCAGGAACATAAAAGCCATAAAATATATTCTATTACCTTTAGAGAGTATCAGCAAGTTAACGAAATAGAAACTCACAATCGTCGTCGTTATCGGAGCCGGAGTCAGAGCCATCGTCGTTCTCGGAGCCGCCAGCCAGCTCCTCCTCCTCATCCTCCTCCTGGATACATGTCATCATTATAACAAATACAATTACAATTATTAAAAAATATTAATAGGTTGTTTAGTCTCCGAGACTGTTGAGACAGTTGTTCTCTCTCTTTTATCGAAGAGAGGGTTAACAAGTTTTATGTGAAAAATCTTACTGTGATTTTAACTCGGCATAAGATGAAAAAAGAAAACCGTGAAATACCACGCCCCAGATGATAAGAAGCAAAATTATTTTTAAGCTTTTGTTACACATCAAAAGTATTCTTTTATCTGTGTGCGTGAGTGCGTGTGTGTGTGTGTGTGGTGCATGTGTCTATAGTTACCGCATCGTCGTCGTGGTCCCGCTTGCGTCCGACGTCGTACACCTTCACGCAGGACTCCTGCATCTGCTCGTACTCGCCCATGTTCTCGACGAGCGCTATCTGCGTGCCGTACCGCGACACGCCCAACGAGTATATGTTCCGCTTCACGTCTATCGTCGCTGAATCAACAAATATACATGTATAGGAAATAGATAAAGAACGGACATGTATCCACCACTTACCCGCACCTGGAGATCCTCTTCCTTTGGGGTACCCCGGCTGAGTTGATGGCTTAAGTCGCTGGTTGCTAGCTAAGGCACTTTATTGAGTCACTGGCACACGAGGTTTGATAACGTTTAACGGCTTTTGAATATATTTTATATTTATTTGTCGGAGCGGTCACTCTCAGCGCAGCTCGCTAGTAGCGGGATTCTCAGTTACTAATTTGATAGAGGGCAGCACTTGTTGTACGTAAAGTGCGTTTTTGTTAGTAAGTTGACAGATACATTCCGTTTGTAGAGATAAAGATAATAATATTAATACTAGATGGAGAATGAGTTTGTGCTGACATCTAACATAAATTAAATACGGAACATGCCGCCGACCTTAAAATAACTATCTTATTTTAAAGAAAACAATATAAACTAACTTAACATAGGGCTAAAATTAGGCTAGGGTTATAATATTACCTAGTCAATAGGTAGAGGACAGACCTTTACTACAGGTCTTTTGGTAAGGGTGTTGTTACCCATGCGTACGGTTACAACGCGAACAACACCGTCCGCGCCCGGATGAAGTTTATGCACACGAGCCAGGCGCCACTGCAGTGGAGGGAGATTGTTGTCGATTAGTACAACTACGGTACCCTCGGCGAGGGGTGTGTTCATTCTATCGCGGAACCATTTACTTCTTTGCTGAAGTTGATGAAGATATTCAACGCTCCAGCGTTTCCAAAAATGTTGTAAGGCTTGTTGGATGATTTGCCATCTAACAAGGCGACTAGGATTATCAGTTGTTAAGTCAACTTCAGCCAAGGTAGTCATTGGTCCCCCAACTAAAAAATGACCAGGTGTAAGAGGTAATGGATCAGTAGGATCATTACTCTGTATGCAAAGCGGTCTTGAGTTAAGTACGGCTTCAATTTGACATAGAAGTGTATTAAATTCATCGTTATTTAAAGTAAGTTGCCCTATGACCCGGTAAAGATGCGTTTTCATACTTTTGACTGCAGCCTCGAATATACCACCGAAATGGCTTGCATAAGGCGGGTTAAAATGCCAAGTTATCGATAGGTGTGTTAATTGTTCATTTATATGAGCTTGGGTTGTCTCACTTTGTAAAAAGGTATGCAAATCTTTCAAGTACCTATCGCAGCCAACAAAATTTCGACCGCAATCTGAATATATGTCAGTACAAAGTCCGCGGCGGGAAATAAAACGGCGTAAAGCGTTAAGAAATGAATCTGTCGATAAGTCTGGTACCAATTCTAAATGCAGTGCCTTCGTTGACATGCATACAAAGACGCATACATAAGATTTGTACTTTTTCGCGTTGCGATATTTACTTGACTTCAGAAAGAAATGTCCTGCAAAATCTACGCCTACATGTAGGAACGGCCTGAGGGCGCGTACTCTTGCGGCAGGAAGCGGAGCCATGGGCGGCTGCGGAGCAGACGGCCGTGTGCGAAAACAGCGAACGCAGCGGCGTGTGTGCATGCGGACTGCATCACGGGCAGATATAATCCAGTAGTTCTGAGATAAAAGAAATTGCAATGTCTGCGGACCTACGTGTAAATGTAATTTATGAAAATAGTCTATAAGTAGGGTTGTGAAGAAATGTTTTTTAGGTAAAATGATTTGATGCTTGGCATCGTAAGAGATTTGGGCACGTTGTATCCTACCGCCGACCCTGAGAAGCCCAGCTCCATCGACGAAAGGCTTCAGCTTTTGGAGTTTATTCGAACAGACATCATTATCTTTCAGACGGGAAATGTCGTTAGCGAACTGATTTTGCTGCACGAGACTAATAACTCGATTTAAAACGAATTTTGTTTCAGGGACGGTGATCCAAGAAGACGAATAAGATTTTACTTTACGACATTTATAATAAAATCGAAATATTATGGAAACAACGTGCAGCAATTTCGGTAATGACGAAAATCGTTCTAGAAATTGTAAATCAAGAGTTACTTGTTTGGATATAAAAACGTAATTTCGTCGTTCTTCATTAGTTTGTAAGTCAACGTTAGAAATAGGCCAATCAGATTGGATCTGCTTAAGCCAGGTAGGCCCATTAAACCACAGCCCATGGTCTAAGTTGGATGGTAGCACACCTCTGGATGCTGGATCCGCGGGATTGTGCTCGGAGCGCACGTGACGCCAGTGCGCGGCAGGCACGCGGCTCGCGGTTTCCGTGACACGGTTAGACACGAAAGTACGCCATTCATGTGACGATGAGCGTAGCCATGCAAGTGTGACCGCAGAGTCACTCCAAGCATACACATTTTCGATGGATAGAAGGTTAGTGTAGGTAACAAGTATTTTATTTATTAACTTTGATAAAAGAAAGGCGGCACATAGCTCTAAGCGCGGAAGCGTTATACGCTTCAAAGGCGCAACCTTTGTTTTAGCAAGGAGAAGATAAACATGAACCGTGTCTTGATTGTCAATGACACGTAGGTATACGCAAGCAGCGTATGCCTCTTTTGTGACAGGCTTGACCTCAGATACTGATTCAAGCTCCCAAAACTTTTGTAGTTGCATGTCAAGCTGATATGTACTAATATTCACGCAGACTTGTACTGGCAATGAATGGGATATTTTACCGTTAAGTAGGTAACCAAAAATATTATTAATGGCCACGGGTGTACCCTGTGGGCCTTTAATATTATCATTTAATAAGATACTGTCAGTATAATCTGACCCTAGTAGAAGTTCCAGGGGACGCGCGGAACGTAATTCCGGGTCCGCTAGTGGAAGATTTTGAAGATGACTTATTTGCTCGAAAGTGCTCGGAATGCTTGGCAAGTAACTCGTTATCTTCGGCAAGATAAGAGCTTCGATAAATAGTTTAGGTTCTGATTTGTTGTGAGGCGTAACTTCACACATACCATATCCACGTGGCTGCTCATTTTGATCGCCTATTCCAGTCACAGTCATGCTAGTCTTGGCACGATAACGTTGTAAACCAAGACGTTGGACGCACGACTCCGTAATGAGAGTGGCTTGAGAGCCTTGGTCGACAAGGGCGCGCAAAAGACGGGGTATGCAGGGTCCCGCATCCATAGAACGCATGTTGACCAACGCGGTGGTAAGTAGAACCGCACAGTTATTCCTGTGCCCAGAAACACCACGCAATGATGTGGGCGAAGAAGAAAGTTCAGCTACTGAGGTCGGCTCAGAGTAAGAGAAGTTACATTCGCTTGTTAAAGTAGTAGTTAAAGTAGTAGTAGTAGTATTCGAAATCACATCTTCGTGTATAGAAGTATGATGACGTTGGGAACACACACGACAGTTGTGTCGCGATTTACAATCACTGATATCGTGACCAGAAAATAAGCAATTGTGGCAAATTTTGTTATGTTCGATAAAGAATTTCTTCTCGGATAAAGTTAATTTATAAAACTTATCGCATTTATTTAATGGATGTGTATTATCTTTGCAATAATTACATTTAATGTAACGACTGGAATCAGTGGCAGTCGCAGCATGAACATTCATTATACGCGTGGTACTCGTATGTGCAGACGACGCATCCCGCGCCTGTGATTGTGCAGCGGCGCGCAGAGGATTCGACTGCGAGCGCGCCATCGCTGCGCGTGAAAAAACAGCTTGGCGTGATAAAACGTTAGACATACGGCGACCTGCGGCTCCTTCGCTAGCCGCGCCCGCGACGGGACTGAGTGATGCGACGGAGGACATCACTTCAGTTGCCGACAACTCTTTGTCTAAGTGTTTGGTTGCTATAATTCGATTATTCTGATAACGATTCAGTAATATTTGCAAAGCGTTATTATAGTTATCTCCAGTTATGGGAAGTAACTTTATTAAATTGTAAGGTTCACCCCGTAAGGATAAAAGCAAATAACGGAAACGTTCAACATCCGATAATTGTTTGTTTTTATGTACTAACGATGAAAACAAATCGTAAAATGCATTCCATTCAGTTAAACTACCGCGAAAAGTCGGTAAGGCAAGTGTCGGTAGCTGAATTTTAGAATGAGAACAAGTAGTAGGCGGTGCGCTCGCCAAACTTTGTCTACGTTGAATTTTTATGTTATCCGCTATTATTTGAACTTTATAGTATAAGTTGTCGAATTGATTACGTATCTCTAATTGTTCTTCAGGTTTAAACTCGCCGGTTTTTGCTAAAAGTTTTTCAATTTTACCCTGAATAAGGAAGAACTGCTTGTTAACATTATTTAGTTCCTTAACACGGGCACGAAATTCCGCTTCATCCGTAGAACAATCAGCCATACGTTGGATACTATTCATGAAAACTTCTCGTTCAAATGTTAATTGTTGTAGTTCCATAATGAATGTAAATAATAGATATGTTTGTATAGTGTAGTAGAGAAATAGTTAGTTGTTAAGAACGCAGTACACTGCCAGCAATAAGATACTATAAGATATGTTAATATGAGAGGTAATACTATTAATTTGTGGTATTTGTAGTATGACTATACGGGGATATTCAGCATGCAAAATTATAAGTGTGTCTAGTACGCAATACGTAGACAGCTTATTACAATTTGCAATGTGAAGTTATATTATGTTATAATAATGTAGGATCGATTAGCGTAGCTTGCTCTGGAGCGTGTGCATAAGATATTAGATAAGACTTGTAAGGGAACGTTGACGCGAGCGCAAAGTGCCGCGTTAAAAATAAGATACGTTTACCCTCAAGATAAAATAAACTTGAAATTGTTATAAATTCGCTATTATTACCTATTAATTCATTAGGAAATGAATTAGTACGGTTCGAAAAAACAGTACGCGGTGGTATTGTCGAAAAACAAATACGCTAAGCCTAGGTAAAGTGGAAAGTTTTTTTTATAAAAGATAGGTTGGTTTGATGATAAATTTTGATGTTAAAAATTATAGAAAATTTTATATAAAGGTCTAATATGCCAGCACAAACCCTAAAGTCCTTGATAATCCGGCTCGAAGGACCAAACAAATGTATAGGAAATAGATAAAGAACGGACATGTATCCACCACTTACCCGCACCTGGAGATCCTCTTCTTTTGGGGTACCCCGGCTGAGTTGATGGCTTAAGTCGCTGGTTGCTAACTAAGGCACTTTATTGAGTCACTGGCACACGAGGTTTGATAACGTTTAACGGCTTTTGAATATATTTTATATTTATTTGTCGGAGCGGTCACTCTCAGCGCAGCTCGCTAGTAGCGGGATTCTCAGTTACTAATTTGATAGAGGGCAGCACTTGTTGTACGTAAAGTGCGTTTTTGTTAGTAAGTTGACAGATACATTCCGTTTGTAGAGATAAAGATAATAATATTAATACTAGATGGAGAATGAGTTTGTGCTGACATCTAACATAAATTAAATACGGAACAATACATACCTTCACTTATTATCTATACTAATATAATAAAGCGAAAGAGTTACTTTGTTTAAATGATAGCCAGATTTAGTAGTATAGGCTGTCTAGCATTATTAGGCTACAACTCTCAGCTAGCCTTAAATAATAATTTTTGTTAAGTAACTCAGTATAAATAGTGCACCCTAATTGCTTTATCCGCGTGCGCTGGCCTAGTGGTCCATCATCATTTCAGCCGAAAGACGTCCACTGCTGGACATAGACCTCTCCCAAAGATCGCCACAACGACCGATCCTGTGCTGCCCGCATCCAGCGGCTTCCCGCAACCTTTACCAGGTCGTCGGTCCACCTTGTGGCGGGTCTGCACACGCTGCGTCTTCCGGTACGTGGCCGCCACACGAGAACTCTTTGACCCCATCGGCCATCTGTTCTACGAGCCACGTGCCCCGCCCACTGCTACTTACGTATAGCTATTCTTCGGGCTATGTCGGCGAGTTTGGCTCTCCTGCGGATCTCCTCATTTCTGATTCGATCACGCAGAGAAACTCCGAGCATAGCCCTCTCCATTGCCCTTTGAGTGACTTTGAGCTTTCTTATGAGGCCCATAGTTAGCGACCACGTCTCAGCTCCATATGTAATCACTGGCAACACACACTGGTCAAAGACTTTGGTCTTGAGACACTGCGGTATCTTAGACGAGAATATGTTATGTAGCTTCCCGAACGCTGCCCAGCCGAGTTGGATTCGACGATTGACCTCTTTCTCGAAATTGGATCTACCTAACTGGATTGAATGCCCCAGGTAAACATAAGTTGGCGCTACTTGGACGTTCGACATAATCTTCGTCTTGTCCATGTTCATTCTAAGACCAACTCGTTCAGAGGCTTTACTGAGGTCATCGAGCATCGTACGGAGGTCCTCCATGGTCTCAGCCAAGACTACTATGTCGTCGGCAAACCGAAGGTGGGTGATGTACTCGCCATTTATGTTGATGCCTAGTCCTTCCCAGTCCAGAACCTTGAAAACATCTTCCAGTGCAGCGGTGAACAGTTTACATCGCCTTGTCTGACTCCCCGCCGCAACAGGATAGGTTTCGAGTTCTGGTCTTGCAATCGAACTGGCGTTTTCATACAAACACTTCAACACTTCGATATACCGGTAGTCTTCTTGGCACCGCTGGAGAGACTGTAGTACAGCCCAGGTCTCAATCGAATCGAAGGCTTTCTCGTAGTCCACAAACGCTAAACAAAGGGGTAGGTTGTACTCTTCGGTCTTCTGTATAACCTGCCGTAATGCGTGTCTGTGGTCTACGGTACCGAAGCCCTTTCGGAAACCGGCTTGTTCTGGAGGCTGGAAGTCGTCGAACTTGCGAGCGAGACGGTTCGTAATAACTCTCGAAAACAGCTTATAAACATGGCTCAAAAGTGAGATGGGCCTATAACTCTTCAATAGGGTATTGTCACCCTTTTTGAAGAAGAGTACCACCACACTTTTGTTCCATGCCTGCGGCGTTTTACCTTCGTGGATGACGGAATTGAACAATGTCTGAAGGGCCTCCAGTACTGGTTTACCACCCGCCTTCAATAGTTCGGCTGTGATTCCGTCATCTCCGGGAGCTTTGTTGTTTTTAAGCTAATTTTTTTAATAGTGGTTAGTGATATATAAATACAATATTCTACAAAACTCTTGCTCCTCAGTACATCAAAAAAAAAGTCCGCTATTCTATATACCTACTTACCTCTTTTACATAAGCCAAAATAAGTTATTTTGTGACAAAGTTATATTGAAAATTGAATAGTGGTTTATGATCGTTATTATTAGGCATGGCATAGTAATCCTTACGAACGAAAGTTAACTACATAATCAAGTCAATTTTATGTAGATAACCTTTGCCATTATTATAGCATGTTATTGGAGGAATAGTTTGGGAGATAATGTAAAATTAAAATAATTCAAAGCTCGGCTCGGGTCTTGTGTGCAGTAGTTCACACGTGTCAGAAGTAAAACCTTCAAAAATATAACAAAATATTTTCTTATTTATCCTAAATCAGCGGAATTCGAACTATCGGCCACTCGTGCGTACTGCGTATGAAGTCTGGTCGTCTCACACCACTAGGCCAATCCAACGACGATCACAATCATTAAAATCAGGATTTGCATTAACCGTGCATAATGTAAATGTATTCTATCTCATTCTCTCGTAGGCTAAATCCTATGATTGTCATTTTTTACTGTCGCTTTTTCGTTTCATCGCGAGTTTCAAACCACAACGGTGCTAAAGAAGTCTCACTTCAAAATCTCAACCGATGTGGATAAAACTGACGGCACTGGGCGATAAGATCATTACAAAAACAACGGTAACCATCGTGAGATCGGTAATCCATCGACAGTCATCGCTACCATGACGACTTAAATCATCATCATGACTTTCTCGATAGCTGGGTATCTACTGACCGATCCCGAAACACGTCAAACCGAAATAGTTACTTTAAAGGGTTTACCACCACGATGTGCATGATGGTTGGATGGGCCCAGTAAGGTAAAGATCCTACAAGTAGAGCTAATCCCGGAATTCGTTACGCCTAACCTTGCTACTGTATCGGGTGTTAAACATATTTTGATTCATCGCAAGAAGACTTGCACGACACATGTCAAATGTTGATTTTAGAGATGTAGCATAATTTACATTATAAGTTGATCTTACGATTATCGATTATTTTTAGAGCTAGATATAATCGATAATACGAGTATGCTTTAAATGAGTTGAAGGCTGTGTAAGCTGTGCAAATGAAACAACAAAAATAAAATATAACAACAATTGAAATTGCAATTTGGAACACTTGACGTCTGACTCCAAAACAACAAGATTAATTCTTCCAGTCAATATTCTTCGTTGCGTGTTGTTGGAGTAAAAATGTAGGAATTACGTAAATATATTTGTTTATTCGAAATTAAACAAGAAACTAATAAATTAAATGCACATCGACATCCATTAATTCAAGTAATTTTCTCTAGTTTTAAGTCATATAGAAAGTAACAAAAAAAGGAAAATTCACAAAATCATAGAGGAAGTTATTTAGGATTTTATCGTGTAAAATGTTTTTATAACGTTTATCAGTATCGAATATATTTTTTTATTGATAAATGATAGTCGAAATACGTGTTTATAGAGGTTATGCCATAATTTGCAAGATAACAATTTACGTTCTATGGATGTGTCATGCAAGTCTCCCGGACAGAATTATCGATAAACCCTAGTTTAGCGGGAACTACCAGGCTAAGCTAACAATAAGCGTTTGGTTGCAACTTACCTATACTGGAGTAATCGTAGGGATCTAAGGTTTTGAAACTGGTGTCGAACTGACTCCTCTCCTCGGGGTCCTGGTCCGAGAAGACGGCGTAGAGCGCGGTGCATGTCGGGTTGAATATCACCTGCCAATGACATTCACCATATTCTAATCTCAAATTATTGCTACAATTTTGTTCCTGTAAAATCGCTTATGCAATATTGAGAGAGCTTCCTTATGAAATAGAGAAGAGGAGGGGATATTAAATAGGTTAAGATGTTATGGCCATGTCATGAGGAAAGATATAAGTCATAAGTTATGTAACAAAAAGTTTGTTGAAAGTGGTCAGTTATATCTACAGTCCGGTCACTGACAGAATGCATTCCTGACGTCTGTCACAACAGACGACTATTTTACGCGTCACAAAATGGCTGCTGTTTTAAAAAACAGTTTTTAAAACTTAAAAAATATACAAATACCGGTTATTAGACTAAAATACTATTTATTTTCCCTCTCCGAACTTAATATACTTTATTCCTTGTACAAAAATTAGGCATCCATAAATATGAGTGGCTACAATACTTGTATATTTCTATTAAAGGTGTGTCGGTCTGCCATTTTGTGTCGCTAAAACAGTCGTCTGTTGTGACTGACGTCATGAATGCATTAGCTCAGCGTCCGAACGGTACGGATGGATTGTATGAATACTGAGATGACAATTGATAAAGGAGAGTAGAAAAGGATAACATGTTATGACCGGTCCTACTTAGCTTGAGATAAGAGCAAGAAGAAGCATCTAATTTTTAACAAGTTCAAAAAGGAAGGTTTTATATTTAACTGTAGGTATGTTTTTCATTTTACGTCAATTGTAGACCGATATTAAAAAATATTTTTCTGTTTAAAAGGTTATAATAATATTCTTGAGGTAGTCCAATCGTCACCAAGTCGTCAGGATCCTATGGAAACTAGGAAAATACTCCAATTTTTAATATATTGTTACAATTTTAACCCAAAACGTAGTTAATTGGTTCTAGTCAAATTCTACATTCACACCGAAAATAAAAAAAAACTAAACACAACTGAAACGAATTCAAACTAAACACAAAAATTAATTAAAAAACAGATATTAAAAAAATGAAAATAACGGAATAAAAAGATAAGTTTAAAAATTGAAATAAAATAATTTTTCAGATTAACATAGGACTTAATGCGGGGAAGGTTTAGACTATATATACTTTTTTTATTGTCGATAATGGGTAAGTAAAAATAGTAATAATAAAATTAAAAAAAAACATCTCGCAATGAAATCAGATAAGATATACAGCTCCCGGGGAACGTTAAAAGCATTTTCACGTGAACGAAATCGCGGGCTCCGGCTAGTCGTTGTATACTCACTTCAGATTTATCCAGCGTAGGCACTGTTTTCAACAAATGAAACGTCCTCAAATCCCACACCTCCGTGTTTGATATCACCTGAAATGAAAATTTGGTGTTTAAGCCGTCGCCTTACCTCGGGTAGAAGAGGACTCATTACCCGGCCGTGGGACACGTACACACCTATTGTAACAAGTAACCTACACAATACCATAAACAAAATAGCGTGTGCAACTCAGCGTTAAGTTCTAGAAATATACGACGTAAACCGAACCGACGTATATCCCAGTCTCTTTTTTTTTAATTTCCTTACAAAGCCCAGGAGTTGCCATACAAAACTGTATTAATTACACTCAAAGCAAAACCTTAAAAATACTTTTAGCAAATTGGTAATAAATGTTCTACTATTTTGGATTTTATCACAATAGAAATAAATATTAGACATAAATTAAAAAGCGTAGTCTTCAAGAATGTATCAATTTAAGTCCGGTAGATCGGTCGACCGTGAGTTAAGTAAATTCGCCGATGACGTAAATCGAAAAAAAATGAAGTTAGTTTGAAGAATGGTGTCAAAATGTTATTTGGCGAACATACATACATACATACATAAATCACGCCTCTTTCCCAACGGGGTAGGCAGAGACCACGTCCTTCCACTTGCTACGATCCTGACATACAACTTTCGCTTCCTCAACATTCATCAATCTTTTCATGCATGCTCGTCGGTTTAGAGTACTCTGGACCTGACCTTTCTTCAAAACGTCCCCGATTTGATCGTGGAACGTTCGTCTAGGCCTTCCTCTTCCAACGTTCCCAATTACACTCATCTTATAAATCTGTCTAGTCAATCTTCTTTCATTCATCCTCTCTACATGCCCAAACCATCTAAGCATTCCTTTCTCAATCCGTGTCACTACATCTTCTTTCACACCACAACGTTCTCTTATTACACTATTTCTTATCCTGTCACTCAATTTCACTCCTATCATACTTCTTAGCGCTCTCATTTCTACTGCATTTATTCTACTTTCATGTTTTTTCTGCCATACCCAGCTTTCACTTCCGTACATGAGTGTTGGAACTAACACTGCTCTATGTACAGCCAGATGAGCTTTTCTAGAAATTTTCTGGCTGTTCATAAAGGCGTGCAACGCCCCATTCATGATGGCGAACATCATGATGAAACCATAGTATGGTGGTAGGGTATATTCTAATGCCCGCCTGGTTATCTACCACCCTCAAGCACCAATAGATGTGTTCCGGCAGCTGCACTTAAGAGACAGTCCTTCACTAGGCTTTGCATGTTTACAGTCTTGGGTCACATAGTCACTTAATATCAACTGAGATTGTTGTCATAACGCTAGACCTATAAACGATTTAAAAAGAAAACGACATAACTCAAGGATTGACTGTATCTAATATAACACACCTTATTGTTTTCTAATATATATATATATATACTAGCTGTGCCCGCGGTTTCACCCGCGGATAATTGAAAAGAAATCGCTGATTGATGATTTATAATACTGCAGTATAGACAATATTTTTATCGGGCGGCCAGGGTTATGCGTCACAACTCACGCGGCTCGTTCGCGCCACTACACCTATAGTCATAGACCCGAGCCGAGTGTTGAATTATTTTAATTTTATATTATCTCTCAAACTATTCGTCCAAATGGCATGCTATAAAGGGCAAAATTGATCTACATAAAATTGACTTGATAATGAAGTAACTTTGTTTCGTAAGGAAGTAATATGCCATGACTAATAATAATGCTCATAAATTACTCTCCAATTTTCAATAAAACTATGTCACAAAATACCTTATTGTAGTTTATGTATAGATGTTTAAGGCTCGCTGAGACATGTAGCCTAACATAGCCTATTCCTACTGAATCTGGCTATCATATACAAAAATAGTTTTTCGAATCCGACTGGTAGTTCCAGAGATTAGCATGTTTAAACAAACAAACAAATAACCAAAAAACCTCTTCTGCTTTATTATATTAGTATAGATATATATATTTTAATACTAGCTCGGTACATTGACTGTACTGTCCCTGATGGTAAGCACAGTACAATACAAATACAACGGCGACCACCGAGAGATCGAAACCCTTCGACGGTCGCCGCTGTCATGCCGGCCTGCATAAGTATCTCTTCACGTTACGCTTGAGGGACCCGATGCCATAAGAAGGAGGGAACACCTTGGCCGGGAGATAGTTCCACAGTTTCACGGTACGACAAAGATAAGATACAGCGAACATTCTAGTTCATACCGAAAATATAATACTTTACTCGTATTTGTTGCTTGATGTCGTGCGTAAGTACACCTGTCTTATTCTATCGCGCTCATCTATCTCACTCGATTTATTGCATAGTACTTTCTCTTTCTCTCTCTCGCCAAGTGACTATTTTATATGCCTTTTATGTGAGAAACATTGCAGTAAAATTCGACCTTGGATTCTACTTCTACATTGTTAAAAATATCAATGGTAATTTTACAAACAAATGTATTTAGCCAAAATTAAAATATGGTTTTGTAAGAATACAAAACTTTATGTGTAGGGTTTATACATAGAGATTGTAAAATTACAACACATTTTTGTAAGTTTCTTCACATGTCTAGGAAAACTACTCGTATAGTATTATAATTTTGGTTCAGCATACATTGTTTTGTAATTTTATTGGTACTTTTGTTTGTAAAACGATTGTAATTTTACAAAAAAAAAAAAATTACAGTGCAACATTGCCATCACAGTGACTTCTCTTTTAGTTTGTCTCGTTCCGGTTGTTTTTGAATTGTACCGCGTTTACCATCAGGCAAAGTGCAGTCACTTTGCCTCGCTACGATGACAAAGAAAACTGTCATTACATTTAAAAATGTTTCACTTATAGAAAGCGTTAATTTCTTACCTCGAGTCCGTTCGGATGGAACACACCGCTGTGCGTTTGGTTCAGCTTGTCGAACTTGTGTATCTCCTTGCCAGTGTTCACGTCCCACAGGACTCCGTCTGGAAAACAACATACGCCTTCATAACTATGGGTTTTACATTTAAATAAGCTCGTTTGATATTTGGGAACACAGCAAGAATGAACGAATGGACAAACTCTTTGTTCGATGTTTTTGTTCATTATGAAGTTCACGATACACACTAGATATGATCTAACTAAAAACAGCACTGTATTTAATCTAAATGACAGATGCAGCTCAAACTCCGCGCCAAAATGACAAACAGTTGTGCCGTTGCTAACAACAACAAAAAAAAATGAATTTGTAACAATAGACAAATCATCCATTCCCGATACTTTTTTGACTGAATGTACGTATAACAACACAAGCCAACGTTCAGCCACTATGAGAACCTTGGAGCTTGTTGCCACATTTTCACGGCTGAGTGCTCAGGCCCGGTAAAGTTGTAAAAGCCTTCTGAGGCTTCAGGGCCCTGAAGGCTACCATTATTTTCAGATTAAATAAATTTGCTAAACACTAGTTTTCATACGTCTATCTTCAAAAACGACTGATTTTCATACAAGCTTTCATCCCATTTTTCACCAGGGGTTGAATTTCCCAAAACCCTTCCATAGAGTTCACTTACAGTGTAAAAGGAACTCGCATTTTCACGGTCCTAGCCTCAGTAGTTTGAGCTGTGCGTTAATATGTCAGTCAATCAATTAGTTATCTTTTTGTATGTAACTAGATAAGCCGTTGTCTTAGACGATTTGTATGTGGAAACATTTTTTTAATTTAAATAAAAAGCATACAACAGAAACACTTCATTTTAGTGCATGTGAGACCGCACGTGACGTCATCATTCAATAAATAAAATTAGAGGTTAAATATATGGTAAGAAAACTACGTGCAAAGTTGAGTTTACTAAAGTTTCTGATAAAACCTATGAAATTTCTTCAGCGTATATATAATTTTAAAGTGACTATTTCTACACTTCCTCAGCACTCGGCCGCGGAAGCGTGCCAACACGCTCAAGGTTGCCAAAGTGGCTGAACCTTGTCTTGGGCTGTATGTTACCTTAATTGGCTAGTTGACCCTTTTTTAAAGTAGGTCTTAAATTATTAATTATTGTCCGATTAGAGGAAAAAGAATATTACTAAAACATAGTAATGGGCCTTATAATAAAGGGCCTAGAAAACTGCAACATTTTATTTTAAAAGTTTACTTTCGTAAACAGGCGACACCGCTGTCAGCCATATTAGTCTATATATTATCTTGCCTGTGACGTCATACGGGTTGTAAACAAATATTTGACATTTATCAAACGTTCATCATTGTAAAAAGCTCGATAGTTTTTATTATTAAAATGACAACGTTTACTAAATGTCAAATTTTTGTTTACAACCCGTATGACGTCACAGCATAAATATATAGACTAATAGGTCTGACAGCGTTTTCAGAGAACAAAATTAAAAATGAAAAAAAAAAACACCTTTTTAATTGAAATTATGTAGCCATCTTCCACATTTAATATCTGAAATCGATAAATATTGATTTCTTAAGTCAAATACTACAGAAAATATTTATTTATTGCGCCAAATTAGATATGAGGCAAGTAGCCTATTGTAATAAAGTTGCGAACTAGCTAATTCCCTATCCGTATAAAATTCGATGTAACTAACTATACATATATATATATATATATGTTTAAAATACGTATATATATTTAGTAATCTGGCAATTTGGTCCTACACTAGCTAACCAATAAAAATGAAAGAGAGAAGGTCCCTTACAGAACCTATGTACCTGAGTGGTAGTCGTCAACTTGTGAATTGTATAGATACGTATCGAAGTGGACAGTCCGTAAGCGGTCTACAAGTGTCAGTCTGACGTCACCCAGAGCATTTAGTTGCCCAAGAAGTGTCACGTGAACATACCTGAGAGCACCAACTCGTCGGTGGGATTGAAGACGGCCCTGTTCTTAGCGTACTGGTTGCTGATGGCCGGCGTCAGAGTCATCAGCTCACTGCCGGTCCTCGTGTCGAATATCGTCGCGGTCTCCCCCTTCGTGCCTATTATCCGATCATCGGACATTTTGGAGAATTCCACGTACTCCTCGTTGTCCAATTGAAACCTGGCCAAATTAAAAAAATATATAAATATTATTTTATCGTTATACGTTTGGTTAGGTGGCCACAATCTCACCTGATGTTAAGTGACGGTGTGGCCCAAGATGATAACACGCTAAACCGCAGGCGGGCATTAGAAAAAGCCCTACCACCATGCTGTGGTTTCCTCACGATGTTTTCCTTCACTGAAAGCTCAGGCTCATTGCAGGGATTCGAACTCACGTTGGAGACTCTAATGTAATCTTATGCAAAGCCCAGGATATATTAATCTTCCAAACCGGAGCAAAATCTTAACCTTACCTCGAGTGTCTAATCTTTTTAGATACGATGGGAATTCCCATGGAAGAGATATCACACACACACACATGGAGCTCACGTCCAAATATCAAATGACTAATCGACAGTAAAACGCGCCTTGAATGTAGAACGCTTTATTGAAAACTTTTGTTTTTTCTACCGTGCATTTGTCGCTCCTTACCCCCCTACACCCTTCAACCCCCCCCCCCCTCAAGCTCCGGGGCTAGCTGCAAATCAAGCCAAATTGCGCGTGTCCCCTGTCTACCCTGCACAGGAGAACAGCATACTTCACCAGCTTAAATTTTGTCTCCACATGCCAAGTCATCAGCTCCATCGATCGAGCTTCAATTCGATTTGATAAATGTGTCACCAGCCTACATTATTATACGACTTAATTCATTGAGCTACAATGAAATAAAATAATATTTGCTGTGTCCAAATAACTCTCCATGGCTGTTCTCTCATCCTCTCTCCAGAGCGTCAAATGTGATATAATTATCCAGCTGTCTTTATCTTAAAACTCCTTATTACAGTTTTGCCGCTGAGGGAATGCGTTCCTGACGTTCACGACAGACGACTGTTTCAGCGACACAAAATGGCGGACCGACACGCCATTTGGGGTTGCCACTTTTACCAGAAATATAAAAGCATAAATAAAGTTAAAAAATATAATATACTGCTCTTTTTCTAAAATTCTATTTATTTTCCTTCTCGAACCTAAATATACTTTATTTCTTGTGCAAAAAATAGGTTAATAATAAATATGAGCAGCTGCAATACTTTTATATGAATGGTAAAAAATGGCAACCACGAATGACGTGACGAGACGCCATTTTGTATCGCTAAAACAGTCGTCTGGCGTCAGGAACGCGTTCTCTCAGCGGCCGAAGGGACGGGAAGGGTTTGTAGGGACAAAGTAGTAATGGATAAACATACTCACAGCAATTCAAATTCTTTCATATTCCAAAGAGCCGACAGAGGCCGCCAAGGCGTTGTCGCCGACGCCAATAGCAGCAGACCGTCCCTGCTAGCCTGCATGCAAATAACATTACATTACATTCGATAACATTCAACAAATTGGCGATGCAAACACCGCCTAACCATATTCAATGAACACACAAATATGGATAATTTCATAGTGACATTCCAGTGAGTTTGAACTATCTTGTAATTCCAGTGTTTAAACACTCTTTAATTCCAGTGAGATTGAACTATCTTGTAATTCCAGTGAGATCGAGCTCTCTTTTAATGACATTGAACACTCTTTTTTTTAATCCCAATGTGTTTGAAAACTCTTGTAATTCCAGTGAAGTCTCAAAGGTTCAGTCGAACCTTTTTTAATTCCAGTTAATTTGAACTGTTTTTAATTCCATCGAGTTTGAACTCTCTTTGAATACATTTTAAGGAGGACATTTCTCACCTCAAGCCAAATAATTATAAATATGAAGTGTTTATACAATAAAGGCAGGAGCTCCTACAAGCTGTGTCAACTGACCTGCATGTGATATATATAGGACTCGTGCACTTGATACGAGTTCTCCTCGACGCCGCTGAACAGATTGAATATCCTGATGTCGCCGGATGACGTCGCCGCGAGTAGTTGTTGTTGCGTCGGCTGTCGGACAGACATCAACATCAACAGAGTGCTGAGGGTTTATTTAAAACTAACCAGTTCTTCCCGCGCCTTCGCTCGCGTGGACTACAGAATGCCATCAGTATTGTAATGATCATCGCCCGCCGGTTAAAAATACTTATTATTTTATTTATGGGAAACCTAAATATTTTTCTAAAATAAAAGTATAAGTTACCCCTAATAAAATTAGCTATCTGCCAGTGAAAATCCCGTCAAAATTGGTCCAAATTTTCCGAGATTACCCAGGTCAAAGAGACAGACAAACATTATACAAACTGTTTTTTGTTAAAAATACCGTATATACTTTCATATGCATTTAGTAAAACACTGTTAGTTTGACATTACGAACAGACAATTCAATTTTATTTATTTGTACTGATAATGAGTTATGTGTGTGAGAGAGAGAGGTATATTATTTCTAATTCATTGTAACTATATCGCGGTGTATATTATACGCTCTAAAAAGTATGATAGGAGAGAAATTCAGTGACAGGATAAGAAATACTGTGATAAGAGAACATTGTGGTGTGAAAGAAGACATAGTGGCACGGATTGAGAAAGGGATGCTTAGATGGTTTGGGCATGTAGAGAGGATGAATGAAAACAGATTGACTAGACAGATTTATAAGATGAGTGCGAATGGGAACGTTGGAAGAGGAAGGCCTGGACGAACGTTCCACAATCAAATCGGGAACGTTTTGTAGAAACGTCAGGTCCAGAGTTCTCTAAACCGACGAACATTCATGAAAAGATTGATAATTGTTGAGGAAGTGAAAGTTGTATGTCAGGATCGTAGCAAGTGGAAGGACGTGGTCTCTGCCTACCCCGTTGGGAAAGAGGCGTGATTTATGTATGTATGTATATCGCGATGTAAGCTGGTTCTGAAGCAACATTGGAACATAAGTGGAAAGTTTACTCTGAAAATTATACCTTCCAATAATTCTTGTTCTGTTTCTGTGTATACAGCGCTTTGACTCGTGAACATTTGATCAGTTCTTTTTTTTATCATTATAGGTTTGACGTAGTGGCTACAATCTCAGCTGATGTTAAGTGACGATGTGGCCCAAAATGATAACACGCTAAATCTAGTGGAAGACTGGTTCTCAAGCGCAGCTGCCAGAACACACCTATTGGTGCTTGGCGACAGATTTTCAACTTGAGGGTGGTAGCTAGCCAGGCGGGCATCAGAAAAAGCTCTACCACCATGCTGTGGTTTCCTCACGATGTTTTCCTTCACCGAAAGCTCAGGCTTATTGCAGGGATTCGAACTCACATCAATCGACGTGATGTCTTACACGCTACTACTGAGCCATCATTGCTTCTAGGGTCTCATGAATGTGTTATTAGCTTGTGATCGTATAATGCGTTTACAGAAGTGGTTTTTAGAAATGATGCGTGTTTGTATTAAGCATTCGTATCACAATAGTCTGTGGTCATACGGATGAGAAAATGAAAGTGAAAAAGATAAAGAGCGTGGGTCGCCTGTCCTGGAGATACGTTCAAATCTTAGGTACCAAATAAAAACACGTACCCCGCAATCCGGCCAATTCGAACTGCTGAATGACAGGTCCCGGTTTTAATTGTTGAATTAGAATGTGATGCGATTTATAAGATTTTCAAGTTCTCATTTATAATGTGACATGTATTTGAAATGTGACAGACCTATATCGACAGCGAAAATAGGCGATGGTACTTGCACCGTCAAACATTTAATCCACTGACCATTTCAGGAAACGAATTACCGAGTGTCTCATACGATCTCCTTAAATGGCACTTCGGATTTGATGAATACGTATATAGAAAAAAAAACGAAAGCGGCGTAAACAGTCTGTGCTACGTATGCATTTTGTATTTATTTTCTTTACTTGGTTGCTTCAATTGTAATTATTAAAACAAGTCAATATATATATAACTGTCTGTTAGAACTTTATATTTTAGTTGATTTTCTCTTGTTACACCATTAAAGCAAATATTTTAGGTGTCTTCAGTGTTATTTGTATGGGTCGTCTTTTTAAAATTGACAAGGGAGCAGGAAAATGTTCGTGTAGTACGCGCGAGTGTCGTATTGGTGTGAGAGGTGTGTGTGTGTACTCACGTGGAATATGGTGTGCGTGAAGAACGCCTCGTCGTCCTGCAGACGGAGCGTGCGCACCGGCGCGAAGTGCGCGTGCGCGAACCGAGCGTCCGCGCGCCGGCAGCCCGCCGCGAACCCGAGCTCGCGCCGCGTGACGCGCGCGCACACGTTCAGCGCCTCGCCCGTACCGAACACGCACGCAGCGCCCCGCGGCTCCGGGCATTTGTGCGGCCTGCCATAATTATACATTTACTTATTTTTTACTAGCTGTGCCCGCGGCTCCGCTCGCCTAAACAACTTAAAAACCTTTTTTATTTTTTATTATTTTACGATAATAAAAGTAGTCTAAGTTATGCCTTATAACATCAGCTATCTGCAGTCAAAATCGAACCAACCGTTTCGGAGATTACCCGGAACAAACACACAGACAAAAATTTTAAAAATGAGTTTTTTTTATAGGTATCGTGTATACTTTCATATGCATTTAGTAAAAACCTATTATTATGACATTACAAACAGACACTTCAATTTTATTATATGTATAGACTAGCGGTGCCCCGTGTCTTCGCACTCGTTTACACAGTCATTATTTTCGTCTAATTACTTTATTTGCACTGCTATTTTTATTGACAATTCTTAGGCATATTATATTTCTCATGTACTTTTCATCAAATCCGGTTGAGAATTATTAAGAATCATTCTTTGAATATTTTTTTCAATTTCTAAAATTATTACTGACAGTCCTGTAGCCAATGAGAAATTGAGCAATAACTTATAATTGTCGTGTAAAAATTTTCCATAAAAATCGATTAAGCCGTTTTTGAGTTAAACTTAGGATTTAAAATCCGGACATACAAACAAACAAACAAAAAAGTCATATTCGTGATCAGTGTCCTTTATATAGGATGACAACTACCCGGAAATGTACAGATTACCCAATTAACAAGTAGTAATATTATTTTTCGTATACCGTGTTTATGAATGTATAATGATGTTTCCATGAATAATGTTGTGTGTTTGAGTGTGGGTGCGGGTGTGTGTGTGTGTGTGTGTGACGTGTGACGGAGTATGTGTTGTTGTTGTGATTATTATAAAAAAGGTAGAGTAAGTCAATAATATTATTGAAAAGGTTATATTGTACTGCGTAGTACATCTATAAATGACGGAGTTTTGAGCATATGTATGTTTTACAGAAGAATTTGCGAACAAATTGCGGTTCCTAGTACACTTAGTAGGTATTCGGAAATTTAATTTACTAACTTATGGGCAGTCTGTTATTGAGTGTTAACTAGATCATATAGGAATCGCATAAAAAGAAAGAAATAATGAGCGAGGTGCGATACTAACTCGAAGAGGTTAAACTGTGGGCAGGTGACGACTGGGTTCTTGCAGAGCGCGTGCTGGTTGTAGAGGTACTCGGTGATGATGGTGTGCAGCGTGACGCGGTGCTGCTGGCTGTTCGGCGAGTCCCCGGCGGCGACGCTCAGCTGCTTCTGCAGGGAACGCTTATGCTCGGAGGAAACTTGGGCCGGTAACGTGCTCACCGGTTGATTTTGTACTTTTCTGAACAATTATTTATCGATAATCAAAACTTATATACCATGTGACTGCAATATTTACAACACTAGCTCCCAGAGCACACTATGACCTGCCGGGGGGTCTATTCATAATAATATCAGCCTCTACAAATGTCTCAATGCTGGGCAAAAGCGTCTACCTAAGATAAGGCACGGGACTCAATCACCAAGTCCGATCACGACGTATTGCCGATTTCAAGCGCCGAGATAAAAACATTTCTATACTTTTCCCACACACAGTGGTACTCTACAAGAATGTTTCTCAAGCTTTCAGATTTCCTCACGATGTTTTCCTTTATCCTCAGCCGATAGTGTAACTAATTTGGATTAGTAACTGTTGGGTTCGCGTTACTTCCCTCGACTAACGAGGGGGGGGGTGACGCGTTCCCGGGGGACGGGCGGAATTTGTATGATGCAAATGTGCCGGCGACTCGAAGCGGAGATGAGGGGTCCGAGAAGGGGGGGGGGTGCAAATGTATGTAGATTTAAAAAAAAAATCGTTGCTACATGTTGGATTTCGAACCTGCGGACATCAAATCGATATTCCGCGCGTCTAAGCCACTCGACCACCACGACTTTATGTTAGTCAGTTTTTAATACATTTCTGCAATAATGATTAAAAGAAAGTGTTGGGGTCGCGTCACCTCCTCTCGGTGGGGGCGGGTGACGGATCCCGGTTTGGACGGGCTAATTTTATTTACGCCGGATGCCTCCGTCTCGTGGTGCCCTTGTTGGGGCAAACATTTTTACCATAAATGTTGGTAACCACTGATTTAAAACGTAAATTTTGCATTACTTTTTCAGGTTTTAGAAATAACTTTTATTCGTATAGCGTTAATATTTACCGAAGAATTGATACTTATAACTACGGACTAAAAAGTTGGGCCCTAGTCCAATTACTGGTAACGAATTATAAGATATTTTAATGTAGTTGAGAGTTGAACAAAAATCATACGTGCATTTCGCACGCGGTAGAAGTGAAATCTTGAGAAAACTAAACTAATAGGAAACACTGTACAATGTTTTCATCTCATTCTCTCGCAGGCTAAATCCTATAGATGTATATATATTTGTCTCTTTTTAGTGTCGTTTTATCGAGTTTCAAATCTCTAAAGAATAGAGTGAAGCAAATACCTGAGTTTAATAACGGTGGGTAAGGGGCTGTTCTCATCCGTGTGCAAGTTGTGCTGCGACGTGTTCAAGTCGATGCTGTCGCGATGGAACGACCCGACGCTGCTCGTGCGGGACGAAGACAGCCGCGGCTGACGAACAAACAACCGATCAGCACACAAACATTTAGCACAATATTTAATTACACTAGCTGTGCCCGCGACTACGTTTGCGTGGATTATCGAATGACGGATCCGGGGGTCGAGAGCACACGCAAATCGTGTTGTCCCCGCTCGAAATTACGCCGATCACCCGCCAGTTATTTTTAAAGTCAAAAATGCTTATTGCGGGTGATCCTTAGAAGATAGACATATGCTATCGTTGACTTTTTATAGGGCTTTTTGAAATCTACAACTGTGTAGAACATTTATTTGACATATCTGTTATGGTGTATTCCGCATAAGCCATTTAAGCGCTCTAAAAGCATCCTTCTTCCGAATGGATAAACCATTACCCGTCACTGCTTATTTCGTATGTTCTTTATCTAACCAAATGTATCCTATAATTTGGACAGATAACATAGCTAAGAATAATAAAAAAACTCATGTGAACGGGTTAAGTGGTTATCACGTGAAAAAAATAACATAAAGTGACAGACAGACCGAATGAAGTTGAGTTTTATAATATAACATATTACATAACACACTTCGAAGGATATTCCTAATTTCAGCACAACTTCAGACAAACTATTTATCTCTATGTTAGATTTGGCAACAATTTGTACAATATCTTAATAGGTAACATCTATACTAATATTATACAAGCTTAAGAGACTGTTTGTTTGCTTGCACGCATTAATCTTTGAAATTACCTGTCAGAACTCAAAAATTCTTCTCGCATTGGATACTGGAAGGGAGCTTCACGGGTTCATTGACAACATAGTGGACCGTTATGAAATTGTGCCTCCCATATTTTTATCGATATAGGTTTAGCATTATGGCTACACTCTCACCTGATCTTCCTAGTTTGAAGACTGGCTCTCAAGTGCAGCTGCCGGAACACAGCCATTGGTGCTTGGCGACAGATTTTCAACTTGAGGGTGGTAGCTAGGCAGGTGGGTGTTAGAAAATGGCCTATGGTTTCATCAGGATGTTGTCGTTCACCGAAAGGTGAGGCTCATCAGAGAGTGTTGTAGTGACGTCGGAGGCGTGCACTCACCCGTATCGGCGTGGAGGGCGTGTAGACAGGGGGCGGCGGGGGCGGCGGCGGGGCGGCGGGCGCCGGGGGCGGCAGGCCGGCCTCGCGCTGCAGCGTGGCGGCGCTCTCGGCGAGGCCGCGCGCGTTCAGGTGAGCGGCCACCAGCTGCAGCAGTTGCCGCTCGTTGTAGTTTATACGGGTCTGAGCGACCACGTTCGCCTGAAAATTGATTAACTATTTAAAAAAAAAACCTAAAAACAAACTTATACGAGAGACTTTGCTCGCTTTGAAAACAATATATCTTGTTCGCAGACTGTATTCTAGAAGTTCCACTATCATAGTTCTTTTTGTTTCTTAAATTTTGTCAAATGGTTAAGACAACTGTTGTAGATTCGGAATAAAAACCGGAGAAAAATAAAGTGGTTTATTATTGATATACGTTGTTCATCATAAGAAGTCCTGTATGAAGTGTCCCTAGAACGTAAATCGTTACGCCAAATAACGACGTAACCTAAAAACATGCATTTCCACTATCAATTATCATTATATAGAAAAATTATGACACTGATATATATTATAAAAACATTTTGCACTATGAAAACCCGAAATAACTTTCTCTATACAAATAGGTGAAAGTGAATTGGTTAAATGGCTCACCCTGTGTATGTTCGCTAATGATGTCTCGAACTCGGCGACCATGTGTTTACTCTTCCCGGAGACCCGCTCGAGCAGCTCGAGTGCGTACTTCTGGAACATTACGTGCTCCTGTCGCTTCTCCTGGAGTATCGGGTCGCGCATTAACACTGCAACATACACATTATTTATCATTATTTACAGTTAGGCCGCTGAGAGAATACGCATTGACGTCTGTCACAACGGACGACTGTTTTGAATTTTTGACCAAAAACTCAACAAATACCATCGAGCGACCACCCTCTTCACCAGATATGGCTCCAGCCGACTTTTTTCTTTTTCCTAAACTCAAATTAACACTTCGTGGCACCCGCTTTCATTCGGTAGAAAACATAAAGGAGAATTCGCGACGAGAATTAAACTCGGTTCCGAAAAAAGCCTTTAAAAAATGTTTTAATTATTGGATTATTCGTTGGCGTAAGTGTATCGTTTCTGATGGAGCATACTTTGAAAGCGATAAAATAAATTTGGATGAATAACTAGAATTTTATGTATTATTGATCTTTTCCCAGTACTTTTTTGACAGAGTAGTATAAATGCATCTAAAAAAATTAATTAGCCTCTCGTGGCGTACCCGCTCATTTCAACGGTCGCAGCAAACGAGAAAGACTTGAGTAATCTCAACCTTATTTGAATACCGCTAAGATTTACAATTGTTTCTGTAATGTTGCGTAATGTTGCACTTTCAATTTCACTCGTCATATTTGTTCATACCGTGTGCCTTATATCGTTTTTTAAGGAGTAGTAAACTCGAACAAAGTATTTGTTGATTTAAGAGTTTTTTTTTTCGAACTGACTATACTGTTAGCCTTAGGAGCCCTGGAGCCTTTACGGCTTTTACAGCTTTACCGGGCTTGGGGGCGAGCGCTTAAGGCGCTCAGCCGCGAAAGCTTAGCAACAACATCCGAGGGTACCAAAGTGGCCGGACCTCGGCTCGGACTGTTGCGCGTATGCAATAAGTCGCGATCTGGCTAATTCCCTATCATTCGATCTAAACTAACTATACATACATATATACATGTTTCTTCCCCCTGAGAGGAATTTGAGAGTGTTAGCGTTACCTTGTATCTGTGAGGTGGTGAAGAGCGGCAGCTTGGATATGATCTGGCGCACGGTGGGACAGCGCGCGAGGCCGGCGAGCGCGCGGCACGCGAGCCCGCGCAGCCGGTCCGCGTCCGTTATCGGCGACTTCACCATCATCAGCGCCAGCAGTACCTACCCGGAACCGTTTCAAACATTATACTCATTTCTATCCACAACATGTTTTGTTACTCCGTAGCCTACGGACACTCTAACACCGGAGGTATCACAACCGCGTTGCCGACCTTTAAACCCACCTACCCCCAAATAGATCTTGAAACCCTACTCACCGCTCACAGTAATGGCAAAACCTAAACCCAATTTTAATACTCAACAGGTGTCATTTTGGTGCTATCTAGCTGTACCCGCGGCTTCGCTCACGTGGACTACAGAATTATTGTTTATGAAGATATCGAGATATACTAGCTGTGCCCAGCGATTTCATCCACGTATAATAATTTAAAAGAAATCTCCGATTGATGATTTATAATACTGCAGTATAGACAATATTTTTATCGAGAGGCCATAGTTATGCGTCACAACTCACACGGCTCGTTCGCGCCACTACACCTATAGTCGTAGACACGAACCGAGTGTTGAATTATTTTACATTATCTGCTAAACTTTGCGTCCAAATAATATGTTATAATGGGCAAAGTTTATATCAACATAAAACTGTCATGATGATAAAGTAGCTTTCGTTCGTAAGGATTAATATGCCATAGGCAATAATAGTGCTCATTAATTACTTTACAATTTTCAATCAAACTTTGTCATTAAATATCTTGTTGTGGCTTATGTATGTATAAGATATAAGCATATGGTAATTAGGATTTCTTTTTAGATGTACTAAGGAGCAATATTTTTGTAGAACATTGTATTTATATATCACTAACCATTACGCCAGCGCACGCGGATAAAGCAGTTCGGGTGCGCTATTTATTCCGACTTACTTAACAAAAATCAATATTGAAAACTAGCTGAGAGGTGGAGCCTAATGCTAGATATCCTATACCATTCCCCGTGAATCTGGCTATCATATACAAAAACAATTTTCGAATCCGACTGGTAGTTTGAGAGATTAGCGTGTTTTAACAAACAAACAAAAAACTCATCCGCTTTTTATATTAATATAGATTTGGACAAGAAGTAAAACAAAAAAAAATCCAGCAATTTTTTAGTGATCCGCGCACACCGATAAACCTCAATCATTTAATTTATTTAGATTATTATTTGGTATCCAGAAAAACTCGAACGACAATTCGAATCCCTACAATGAGCCTGAGCTTTCGGTGAAGGGAAACGTCGTGTTGACACCAGAGCAGGGTTTCCAATGGCCGCCTGGATAACGTCCATCTTCAGACTGAAAACCTCTCGCCAAGCACGTATACTTTGTTGTGTTTCGGCAGCTGCACTTAAGAGTCAATTACCTCACTAGACTCGTACTATCCTGGTCCACATTGTGCCAAACATCAGTCGAGATTGTGGGTAAACGCTGATAAATATAAAAAAAGACTAAAGAAATGATACTAACCATAATACCATTGTTTGTTCTGACACTCTCCCAGACCTTCTGTATGACATCCTCGTAGGACTTCAGCGCTGTCTTCTTTTTACTGGAGCCCGTCACCGAGAACCGAGTAGTCGACGTGCCCGCCTGTTTAACACGACACAGTTATTATTTTTCATAACATTTAAACTATGTCCATTTTTTTACGTGACCTAGTAAATTAAAAAAAATTACGCCTCGAGAAATTGAAGTCTTTTTTATTTAAATGAATTATATTTTTAAATTGGTACTTACTCTATGGACGGGTGCGCACACGCAGTTGACGAGCACGTTCAGCGCCGCTTTCTGAACTTCTGGCTCCTGGACTATATCACCGTCTGCTGCATCTACACGATATATTACTCTAATATAATCATATTATACAATATAAACAATTTAGCTAATAGCCGTCGTTAGTCAAACAGATTACTGATAGATGGCGCCTTGAATGTATTTTCAATACCCTCAACCGATGGCATTCCTAGTGAAAAATTATATTACATTATTAGTCTATGTTTTTTTTATCGTTATAGGTTTGGCGTTGCGGCCACAATCTCAGCTGATGTTAAGCGACGATGTGAACACGCTAAATCTAGTGGAAGACTGGCTCTCAAGTGCAGCTGCCGGAACACACCTATTGCTGCTCGAGGGTGGTAGTTAGCCAGGCGGACATTAGAATATACCCTACCACCATGTGATGTTTTCGTTCATGGAAAACTGAGACTCGCAGGGATTCGAACTGAAGACCATTGAGCGATCCGTACACGCTACCATTGAGCCATCATTGCTGCAACCCCGGTGAAGATCCAGGCTACGGTCATGCAGTTGGCATTAAGTAGAGAGAAGGCGTTCGGTTGACTAACTGAGCACAATGTTGACGCCGGTGGTGAGGTCCTCGTCTCGCATGTCTATCTTCTCAGTGAGCAGCAGCTGGACCCGCGGCGCGACGCAGCACACGGACACCACGTCTAACGCCGACCGGACTGTCTCGGACCTGACCTTACAATCATCATTATGTGACAGCTTAAACTAGATAAGATCTTGTTATTCGTTATAGGTTTAGACGTTTCGTCTGATGTTAAGTTACCTAGAAAAAGTACATCTAGAGGGAGATCTGACTTTCCAGTGCAGCTCCCGGAAAACACATAGCTGCTTGGCGACAGATTTTCATCTTAACGATGCAGGTTAGTCAGGCGAGTATTAGAAAACGCTTTACCACCAAGCTATGGTTTAATCACGATGTTTTACTTCACCGAAAGCTCAGGCTCATTGCAGGTGCTCAAGAGAACTAGGGCATTAATATATTTTTTTGTAGGTTTCTCTCTACGTGTTCTAACTCATTACAAAACACTACGACTATGAAATATTTCTAAGTTTAGTGGAGGACAGGAAACTGCCACTTATCTATCCGTAAATCTTTATAAACTGTATAGAATTCACTATTTTATTCTCTTTGCATCAAAATAGGATGGACCCATAAGCGTCTATATAACTCCCTACATTGATTTTGCCTTTATATGTACATTTCTACTGCGCATACACTTTTTTTTTCGATCTGACTATACTGTTAGCCTTAGGGGCCCTGGGGCCTTTACGGCTTTTACAGTTTCATTCGAGTTTGGGGGCGAGCGCTTAAGGCACTCAGCCGCGAAAGCGAGGCTACAACATCCGAGGGTGCCAAAGTGACCGACCTCGGCTCGGACTGTTGCGCGTTATGCAATTAAATCGCGATCTAACTACTGCGCCTACACGTGTGATGTTCGTGATTAGCAATGTATTATAAAAAATGTACTGCGATATGACTAAATAAAGCATCAGCGGCGCGTTAGGCCGTTCGCACATGACGCTACACAAGTCGTCGACACTTCTATCGACTACTTTTGTCGACGTCGTAAAGTCTGAAATCCCTATAGTTACGTCGCGACTAGGACAGTGGTGTGTGGTGGTATTTAAAGTATATCTGTCACCACGTCTGACTCAAGTACCAGAGTGCCAAAATAAGAGGAATCGCCGTAGAAGATATTGGGTCCATTCCTATATAGAAAGAAATATAAAATGTAGCCTGTATGTTGTACAGACAAGGAATAAACTGATCTTAAATTCTAAGCCGTGTTTTCCTATCTCTTTCTCTATCTATTTAATGTTTATTAATTATTCCATTTATTAACTGTTTAGGACCTCGGCAAACGCGTCGCACGAGACTGGTGTCAACGACATATTACCGACCTTTTCACGTGTACGGACCTCTATAGAAATGCACTCGACGACTCGAGTATCGGACACTTGCGTAGCGTCATGTGCGAAGGGCCTTAGCGTTCAAGCTACATAGTTATGCAAATAGTTAAATATGATATCGGCACGGATGTGACACCGTGTGTGCGAGCCCTAAAGGAAATATGAGAAATCAGTTAAGAATGAACATGATGAATAGATACGAACCTGCCGTTGAAGTTCCACTCGTAGGCGTAACCGACGACCTGCAGCAGGAGCGAGACTCCGCCCAGCTCGACGAGCTCGTCCACCGGCGCCCATCGCGACCACGCGACGCTCTGCAGCAACTCTATCTGCTCCTGTATCTCCTCCGGCGATGACTTCGACGCCTTCATTACCAAATGTATACATCTATATTAATCAATCTATGGTTCGATCTGCATGTACTTTTGAAGGTAAAACTTCTTTAGCACCGTTGTGATTTGAAACTCGATGAAACGAAAAAGCGACGGTAAAAAGAGACAACTATTTACATCTATATGATTTAGCCTAAGAGAGAATGAGATAGAATACATTTAGATTATGCATGCACGGTTCATGCAAGTCCTGATATTCATGATTGTGATCGTCGTCGGATTGGCCTAGTGGTGTGAGACGACCAGACTTCATACGCAGAGTGCACGAGTGGTCGATTGTTCGAATCCCGTTGATTTAGAATATTTAAAAAGAATTTTTAAAGAACATATTTTTTTCTGAATATTTCACTTCTGACACGTGTGAACTGCTGAACACATATTTTTTCTTACATACGAGGGGAGGTCCAAAAGTTCGTGGAATGGAGGTGATAGAGTGGGGATAGGGGCGCACGCTTACTGTCATACTAATTGGAGACTCATCATTAGTATATAAATTAAATTTCAGCGCTATTGCGTCATTCGTTTACGAACACTCGCCTGCTAAACAAATCAACTCGGAAGAAAACCGAAACTATAAAGAAAATTGAACACCGTACTGTGATAAAATTCATTACCTAGCAAAGTCAGACCATTTTGAATGAAATGAAAAACAGTGTCGTAGTAAATCAATGATTTACAGGTAGCATGGTCTTTTAAGACATGGTCGGGAGTCGATTGAAGACGACCCCAGTCGTCCTCACTAGAGCCTGACAGTCGCTATCACCCGTCATCACAAGAGCCTAACAGTCGTCCTCACTAGAGCCTGACAGTCGTTATCACCCGTCATCACAAGAGCCTAACAGTCGTCCTCACTAGAGCCTGACAGTCGTTATCACCCGTCATCACAAGAGCCTAACAGTCGTCCTCACTAGAGCCTGACAGTCGCTATCACCCGTCATCACAAGAGCCTAACAGTCGTCCTCACTAGAGCCTGACAGTCGTTATCACCCGTCATCACAAGAGCCTAACAGTCGTCCTCACTAGAGCCTGACAGTCGTTATCACCCGTCATCACAAGAGCCTAACAGTCGTCCTCACTAGAGCCTGACAGTCGCTATCACCCGTCATCACAAGAGCCTAACAGTCGTCCTCACTAGAGCCTGACAGTCGTCTTCACTAGAGCCTGACAGTCGCTATCACCCGTCATCACAAGAGCCTAACAGTCGTCCTCACTAGAGCCTGACAGTCGCTATCACCCGTCATCACAAGAGCCTAACAGTCGTCTTCACTAGAGCCTGACAGTCGCTATCACCCGTCATCACAAGAGCCTAACAGTTGTCCTCACTAGAGCCTGACAGTCGCTATCACCCGTCATCACAAGAGCCTAACAGTCGTCCTCACTAGAGCCTGACAGTCGTTATCACCCGTCATCACAAGAGCCTAACAGTCGTCCTCACTAGAGCCTGACAGTCGCTATCACCCGTCATCACAAGAGCCTAACAGTCGTCCTCACTAGAGCCTGACAGTCGTTATCACCCGTCATCACAAGAGCCTAACAGTCGTCCTCACTAGAGCCTGACAGTCGTTATCACCCGTCATCACAAGAGCCTAACAGTCGTCCTCACTAGAGCCTGACAGTCGCTATCACCCGTCATCACAAGAGCCTAACAGTCGTCCTCACTAGAGCCTGACAGTCGCTATCACCCGTCATCACAAGAGCCTAACAGTCGTCCTCACTTGAGCCTGACAGTCGTTATCACCCGTCATCACAAGAGCCTAACAGTCGTCCTCACTAGAGCCTGACAGTCGCTATCACCCGTCATCACAAGAGCCTAACAGTCGTCCTCACTAGAGCCTGACAGTCGTTATCACCCGTCATCACAAGAGCCTAACAGTCGTCCTCACTAGAGCCTGACAGTCGTTATCACCCGTCATCACAAGAGCCTAACAGTCGTCCTCACTAGAGCCTGACAGTCGCTATCACCCGTCATCACAAGAGCCTAACAGTCGTCCTCACTAGAGCCTGACAGTCGTCTTCACTAGAGCCTGACAGTCGCTATCACCCGTCATCACAAGAGCCTAACAGTCGTCCTCACTAGAGCCTGACAGTCGCTATCACCCGTCATCACAAGAGCCTAACAGTCGTCTTCACTAGAGCCTGACAGTCGCTATCACCCGTCATCACAAGAGCCTAACAGTCGTCCTCACTAGAGCGTGACAGTCGCTATCACCCGTCATCACAAGAGCCTAACAGTCGTCCTCACTAGAGCGTGACAGTCGCTATCGCCCGTCATCACAAGAGCCTAACAGTTGTCCTCACTAGAGCCTGACAGTCGCTATCGCCCGTCATCACAAGAGCCTAACAGTCGTCCTCACTAGAGCCTGACAGTCGCTATCACCCGTCATCACAAGAGCCTAACAGTCGTCCTCACTAGAGCCTGACAGTCGCTATCACCCGTCATCACAAGAGCCTAACAGTCGTCCTCACTAGAGCCTGACAGTCGTTATCACCCGTCATCACAAGAGCCTAACAGTCGTCCTCACTAGAGCGTGACAGTCGCTATCACCCGTCATCACAAGAGCCTAACAGTCGTCCTCACTAGAGCCTGACAGTCGCTATCACCCGTCATCACAAGAGCCTAACAGTCGTCCTCACTAGAGCCTGACAGTCGTTATCACCCGTCATCACAAGAGCCTAACAGTCGTCCTCACTAGAGCGTGACAGTCGCTATCACCCGTCATCACAAGAGCCTAACAGTCGTCCTCACTAGAGCCTGACAGTCGCTATCACCCGTCATCACAAGAGCCTAACAGTCGTCCTCACTAGAGCCTGACAGTCGCTATCACCCGTCATCACAAGAGCCTAACAGTCGTCCTCACTAGAGCCTGACAGTCGTTATCACCCGTCATCACAAGAGCCTAACAGTCGTCCTCACTAGAGCGTGACAGTCGCTATCACCCGTCATCACAAGAGCCTAACAGTCGTCCTCACTAGAGCCTGACAGTCGTTATCACCCGTCATCACAAGAGCCTAACAGTCGTCCTCACTAGAGCGTGACAGTCGCTATCACCCGTCATCACAAGAGCCTAACAGTCGTCCTCACTAGAGCCTGACAGTCGTTTTCTCCTACAATTAAATAGTCCATTTCTCAAACATGTTTAAAGTCTGCCCATTCAATTATGAACAACATAAAAGTAAATAATATAAACGATAACGACAATTGATGTGACAATAAATAAATAAATAAAATAAATAAATAATCATAATATAGGTTATCAAGTTATGTTTTTTTTATGTGGACACAATTTTACACACGGCCATTTAATTCCATACTAAGCATAGCTTGTATTATGGTAATTAAACAGCTGATATACTATACATATATATAACACCCAGAAACACAACTGACAATTATGCTCATCACTCAAAAGTCAGTCATGGGCGGGGAAAGAACCCGCGACCTCTCGGCTCAATAGTAGGGCTTCTTAACGTGTTTTCCATTACTTTACAATACTAAAAAGAGTGCTAGTTTTATCCAGCACGCATGACATGTATACGTCACACCAAACATTGTTCAATAGTTCCGAAACAAACAGCTCATCTGCGACAACCCAGCCAAATTAGATCAGACAAAAAAGCCGCTTTCCTTAGGATTTATCAGTCGGATACTTGGATAATATGATGGTTACCTTGTAAGGCGGTGGTTCCGGTACATTGTCTCCGTGTTGCCGAGCGACCTGCGCCGCCCTTAGCCTCAGGTGCGCCTCCAAATACCTGCATCAAAACACAGAGTTATTTCATCTTGTACGACACTACATGCAACAGGCGCCATCTATGAACAATATGTTTAACTAATATGAAAGTTGTTACAATATATATATATAAGAGGCGTACCGTCTAAGCGCAACACAGACGTGACGTACGATCTGTCGCGCGGCGCACGTCTCGTCGTCCGACACCCGCGACTCCTCCTCGTCAGACCCGAGTATCGGAAGCGTCGATATCACGTTGTACAGCTTGCGAAGACCGTCCTGTATACATATACATTTCATTTACGTCTTTCAAATGCTTCGAACTTACTTTCATCATTGCTAGAAAACAAACCTAAATTACTAATTCGATAGTCCTCTACCTGGTAATACAAGTCCCATCAAAATCTGGTCAGCCGAGATTAACCCGGACAGACAACATTGTGTTTTCATTTGTGTAGAGCCTGAACAACCTTTTTATTTCGTAATTACAAGCGTTGTAAACTTCATTAAGGTGTGGAATCTTTTTAATGCTTTGATGTTAAATCTAATAAGTTAATGGAAGTTCTATGTTTAATTTTGACAAGAAAAACAAAGAGGGATTTAGAATTTTTCACAACAAGACATTAAGTTTTTGATTTTTAGAATGAAAATACGAACTAATATAAGTTATCTCTATATATTATTTCTCAAAGAGATTTTCGTGACAATGCCATATCTCCAATAATTCTCCATTCCACACATAATTTTAAACCTTATTGTTGAGGACAGATGAGCTTAGGTCGCTTCGCAGTAAAATGACATAGGGTTTTTAATATTTACTAGATGGCATAGTTGTAATCAGTAAGAGTTTGTTATACAACCCTTTATTGTACAAGATTCGATATAACACAACCTTAATGTTATAAATACTTACTGTCGCTTATATGATCTATATTTCGCGTCTACATGGTTAAATGTTAGAATAGTGAACTAAATATTGCAATTTATGGATACGGTTTGTGTATTTTCGTGTTAGGATGTCATTTAAGTGTATTTACGTGTTATATATAAGGTAATTTACTGATTATAAGACGGTTTTACGATGGTGTTATATACAGGTATAAGCACCCTATATACGTTGAACTAGGAAGTACAATAAGGAGTTTTTATTTGTCTTGTATTATTATGTGGTAAGTACTTCCTAATATATTGACTATGTATTTCAAGAATTTTCGTGTATAATTTAATATGTCCGATACCTACGGTTTATAAAACAACACTGGTGTCATGTTTTGCAAATTTTTAGATTATTATTATTATTATAACTTAACCTGATACTTGAATCTACGGCCTAGTATGTACCATGTACTAGTTATAAGTATCCGGACGGTTTAAATATGGTGCTAAATAGTTAGGACGGCATCGTCCGAAATTATCAGTTCAGCTTAGGACTACGGTCCCTTTGTAAAAGCTTCTTAATATTAATACAGTCCATTAAGAAGAAATTGAACGTGGTATTACAGAACCCCACACTTAAATTCTCCTCGATTGTTGGAAAATATAAACACAATTTAATTAAAATAACATCTAACACGTAGGAAGCGCCATCTATTAACGATCTGTTTAACTACCATGACAGCCCTTAGATTTAGTTTACAGAATTGGTTGTTTATTGAAAGTATAAATGAGGCTTGGACAATAGAGACAGGTACACCCACCTGGTTGTCGAACTCCTCGAGTATGACCCTGAACTGGAACGAGAGGCCGAAGAACATGGTCGCGTGACAGCGGCCCGAGTCGTGCGAACACTCCAACAACCACAGCGCGTATCTAAATTATCAACAGACTATATTACAAACGGACACGGCCTGTATAATTATTATTACAACTTAAAATTACATATCGATACATGGCTCAATCAACTAACTATTTTCTCCACACTTTGTCGTCTCTGCCGTATTAATATAAATACTAGATGTGCACGCAGCTTAGCTCGCGTGGACTACACACAGCGCCATCTACCGGGTCCAATTGTGAATCTAAACCGTCCAGGGACGCACGCAAACATACACAAAAAATTTCATGGAAATCGCTCCAGCCGTTTAGGAGGAGTTCAGTCACATACAGATAGAAGAATTATATATATATAAAGATGGTACTAATTGATAATAGTCATATACACTTGTATCACAATTGTGTCTAAGATTATTAGACAAAATTCGAAACATGATTACGTTCTCAATAATGTTTCCGGGTAAATCAAGATACGAAATATTCCTCTTCAGAGACCGTATTAGCTTGTGAATATTCATTATAAATGAACTTTAACTTGAGGCTTGTGGTTCCTTTTTTAGGTACCCTAAACAATTCTTTATTACAAGATTTTATTTTACCACTTTGTCGGCGTGATTAATATGTATACTCATACCAAAATACAGCTTTCTAGTGCTAAGAATCTCTGGGCTAAACCTCACAGACAGACATACCGAAACTATTAGGGTTCCTTTTGACCTCGGAACCCTAAAATCGCTCTAAAGCATTACTTTTGATTGACCGTATAGTTTTTTTTTAACGCGGCGTCCTTAATTCTATTCTGGTAAATTAATCTCATGTGTAGCATTCACAAAAATAAAACCACGTAAGCCCATACGGCAACAGACTAGCTATTGATCGGTCTTGTTCCCTCCCACGTCCTTCAGACCATTAGGAGGATCGCGCTTACGGCGGTCGAGCTGTAGAATACATATAGATCCCTACACACCAAAAAAAAGTAGTAAAAAAGTTTCACAGAGACAGTTAATATTGCCATACCTAATAAGGCAAAGGCTCACATATCATTCAGCCAAATATATACATACAAAAATTAACACAATAGTTACATTACTCACTTGACTAAATCAGCTAACGTCTTCCTCGGTAGCAGGCAGACACGCTCCATCGCGTCTTCACAATACGCCAAGTAGTAGAGACATATCGACACGCCAGTCGCGGCTACTGACGGCCGAGGGACTTCTAGAAATTTCTATAGAACAGTGCAGTCAGTTTAACCGATTTGTAATACAAACTATTTAAGGTCTATTTGATTTTACTAGAGTAAGCTGCACCGATATCTCGAAACAAGATATTAACTAGCTAATTATTTTAATCGATATAAAATTTTGAACACGACCCTTACTCCAAAATCCAAACTAATATATTTTTTTACTAGAAGAGATTATGTAACGAAATAGAACAGTCAATATATTCACAGATAACCTTTTACATATTAATAAAAAAAAAAAACAATGATTTAGGGATTTTTTTTTATATTTGTAATATACTCACGACTACAAAACATAAAAGAAAGAGAAAAAGATTGGTAAAAACGGTGTTGGAAGCAAAAATATTCGTTTCTATATCTGGGAAGTGAAGAAACAATCTATGTGGATAAAAATGAAAAGCTATTTGTTGGGAAGAGCATCACTCACGATTGAACCGATTTGGCTAATTCTTTTTTTTATATGAATAATAGTCTGAATAAGGATATTAGAGAAACACGTACATACAAGTTTTTTAGGTAACAGTGTTTGGTTCTATAATAAGATACCGAAGCATATAATAAACTGATTTGCCGGACAATGAGTTCAAGTATCGTGCCAAGCAAGTTTGTTACTGTCAAAAGGTTATTATTATGTGAATGATAGTGATATCTGGAAGTGACTCCCTCTCTGTGCATTCACTAAATTATTAATATGATTAAATATAAATATTGTTTGAACGACGTAACAGTTTATGTTCTGTGGATGTGTCATGCAAGTCTTCATACGATGAATAAGGTATAGTACATCATACATTTCACTTGAATAAGCATATAATTAAACGAGTGCAAAAGAGATAGATAAAAAAAACTAGACCAACCTGCAATCCTCCCATGTTAATAAAGTCTATAGAGAACTTCTTATGGCAGAGTAATGCGGCGAGGTACTTGAGCGCTTCGAAAGCTAATCGGGAATCCCGAGACTCCCGAACATTTAAATATCCTAATATCAGACCCAGAGCGTTTTGTTCGAACACGTGCGATAGGAACTGGAAAACAAACAAATCGTCAAATCTTCTTCTTATTATTCATGTATTTATTTATTATTCATACACGTATCTGCCAATGTCACCTGAATAGGCATTTTTCTAATATTTAACTATTTGAACGGGCTAGCTATCATAAAACTAAACGTCTTTCTGTCTGTATATTCGTTTATGTTATTTTCACGCAGAAACCACTTATCCGATTAACATGTTTATTTTTAGTTCATAGCTATAATATCTGTCCAGGTTATAGGATACATTTTGTAAAATAAAGTAACATACGAAATAAGCAATGAAGACAATGGTAAATCAATTCGATAAAAAGGCGCTCTTGGAGGCGCTTAAATGGCTTACTTGAGTCTTCGATCAATAATACACTAGATACACAATCCCATACAACATTTCTCTTAAAACTGTCGCCAATTGTGTTTACGTAATTTTAGTTGAAAAAATATACATTAATGTAAATTCAGTGGAGTCGAACTGTCCAAGATGTTGTTTATACCTTCGACCAATAAAAATACTAAATTAAGGATTACGAACAAAAATAAGTCGCTCAAGTGACCATATTTTCACACATTTATCTTTCTATATAATAAAAATCAATTGTGGTTCGTTGGTCTCGCTAAAACCAAAAAACGGCAGATTGACAGATTTGAATATTTTTTTATTTTATTAAGTTCGCTTGAATAAGGTGTTTAAAAAAAAAATGTTTACGTGGGAGGGTAGGTAGGGTAAGTAGATATGGTATGTTGAAAAATAATAATAATTAAAATATCAATACTAGTCCATATATTCCCTGTTCCAGGAACAGTCGATGTTTGTTACAATATTTGGTGCGTCGTCGCAAACGTTGGTCAAACACTCATAATATTTCGTAATTAATTCATATTTAGTATTTAATTCTGGTTTTACTTTAATGAAACACTTAATCATAAAAAACTTACCGAAAAAAGATATTCCTTTCAAAATCTTGGTGTTACGATGGTTATTTGCACAATTTTTAAACGCAAACTGGGGCGTTTTGACGCCTTAATGTTGGCTATGATTGCCATACTAATTTAAAATAAGGCCACAACCGTAATTGTGCTCTTAATAATTTTCGGCCCGTTTTTGAAGCGCTTGTCGGGAATCTAGTGTATTATTGATCGAAGCGCCGAGTAAACCACAAGAGATATATCAAATTCATGTACCACGTAAATTTATATCTTAAAAGGACCTACAAAAAAGTCAGCGATGGTATATGTCTATATTCTAAGGATCACCCATAAAAAGCATTTTTGTCTTCAAAACAACTAGCGTGCGATCGTACAGTTCACAATTGCAATTGTACAATTCAGACGGCATTCTCTAGTCCACACGAGCGGAACCACGAGCACAGCTAGTATTTCATAAATTTGATTTTATGTATGAAAACAGAAGAAAAACACTATAGAATCCGGGAAACAAAATCATTTATTAAGGGAACCTAATGAATCCATATAGCTGTACTGTATACTCACTCGCTTACAGTTCGGCCGCTGAGAGAATACATTCCTGACGTCTGTCACAACAGTTGACTGTTTTAACGACACAAAATGGCGGACCGTCACGTCATTTTATACAAGAAATATAAAAGTATTGTTGCTACTTATAATTATAGTTGCCTACTTTTATACAAGGAATAATGTATATATTAAAGTCAGAGAAGTAAAAAAAATAGTATTATTGAAAAATAACAGTCTCTTATAATTTTTAAGTTTTAAAAACTTTATGCTTTTACATTTCTGGTAAAAATAGCAACACAAAATGTCCTGACGGTAGCCATTTTGTGTCTTTAAAACAGTCGTCTGTTGTGACAGACGCCAGGAACTTGTACAAGAAATAATATATATTAAAGTTTGAGTACTAAAAACTAGTATTTCTGAAAAATAACAGCATTTTTAAGTTTTAAAAACCATATGCTTTTTCATTTCTCGGAAAAATAGCAACCCAAAATGTCGTGACGGTAGCCATTTTGTGTCTTTAAAACAGTCGTCTGTTGTGACAGACGTCAGGAACTTGTACAAGAAATAATATATATTAAAGTTAGAGTAGTAAAAACTAGTATTTCTGAAAAATAACAGCATTTTTAAGTTTTAAAAACCATATGCTTTTTTATTTCTGGAAAAAATAGCAACCCAAAATGTCGTGACGGTAGCCATTTTGTGTCTTTAAAACAGTCGTCTGTTGTGACAGACGTCAGGAACTTGTACAAGAAATAATGTATATTAAAGTTAGAGAAGTAAAAATAGTATTTCTGAAAAATAACAGCATTTTTAAGTTTTAAAAACCATATGCTTTTTCATTTCTGGGAAAAATAGCAACCCAAAATGTCGTGACGGTAGCCATTTTGTGTCTTTAAAACAGTCGTCTGTTGTGACAGACGTCAGGAACTTGTACAAGAAATAATATATATTAAAGTTAGAGAAGTAAAAATAGTATTTCTGAAAAATAACAGCATTTTTAACTTTTAAAAACCATATGCTTTTTCATTTCTGGGAAAAATAGCAACCCAAAATGTCGTGACGGTAGCCATTTTGTGTCTTTAAAACAGTCGTCTGTTGTGACAGACGTCAGGAACTTGTACAACAAATAATATATATTAAAGTTTGAGTAGTAAAAACTAGTATTTCTGAAAAATAACAGCATTTTTAAGTTTTAAAAACCATATGCTTTTTCATTTCTGGGAAAAATAGCAACCCAAAATGTCGTGACGGTAGCCATTTTGTGTCTTTAAAACAGTCGTCTGTTGTGACAGACGTCAGGAACTTGTACAAGAAATAATATATATTAAAGTTAGAGAAGTAAAAATAGTATTTCTGAAAAATAACAGCATTTTTAAGTTTTAAAAACCATATGCTTTTTCATTTCTGGGAAAAATAGCAACCCAAAATGGCGTGACGGTCCGCCATTTTGAATCGCTAAAAAAGTCGTTTTTTTTCCGAACTGTTAGCTTTAGGCCTGTTAGCCCTGGATCCTTTACGGCTTTTACAGCTTTACCGGGCTTGGAGCACAGTCGTCTGTTGTGACGGACGTCGGGAACGCATTCTCTCAGCGACCGAACTGTAATAAGTATTATTATTACTGTTTACCATCTGAACACTCACCTCTTGATATTCACCCATCGGTGTAAGGTACCTCAGGATAAGCATCTGTTTCGTTGCATCTGTCGGTGGATGAATTTGTATATTGCCTGGAATATAATTATTCAAGTTTATTTACACGCCTTCTATTACAAATAATACTGTGATCCTAAAAACTCATCACTGGTGTATTTACTGTTATTTTCACTATATCTCATACAAAATTCAAATCATAACTATTCAAGTTCTACGATGACACTTATGAAAGTCAATACACTACTTTCGGTTCAACGACCGTTAATGGATTGCTGATTTTTCGGTGGTCACTGTTGTTTTTTAATTGTACTTTGCTTACCATCAGGTAGGATTCCGTCATTTGCCGTGGTACTGTAAAAAGACGACAGCGCATCAGACATGCTTGTCGGGAAACATCTATACATATAATAAAATTGAAGTGTCTGTTTGTAATAACAATAACAACTTTTTAAAAGTATACAACGGTACCTATAACAAAATTCCATTTTTTATTTATTTTGCCTGTCTGTTTGTTCCGGGTAATCTCAGAAACGGTTAGACCCATTTTGGCGGGAATTTCAGTAGCAGATGTTACAAGGAACATCTTTTATTTTAGGAAAAATATTACGGTTCCGCATAAAAAATAAAAAAGCTTTTTTAGTAGACCCAAGCGAGCGGAGTTAGTTTAGTAATAAATAAATAAAAACAGCAATGTCTAAGTTAGGAATAGTATCGCGTCACCTATGACGTAAGTCTCCATCTCCGCCCAGCTCGAGTTCGAGGAGGTCTCGTGCGGGAGGGGCGCGGCGGCGAGCGCGGCGGGGGGCGGCGGCCGCGGGGGCGGCGACATCATCCCCCAGTGCTCCGGGGACGATATCGGGTTTGCTGCAAAAAAGTATAAATTCAATTATTATTGATTGTTGGGGCAAGGATTACTTGGCAAGAATAAAATGTCCGATTCGAACTTTTGTATATAGCAACACTATCTCATGTAATTTCATATAAAAAGGAAAAAGGTGTTCTCTCATCGCATAATGCTTCGTCGAACTGACGACATCACCGCAAGCCCCAACTCCATCACCACATCATACAATGACACGAGTTTATCTGTAATAATCTGTGGTTGTATATACAGTTTTTTTTTATTTCCCTGCTTAAGACATCAGTACAAATAATAACATTGAAGTGTCTGTTTATAATTGTAAAAATAACAGCTTTTTACTAAATGCGTATGAAAGTACCCATATACGGTACTTATGACAAAAAAACATTGTTTTTAATTTTTGTCTATCTGTTTGTTCCGGATAACTCCGAAACGGTTGGACCGATTTTGACGGGACTTTCACTGACAGAGCTGATGTTATAAAAAATAACTTAGGCTACTTTTATTTTGGAAAAATAATTGAGGTTAAATTCGAAGCGGACGAAGCCGCGAGTAACAGCTAGTCCAAGATAAACTGCACTAATCACAAATATGATATTGAAAACTTCTTCGTCTGTCTGTCTGTTCGTATCACCGGATTTAACTCAAAAGCGACTTAACTGATTTTTATGAAATTGAGTACACAGTTTGCTTCCAGCGTGTCAACGGAAATTTAGTTCGACTTTTGTGAACTTTCTTCTTGAGAACTTGTTCTCGTTGTCTTCAAAATGAAACGACTCGCACGTCACCAATTGTACAATTGCTCTACAAATTCAGATAACGTCACGCGCGTGCGCACGCCGTCTTACCAATGGGATATAATGATATAAAAATTACCGCTTAGGGGGAAAAAAACGAAGTAGGAGTATGTAATGAACTTACAGGTATATGTCTTGACAGGTGTTTCGGGATCTTTGCTGAGCTGGGGCGGAGTCTCCTCCACGACCATGTCGCCCCCTCCGCCGTCATCTTTCTCTCTTTCTGCAAATATTGTAGTATTATTTCTTTATTATACATACTATGTACATTGGGGGTGCCATAATACAAAAAACGTTTTTTTACTTCTCACTTCAAAAAATGTTAATTTAACACGTTTAAAGAATTCTCACTAAAAATTAACCCATTAAAATGTTTTAAAACGACAGGCTAGAGAATCACTGCCTTTTGCCTTATCCCATACCTTTCCACATGTGGGCGATACACGAATACGTAATTATTGAATAGAGATATTTAATATAAATACGTTAGAAATACGAAAACGCATAGAGTAATATTCATATGTTTTACAATGTATGGAGCTAGTACTGAACAAGAAGATTTTAACTTAACATATGTGTTTCATAGCGCCAGGAAACCATTAAAAGAGAAATATAGATTGAATTTGTGTTTAGTCATATAGAGTAATGAACACATAATAGAATAGTATATAAGTCTCCAGTACTAGAAGATTTTGGTGTTTTTATTTGGAAGAGTCATCACCTCGGGCGGACTTTGCAATATTGCACCCCCCTCACAACCCCTCACCGCCAACCTGAGGCCTCGACTCGAGGCAAATTGCATCTGGCAAATATATATTTCGCCCCCCCGCTTTCCAGCTGAGGGCAAGAGACGCGAACCCAACACTACACTATATTAGATTTCAAGTACGAATAGTCAGCGCAGCCTAAACAGGACACGGGTACTATATATAACATCTTTTTAATGTAAATGTTGTTGAAATCCCCCTGTGCCGAGCTTGCATGAGTATAGAAGAGACAGCTATACAAGTGTTCTTGGAGTGCGGTGAGTTGATGCAATACCGGGTTAAACACCTTGGCACACCAAGGACTCTTCCGGAGGTCTTTAACTTTGTGCGACTGGTGGACTTCCTGGACTGGTACGACTAAAGTCGATCAGTATCACGCAAAATAGGCGTATATAGACGTCGAGTTGCGGAAAGTTACCCCGTGTGAACCTGATACCTAAATTTTTTTAAATATCGCTAATATTTATGTAAATACCAAAATAGTGCAAAAAAGCAGCAGTTGATATTATAAGTATACATTTTTCAGTTGATACTTTATTTTATAGAGGTCGCTCAGGTTTTTTTTGTCAGGATTAAAATTGCGTACTTTCGAATGACCTGTAAATGTAATTATTACACAAGTTTGTGTTGCCTTTACATATGGTGAATATCTTATTGAATACAAATAAGGCACATTGCACACAACCATTTTGCATAATTGAATCTATACATATAATAAAATTGAAGTGTCTGTTCGTAAACAGCTTTTTACTAAATGCATATGAAAGTCCGTCCGTAGTTATCTGTGTGTGTGTGTGTGTGTGTGTGTGTGTGTGTGTGTGTGTGTGTGCCGGGTTAGAATAGCACCACACCATCTCATCCCGTGGATGCAGTGAAAGGCGATTAAAGGATTGGCCGAAGAACGGGCAGCAGCGTCCTTATTTACGACCATACTGAATTCGTCAACCCGCCTGCCAAGCGTGATGATTATGGCGAGAAGTCGGAAAAATTCTATGGACAGTTATACACATCAACGCAGAAAACCTTTACGATTTTAGCTAAAAGCCAAGAATTGGATTGAACCAACATTATACAAAAGACATTCCGGATTACAGCTTTTACGAGATTAGTACGGCTCTCAAATAACTTAAAAATAACAAAGCTCCCGGAGATGACGGAATCACAGCCGAACTATTGAAGGCGGGTGGTAAACCAGTACTGGAGGCCCTTTAGACTATAGTTCAATTCCGTCATCCACGAAGGTAAAACGCCGCAAGCATAGTGTAGTGGTACTCTTCTTCAAAAAGGGTGGTAATTGAAGAATTATAGGCCCATCTCACCTTTGAGCCATGTTTATAAGCTGTTTTCGAGAGTTATTACGAACCGTCTCGCTCGCAAGTTCGACGACTTCCAGCCTCCAGAACAAGCCGGTTTCCGAAAGAGCTTCAGAACCGCAGACCACATACACGCATTACGGCAGGTTATACAGAAGACCGAAGAGTACAACCTACCCCTTTGTTTAGCGTTTGTGGACTACGAGAAAGCCTTCGATTCGATTGAGACCTGGGCTGAACTACAGTCTCTCCAGCGGTGCCAAGTAGACTACCGGTACATCGAAGTGTTGAAGTGTTTGTATTAGGTATGATTACAGTCCGGCCGCCGAGAGAATGCGTTGCTGACATCTGTCACAACAGGCGACTGTTTTAGCGACACAAAATGGCGGACCGTTACGCTATTTTGTGTTGCAATTTTATACCAGAAATATGTAAGTATAGCAGCCACTTATATTTATGATTGCTTACTTTTTGTACAAGAAATAAAGCATACTAAGGTTGAAGAAGGAAAATAAATAATATTTTATCTTTCAAATGGCATGATGGGGCCGCCATTTTGTGTTGCAGAAACAGTCGTCTGTTGCGACAGACGTCATGAACGCATTCTCGCACCGACCGAACTGTAATTATGACACAGACAATTAAAAAAAATAGATAGAATTCGATTATTAAAAAAAATACCTTTATTTTCTATAGTGGGTCCGTTGCATTTGATATCGTTGGTTCGCTTCTTGTCGAAGCGCGCGAAGTGTCGCGTCTGGTTTGTCGACGTCACTGCGTTTTGGTTTGTTTGCTGTGTTACAAACATTATTTTCAATTAAATTAACAAATCACCATCTATCTATACATATAATAAAATTGAAGTGTCTGTTTGTAATGTCAAAATAACAGATTTTTATTAAATGCATATGAAAGTATACACGGTACCTATAATAAAAAACATAATTTTTAAATTTTCCGTAAAGTGTAAGTGTATCTGTATATATTATAAAACTCAACATCTCTCTGTTGGTCTGTCTGTTTATGTTCTGTTCACGTGAAAATCACTTATCCGGTTTGCATGGTTCTTTGTGCTATGTTATATAGTTCTAATATCTGTCCAGGTTATATGATATACTTTGTTAGATAAAGTAACCTACGAAATAAGCAGTGACCATAATGGTGAATCAATTCGTTGGGACTCTTAAATGGCTTACGCTGAATAAACCATTAGAGATATATCAAATTAATATACCACATAACTGCAGATATTCAAAAGACCTATAAAAAAGTCAGCGATAACGCATGTCTATCTCCTAAGGATCACCCACAATAAGCATTTTTGGGACATAACAAATCGCGCGTGAGCTCGACCTAACGACCGGAGCCACGGGCACAGCTAGTAGTGAATAAAACATTAATATTATTAATTATTATTATTTCTACAGCTTTTATACAATAATTGAATACTCTCACCTTCTCTTCCTGACTCTTATTTCTTAAATTATGTAGCCTCCTCAGCATCAGCGGTACCAGCATTGCATTTAAATCCCTGGAACAAGTATGTTTATTATTAAAAACAAGAAATACAGTTACAAGTTATTAAGAGCCTTCAGTAAAGGAAACCATCGTGACTGAATCCAAGCATATTCCCAGTGTAATGATTCTCATCTCTTCGTGTTTGTTTTTGTTGACTTCATTTAAAAAATGTTCCCACTATAATAGCTTAGGGGATGTTAAGACATGAAAATCTGCGGGTTGACAGTGTTTGTAAAAATAAACTTAATTATTTTATATTATTTAATTATTATATGTCTCAGTGGTAGCATGTACGGAAATCGCGTCGACTGACGTGAGTCGTGCACTTGAGAGACAGTCCTTCACTAGGCTTTGCATGTTTACAATCTTGGGTCACATCGTCACTTAATATCAGGCGAGATTTTAGCTATAACGATAAAACAATTTATAAAAAGTCTAAAACCGGAAAATATTTGTTTATTTCGTTATTTTTTAGATAATGAAACTTTTTATGTGAAACAGACGGGTCAGACCGACTGTTGACGTTGTGACGCGTCGCCACATCATGCGTCGCCACGCTATAAGATAGTATTTAATTCTCTAATATGGCGTGGTGACGCATCGCCACACGACAGTGACTGTTCATTTTTGAATAGCTGTGCCCGCGGCTCCGCTCGCGCGGTCTACTAAAAAAGTTTTTTTTATTTTTTGTGCAGAATCGTGAATATTTTTCTAAAATAAATGTAGCCTAAGTTATGCCTTATAACATGAGCTATCTGCCAGAGAAAGTCCCGTCAAAATGGGTCCAGCCGTTTCGGCGATTACCCGGAACAAACAGACAGACAGACAACAATTTTATTAAAATGAGCTCTTTGTTATATGTGTCGTATATACTTTGGCATGCAAAGAAACATGCATTTTAAAGTTGTCAAAAAACTCCCTGGACAATTTTAACCGGGTAGCAGTCATCGTGACGTTGGCAGAATTGTATGGATGAACACAGTCACAGTTAAATAATTTATTTTTATTGAAACTTACCTAAAATTAGTCGCGATCTCCTGAACCTCCATCGCAGCAGCGAGCAGCCCGGTCGCGTAGCACTGTAGCGGTTCCGTCGAGTTAGTAGCCCATGTCACTAACCGGTGGATCAACGCTTCGTTGTCCTGTCAATATTGTTAAATATTCAATTATCTGTTGATTACCTTCTCAACGCTAACCTAATTTCGTTTATAAATGTGACACTGTCTATCCTGTACTCGAGAAATACATAAAAGTCTTCTTTTTTCAGTCCAAAACAGGTCTTTCAATCTTGAAGAATTATTTTTAAAGTGAAACTTATTCTATCGCCTCAAAATTTTTCGTTCATCTATCGCAAGTCGCATTACAGCTGGCCGTGGAGTAGGGATAAAGTGAAAGGCGCATGGCAGATAATTAGATTATATATTATAATATATATATACATATATATATAAATCATTGATAGAATAATTGAAATTGACAATGATTCAATGATTTAAATAAATATAACTTTTAGTTTTTAATATGCGTTTATCATCTAAATGATTGATTGTATTAATTATGTATTCCGTACTCTAATACGCAAATTGAATATTTTGTCTACTATTGATTTCCCATTATCATTTCCATTTTTCAATAAATTAAGTTAATATTAGAAACGCAATTTTAATATACTAAATCAAATAATTTACCAAAAATCTTTAGTTAAATGGCTAAAAATTTTCATTTGCATCATGGATTCATAAAACAACATTTTTTTTGTCAGGTTTTTTAATTTTTTTTCTTATTTATTCTTATTCTTCTTGATTTCAGATATGAGTACGTCCTGGTTTGAGTTTTGTTATACACAGTGTGGTCCGCAGTGGTCGGTTCAAAACCGGAGGACGACATTGTATAAAGAAAATATACGGACCTGGAACACGACGCTCATTTCGAGACCCGGCATAAGATCCAGGGTAAGCCGGCATGCAGCCACGTTCAGTTTGTGCACGTCACGACCCGTTATGTTCTGACGGGAGTAGTATGTGTCGCGGACGTAATCATTAACTAACTGAAAACAGTTTTAAATTAAATAAAGCATTCCCATGGTACACTTCAAATACTCTTACATCTATTATTCTATATACATTCAGTGTATGCAGAACACTGTATTTTTTTTAACCAAAATGACAATTTTTTTAACCAATAAGACAAAAATCAATGTTACTTTTATATATAAGCACATGACGAAAGTGCTTTTTAACTTTCGTTCAAAGAATATTATTTCTTTGGAGATTTCTCTCTACTTGTTGCAGTCCAACTGGTGGAATACCTCCCTGCCTCCACAATACAGAAGATCACAGCCAAATAACCTAGGTTGTGTTCCTGCGCTGAGTAGGGTTTCCAGAGTTCCTTGGGGTAGGAGGGTTCAAGGTCGGTAACGTGCTAGTAATACCTATGGTATGACAAGCGTCCATAGGATACGGTAGTCGCTTACCATCAGGCGGGCGGTATGCTTGTGTGCCACTTTACTTATATATTTAAAAAAACTTGACCCAGAGTTATTTTCATTACCTCTAATGTAAGTGATTAATTCAGTGTATTATTCACATAATATAATACGTATATAGGGTGGAAAAAACGAATGGGATATGAGGGTAAAGTATGTTAAATCTTGAAGATAGCAAATTTTAATTAAAGGAAACATACTTTAATTTTTTAAAATAAGAATAATCGCATTTATAGTATTCACAGCTATGTTATCTGGCCAGGTTATAGAATATATTTTGTAAGACAAAGTAACATACGAAATAACCAGTGCCAAAAAAAAAGTCATTTAGGGTGCTTAAATGGCTTACACTAAGTAAACCATAGGAGATATATGTTATTGTTCTACATCATTGTAGATCTTAAAAAACTCACCAAAAAGTCAGCGATAGCAAACTATTAAACAAGGGGTAACAAACCTTGGTCATAAAATTATCTTTTTTGAACATAACTTTGAGAGCATGTCCGAGAGCGCACTCGGGGTCTGTGCGCGAGGGGTGTCTCTCATCGAACGGATCTGGATCTTTTTTCATGAAATTCTCTGTTTCCGCCTCTATTATCTCTGCTATCCTGGAAACCGAACAAACAATACATTCTGTTATAGAATAGTTACAGAGGAATTAAAGTAATGAAAATAATATAAAGATAATTCATGTATAATATCATCATTACTTATCAATTAGTTACATTTAAATATATATATATTGAGTCCACAGATCTTTAAAAATAGCTATCACCCAATTTACACTTTAAAAATGAATGATACCTAAAAAAAATATTATGAAGTAGAAGAACTCTTTTCAAAGGATTGTTAAATAAATGAGTTACAATGTTACCTATTCATATTGTGTATCAAAATATGAATTAAAACAATGACCCACATAAAGAATACAAAGTAAATTTTCTAATTATAGAAATAGCCACAAGTGGTGGGATTGTGCTAAATAATCCACCTTTTTACTAACTAGGCAAAATGTCTATATATGTGACTGTACTGTAATAAGTGGATGGAGAACTAATTTGCAGTTTGATTTAGAGTAAATATCAAAGTAAATTTTAAACTACAGTCAAAACCGTTTATGGCGACATCGTTTAGAACAACATACCGGTTAAATTGACCAAAATCAAAGGTCCTGGCTGAATGTTATATGACCGCCTTATCGAAAACATTGGTTTTTACGACATTGTTTACTACGACATACGGCATTAAGCGACCATATTTGGTTAATGTTTTCGGAGAATTATATCTGTAGAACGACCGGCTCAGCTGTATTGTAAACAATTTGAATAGGTAACTGTATCCACATCTGGCACAGTATAATAGTCAATGGCTATTATCGTAAAAGTAAACAAAGTTTAGGGTCTTTTGTAATTCTTAGAAACAAAGCACATGCATGCCCTAACCTCAAGGCCCGCTTCGTCATATCTCTTAAGTCAGTTTGTTACTTATCTTTACACAAGACGCACCAAAACATATTGTTGAGTTAACTGAGAGAACAAATCAATATCGAAGAAAAATCGCGTATTATTTCAAAGCTAGAGAAAGGAATTCCAAACAAAGACCTGGCAAAAGAATATGGTGTATCACACTCGACAATTTCAACCATTTGGAAAGAAAGGGAGAAAATTCAAATCCTTTACGACAAGAATTTTTTGAAAATGAAACGAGCCAGAACAACGCGGCATACGAAGATTGAGGAAGCTTTGTTAAAGTGGTTTAAATATCAAAGGACAAATAATATGCCAGTAAATGGACCAATTCTTCAACAAAAAGCAAACGATTTTGCTCTACGTTTTGGTGAAGATTTTGTTTGCTCGTCTAGTTGGATTCAACGTTTCCGGGCTCGACATGACATTGTCAGGGGGAAAATGAGTGGTGAAGCTGCCAGTGTGGATAAAGATGCTGTAGACGAATGGATTACGCAAAAGTGGCCTACATTATGCGAAGGCTACAGTCCAGAAGACATTTATAACGCAGACGAAACCGGACTTTTTTACAATATGACACCAGACAGGACTTTAAAATTCAAAGGAGAGAATTGTTCGGGAGGAAAAATGTCCAAGACGAGACTAACGATCATGGTTGCAGCAAATATGACAGGATCCTGTAAAAGGAAGCTTTTAGTTATTGGGAAATCTAAGAAACCAAGATGCTCACTAACCCTAGTGGAAGACTGGCTCTCAAGTGCAGCTGCCGGATTACACGTATTGGAGCTTGGTTACAGATTTTCAATTTGAGGGTGGTAGCTAGCTAGGCCGGGCATTAGAAAAAGCCCTATCACCATGCTATGTTTTCCTCACAATGTTTTCCTTCACTGAAAGCTCAGTCTCATTGCAAAAATTTGAACTCACGTAAATCAACTGAGGTCATACACGCTACCAATGAGCCATTGTTGCAAATGTGAAATTATATCACAGAGCACATCTTTACATGATTTGTTATTACTTCTTACTCCACTATTTTGAGAATATCCATTGAATATTCACTCATTTATCATATCTATTCAAAAGTTGTCTGTAATTTACATACTATAATAAAGACTTCTGTTGATATAAAACATTTGCTACAGTATTTTAATAGTTTTATATGAAATAAAGAAAATACATTTATCATATGGGCACACAGTTTTTACAGACGAAATTAACATCACATAAAAATTTAAAAAACACAAATAAAAAATTTCATGTAATATTATCCACGGTACCACTGCGAATCGCCAATAAGAATCAAATATTAGTTGTATACAGATATAAGTACATATATTTTCATATATAAATAAATACATATTAGATAGATAAACAGAATAATCAAAACAAAAGAGAAGGTAGTTAAATAGCCAAAAGGTCAAGATTAGTATTATAGTTTAAGTTAAATAAAAGGATTTTTGATTACAAGTTATTGTTATATGTACATTCTAGAATGTATACTGATGTCATTGGAGAGTGTTGGTATAATATGGGAAAAGTTCTATAGTATTCTAAAGTATAAACACTTGATATTCTCGTCTATTCCTCACAACGTATACGTCAAAATATACGGAAGTAAATGAGAGTAAACCTTTGTAAATATTTTTTAAAGAACAGAATAAGAAAGTAAAGACCTAAAGTTGCGTAATGACGTGCAATATGTAATTTATAAATCTTAGCCACATGTTAAAAACGCAAAACGTAGAGTTTATCAATGTGGTACCTACCCTTTGACAATTCAAAAAAATAAACAGAACACAAAGTACCTCGTCAGCGTCGGTATTGGATCGTAATTTGTCTGTGCGTGTTGTTCTTCCCATTGTTTTAGTAATTCCGTAACTTCTTGAGCAGGCGGTGAATCCATTTGTGTCAAAAAACTTTAAAAATTCCTATTCTAACCTCACTATTTAATAAGTAATAAATGTTAATTTGGTAAAATTACAATACATAACTATCAATCTCGTATTTACTATAAATTAATGTATTATTTTAAACAATATCGTACATTATTAATTACTATATTACAATTAAATTCGTTAAAAATCAAGATTTTTGTCTTTATTACCGCGCACTCTATTAGAGATATTCATTGAACATCGATGCATCGAATCCATTCGATGTTTACCATACGAAATATCGGAAAGATAAGATGTTTTTTTTTTTAAAATAAAAACACCGAATTAATTAATAAACTAGAGTGACCTCTAGTTTAGTATTTTAATTTGATAATATTTGTTTTATGTATATTTCTATTTTAGTTATTTCTTTTCTCTGTAAATGACTGTATGACCGAACTTATTATCGTAAAGTAATACAATCTGAGGAAGCTATTTCTGATTAATTTTCTATTATTTTGCGTGGTCCAATGGGAAGACTCAATGAGAATCGTAAAGAAATTTGAAGCAGTCTAAAAGTTCAATTTTCTAAACTTCATAAAATTGCCTACAAATACTTGACTATTGTCGGGAATTCTGTTCCATCTGATCCTTTATTTTCAAAGCATGCTCATACGTCAATCAAAGTCATAGGACTACAACAAAAGGAAAACAAGTGTGTAAAATTTTGTTTCTGTAGTCTGTCTAAACACCATTGGTGTTCAGTAGTTAAGAACTTAACACTAATTGTTGAGGACAGATGAGCTTAGGTCGCCTCACAGCAAAAGTATATAGAGTTTTAATGTTTATAACTTGTGAGGCACAGTTCTAATCCCTAACAGTTTGTGCGTATACACACATGATTTTTTATTTAAATGTCTTTTTATTAAAGCTTTTATATAAGTCTTATATAATATGACTTTTTATGGTAAATTTTTGATTGATCACAGCCTTATATGTTTAGAAATGGTTATTGTCAAGTATATGTTCGATATCTTGTGTTTATGTAGTTTAATATTAAAATAGGGAATTTATATGACAATTTATGATTGAGGTTTGTTTATTTCCATATTAGTATATGTGACTTTACGTGTTATATATAAGGTTATTTACTGGTTATAGGACGGTATTTACGAAGGGCTTATCTATCTGTGTAACCGCTCTATACACATTGGATTAGGAAGTACAATAAATAGTTTTTATATGGTTTGTGCTTCATTAGACGGTAGGTATTTCCCAGTATGATGAATATTTCGTTTATTGGTATAATTTGTCAAGTAAAATACCTATGTGTTATGTATCTATAAGAGCTACACTTTTGTGAGATTATTATTATTATTATTAGTAACCTGACACAAGTCTAAGGCCTACAATAGGTAAACTGTAGGTAATTGTTTTTATGAAGCAGACAGAGTATCTAGCTTTTTATTGTAAGTCTGGTCTTGTAATAACACATTTCTATTAATTTTGAATCTTGATTCACTTGCAAAGCTATATCTAAATGATATAGTACTACTAAACCAACATACAATAACATAAACTTAAACACATCTTTACATAACTAAAGTTACTTTACCGACGGCGATTGTTCGTTTATATTTATTGGGCTATGAAAAACAAAAAGTATTCGATATTAGAAAAACATAGATATTTTTAATGATCCTTGGAAAAATATCGCTACCGGGTCCAATGTTTTAAATTGAATAGAAACATCAAACTCTATTCATCAAGTTATTTGGAACGAAGTTCCTTATGGGGCGTTGCAGAGGGGTCCTAGCCGGCAAAGAACGTCCGTAACGTTAAAAAAAGCGTAAGATTTTATGTATAGTCTATCTATAATTGATTGATTGATATCTATAATTGATTGATCTATAATTTCTACACAAATACAGTCTGCGCAGTATACATTATACATATACCTGTGGTATTAGTTCCAGCAAATTTTACTAGAGGCGCTGCCATGATAAAAGAGTGAAACTTTATTTCAGTTTTCAGTGTATATAATGTAATTTGTGGTTACTACGGACGCAAATACTATTTACGGGTAATTATAAAGAATGTCATCCAACAATGGAATGCAATCAGCGCGTTCTAGCCTCGGAAGTAGCGACAGGAAACTGCGATATAGAGCTTTACTTGAAGAGTTGTCAACCCTAGGTAAGTAGCGTCTTTCGTTTATTTCTAATATTATTATGATTATTATCTTGATAAGTCTTTGATTTGATGCCGGTTGTAAATTTGTTTATACCGTAAATCAAGTAGGTACCACGGTAGTAATAGAAAGGCTATTCGCTCGGCGACTTTCAAGAATAAAATAATCTTTCTTTTAAAACGAATTTTTATACTTACAGATAAAGTTGAAAATAATATCTAAATATAAAATTTCATCCGAATTATTAATAATTAAATGAGGTAATTTCGTAATAATTTTTTGTTGTTGTTATAAATGTGGTCTATGTTTTTACTTATATTATTATTGTAAAAAAAAGTCGACACTACCAATCTAACTTGAAATGTTTGCCTTATTTTTAGTATAAAACATTATATTCAATTCCAATAAATAATGAAACTATAAATTCAACTTGACATTCGTCATCATTTTCCTGCCCTTATCCCAATTTATTTTGGGGTCGGCGCAACATGTCTTCTTCTTCCATACTTCTCTATTACTTGTCATCTCGGTAGTCACTCCCTTTCTAATCATATCATCATTCACACAGTCCATCCATTGTTTCTTTGGTCTTCCCCTGCTCTTATAGCCATCGACATTCATACCTGAAACCCTCCTCATGACATTTTCCTCATTCCTTCGCATCACATGCCCATTCAACTTGACATTATGCAGTGTAAATATGATATTAATTTATGAATGTAATTTTTACATTGGCCAATATAAATTACACTAAATGCTTCCAGCATACAACCAATATTTTCAAGTTTGTATATTGTAAATTGGTGTTGTCAAAACGCAGAAAGAGCAGGAGAAACAAGAAAGATTGGTTGATCTCAGTGAAATGGGTAAATGCTTTTATGAAAGTTGGAGGAAGGGGCTGGAAAACTGTAATAAAAGATAGAGATAAGTGGAAAAAATTGAGAAAACTTTTATTTAAATGGAATCTGAAGTAAATAAATACTAAATTACTTGATAAGCTCAATGAAACACCAACTCTTCTTCTAAATGGACTGTCTATTTATTCAGAAGCTTAGAATACGGTCAAAACATAGTCCGATATGGAACTGTTAATTACGAGCTGCCCAGACAATACAATTCCGCACCATATTTAAACAATTCAGATACATAATACATCATCAATAACCGATACATAGGCATTGAATTCGGGTACTAGGTTTCGAAGTAAAAATAATAATCTCAAAAAATGCAAAACATGACATCAGTACAGTTTCGTAACCTGTAGTTATCGCATCTGGCGAATTATATTCAAAAACTCGTGAAATACTTAATATATAAGGAATTACTGACCATAAATAAATAAAATACACAAAATCTCTTTATATGGACTCCCTAATCCATTGTACATAGGGCGCTTATGACTACATAAGTCCCTCGTTAAAAAACATCCTATAATCTGTAAATCACCTCATATATAGCTTGTAAACAAATTTAAATCGTATATTTACATGGAACTATGCTAAATTCAATAATAAACTACAATATAGGTTCACTATTCTAGCATATGAACTATGAAATACATTCATTACAACAAACATTTCTAAACTTATAAGGCTCCGATATACTGATCCATTTACACTAAAGCGTCGTATATATTTGTATGAATTGTATAAGAGTTACAACAAAAGAAATAATAAATAAAAGATATAAGTGTATATGTATGATTCTTAAACATTAAAACCATATGTATTCTCTAGTGTGAGACGTCTTAAGCTTCTCTGTCTTCCACAGCTACAATGAAAAGACATTAAAACAAACAAAGCATGAGTGCACACACCCAACGTCGTCGGGATTGAGACTATGCCACACAACTAGTAGACGTTAAAAAACTATGTATGTCCATTGTTCACCTAACAAGGCGACCTAAGCTCATCTGTACTCAACATTACTATAAAACAATATTAATACATTATTCAATAAATGTAAAATACTTTAAAAAGGTGTTCTATATGCAATAAATTTTTTAGATAATGTAATTGGTAACAATGCTGACTGTATGGAGAAGACGGCGAATGTGGTACGAGAGGCGAAAGAACTGCTTGCCAATGGAGGTGTCGAGGAGAGAGTCCAACATCCAGGTATAGAAGATATTATATTATGACTTCAAATATATTATTTAATTATACATAATTAACTTTTACAGTATAACCAGTGACTGTGTAGTAAGTAATGTATATTTGTTCTTTCATGCACCATATTATAATGTATGGCAAATTTAAGTATGATTTTTTTATATTTTGAATAAAAAAACGACTGTGGAGTGTTTAGACGTTCAGTTAGAGTGTTCAGACATTTCTTACACTTTGAATATACAATCCAATTATTAATAATATGTTATAGTAGGACAATGAATAAATAAGCTAATAAAATAATTTATAAATTACTTGACTTATATTTTAACTAGCGACCCGCCTCGGCTTCGCACGGGTGCAATGCTGATACTAAATATACCTACCTACTACAGAATGTCCTTAAAAACAATGTTTACAGATTTTTGTCATTAGACAATACAAACATGTATTGTTTAGAGGTTAATCTTGTAAGAGCGACATATAATTGATCATGGTATATAGGGCCGGTACCGCCGCACCGCTATGTCCCTGCATTTTAAATCTGTAATATCTTCGGAAATATTCTTAAATTACATGCTGTAAAGGGCCATATTGATCTATATTAAATGGACAATGTATTTTAGTAATGCTGTATTGCTTAAAATCACTTCGTAAATAAGCCATTTTTGCCCGTAAAATATAAACTATAAAAAATGGTTATTGTGGGTTATCCTTAATAGACATATACCATCGCGGCCTTTTTTTGACCTTTTTAAGGTGTACAATACTGTAGTACATTATTTTGATTGATCTCGTGGGGTACAGACAGCGTTTTCAATGTAAGCACAAAAAATGTGTTTATTTACGACATCACATTAGAAACCTCTAAATTTATCAGTGTTTCGCTACAATATTATGCATGTATTATACATATAAACCTTCCTCTTGAATCACTCTATCTATTAAAAGAATACCTTCAAAATCCGTTGCGTAGTTTTAAAGATTTAAGCATACATATGGACGGACAGAGCGACAGCGACTTTGTTTTATACTATGTAGTGACTATGCAATAGTAACAATCCCAAGTAGATCATTTCCTCATCACTTTCCTTCACCTGACCTTAGAAAAAATATAAAAACAAAAGGTGAGATGAAGTATACCACTTGCACTTCTGTTCAGTTTACAACTTCCATTTGAGACGTTTTCCTTTTTATGATTTAGGTCCCCATCCCAAACATGTGTTAAGAAGCTTTACTTTAAAAACTTGCTTTGGCAATGCAAATTAAAAACCTAGAAACAGAGATAAATATCATGCTCAACATACAAAAGTTGTGTCCTTTGAAGAAATTTTTTGGCTCAAAAGTAGGTTAGTTGTCCTTCTCATCATCATGGTGCCATACAAACAAAATTAATGGTAAAGTAAAACTGTTACAGGTGAGGGATACCTGGACTCCAAGGTGCTCCGTGCGACCAGTGACCTCGCAATCCGGTGCTCTGAAGCTGTCAGCGGTAATGTCAATATGTACAACTGGCATGACCTTGCACAGATTATTGTAAGTCTTGTCAAAACTTCCTATAAATTGTTTAAAATCATAGCACGGTGAACTATAGTGTGCTGACGTTCACAATGTATAATGAATGAGTCAGTCAATAAAAGGTAACCAACCACTGAACACGACTCCTTATATCTCGCCGCGATCCTGCTACATCTCATGGCGATCCACTACCGACGTGGCCATTCAATGGCAAACAGGAATTTTTGGATGGTACTGCGAGACGTGTATATCACAGGGAACGATAGTATAATTGATTTAAAAACGGAAGAACGTAATCTACAAATAATATCACACCATACTGTACCATAAAATCTGATGATAGCGTCCCCATGCGTCCTTTAGATCAAGGTCGCGGAAAAACACCCGCATTCGATAGCATCGACAAAGCGGAATTCCTTGCTGCGAGCCTTGAAAGTCAATACTCTCCTAATCTCGAAAATATCGACCTCGAGCCTGTAAACTCGATCGAATTCACGGTAGAACAGTCTCTCGCGTTACTCCCGGCTTTGGTCCGGATCACACCTGAGGAAGTTTTATCTGCCATTAAAGGCCTTAAGCCTAGAAAATCCCCTGGCCCAGACTGTAACCGGAATTAAGTGCTTAAACTTCTTCCTGATCACCTCATAGCTCTTTTGGTCTGCATCTTCAATGTAACCATAGCCCACTGCCATTTTCCAACCGCCTGTAAGAAGGCCACAGTAACAGACATTCATAAGCCCGGTAAAAAAGCGTCGCTTCTCGACAGCTATCGCCCTATCAGTTTCCTTAATTCGTTAGGGAAAGTTTATAAGCGGCTCCTTCTGAACCGGCTCCAGTCAGTAGTAACATATAAAAACCTCCTACCACCTGAGCAGTTTTTTTTTCGTGCCAAACACTCCTGTACTCTTCAAGTGCACCGCCTCACGGAGAACATTCTATATAACTTTATTCGCCATATGAAGCCTCTTCCACCCTTGCGTTCATCTTTGACGTCGCCAAGGCCTTCGATAAGGTCTGGCACGCCGGATTATTTCACAAGCTCTCCCAATTCTAAATCCCAGATAAGTTAGTTAAAATCATACGCGTTTGCCTCTCTGACCGGACCTTCTGCTACCGTGTGGAAGGGGCTCTACCTGAGCCTCACCCCATCCGCTCAAGTGTCCCTCAAGGCTTCATTCTGGCGTCTTCCCTATTTAATCTTTATGTCAGTGACCTTTCTGGCCTCCCTGAGATAGAGGTAGGTTCATATGCTGACGATACAGTCTTGTTCTTCATGGAACAGAAACTCCCTCAGGTTGCACGTCCAAAAGGCCGTGGATCAGCTGGGCGAATGGTTCCGTGGATGGCGCATAGGAATAAATCCCGATGTAGAGTAGCGCTGTCCTCTTTCATCCCACTGAAATACTTGATAAACTTCATTCCATTGAACTGTGTGGTGTAGAGATCCCATGGGCCAATCAGATTAAGTACCTGGGTGACCCACCCACCCTTGACAAATACCTTAATGTCAAGGCACATGTTGATGTAATCCGAAAGAAGGCCGCTGTGGTCTTAGGCTGCTTGCATCCATTGATATGGTCGTAGAGCAATATGTCCCTCAGACAAGCTCACGCTTTATAAGACATGTGTCAAATTGATTTTGACTTATAGCTCCTCCGTTTTTGCTCATGCGAGTAAACTCGTTCTCAGTGATCTGATCTCTAACGAATAGCACTTTTGAAAAATCGTCGAACCATTCGAACCCGCTAGTGGTATCCATCACGATTATTATCCGACCCCGATGATAAAATTACGGTAGCCAACGCGATATACCCGCCCTACTCTATTAACTAAGAGTGTTTGCGCTCACTCTCGCGTATTCACCGCTTGCTTCGCAGGGGACGGACGGTAAGTTTCGCTCCCGCACACGTCTCGACTACCTTCTCCTGCAGCGACTTGAGCCAAGGTCCGATCCTCCGGTATGGAGTTCTCAAGCCTACTGCTCGCGCGATACAGTGACACTGCAACCCAAGTTCAACTGCAAGTTCTGTAAGGGGCCTTTTTTCTCTTTTTTATGGCTAGTTAGACTTAGACCAGATTGACAGATTACTAAATACATGTACGGGTGTTTCTTCCTTCTCCCTAGAAGGCAAGAGACAAGCATATATGTATAGTTAGTTATATCGAGTTCGGGTATGGAATTAGCTCGCGATGGTTGCCGCCGAGGTTGGCCACTTTGGCACCCTAGCGCTTGTTGCCCTTTTTCCTCAACTGAGTGCCTTCTGCGCTCGCCCACAAGCCCGCTGAAGCTGTAAAGGACTCCTGGCCAACAGTATAGGCAGTTCGAAAAAAAAAATGAATGGCACGGCTCGAAATTAACAGTTCTGTTTCGGATTATGGTCCGACTGTATTGTAACAACTAAACTTCTTCTAATTGAAAATAGAGTCCATTGAAGTTTGAACGCTGCATATCATTAACTCCCAAACTATCCCAAAGCCAAATTCAACCGGATTCAACAGCCCTTATTAAACTGTATTCTGTTCTTTGAACCCGATCTGCAACCTAACTAGAAGAAATTGTTCTACAAAATAAACTTTCAGATGTGTTTCCTACCACATCTTCTGGACATCACAATTTTCCGAACCGGATAGTCTGATTTTCACAGATGCCTAAAGACTCATTTACACTTTATAGCATCTGATCACAATCTCACGTGATGTTAGGTGACACTGTGCCAAATTAATTCTAAAAAGGAACTGTTCACAGCTGTCAGAGTCATGACACTTGTATAGAGACTTGGCATCAGATTTTCCCTACCACCATGCTATGATAATTGCGTTGTCAGAACACGCTACTACAGAACCATCATCGCTCATGTATTGGTTTTTTTATCTCTACCATCAAGTCGCTCTGTAATAGTACATAAAAAAAAACAAACGTGTGCATCTCGGGACGCCCGACAGAAGTGATAACTTAAACTAGTCTATTCTAAGTTGAACTATTTAATATTGAAATTGTTTAACTTGAGAAAAGCTTAGGTTATTACTTAAATTTTACGTTTCTTAATATGATAATGGTTAATGATTATGGATAATGGTTTGGAAAGGTTATTTATCAATAAAATCTTTTATTGATTATAATATATATATATATATTGAACATGGCCGTGTTTGTGTTGATTGTCTATTTCGTTCCGACTGTTGTTGCGTTTGTTGATGGTTTGTAAATAAATATTGAAAGTTTAAATACGTAAGAGAGAGAGAAAGGTGGTTGCTAAACACTGTATAGATATATACGCGCGTCCATAGAGCCGTTGCGTGTTTTTGTTTTGAAAGTAAATTTAAAGATTTAATACTGTTAATATAATCGAATTATATTATTAAACTCACCTTTCGTTAGAAGATTCTGTAATGTTCCGAGGATCATCTTCTGCCTGTTTCATGATATTTTTTATAATCTCTTTTGAAACGGTAATAGTTTTAGGTTATATGCTCACTGTCAACAGTATATGTCTATCGCACACTAAACACTGAGTAAAGAGAGGGGGAAGCGTCTGTCCGAAATACGACTAGCGCTGTGAGTTAGAGTGAGAGAGGAAGAGCCTGCCTACCGCTGCCGTATTCATAAGAGAAAGGGAAGCCAGACAGACTGGCGCCGTTATACGCTACGTTACGAAGCGGTTTACACTCCCATAAGAAGTTATCACTTCAATATTTCAGCGCGAAAATGCTGATTTCTGGGAATTTACGTTCCCACGCGAAGTACCGAGTGTAGCGTACCTGCACGGAACGTTCGCGCCGACGCCGCCGGAGCAGAGGCCGCGGGCTCCTCGGCGCCGCGTCGAGAGGCATCAGGCGGCCACCATCAGCGCTCCAGAATCCGTTGACAGGTTCGCACGATCATTTTCAATCCTCTCTTAATTTGCTCAGGCTACATTCTTAGGTAGATTGCTACTGCACAATGATACTGAAGGAAGGTGTGAATGATCTCACCAGACTACTATTGTCCTGAAGTTTCAAAGGCCTCCACTTCTCTCAAATATATTTACTTGTTACAAACAAGTTTGAAATCTGTCGCCGAACACCAATAGGTGTGTTCCTGCAGCTGCACTTAGAGCCAGTCTTCCACTAGGTTTAGCATATTATTATCATCTTGGGCCACAACGTCACTTAACATCAGGTGAGATTGTAATCTGTACGCCAAACAAATTTACCCTGTTTTTTTTTAAATACATGTAAGTTGACAAACAAGCATATGGCCTGCCTGATGGTAAGCGGCTACCATAGCCTATGAACGCTTACCGATCTTGAACCCCCTACCATAAGGAGCTCTGGAAACCCTACACACTGCAGGAACGCAACACAATGTTATTTGGCTGCATTCTTCTGTAGGATGGTGGTATTCTTCTCTAAAGAGATTTCTTTGTGTCTACTTCTCTTGTTATTTGTGGTTACATATGTTTCACCGTAGCGCCTGTACTACTCATCCGAGTTTGATGAATGAGGTGTCAATTGACTTTTTGGTCGGTCCGGGTGGCATAGGTTTTAAACGAACAAAATCATTATGAAAATGTTACATCCAAAGAAGTAGAAGAAGGTTTTTTTTGCTATCATATTCAGTAAGAAGTCAAATAAAAAACAAATTCTGAGTTAATAAATATATTTTTTTGTGCTTTTTCCGTAGTTGGGTTACAGTTTTTTAAGGTATTTTTCTTATTTTAATTTCGATGTCACTGGTAATATTCGTCGTTCAGATTCGAACACGAACTGAGCTGTCGCACACTGGTGAGACAGCTTCGGGAAAAAGAGATAGTTAAATACAAGAAAAAATGTTGGCCGGTAGTTATAATTGTTTTTTATGTGATTGGTCTATGTATATTTTTAGATTACTAAATACACATACACATGTTCCTTCCCTCCTCCCAGGGGGCAGAAACATGTATATATGTATAGTTAGTTTAGATCGAATTACGGATAGGGAATTAGTCAGATCGCGACTTAATTGCATACGCGCAACAGTCCGAGCCGAGGTCCGGCCACTTTGGCACCCTCGGATGTTGTTGCTTAGCTTTCGTGGCTGAGTGCCCTAAGCGCTCGCCCCCAAGCCCGGTGAAGCTGTAAAAGCCGCAAAGGCTCCAGGTTCCCTACGTCGAAAAAAATACCTATATATATTTTTAGAGTAAACATTACTTTTAAAATACACTTTTTTAATAACAATTTAAAAAGCAAATGTGGCATCATATTTGATCATTTTTAAGGCAATTTGTATATGATGAGGTTTCGATTTTTAAGGAAAAATTGGCAGTTTTCGTTAGAAGTCGGAAAAAATAGTATCAAATACATAAATTATAGTTATTACGTAGCATGGCAACACATTCATTATCTGAATATTTCTTTATTGTTGGCAATATTACACAATAATCACATACCTTATAATAATAGGGCGTAATAACCTAAACTAAAAAAATGTTTATGTCAGTGTACAGTAATTTTCTATTAGCAAAGAAAAAATTAAACTTAATGGCTAAAATATGTTTTTTTTTTTCAGGTTGGAAAAAGTAGAGGAGGGCTCCGAGATGGTGAGCCGGGTGAATCGGTTCATCAACAAAACGTACAAGAACAACGGGCAGAAGCCGCTGAGCTACTTCCACGCGGTGCTGGACCCGGAGAACTTCAGCCGCACCGTCGAGAACATATACTATGTCTCGTTCCTCGTACGAGACGGTATGGTCTCCGTGGATTTGGGTAACTGTCATATTATCTTGTACTATAGCAAGTATGATAAGTCGCAGATACATACTTATCAGGGAAGCCATTTTAAAGTTTGCATTTTAGTGGTAAATTATATTTTAAAACAATTTACAAATGCAATGTATGTACCAAAAATGAGTAAGCCTATCGACTTACCCTACAGAATGCTGTTGGTCGAGCGCACGAGCGAAGTTGTTGCCCCAAATAATGCTTATTGTGGGTGATCCCTAGAAGATAGACATATGCTATAACAGACTTTTTTGTAAGTCTGTTTAAAATCTACAATTATGTAGAACATTTTGATATATCTATTATGATTTACCAAACGTAAGCCATTTAATAGTCCTTTAATTTAATGAATTAAAGGAAAAACCATGCGTAAAAAAAGATAGATAATAAATTCACGTGAAAATATATTATGCATTATAAAACTCAACGTAAAATAAAACTAAACTAATATAATAAAGCGGAAGAGTTTTTTGTTTGTTCGTTTGAAGACTCTAATCTTTGAATTATTCTTGTATATGATAGCCAGATTCACGAGGCTATCTATATAGGCTATCTAGCATTAGGCTACACCTCTCAACTAGCCTTAAATATTGATTTTTGTTAAGTCAGAAAAAAATTGGTTTTGTTTTTTTTTTTTTTTTTTTTCGAACTGACTACACTGTTAGCCTGAGGGGCCCTGGAGCCTTTACGGCTTTTACAGCTTTACCGGGCTTGGGGGCGAGCGCTTAGGGCACTCAGCCACGAAAGCTAAGCAACAACATCCGAGGGTGCCAAAGTGGCCGGACCTCGGCTCGGACTGTTGCGCGTATGCAATTAAGTCGCGATCTGACTAATTCCCTATCCGTAATTCGATCTAAACTAACTATACATATATACATGTTTCTGCCCCCTGGGAGGAGGGAAGGAACATGTGTATGTGTATTTAGTGGTCTGAAATTTTTGTCTACTCTAACTAGGCAAAAAAAGAAAAAAAAAAGGTCCCTTACAGAACCTATGTACCTATGTGTGTTGTGCATGTGTGTATAATGCAGTGTCATGTATGGCTGTGAAAGCTAGTGATTATACAGTCACTTGTATCGCGCGAGCGGCTGCTTGTCTCAAGGGCTCCATGCCGATGGATCGGACCTAGGCTTGAGTTGCCGCAGAGGAGGGCGGTCGTGGCGGGTGTGCGGGAACGAAGTTAACCGTACGTCCCCTGCGGAGGGAACTGTGGTTTCGCGGGCGTGGGCGCGAGCACGCATATGTTGCGGGAGCGGACGCGTAGTAATTATTAGCTTTCTCGATGTCGTCGTCGGGATCGACAAAGAGATTTCGCGGACGGCGTTTATAACGTTTGGCAACGGGGATCGAGTTGTCTGGGACGTAGTTCACGGTGGATTTTACGAGCGGGTTGGGGTGATTCGAAGCGCTATCGAAGTATCTCCTGGTGAGATATTTCACATAGGCTTCTATCGAGGGAAGCCTCATGTCCCTGTGGAGGTCCATGTTCCTAACGAAGGCTGGAGGGTCAAGCAGGCGACGGAGAAACCGATTTTGGACTCTTTGCATGCGGACAAAGTTATGTTTGGACATATGTGCGAACGCTGCGCAGCTATATGTCAAGATCGGACGGACGCACATCTTGTATAGTGTAAGCTTATGTCTTAAGGACATTTTGCTTACCGAACTGAGCAGGGGCCGCAAGCGGGAAAGGATCCAGACGGCCCTATTCCGGACTATAGTAACGTGTGCGTTGAAGTTAAGCTTCGAGTCGAGGGTGACACCCAGATATTTAGTCTTGGTGGCCCAAGGGATATTCCTACCGAATAATGAGAGGGGTCCTACCGTGCGTGGTAGTTTACATGTATGCGGTTCGAACATAATCGCGGCGCTCTTTACCGGATTAATAGCTATTCGCCACGTTCGAAACCACTCCCCGAGAGTGGTTACGGCACGTTGGACTGCGCAGGCGAGATTTTTTCTATGTCTGTTTGACGCGTATATGACTGTGTCGTCAGCGTAGAGCCCTACCTCGACCCCGGGGGGCTTCGGGAGGTCGCTGACGTACAGATTGAAAAGGCAAGGCGCCAGAATGGAACCTTGCGGGACGCCTGAGCGTATAGGGTGGGCGGTAGATAGTACTCCTTCCACTCGGTAGTGGAAGGTGCGGTCGCGTAGAAAATCGTGAACTAGATGAACTAACCTATCCGGGACTTCTAATTGATGTAGCTTGTGGACCAGTCCGGCGTGCCAGACCTTATCAAAGGCCTTGGCTACGTCGAAAAAGACCGCAAGCGTGCGGGCGGGAGCAATATTGCTCTTGGCGAAGTTACTCGTGATGTGCTCCGTGAGGCGGTGCACTTGATGTGTACACGAGTGACGGGCGCGAAAACCGAATTGTTCGGGCGGGTATAAATTCTTGTCGTCTATAACGACCTTGAGACGGTTCAGAAGGATCCGCTTATAGAGTTTCCCTAGGGTGTTTAGGAGACTGATCGGGCGACAGCTTTCGGGAAGCGAAGCTTTTTTGCCGGGCTTGCGAATACCTATAACTATAGCTTTTTTCCAGACGGCTGGAAAATAGCAGTGGGCTATGGCTGCATTGAAGATGCAGACCAAAAGAGCTATGAGGTGATCAGGAAGAAGTTTGAGTACTTCATTCCTGATAGCATCAGGACCGGGAGATTTCCTAGGCTTAAGGCCTTTGATGATAGAACAGACCTCATCTGGCGTGACCAGGGTTAACGTTTCCGCGGGGGGAATCAACGTGAGTTCCTGAACGGCGGTCTCGATAGTTTCGATGTGGGCAGTGTCTACGTTGTCGCAGTTTGGGGAGCACTGACTCTCCAAGCTTGCGGCAAGGCATTCTGCCTTATCGTCGCTATCGAACGCGAGTGGGAGATCGGGGCCCCTTTCGAGGGGCGGCATCTGGGCGGAAGCTTCTAACTTCAGAGAGCGGGCGAGGTTCCAGTAAGCCAGATGGGACGGCTTGAGACCCTTTAAGAGGTTATCCCACCGGTGGCCTCTGAACTCGCCGATGCGAGTTCTGACCTCTCTCTGAAGTCGTCGTAACCTACGGGTGTTATCCCTCGTTGGATAAGAATCGTGTGCACGTGTCGCGGCGTTCTTTTCCGTGATTAACGCTCGTAAGCCGGGGGGGAGTATAAAGCGGCGATCGTTCGCCGCTTGCACCTCTCTCGAGGCCTCCCTTACACCGGTTTGGAGGTAGTCGACCAGGGAATCGATCGCTAAGTCGGCGTCTGCTGTTGACTCTAATACGTCGGGGATCCTAGCTAAGCTGGACGGGGTCGCGTTATCCGTTAGGTAGCGATTTAAGATTGCGTAGTCAACTACTTTGACTTTTGGCGGACTGGGGTCGAACGGTTGCCCGAGTTGTAAAATAACCGGGCGGTGATCGGAGTCTAGTTCGTGTACGACTTCTATAAGTCGTAACCGAAGCGAGACACCTTTGAGGAGGGCTATGTCAAGTACTGTCGGGTGACAGTTATCTTGAAAGTGCGTGGGTTCTAGCGGGGCTATAACGTCAAAGCCGAGCACATCGCATAGCAGATCAAGTATAACCCCGTTAGGGGTGTTACGCGAGTTGTTGAAGTGAGTGTGACCGCTATTGAGGTCGCCTGCTATTATGACGGATTGTCCGAGTGAGAGGAGCGCCTCCAGGTCGGACTGAAGGAGTCTTTTACTCGGGGAGAGATATGCAGAGACAAGCGTGATTGACGGATGGCCAGTCATGCCTATTCTACAAACTGACACTTCCATATTGGTAAGTGCGGGAGGGTCTATTGGCATGCAATAGAGGGAACGCTTGTAGTAGATGAGCGTGCCGCCGCCTCGGGTGGCACGGTCATTTCTGACTATATTGTAATTTGCTATCTTAGGGTCGCGCCTACTGGGTTTTAGAAGTGTTTCTTGTACTAGAAACACGTCTATCTCCCGTTCCCTAAGAAAGGTGGATACTAAGTCCCGTTGTGGAAAGAGGTTTCGCGCGTTAAAAAAAGATATGTTTAGGCTTCTAGGCTTAATGCGTGCCATTGATAACCGATATCTATTTCCCGGCACGGGCCAGGCGCATTAGCGTCGCTGTCATCAGGGGGAAACGCCTGATGGATTCGCCGGGGCCGTACTCAGCGACGCACTGTTCGTACGCCAGTACTTCCTGAGGGTCATGCTCGCGGAAGAGCATGACCATGTAGTCAACGCCGCGGCGCGTGTTGACGGGCGGGGGGGCCTGAGCCTTAGGAGGCTGAGGGCGGGGAGTGGAGACCCATGCTGCTTGAGGGGCTCGCATGGCCGGAGGGGGTGCGTGGGGCGCGGGGGCGGCAGCCACCGGGGCGCTGGAGGCGCCCGGCAGGCTGGGGAAAGCCTCTGGCGTGAGCAGGGGCTTTGGCTGTCCTACGGCGGGACGTGTCCTCTGAGGAGGGCTGTGTCGCGTAGGGCGCATGGGTCGCGTAGGGCGCGTGGGGCGCGGGGCACGGGGACAGCCGCGATAGTTCGCGGGGTGACCTTCGTTGCCGCATAGCACGCAGCTCGGAGGGGTAGCCGACTCACGAGTGCGCGAGCACTCGCTCGTCGCGTGGTCCCCGAGGCACTTAACGCACCTGGGACGGAGATGGCAGTTGCGTGCCGAATGACCGTACAGCTGGCAGTTGTGACACTGCGGAGGACTGCGGTTCTTGTGTGGGGGCTCTACGGCTATTCCGGAGAGCTCACACACTTTCCTAACGTTAAAAATGGCTCTGCCCTCGGGGGTCAGTTCCAAGATGACTAAGACCATGTCGAGAGGTCTGTTTTTGGATTGTCCGCCGTGCATTCTGTGCACTTCGCGGACAGGGAAGGCCTTGGCTAAGAGGTCAGTTTTGACCTCCTCGGGTGTGATTTCCACCGGGATGCGGCGGATTACAACCCGGAGTTGACGTTCTTCCTCCAGGGAGTACGTGAAATATTCGAGGTTGCTGTCTCAGAGCAACCTGGTAAATTGACGGTGTTCGTCCGAGGTGGAAACTTGGACGCGGATACCGTTGGCCGTGTTACTGGCCTGGGTGTAGTGGATACGGAGTTCTCTCAGTTTCTCTGAGAGTTTTGTCCAGACCGATTTGTTCTGGACCGTGACGGGGGGCGGGCGACGCGCCTTTCTGCCGGCAAAGGTACCGGCAGGCGCTGAGGGCGCTGCGGAGCGGGGGGCGTGGCTGTTGAGCCCGGTTTTTTGCGCCTTTTGTGGGCGGGACTGAGTCTCCGGAGACTCGGGACGCGAACGCGGTGCCCGTTTGGCGGGCTTATTTTTTTGTACGAGGGTGAAGCCCTCGTTGTCTGTTCGTATTGCCGTGTCCATTTCGATGGACTCGGGTTCGGGGTCCGGACTGGCGGGCGAGTAGCTAACGTTTGTAGCTACTGGCGTCGGCGTGTCCGCTTCGGGAACTAGCGACGCAAACGAATTGTTTATTGGTAGCGCAGAGGGCGCTGGGGTTGGGGCTTGAATGCCCGGGGAACGTGAGCGCGACGATGGCCGTTTGTACGGCGTCTGACGGTGAGCGCGGGGTGCCGTTGAGCGGGAGCGCGGGGCGGGGTTCTTTTTCGTCGCGTGGGTCGCGGCGGGGTCGAAAAAATAGCGTACCCTAACTGCTTTATCGGCGTGAGCTGGCGTAATGGCTAGTGATATGTAAAAATAATAATCTACAAAAATAGTGCTCCTTAGTAAAGCTAAATACGATATCATATGCCTATCTCTTATACATAAGCCAAAGCAAGATATTTTATTGCAAAGTTTTATTGAAAATTAAAAAGTGATTAATTAACATTTTTATTAGCCATGGCATATGAATCCTTACAAACCAAAGTTACTTCATCATCAAGACAATTTTATGTAGATAAACTTTGCCCTTTATAGCATGTCATTTGGACGAACAGTTTGGGAGTTATTGTAAAATTAAAATAATTCAACACTCGGCTCGGCTCTATGACTACAGGTGTAGTGGCGCGAACGAGCCGCGTGAGTTGTGACGCATAACCCTGGCCGCCCGATAAACATATTGTCTATACTGAAGTATAATAATCATCAATCAGAGATTTCTTTTAAATTATACGCGGGTAAAACTGCGGGGCACAGCTAGTATGAGATGTAACAAATTAATGTTTTACGTAATTGTAGATCTTTATTAGCTTAATTGTTATCTTAGCTTATCACAATAAGCATTTTCTTTATTATCTGGCAGGCAACCATCTTTAGTTTTTTTTTATACTACAAAAAGTGGCAAACAAGCATACGGCTCGCCTGATGGTAAGCGGTTAACGTAGCATATGAACGCCTGTTATACCATAGTTATCACAAGCGCGTTGCCAACCTTGAACCCCGCTACCCCAAGGAGGTCTGGAAACCCTACTCACCGCAGGAACACAACACTAGGTCATTTGGCTGCGATCTTCTGTAGAGTGGAGGTGTTCCACGAGTCGGGATGCCCCAAGTAAAGAGAAATCTACAAAGAAATTTCTCTTAAAATTTGCTCAGTTGACGGCTGACGGCAGTCTGTAGTTCACGCGAGTGGAGCCACGGGCACAGCTAGTTTAATAATATACATAAAATTACACCACTGAAATAAATTAAAATACTATTTTTTACACTCATTGAATTTTTAGTGTAAAGTTTTCAAAGTCCTAATGACTCAAACTTTTAGGCTTGTCTTAAAGAAATCTTTTATTTTATAAAATAATAAATAACAATATAATATGGTGGACCTTTAATATTTATTCCAGATGAGGAGTACGAGCTACCGTTCATTGTCCCGACCACACCGTCGGACAACGATCCGGGCGACATCTCGGACGAGAATCAATTCATCATGTCCATAGACATGACGCGGTGGAAGGTACTACTTTTATATTGTTACGATCTGAGTAATAATAGAAAAAAAAAACACTATTCTCAAAAGATCTGGAAACGTCTAGAATCTACTCGTAGGTACGAAAAGACATTGTAGTTCAGTTACACATTCAATCGCGTCTAATCTCATTCTAATAGTCGTCTAAAAATAGAACACTTCCCCTTGTAAACGGTGTCGTAACATTCAAAGCCTTTATAGTGATTTCGACTCTCCTTTTATAGTTCATCCCAAGCGCGGTGAAACTGTCACAGCCTTCTGAGGTTGCAGGGCCCTTAAGGCTAACAGTGTAGTGAATTCGAAAAGAGAGAGGACAGTTCTGTTTTAAACAACCGATTGGAAGTAACAAGCGATAAAAAAAAGAAATCTACGCGAGGGCCATAGAGAGAGATACTGTAAGTACGATCACGGTATAGTGAGTTGGTTTGATTGAGTATAAATAAATTATTTAAGTAAAATCAAACAGAATTCTCAGTACTCACGGACATAGCAATATAATGTAAATTTTTTGGTGATGATTTTTTTTGACGGCATGGTTGTGGGTATAATCGAGTGTACACATGACGTCACGTAACCACCAGATTTGTGTTAAGCGCCGTCTTATTCGTTCACTTTTCGAACTATACTGCATTTCTCAGGCAGGCGGAAAAACGGACAATGACACATGGTATTACGTTTGCGTCGATAGCAAACGATACGTATCGCTCTCCATACATTTCTTTTAAAAAGACACTTAGCTAAGCGTTAGTGGTACGGGGTGGGGTGAGCGATGCGGTCATTCAGAGATAACAAATCCGTTTTCAGTTGTAATTTTGTTTTAATTTTTGGAATTATGAAAATGACTCTTATACGTGTTCGTCATCAGAGAACGACAGTGAAACTGATTGATTGAATTTAATTAAATGTAAATTGATATTAGGAATGCACTAAACACGTTTTCTTACTTCTTTTTTAATTGTCAAATCAGGACTCAGTAAATAAATAATCTTAACATCATTTATATATATAAGTATCTATTTGTAGTTTTTTTTTCTACGTTGATACGAACTTTGCACCATATTATATAAATTAAACCACATCAAAAATTTGTGTTACTCCCGTGGTTGGCGCAACGGTCATTGTCCGTTTGTCCGCCTATTTTAGAAATGAACTATACATTAGTTGTACATTAAATGTTTGAATGTCAGCTTTATTTTTAACATCTCATTTTTCGAATTCGTCAATGCCTATATTTTATGTTACGTTACCTATAAGCTGAACGCCGTAAACGTAGCCCTTCTTATGGTCTGCGGGGTGCGGGAGAGGGTAAAGACGCTAGAAGTTAGTTTGTTACATATGCATTTAGTAAAAAGCTGTTATTTTGATATTACAAACAAACACTTCAATATTTGTAATAGTTGCAATATTATGCATAATATATTGATCTTAAGATATATGGTATTATCTCAATACCGTGTATATCCGTGCATATCCCCGCCCCGCGTCCCGCAAACCATCTCGATGGTCGCGCTTACAGCGGTCCATCTACAACCTATAACTGGGTAGATGATACATTAATTCCATCGTATAGTAATTAGTCTAAAATGTATTTGTTTCATTTTAGGAACTCGTGGAAGCATTTAGAATAGTCAAGCCGATGATGGTGTTGAAGAGGTGAATACGCAGTCTCTGTGTACGCAATAATGAAATTTCTTTACAACTTCTTACGGTCTCGTTTTCTGTATTTTGAGACACCGTAAACTAGGGTTACTTTGTGACAATTTTTGAGGTATTTTTGAAGAAATATTTGTTGTTTTTCATCATATATCAAAATAAAACATTGTTTTGGAATCTTGATTATTTGACGTATTAAATTATATATTTTTTACTAATTATATCCCTCCAAAGTCTGTACCAAAGTTTCCCCAGCCATGGTGTTACTTAGTGACACACCAAAAATGCACGTTAATTCTTTGTAAAACGAACGCTGGCATTATCTTATCCCATGAACTGGTAATATACACACAAATCTACCTAAAAACTAAAACAAAGTAGTAGTACCGCTGAAAAAAAATTTACAAATTCATGAAAAAAAAAACCATATTTTTTTAAAAAATTTTAATGAAATTACAGCTATAATTTTAAAACCAAAAACAAAATTTACTTACAAATAAGGGTTTATTCCGCACGTCATAATAACCTTTTTTCGTCACCTTTATGGATGCATTAACCTTTCCTTTTACCATTTTAAATTTGTTCTATTTGATCGTATGGTACTAATTAGAAATGTATCTCCATTGATACTTGTTATTATGCCGGGATAATAGTTATCATCGTAACAAACAATCACATAATCTCCTTGGTTGTATGACTGGATCGTTTTATCGCTAGTACTCAACATTTTTGGGAGAGTAATATAGGCTGGTTAGGTGACACATTTTCAACCTGTCGGTCTTCGCTTTCGTCTTCTTGATTATACATCATGTTCATGTATGTTTCGATGTTACGTTGGTTGTGTAATACTGAGCAACTTCTGTTACTTTCTTTAGAAGATGAGTCGTTGTTTGTAACTATTGCTCTTTTCGACCAATTCAAGCATGATGTTGAAGGTGTCATTGTTTTGTCGATAGTTTCATATTCTTCAACGTTATAAGGGCTGCAGCTGCTTTCCCTGAAAGAATAATTATCGCAACTTTCTTCAGAAGTTGAGACGCTATTCCTACATCCCTTTGTTTCTTACTTTTGCCTGCTGGTTTTGAAGAGTCCTTCTTCTTGTGCGGGTCAGACTACGACTGTTATTCGTAGTTTCCGCACAGACAAATGCTGGATTGCGAGCAGATAAATACTTCGAGAACTATAACTTCAACATTTATGTTCACTTGTCGTTTACAAAATGCACTTGTTCTATAATGTTTTCGATCTTGCTGTTTCTTCTTCGAGATGTAGGAGGCGAGTGCATGCTCGGTAGCCAAGATGGTCATCTCACGTAGGAGGGGGTGGGGAAACTGTATCATAGTGTGTTTTAAGTGGTGTGCCTTTTAAGTGAGTATCATTGAGTCCCGTGAAAACGGGACGGTGCTTTGGTACTTGCTAACGCAAGTGGGGTTCAGTTTTCACTTCGCTTCAGTGATAGTGTGGTTGCGCGGCGAAGGTTTGGTAACCTTATCCGGGGGGCGGGCGTGGAGCGGCGCGATCCCTCTCACGAGGGGGTGGCACGTCGCGTCCGCTCTACGGAACAAGTTGGTTGCCTGTCGGCCTATGAATGTGTCGAGATCTTCAATGTCGAGATCCCACGCTATCGTTGCGTTCCTGACGTAGCGGGAGCCTTGATAATTGTCCTCAGACAGATGTTGTGCTGGGCTCTCAGTCGCTTCCTCTGGTAATCAGAGATGTAGGCAAACTAAGAGGGAGCAGTGTATGTGAGACGGCTTCGGATGTAGAGCTTATAGATGGCAAGCTTCGTGCGTAGGGGAAGATGGGACGCCAGGACCGGAGGTAGTTTAGCTCTGGCCATCTTCACCTGCGCGATGTTGGAGCCCACGTGTTGTTTAAAGGTCATCCGGAAGTCAATTCGAACGCCGAGGTACTTGACGCACGGCAACCACGGTACGTCTTGTCCCCTTAGGCGAAGTGGAGGCGGAGGGTGTCTTTTTGTGATCATCGCCTGTGTTTTCGCAACGTTTACGGACAGCATCCAGCGATCGAGCCAGTCGGGAAGCGCCTTGAGCGTTGGAAGCAGATAGGCTGCGGCGGTACCCACGTTCGCGAAACATGCGAAATACGCCACATCATCTGCGTACAACGCGAGTTGCGCCCGACCCTTCAGCGGTATGTCGTCCGTATAGCGTGCATATAGCACAGGCGAAAGACAACTGCCTTGTGTGGGGGAAGGCCGATTTCAGTTGCCTTTGTGAGTGGACGTGTTCGCGCGCTCGCTTACGAACGTAATTGTAACGGTTTTTTGCGATTTGTTGGGTCACGCCTATATAAGTTTTTTTATATAGCCGTCACGCAATAATAGCAAATCATAACTGTACTTTTTAGTACAAACCTCGTTTAAAGCGCACTTTTTAGTGCGACTCGCGTTTTGTTCCTGAAAACCACGGTTTTATGGTCATTTGCCTGATACCCGACGGTGATAACGAAAGCAAGTGGGTTCGTGACCCAAGCGCCCCTCGGTTGCCTCCTTCAGAGGCAAACGATAGTACTTGGTCGGGCTTGGGAACCTTGTCCCTTGATAGAGTCATAGACAAGCCCCAAGTGTCTCCCTCCCACCTCACCTATCCCCTCACTCCATCCCCGAGTGCCTGTTTGGGCACAGTTTGGTTATTACTGAACTGTGTTCTCTGCCTCGGGATTGATAGGGCTTCCATCTAGGCAAGGTATGTGCTCATTCCTGCTTGTCATTGCACTTTGACTCGCAGGTCACTTGCCGGACTCGGTATAGTCCGATAAATATATTTTGGCGTGCCCCCCTGCCACTCTGGCAGGGAGGTATTTCCTCCTGCGCGAGTAAATTTATATTTTATATTTTATTATATATTTATCTATATAGTGAACATCCCAAGACCTCCCACTGCCACCGGGATGGCCTTGTCAGATTCGACGGAACAACGGCGACTGCGTAACTTCGTTCATCAGCACGAGCCTGAACTATTAAGCCGGTATAAGAAAATGTTCCCGCGCATTCGAGCTCCGGTGCAAACGCCCGTTGAGTTAAGCCCTCCCGTCGCGCATCTCGTTCCGTTGACGTCATCGGGCTCAGAAGCGTCGCGCATGCGCAGACCGCGTTCCCCGCGTGCCGATGTACCCCCGTGGGCCCGCTCGCGCTCGGTAGTACCGACCTCCCGCCCCTCGGCGGAGACATGCCCCTCGGCAAACATCACGCGAGCTAGGTCGCGTTCACCAATAGTCAACGCTAATAATTAGTGTTAATAACGGCTTTGCTCCGCTCGGTGCGAACGGAGACAGTCCCGGTACAGACCGTTGAGAACGACGGCTTCACTGTCGTCTTAAATGTTAGGTCGAGAAAACATTCTCGGCCTAACTCGCCTACTACAGACGCGAACTCGCAGCCTGCGGCCAAATTCGTGGCCCAGGAGAACGCGCGCGTCGCCGCTCCAAAGGCCACAGCGGCCCCCGCGACCATCGCCGGGAAGAAACCGCGCCCCCCGCCCCCCGTCATCATCCAGGATAAATCGGCCTAGATGCATATTTAAAAAAAATTAACGGAAATGAAAATACATTATCCGTCTGCCCGTAACGTCGCGACGGGTATACAAGTCACGGTGACTACTCCGAAAGATCACCGTGATCTCACCGCGCTCCAGCGAAAGGAGAACTTAGGTTATTACTCGTACGCGCTTGAGGAGGACCGGCTCCTACGTGTAGTGATCGTCGCATCCCGGCCGAGATTAATCCCGATGACGTCAAATTTGACCTCATCGCTCAAAAATATCCCGTCCGCGAGTCACACCGCATGTATAATAAAGATAAGAAGAAATTAGATTTAGTTCTTGTAATTCTCGATAAATCCCCCGCGGGTAAAGCCATTTTAACGTCGAAAAGGTTTGCGGGCTCTCAGGCGTATCCATGGAGCCCCCATACAAAAACCGCGTACCGTAACATTTTTTTTCAAATAAGTCGCGAACTGACTAATGCCCTAGCACACTATCTAACTAAATATACATATATACATGTCGCTATCCTCTGGGAGGAGGGTAAGAGACAAGTGTATATGTATTTAGTAATCTGTAATTTTTGATCTAGACTAACTAGCCTCAAAAAAAGAAAAAAAAAGGTCACTTACAGAACCTATGTACCTAAGTGTAGTGCATGTCTGTAAAAAGTGTAATGCATGTATGTAGGTAGCTAGTGAATGCAGTGTCACTGAATCGCGCGAGCGGCTGCTAGACTCAAGGGCTCCATGCCGGAGGATCGGACCTAGGCTTGAGTGGCCGCAGGAGAGGGTGGACGTGGCGGGTGTGCGGGAACGAAGTTCACCGTCCGTCCCCTGCGAAGGGAGCGGTGATTTCGCGGGCGTGGGCGCAGACACGCTAGTTGTATGGGGTCGGACGCGTAAAACTGATTCTTTTTCTCGATATCGTCATCGGGATCGATAAAGAGATTTCTGGAGCGCGGAATGCCCTTTGCGGGACAGAATTCCTCATCTGTCGAGGCTTCCTACTCCTGGGAGCCCGAGGACAACCGCGATAGTTCGCGGGATGTCCAGACTCCCCACAGAGCACGCAGCTCGGGGGAGTCGAAGATTCGCGGGTGCGTGTGCACTATTTTGTGGCGTGGTCCTCGAGGCACTTCACGCAGCGAGGACTGAGATGGCAATTACGGGCAGAGTGCCCGTAGAGCTGACAATTATGGCACTGGGCCGGTATTTGATTTTTGTATGGGGGCTCCACAGATATGCCGGAGAGCCCGCAAACCATCCTAACATTAAAAATGGTCTTACCCGCGGGGGTCTTGTCTAAAAATACTAGGACCAAGTCTAGTTGTTTTTTGTCAAATCGGTACATCCGATGTATCTCTCTAACAGGATATTGTTGAGCGATGAGGTCAAATTTGACCTCATCCGCGGTTAACTCAACCGGGACGCGGCGGATCACTACTCGGAGGAGACGGTCCTCCTCGAGCGCGTACGAGTAAGGCTATTGCCTAACTTCTCCTCTCGGAGGAGCGCGGTCAGATCACGATGATCTTTCGGGGACGCGACCTGTACTTGTATACCCGTCGCGACGTTACGAGCTTTGAGATAATGTATCTTTTTGTCCGAAAGTTTTTTCGAGATTCTCATCCAGGCCGATTTATCCTGGATGATAACGGGGGGCGGCGGGCGCGGTTTCTTTCCGGTGACGTGCGCGGGGGCCGCGGCGGCACTTGAGACGGTGACGCGCGGGTTCTCCTGGGCCACGAATTTGGCCGCAGGCTGCGAGTCCGCGTCTAATATCGGTGAATTAGGCCGAGAATGTTTTCTCGACCTAACATTTGAGACGACAGTGAAGCCGTCGTTCTCAACGCTCTGTACCGGGACTGTCTCCGTTATCTCCATATCGGGAGATGCGTCTGGGCTCGCGGGTGAATCTAAAAATACCGCACCGAGCGGAGCAAAACATTTATTAACACTAATATCGGGCGTTTGCACCGGAGCTCGAATGCGCGGGAACTTTTTCTTATACCGGCTTAATAGTTCCGGCTCGTGCTGATGAACGAAGTTACGCAGTCGCCGGAGTTCCGCCGAATCTGACAAGGCCATCCCGGTGGCAGTGGGAGGTCTTGGGATGTTCATTATTTAGATAAATATATAATAAAATATAAATTTACTCGCGCAGGATGATAAACCTCCCTGCCAGAGTGGCAGGGGGGCGCGCCAAAATATATTTATCGGACTATACCGAGTCCGGCAAGTGACCTGCGAGTCAAAGTGCAATGACAAGCAGGAATGAGAACCTAAGTGGCCTACGTCGAGTCCCTATCAAGCCCGAGGCAGAGAACACAGTTCGGTAATAAAACCAAACTGTGCCCAAACAGGCACTCGTGGATGGAGTGAGGGGATAGGTAGGTGGGAGGGCGACACTTGGATTTTGACTATACAATAAGTAAGGGCCAAACTTCCCAAGCCCGGCCAAGTACTATCGTTTGCCTCTGAAGGAGGCAACCGAGGGGCGCTTGGGTCACGCACCCACTTGCTTTCGTTATCACCGTCGGGTATCAGGCAAGTGACCACAAAACCGTGGTTTTTCATGAACAGCAAACGCGAATCGCACTTAAAAGTACGCTTTTATCGGAGTTCGCACTTAAAAGTACGTTTGATGATTGCTTGTTAATACGCGATTGACAAGAACTACCTACTATCGACGGACCACTAAAACGATTTACAGGAACTAAAAACGATTGACAAACACACAATAACCTACTACTGTTAACACGCGGGTTAACTATAACTCACTCGGTAGGCGAGATAGCCCACAAACCAAATGAGCTCTCTTCCCGCACACCTCCGTCCCTGCTTACACCCAAACCTACCGGGCGTAAAGAAGGGGAAACAAACGGAATGTACGGAAAGAGACACGATTGCGTTGTTCTCGTCCTGACTCACGGTGAACTGGGCGCTGGCGGGTAATCAAACACGATGCCGAATTTACGTTCACTATATTCTTCCAAAAAATGATACAGCACTATATACAATTCTACCCTTAACACTAAAGTGTCTTGAAGGGTTTCTTCAGTCTTGAGGAGTCTTGAGGTATCTTGATGTTGATTGACGTCTGCCTATAGCGATCTGAGCGATCTGAGAGCGATCGAGAGCGATCTGACGAGTATGGAACCCGTCACTATATTTATATGTTTTTTGGAGAAAGTGACGTCGCTATCTAACGTCTGACGTCATATGTCTAAAAGTAACTTTGCCCGCCTGCAAAGAGTTCAAAATCGGTTCTTACGTCATCTTTTAGATCCGCCGCCTTATGTACGTAACGCAGATCTCCATAGAGATATGGAGCTGCCGTCCATAGAGTCCTATGTAAAATATATCTCTAGGAGATATTTTGATTCAGCGATGAATCATCCTAATGAGTTAGTTAGGAACGCCGCGAATTACACACCGAGTGTAATTACAGATATTAAATTCCGGTACAAACGTAAGCCGCGAAATCTCTTTATCGATCCCGATGACGATATCGAGAAAAAGAATCAGTTTTACGCTTCCGACCCCATACAACTAGCGTGCCTGCGCCAACGCCCGCGAAATCACCGTTCCCTTCGCAGGGGACGGACGGTGAACTTCGTTCCCGCACACCCGCCACGTCCACCCTCTCCTGCGGCCACTCAAGCTTAGGTCCGATCCTACGGCATGGAGCCCTTGAGTCTAGCTACCGCTCGCGCGATTCAGTGACACTGCATTCACTAGATACCTACATACATGCATTACACTTTTTACAGACATGCACTACACTTAGGTACATAGGTTCTATAAGGGACCTTTTTTTTTCTTTTTTTGAGGCTAGTTTAGATCAAAAATTGACAGATTACTAAATACATATATGCTTGTCTCTTACCCTCCTCCCAGAGGATAGCGACATGTATATATGTATAGTTAGTTAGATAGTGTGCTAGGGCATTAGACAGATCGCGATATGTTTGCAATCACTGCAACAACCCGAGCCGAGGTCCGGCCACTTTGGCACCCTCGGAGCTTGTTGCATGCTTTCGTGGCTGAGTGCCTTAAGCGCTCGCCCCCAAGCCCGGGTGAAGCTGTAAAAGCCGTTCGAGGCTCCTGAGCCCTTATGGCTAACAATATAATCAGTTCGAAAAAAAAAAAAAAAAAAACAACTACCTTGTGGCACGCCTGCACGCACTGGGCGCTCCGTAGAAATCGAGTCTTCCACCGCTACCACCATGCGGCGATTGTGAAGAAAGGATTATCCTATATCTTATATTATCTTGATAAGCCGTCTCGGCGCGGTGGACGTCGACAGCTTGTATAGCAGGCCCTCATGCCATACTCTGTCGAACGCCTTTTCCATATCGAGAAAGATCGATGCGAAGTACAACCCTATGTTGGCGCAATCGGATATCATGTGGGTCACCCTGCAGAGCTGCAGTTTGGTAGAATGGTGTGCCCTGAAATCAAACTGCTCGTCACTGGGTGTTATGTGGGGAGCAAGATGTCTCAGAAGCAGTCTCTCAAACACTTTGGACATAGTGCTGAGGAGGGTGATCGGGCGATGATAGCTCTCAGGTTTCCTCACGTCCTTCCCCGGCTTGGACAGCATGATAATCCGTCCGGTCTTCCAGATGGTTGGGAAGTGCCCCGAGCGTAGTATCCCGTTATACAGGCGCGTCACTGCCGCGACGGATTTGAACGGCATACGACGAAGCGCTGTGTTGGTGATACGGTCCGCGCCCGGGGCCTTCTTAGCCTTCATACGAAGGGTTTCGCGGCGCACTTCTCCAGGCGAGACGACTACCGGATCTTCGTCCTGGAGCAGTGGGGCTGCGAAGTATTCCTGCAGGTGGAGCTTTACAGCTGCGGCATGCTCTGGGTTTTTAATGGGATTCGGGGAGCATTGTAGCTCGAGCTAGTCTGCGAAGATGTCCGCGCGGACCTTTGCACGGTAGCGCAATTTCCATCGCTTCCCAGTAAGGGATTTATTGGGGTTTTCTTCACGGACAGTTGCCTACATAGACGATGGACAGAGGGCATGTCATCATCGATTGAGTCTATGTAGGATGTCCATGACTCCGCAGCATGGTCGTCCAGGGCGATCTTCACTCGCTCAATGAGGTTATTCAACCTGGTTCTCTGCTGGGGGCAGCGTGTTCGCTGCCACTGCTTTCTAAGCGGAGCGGCCTGAGCCTTCCCCGGGAGCGATCTATGTACGACAGCTGGTATGTAGTCGCTTCTTCGAGAGCGGCGCTGATCTGGCCGGTGATGCTGGCAGCCGCCTGTTCAACTTAATCGGCCGTGGCTGCCGATTGGGTATTCACGTGCAGATGTTCGGTGAAGATTTCCCAATCGACACGGCAGAGGTTGCTCGGCATAGTCATCCGAGTTGGTGGCTCGTCTATGATAAATAGGACGGGTCTGTGGTCCGACGGGAGATCAGGTAGGACTTCCTGTGTAGGTGGTGATCTGATGCCTCGGTATACAATAATATCGAGGACATCTTCGGAAGAGTGAGCAAAGTGAGTGGGTTGGACAGATCCAGTCACGAAGTAGTCGTGCTCCACAGAGTCCTCGAAGTGACGTATTCCCTGTGGGCAGTTGCGGCTGGAGTTCCAGGAGGTGTGTTTGGAATTTAGATCTCCCGCCACTATGGTTGGAGTTGTGTGGGTGATGAGTTTCCTCAGCTCCCGGACGTCTAATGTCGTTTGGCGTCTTGTAGGCTGCGAATAGCCTGGTTTCGCTGCCGTTAATGCTGATAAGAATTCCCAGAGTATATAAAGTGTGGTATAGCCTGGTGAACTATCTTACGCCTGACCAGTATAGCAAGCCCTCTAATTGCTACACCTCGGTCGGATAGTTCATCTTTCCTGTAGATTATAAAGCCTGGAATGTTGGAATGTCGATCGATGCGGCGGCGGCGGTGTCCATATGAATGCTGGGGTTCGTGGGTACGGTGGATGCATGGAGTCGTGCTTGAAGCGGGGAGTCGTGGTTGAAGCAGCGGGATGTTCCTGAAAAGGACCTTTTGTCTCCTTCCCGCCCGACTGCGAAGCCATGACGGGCTGAGGGCGGTCAGCGGGGCGCTCCGAAGCGCAGACCCTATTTTGCCGACGGTTGTGGTTACAACGATGGTCGCGGAAGCCACTAGGGGTATCGCACGCTGTGGTTACCAGAGTGAGGTCTCCTAGAACGTATTGGTAATGTCTGTCCAGGACTAAAGGAAACCGACCCCTGAAAAGTTGTTCTCACAGCTAGTACGTGGTGCGTGTCAAGGCAAAACTCGGTTACAATAAACATTGTTTAATTTGTAGTAATAGGAATCCAACTTGTTGAATATGTGATTAGTTATAGATTCTTGTTTATATGTGAATAATAAACGTTGCATGGTATCTTTGATTTTAGCATATAAATAGTGGATAAGTACAGATGTATATTTATAAGTTTGTATAATTATAAGAAATAATGTGAAAGACGATAAATAAATAAATGGTAAATCGGAGGTAAGGCAAAAACTCCTCGGTGATTTTTAGCATATAAGGCGAGCCAATTGGCGACTCCTCAGTCCTTTTCAGGATTCGACCTTGGTAACCGCTGGTAACCACTGCAGAGTTCTGCCTCGCCTCCAGCTGCCCTCTGAATACTGAAGACTGCATTTTCATTTTTATTTCGAAGCGGATTCTAATTAGGAGAGTTAACCTGCACAATATCATTGACGATATAAATCAAGCTTTATGTTTTACTACATAACGCATACAATAATATATAATAATGCGTAATATAATACATTCGACTATCTATGGTTAACAATGTATTTTCTGTTCTACACACTATCTATAATAATACACTTATCCCGCACATACATATATCTATCTTAACTATGACTACAAAACTTTTCGGAAGACGAGCTAATACTACGTCTCTGTTGATAGGCGCTATGCCACATTTAAGAAAGCCTCCTTTTAAGTTCTCTTTCTGCGAAGGTTGTAATGCCTCAAAAAGTTTCTTGACCGGTCCTGGAAAAGTATCTTTTGGTATTGTAGCACATCGACTTCCATATGCAGTTTCTTTCCATTCAGATACTATTTTTCTACAATGAACTTTGAATGACCGGAAATAAGCTACATGTAGGGGTTGTAGCAGATATGTGGCAAACAAATAAAAGCAATGTTGTCCTTCACAACGCTTGATAACTTCTTTGTTGTTATGTGAGCTTAAATTGTCCCCGATTAGCACCCTTTTGCCATTTTTTTTTACATTTGGTAGCATGATATTTACAACCAATCTTCGAAACTATTGCTATCGAACCAACCTGATTTACTGCAATTATATCTTGCCCCCTCTGGGCCACCCTCGATCCATGTTTGCCACAACTTTTGTGAGTTATGGTTTACATAAACTGGTGCAGTTTCGCCATCAGCATTGCCTCATACCATAATAGATGTACATGCTTTGGTGGAATTTTTAATTATCTCTTGGTATTTAGTACACCTTTTAACCAACACTTTTTTGGATCCCGGATCATCGACAAGCTTAGTCTCATCGTAATTCCAAATGTTACTTGATGGGACACCATCTAGTTCTTTATGCATGTGGTCAAAAAATCGTGCCCAATCAGGCCCAGGCATATTATCTTTGAACTGCAGAATTCGTTTCCCCATCTTGTTCAAGTATGCGCGTACAATGCATTTCAAATCTGTTGGAGTAATTGGAAGCACAAAATCGACATAGCGATGGCATGACCAACAAAATCGTTTTCCTCTGCATTAGTGAAAACCGTTGGTCGTCCCGAAGTAAGAAAATTCTTCACCCGAATTTTCTTAAACAGAGTATTACGATATTTTACTTTTCTGATGCTGCACAGAAAGATAATTGCTTGTTTCAAATCTCCTCGACAGCGAGGTGCAATGTCTCAGGAGTATAATTCTGCTACGTTCGCCCTCTAATTTTTTTTAAGTATTTTCTAGTTATCCAAAAAATATAAGTGTAACTATGTGATAACAATACAATAGTCATTAATGTGCAGTAATGATAAGTCAGCGGTTACTTTGTGACACAGTGATTTGCATACTGATAAGTAAATAACGTTATTTGTTTTAATTGAATTTTTTTTATGTATATTTCAAGGCCAAATGCCTCATTTCCACCATTTAGGAATTTTCAATCTCATCTGGCAAACTTGCCGCCATAAAGTTACCCTGTGATGTTCCAATAGCAAATAACAATGTAAATAGTGTCGTTTACTATACCATTATCTAGAAACACTACAGTTCATCTTTTTTAACATAAAATTTACTATAGGAAACACACACCTGCACCTCTCAATAGTGGTTTAATTTTTGGCACCGAGAGAAAGTTTGCACGTGTATCAATTGCTCTTCAACTTTCGCTTTCCCTCCAAAATACCATTGGTTAAACATTCCCGTAGACTTGATGACATTTGTTCTTCTTTATTGGGCGCCGCAAAAAGCACTTGCCAGTGTCAATGTGTTTCAAGTCTTCGTAGTATTTTTAAAACATTCAAAGTTTGTCTAACAAGATGGTTGCTCTCTTGTTAGAACTTTAACACTTAAACCTTGGGTTTTAATTATAGGTGATAAATATCAAGTTTATAGTGCATAGTAATTATATTTATATTCAGCATAGTTTACAAAGGATTACAGTCTTTGTTATAATATTGAAAAATCTCTTAACTAGATACACGGCGAGAGTGCCCCCCGAGTTGCCGGACTAGCTCTGCCTGTGACCGTATGTGGCGCATCGGCGAATATTTCTAAGTATAGTTGCGTAAACAATATCATGTCGCTACAGAAACATCTAGAGAGTTTTTGTAATATCTCAAAATACATGTTTTCAGTTTATATTTATAATCCACTTCTCGAATGCACAATAACTAAACTATATCACGCAAAATGCCACTACATTACATAATATGGGGTCAACGAATCTAAGTAAATGAATTAAAATAAAAACCACATGGTAGTTCAAGATCCCGCCAAAAAACCAGTCATTGTGTGACATTTGTTTAATACTAAATATACTATGACATTTGTTTTTTTTAAAGGTCTTCGGATGCGTTCAAATTAATTACATTTCATGATACATTATGTTGATTGTTAAAAAGTGAATTTGTCACAAAGACAACAGTCACAAAGTATCCCCAGTTTATGGTACTGTTAGAATAAAGTAGTAAAATCTGTGAGTAAAACCGAATGAATTTGATAAACGCATTTTATTCGGCTCCTCAATCCTGCATTTTGCTTATAAATTAGTCGACTGTACTTATCTGAGATCACAGCGGAATCGAAAGCCAAAGACATTGTATATATCGGCATGTAGGTTGAATCTTGGGTACATTCATCGTAATGAATAATGATAGGGTATTATCTAATGCCCGCCAGGATTGCTAATCACCCTCATGTTAAGTATCTATAGCCAAATACCTGTAAGCTGTATTCCGGCAACGCACTAGTCGTCCCACTTCTGAGATTAGCGAGATATACTATTTTTGGTCATATTAACACATAATATCAGTTGTGTTGAGGCCTAGACGAACGTTCTACGATCAAGTCGGGGACGTTTTGAAGAAAGGTCGGGTCAAGAGTACTCTAAACCGACGAGCATGCATGAAAAGATTGATAATTGTTGAGGAAGCGAAAGTTGTATGTCAGGATCGTAGCAAGTGAAAGAGCGTGGTCTCTGCCTACCCCGTTGGGAAAGAGGCGTGATTTATGAATATATGTATGTATCAGTTGAGTTAAGAAGAATTAAATATAAGTAAAAATAACAGACCAAACTGAATGCTCAAAATATATTTCATAATAGCACAACTTTTATCGTAAACTCGTTTCAATCAACATTTAACAAAATTATTGATAATCTATATATGTAATACATCAGGTTACTTGTATATTATATAAAGTGTACGCACCAACATAGACATCGGAAAATATTGCTAGCCCTAGTCATACTCATCAAGCCTGCGGTAGTATCTCGACATGCTAATGACTCTCTAGAACAACCACTCTTCATTAGGGTTCCGTATAAAAGTCACCAGAGTTCCACGAATTACTGGACTGTTAAATGAATCCACCATTACAAATATTATTTTGGAATAGCATAGTAATTTATTTTCGTCTTTTATTTGTCATAATTTGTTTTGTCACAATTAAAATAAAATATTTATTTAGTGTTTTGAAGCTTTAAAAGTTTAAGGACCGCTGCCGAACAGAAAGAAACACATATTATAGCGTGTTTAAAAAAAAACATCTCATTTTTCTCGAGATTAACTTATTATGCCAAATAACTTGTAAAGAAACAACAAATATGTTGTAAATGTTAAAATTATAAAAATATTGAATCATGTCTGTCCCGTTCCACGAACCTTGCATGTGACCTTGTACTGGCGCCCAACCAGTTGTTATAAAGGTGGAACATTACTGGAAGTTGGTTCCCCAGTGTCTTGAAACAGCAGATGGGTTTTACCATTTTCCCATGTTTATGTTGTTACATACACACAACTATTATATTTAATACTATAAAATAATACAGAGACATTGGTAGAATGATTTGTTCTTCCTATTTTGTATTGTGAAGTACGCTAACATTTGTAATTGAAGCTTTAAATAATATAATTTAATTCAACGGTGAGGTGAGTGGGTTTACTTTTACTGAGCACCAGTACTAAAGACGATAAATTTTTGATAGACGAAAATAAATCAAACTTCACATAAAAAAAAAAAAACAAATTAAGTAATACCGATATTTGCATTTTATATACATAATTTACAATCGGATTTCACAATCACAAAACGCAAGAGAATTAAATTTCAAATTAATCAATCATAACAATTTCATAGTTTTCTTTTAAATCTTCCATTGTTTCGTAAAATTTATATAATAATATTTCACTTAAAATATGTCTCAACTATAATTAAAAGTACACATTGTCTAAAAACGATAAGCACCAAAATAATACTTAAAACTTAAGCGACATGACATTTGTAAAATTTGTTTTGTTATTTGAAATAATAATTGGAATAAACTGAATTCACCTTTACGTCATACGAAAGTAGGTAATCAAATACTACTACATTTTCTTTTTCAAAACATTTATGGCAACAGCGGGATCAGTTTTTTTTTTAAATACAAACGGACCAAATTGCCAGATTACTAAATACATATACGCATGTTCCTTCCTCCTAGAAGACAGAAATATTTATATATGTATAGTTAATTAGATCAAATTTTGTACGTATAGAGAATTAGTTAGCTCGCGACTTATTTTTATGTGCAGCGACAGCCCAAGCCGTGGTCCGGCCACTGTGGCACCCTTGAAACTTGTAGCCTCGCTTTCACGGTCGAGTGCTCCGAGCGCTCGCCCCCAACCCCCGAACCCCGGGTGAACCTGTCAAAGCCTCTAAAGGCTCCAGGGCCCGTAAGCTAACAGTATAGTCAGTTCGAAAAAAAAAAATAATCTAATACTTTCAGAAAAGCTTATGTATACAATTATAATTCATAGTTTTCCAACAAATTACAATAGAATTAACGCCTTGGAAATAATTATTACTTACAAATAAGTTCAGTCAATTTATAATTTATCCCCACTCACAAGTATCGAAAAAGCTTCTTATGGGCAGTAATGCAACAAAGATTTTAATTAAATACCATTATTATTTGAAAAATAAAGTTATTATTGTATTTGTTATATTTTCGTTTATATTAAAACTATTTAATATTATCAATATTGTTATTAATTATGTTATTGTTTACCCAATATACCCCACGCTATAAAACGGTGGGGTGAGATGACCCCACATCAGGGTAATTTTTTATTTATAATATGATTACTACCAATAAGGAGTTATGGAAATCTGAGGTAGAGCCCTTAAGCAAAGGGACACTTAAAAACACTAAGTAAAAAAAACACGTGAACACTCGCGCAACATGATGCATGTCGTAATGAAAGCGGCATTTCGAAAGACTTCAAAGACGATGATCAAAAATAAAATATAGGTTTTAACTACTAACATTAATTCCTCATTTGGCTGTCAAATTGTATACACATTACCTATAATAGTATAAAACTGTGTTTATATTGACTTATTCAATAATATACATAATTCTTTCAAAACATAGAATTGTGTACATTCGGCTAATCGCACACATACGCATGCACACTGAGGAAATATTATGACTCGTAGATTTAAGGAATACGTAATGTATAACAAGGTTCATGGAACATTTAATAAACCCCCGACACAAGTAACCTTTTCATTGAGACCATTCCAATGAGCCCAAACACAATATAGGTATCTGTTGTAAGTTGGTGAAGAGTTAGGTATCCTGCAGATTCCTGATGATAGCGTGTACGACTTCGCGTCGATTGACGTGAGTTCGAATCCCTGCAATGAGCCTAAGTTCTTGGTGAAGGAAAACATCGTGAGGAAACCATAGATTGGTGGTAGGGCTTTTGCTAACGCCCGTCTGGCTAGTTACCACCCTCGAGTTGAAAATCTGTCGCCAAGCACCAATAGGTGTGTTCCGGCAGCTGCACTTGCGTGTTATCATCATGGGTCACATCGTCACTTAACATCAGGTGAGATTGTGGCCACTACGCCAAACTTATAACGATAAAAAAGCAACACCTCAATGTCGCCGTGATCTAATATAATTGAAAATAACAGAATACCAAATTTCAACTCGATCAGACCTGTGAAAGACACTCGCATCCGTTTATCAACTAGAAAAGAGCTTCTTAATCTTAAAATGGCTGAACAAATTTTCCTGAATCACAGTTAAACACTCTCAATCAAGTCAACTTTCAAACAAAAACACTAGATCAGAATCGGTTCAGCCGTTTGGGAGCTACGATGTCACAGACAGACACACACACACACACACGCGTTCAACTTATAAAAAGGGTTGATTTTGCGTCGGGGATTAAATAAATCGTCACCTCAAAAGTCGTATCAACTTGATAAATAACACTCATTAATTTTAGGTTCATTCGTAAACTAATAATAAATACTATAAATCGATACAGATAAAAAAAATGTAATACATAATTATTTCTATAATTTAAAAATAATAAAATATAATTGTATATTAATTTCGATCAATTCCGTGGTTAGATATCGATATACAAATTTATAAATAAATATTACAATTTTACAAAACGAATTTTTAAAAATAATATCGACATTTCACGTTAGTCAATTATCGTTTCCACCGTCGATATTATTTCTCCGACTGTTCAATATCGTAACATACTTATGGTATAATATACAATCAGTGAAAAATAGATCTGGAAATAAATCGTCGAAACATATCGATAAATAATTTCAAACACTACATAAAATCTGTAGTCACATAATATGGCCAAGTTCACATTAAAACAAAGAAGCCCCGAGATAATTTCCCAATATTTCAATTAAGTTAAAAGCGAGAAGTACGTAATATTTTTTTACAATTTAAGCTTTCGTTGAGGTTTAAGTCGTATACTTTAACTAAATTCTGTAAATATGAATTGCAAAAGTTAAATTCTAACAAGCCCACGACTTGTTCCTATTTGACGACTCATAGAAATTAATATTGAGAAATTTTAGGGTAAAGTTCGTTTATCGATAAAATTAAAAGATAACGCAAGAGAAAACACTGGCTATAATAGTTCGTCGATTACGATATATTCAAGTGAAACTTTTATTCTATCGCCCTCAGAATATTTTCGTTCATCTATCGCATGTCGCATTACATTACATTGTCGCAAATAAAATTGAATTTTATGCCGTGCAGTACAAGGATTATAATCGTAAATTCAGAACATTGTATATGTTAATGTGTGTTATTAAAGAATGTATGTCACATGTCTTTAATAATTTGTATTTTTTTTTTAAGTTTCACTTGCATCGTGGTTTGATAAAACCATACAATAAATTTTTTTTAGTTTTCTCATGCTTAGAAGACTTATTAATTCTTCATAGCAATATTATCGAAAAGTTAATAGCTCTTTCATAGATCAACTATTACAGTTTGTTCAAACTGAATTAACAGAAAAAAATGGAATGTTTTTTTGGTCGAATTAATTACATGTGTTTTTTTTTATACATAAATACAATACATAACTTCATTTAGGGTCATTATTACAATTGCATTGTTCTTTTAGCCTCGATATCTCCGCTCCCAGGGTGTCCATGTTTTCCTGTAATTATATCATTATGTAATTATGTGATTAAATCTGTGTATCTTCAATGTATATTTTATTCACTACCAGCACCCGCGGCTCCGCTCGTGTGGACTGCTAAAAAAGGTTTTTTATTTTTTGTGTGGTACTCTAATTATTTTTCTGAAATCAAAGTCGTCTGAGTTATGCCCTATAACATCGGCTATCTGCCAGTGAAAGTCCCGTCAAAATCGATCCAACCAACAGACAGACAAAAATTTTATAATTTTTTTTTTATGGGTATTGTTTTAATATGCATTTAGTAAAAATCTGTTGTTTGAATTTACAAACAGACACAATTTTATTATATGTATATACATGAAATAATAATAATAATACCAGCATGTAAATGTCTCACTACTAGTTTGAGCCTCTTACAGAGGGATGTAATAACCACAGAATAATAACAGAAATTCAGCTCCAGCCGAACTTGAATTTAGTTACGTAGCCCCGATTGATTGTACAACGCTGGGCTGGCATCTATATACATATAATAAAACTGAAGTGTCTGTTTGTAATGTCAAAATAACAGGTTTTAAGGAAGAACGTAACGAAGAATATTGACTGGAGGAATTAATCTTGTTGTTTGGAGTCAGACATTCAGTAATTCAAGTGTTCCATAATGGAATTTCAATTGTTGATATAGTTTATTTCTGTGATTTCATTTACACAGCTTACACACCCCTTAATTGATTTAAAGCATAATTGTATTATCGATTATATTTAGCTCTGAAAAATAATCGATAATCGTAAAATCTACTTATAATTTAAATAATGCTACATTTCTAAAATAAACATTTGACATGTGTCATGAGAAAAGGACACGATGATTGGTTGAGACACGTGTCACGTGCGTCGAATGATTTATGATGATAAAGAAACTCTTAACTTACTTTGAGTGTAATATTCTTGAGCAGCGTATCTTCGAGCACAGCCTGCAATCGCTTGTTCATCTCTAGAGAGAGATCAAGAGTGATCCCTGCCCGGTCTCCCCCCCACACGGCAGCCATTGCGCCGCCCCCCAACCGGGCGATCTCATTCTGTAACACAACAATCCAGCAACGGTGGCTCAGTTGTAGCGTGTACGACTTCGCGTCGATTGACGTGAGTTCGCATCCCTGCAATGAGCCTGAGCTTTCGGTGAAGGAAAACGTCGTGAGGAAACCATAGCATGGTGGTAAGGCTTTTTCTAACGCCCGCCTGGCTAGCTACCACCCTCAAGTTAAAAATCTGTCGCCAAGCACCAATAGGTGTGTCCCGGCAGCTGCACTTGAGAGCCAGTCTTCCACTAGGTTTAGCGTGTTATCATCTTGAGCCAAATCGTCACTTAACATCAGGTAAGTTTGTGGCAAGTGTGCTAAACCTATAACGATAAAAAAAAACGTTGAACGCCATTGCGTGCGATTACGCTAATTACTATAAAGTTTAGGAATTCGCGCTGCGTCCCGCAAAAATACAAAGGACTAGTCGCGTCAAGTTGAACACGTCTATTAAAGTTCATAGGCACAATCGACGCAGGCGATATGCGTCCCGAACACCGCGCGATATTCGCCTCAGTTTAAGTGCAGCCTTAAGTTGAAATGTGATAAATTAGTGGTCATATATATTATACGTTTCTTTTTTTTACCTTGATTAACTTCCTTTTCGGCTAGATGGCGAGCAGCGTGAGGAAGTAAGTGCATACATATATTATTATCATAAATAAGTCAATATAATTAGTAAACATCTACTTTCGATTTGCAACTTCGAAGGAGTGTCGGTATTTTCCTTTAAAACGATGATTATTTATCAATATTTACATATCACTAGCTTTTCCCAGCGTTTTCATTTCGGTTGTCTTTAAAATGAAACGACTTACGTGCTATCTATTGTGCAATATTTGTACTAATTCAGAACCTTTCGCGGTACTACGGTACTCTGTACTATAGTATACCGCTTTTTTTTTTTTTCGAACTGACTATGCTGTTGGCCCGGGGGCCTTAACAGTTTCACCGGACTTGTTGGCGAGCGCTTAAGGCACTCAGCCGAGAAGTTTTGGGCAACATGCGCAAGGGTGCCAAAGTGGCCGAACCTCGGCTTGAGCTGTTGCCGTATTTGCAACATACGCGACCTAGCTAAATTCCTACGCGAATTCGAGCTAACTAACTATACATGTATGCATGTCTCTTGCCTCCTGGGAGGGAGGGATCTTGTGTTCCTTCTTGTATTCGCTTTTATAAACAAAAACTCGACACGAGCCTCGTGTCTTGATGTCCCCCCTCCCGTTACGTTGTCGGCTCGTCGCGAGGGCGCGGCTGAGTTTCGCGTTTGTTTTACGAATAACGTCTAAAAGAAGAGAAATGTATAAGCCGGCTACTTTTAGTAATTGTTCGTTCGCTTGCGTTACCGGACCGATAAGGTTTCAATGTGTGCGTGTTCCGCGCGACCAATACTTCTTACCGTACCAACTAACTTATACTCGATATTTGTAGCAGGCGTTTATGGAACTCCGTTATTGTAACCGTATCCGATGTAAATAAATATTTTTTTGAAAAGTCGAATAGGGTCGGTGTCGCATGACACACTGATTATCAATAATTTAAAATCCAAAATTATCGGACATCTGAAATAATTCAAAACCGAAATCGATTAAAATACTTTTAAATATCCATAACATCTTTGTCTCTAGTGAATTCTAGACTTTTCCCAGATATTATTTAATGTTTGAAAGGAGACGGATGCTCTTTCATATAATCTTGGGTTTGGATAAAAAGAGAGATTTTAAAATATGAAAATGGTGTCGAATTTTAGCAATCTGAGAGCAAAATTTTAAGATATTTCGTAAAAGCGAGGTCATATAATAAATTACAATTATTTTTAACGTACGGTTGATATTTTTTTGATATAGAGTTTTATTTACCATATTTTTCTATATCATATTTACCATAAGTCCTATAAATAGGTAAATAAAAATTACATTACGAAAGGAGTGATCCACAAACGGCATAGGAGAGCATTGGAGTCGGAATGCGCGGAGCTGTCATATGTCAGTACTGAGCACAGACTAAAAATATAGATCCGATTAAAAAATTTCTATTAAATCGATTTATTTTTATTATACATAAAGGTATTTATATTTTTTTAGAAGTTGTATCTGTTCGTTCTAAATGTTTTTTTTAATGAATTAATTTCCTGGTAATTAGCGTTGTTCTATTTGTTATTGCTTGATTGAATTAATTTACATCAATCTATTATCGATAATCACTACTTACTCCTTAACTAACTTATTTGTTTTCTCATTTTCTAGATTGTGAATTGTGATGATATTTTTACATTTATAAATACAATTGATTTTATAAGCAATCATTCAACTAATAACATTCTTGGTCCAGGAATACCCTTCTCCTTTGTTCATTTTTTATAGAGATCATATCAATAATATATTGTACCTTATTGTGATCCCTGTCCTCGGAGGCGACAGCGCCCGCGGGCAGGTCGCACAGCACGGAGCGCAGCAGCTTCGCCTTGGCGCGCAGCTCTCCCGTCAGCTGCCTCACGTGCTCCTCGAGGAACTCGCACCGGTCCGCCCGGCGCGCCGCCGCACGCTGCAGCGACACTATGCGCTCAATCAGCGCCTGTCTGTCCGGTTCTCTCGCCTAATTTTATTTTTTATATAGTCCAAAATCAACAGTCAACGATACTCAGTTTTTGTCAGTTCCTGAGGACTGATTTGGAACGTCTCGCACACGAGCTGATCCAACTCGGTAGCGACCTGTTAAGACTGCCTTAAACACTGTGGTAAAACATTTGGTTTACATAGGTGGTAGCCGGATATAGAGGGATGCGAAGCCTGTATTCGTTTCTACCATAAGGGCAGGAAACACGCAGATGGACCCTCTGATAATACTTACCGCCGCGTATGGATTACTGCAACACCAGGTGATACTGTTATGCTGCCCCCACCATGGAGACAGTATTACAATCACTTTTTACGAAGCCCCATTTAGAGTAGCACTGGGGGAAATCCGTGCTGTTACTGAGTACTGGTAGCTGGTACTGGAGCTATGAAATGTCATAGCTCTAACGTACGCGACAAGAAGGTTCTAGAAAACTTTAATTATGTCACGGTTCGGTTAAGCTTTAGGGTGTGCCGGACCAGCAGCCAGTCAACGGCGGAAGGTAAGAGTCTGAAAGGGTGATGAGGGCACTATATTTTCCAAGTGTGACTTTTATTTAATGTGCAATGGAACAGGACCACAATAAGAGCGGTATAAAATATTTCACCCGGGGCAATGGGAAAATTTAGTCGGTGTTAGATATAAATTACGATGACCATTTAACATCAGGTGGATTGTACGCCTGTTTGCTACTTCACAACATGAAAGTAACCATCTTTTTGAACTAATGAAAACTAACGACTTCACAGTAGATTCTCAATTTGAGGGTAGCTATCGAAGAATGTACTATAATGCCCGAGGAATGTTAGACAGAGGTCCAATAATCCTTGTACAAACGTCTCTGAAAGTATGTATTTGAGAAATTGCTGGTATCCTTATGCAAATACCAGGGGCCTTATTCTGCCTTCCGTCCCGTGTCCCGTACGAAAACTTTTTTAGTTCCTCATTGAACAAAACACTTGGGCCTTAATCAATATTGAAAGTTGGTATAATTGTGTACTAATTTTTTTTTTACCTGGCACATAGTACAAGCCTCTGAAACTTGGTACGTCTACCACCCCTGATAATGTCCTACCACTACCACCATGTATTGTTTCTGTGAGTATAACAAGATCCATAGTAAGATCCCAACCCATATCCATCGTAACGGTGTATAAGTGCACTACCACTGGACTATCATCGATAAATACATACCAAGATATAATAATATATTTAATTATAATTTTAAAATAAGCGAACAAAAAACGCATCTAACCTTCTGGAACAATGTACCAAACATACTTGAATATTTGATCTGAAACACGAGAACATAGTTCAAACTAAATTCTAACTATGTTATAGAAACGTTAAGACCGAAATATAATACACTAGTTAATCTTGCGAATATTTCGCATATTATAGAAGGTAAATAATATAAAAACTGTCAATATAAAAGTCAAAAACATGTTGACTGTTTTCTTTGACTATCGCGGTGTTTGTGCACTCGGAATTCTTAGCGGAAGGTCAAACGGTAAATAGAGTATATTATTTGAGCGTTATGCGGCGTTTAATAGAGCAAATTCGACGAAAAAGACCAGATTTATGAAAAGAAAATTCTTGGATTTTGAAACATGATAATGCGCCTTTGCATAAGGCCATCATTATGAACGAATTTTTGACCAAAAACTCATCAAATACCTTCGAGCAACCACCTTATTCACCAGATATGGCTCCAGCCGACTTCTTTCTTTCTCCTAAACTCAAATTACCACTTCGTGGCACTCGTTTTCATTCGGTTGAAGACATTAAGGAGAATTCGCGACGAGAACTAAACTCAATTCCGGTAAAAACGTTTAAAAACTGTTTTGATGATTGGATTATTCAAGGCGATAACATAAATTTGGATGAATAACTAACATTTCGTGTATTATTTATTTTTACCCCGGTACTTTTTTGACAGAGTAGTATTGCACGCAAGAGTTGGCAATACCAAGATACCCGGAGTACGTATAGGCTATTTTCAACTTGCAGGAACAAAACTGCGCGTTGAAAATCCGTAGTGCCCTTAAGTCGACTTTTTTCCAGCCCTTACGAAACTATTTTAAACTCAGCGGGGCTCTCTTCGAATACCTCTATAGACATAGTCAGAAGACCTAACGGCCAGACAGTGCGTGGTGATCAACTTATCATAATTACTAGCTGCGCTCCGCGGTCTCACCCGCACTATTGGTTGTATCTCTATCAAAAGAAAACAACCTACAGTATTCAAGGATAACGTAGCTTCCTATTGGTGAAAGAATTATCAGATTCTGATAAGTAGTTTTAGAGGTTACCTCCTACAAAAATAAAATTATTGTGTGACATACATTCTTTAATAACACACATTAACAATGTTCCGAATTTACGATTGTATTCCTTGATTGCACGGCATAAAATTCAATTTTATTTGCGACAATGTAATGTAATGCGACATGCGATAGATGAACTAAAAATTCTGGAGCGATAGAATAAAAATTTCACTTTAATAATATATGTTACCTGTATATCTGGTAGGGTTTCTATGTGGCCGGCGTGAAGCCTCTCATCGTGGGCAGCGCTCTCGCCGCTGCTCAGCGACGATATCGAGCCTATTGTCAACGGAGAGTAATGAGTTCTTGCTGGTAACTTGATTAACTTATCTAGTGTTCTGTTTTTTAATTTTTAAAAGCGTATTAACTTTAGTTATATTCGACGTGACATTGACTACGGATTTTTCGAACTGGGCAAAACCTTGACACTGGCGACCCTTTTAGCACGAATATTTGAGGATTTAAACAAATTACGTTACCCTTGAATCACCGCCCGGGATATGTACCAGGGATGTTACGAATGTCATATTTATTAAGTTTAAGATACAATTAAAATAAATGTGTAATTGTTATTAATTTATACACATTATAAAACTCCACATCTTTGTCTGTCTGTCTGTCTATTTATGTTTTTTTCTCGCGAAAACCATCCGATTTACATATTTTTATTTTATTTTAATTCATAGTTATGTTATCTTTGTATATACAATTCTTCTGTAAATGTGTATGTGACTGAACTCCTCCTAAACGGCTGGACCTATTTTAATGAAATTTCTTTTGTGTGTTTGTGTGGGTCTCTCGTCCTTGGTCTTTTATTTTGAGGCAAGCCAACGTTCGGGCAGGAGAACGCCTGTCGGATCCGCTAGAAGTGTTTTTATCGTTATAGGTTTGGCGTAGTGGCCACAATTTTACCTGACTTTAAGTGACGATATGGCCCAAGATGATAACACGCTAAACCTAGTGGAAGACTGGTTCTCAAGTGCAGCTGCTGGAACACACCTATTGATGCTTGGCGACAGATTTTCAACTTGAGGATGGTAGCTAGTTACGGGCGTTAGAAAAAGCCCTACCACCATGCTCTGGTTTCCTCACGATGTTTTCCTTCACCGAAAGCTCAGGCTCATTACAGGGATTCGAACTCACGTCTATCGACGCGAAGTCGTACACGCTACCACTGAGCATATATTTTGTAAGATAAAATAACATACGTAATAAGCAGTGACGAAAATAGTGAATCAATTCGGAATAAAGACACATTTGCGGTAAATGGCTTAAGCTTAGTAAACCACACGAGATATATTAAATTAATGTTCTACTTCGCTAACACTGAGCCATAATGGCTTCAAATAATCATAGATACATTTTTAGATATATCCTTGTAATTGTGAAAGGAGATCGATGTGATGGTCGTGGGGTGTACTACCCCGAAAGGTGTCTATTGGATTTTAAGGTTACCTGTCCTGGTGGAGGGCGCGTCCGGGGGCGGAAGCTTGGCTTCCAGTTGACTGCAACGTTTTAGCGCTCGCTGCAACTCGCGGTTCAATTCCTTTCAACAATCATTTTCAACATCGTTATATCGTTTCACTAGCGGTATCCCGCGGAGCTGCACACGTTTTTTACTCAGTAATTATTTTCATTCTTTGACAATTCTTATAGCTTATTAATTGCGGAATGAAATATAATACTTTTCGTGTACAAAATTTTATGAAAACCGGCAAGCCGTCTTCAGTTAAATCCGAACATACAAGTAGATAAAAAAGATTTAATCTCATTTTCGTGCTCAGTAGTGTCCTTTATAAACTACAGATTTAATAATTTTTTAACTATTAGATCACCAACGAATCTATTTAGTATTTTTTTTTTCAAAATAATATATATTCGCCGCCGTAGTGCTTATTTGATCAATCTGGTACATTTTATAGTCGGTTTACTGTTTTGAATTAAAAAAAACGTATTTTTTCATAAACTAGGAAATTAATCTTTAAAATAAAACTTTATTTTCAAATTTCACGTTAAATTCAAGTAAAAATTCTTTAAAAATATCCTAAATAAGTGAGATTCGAACTATTTAGCACTCGTGCGAACTGCGTATGAAGTCTGGGACCTAAGTCTGCTAACAAAATAGTGTTTTAACAGTCCGTCAATAGTATCTCAATAGACATTTGGTATTCTGCTCTACAATCGCGTCTCAATGATATTTCGATAGGAACTCGATGATAGTAGGTAAAATGGTATTCTCTCGAATATTTCACAGCTTTATCAATCGTACTTCTATGGTGTTTTGACCATTGAACAACAACAGCTTTTCTAGTACGATTGCTTACATGTTTCATCGAAATAATATCAAAATTATATAAAATTTCGTCATAAACGTCATCGAATCTATAAATTGTCGATCATTTGAAGTGATGACAATCGAGATGGCGTCAGTCGATATGGTGATAGTCGAGACGGCGACGGTTAAAATGGCGACAGTCGAGATGGTGATAGTCGAGACGGCGACGGTTAAAATGGCGACAGTCGAGATGGTGATAGTCGAGACGGCGACGGTTAAAATGGCGACAGTCGAGATGGTGATAGTCGAGACGGCGACAATCGTGATGGTGACAGATTTAAAAGAAAAAACAGCACTAATAAGTGTTGACAACTAATGGTCGATTAGCAACACTGAATCTATGTTAATAAATGATAGGCAACAACAATCACGTAAAAATATTGCCATCCCACTGACACATTATCACAACACTATAGAGATTCTATCGAGACAGTAATGAAATTTTAACTAAATATGTTACAATTTCGATATAATATCAGTAGAGTGTCGATATAATGACAATGGTTTATTCTTAAATGTGCAAGAGCAGACTTGGGGCCCAAGTCGTCTCACACCACTAGGCCAATCCGACAACGACCACAATCATGAAAATCAACACTTGCATTAACCGTGCATAATGTAAATGTATTCTATCTCATTCTCTCGTAGGTTAAATCCTATAGATGTATATAGTTTTCTCTTTTTACTGTCGTTTTTTCGTTTCATCGAGTTTCAAATCACAACGATGCTAAAGAAGTTTTCACTTCTAAAAACTCTCTACTATAAAATGTAACATTAAACAAATAAATACTGAGGCTCCAAACTGTTAAGTAAAAAGTGTGACGTTACATTGTGGAGACTTCTTAGTATGTCTATCTCGCTTACTCTTTAGCAAAATTATGTTTGTGCGAGTAGTGCAGTCAAAATTATATTACGAGGTATGCGAGCTTCATGATTCGACAATACCCACAACCGAACACTTAAAATTCAGATTTTATAAGTTTTTAAAGGCCGGGTAGTTATACTCTTGGCACGGACGAGGTATGAGAATAATTTATACATTGTATATACTATTTATAGCTCAAGACCATTTCACATAACTGACCCCAAAGACATAGTCTATACCATTGATGCAAATTCATTACTGAATTATACGCTTATAGGAGTATCGCCGCCGTACTGTGACGTATGACGTCACGTGCCATAGAGTCAGTTGATGAGTAATGTTAATAAAGCCGTTGAAATGAAATAAAACGTTATATAATTAAAAAAAACGTACCTTTATGGCACTGGCGTGTTTCTTCTTGAGAACACCATTCTCTCCCTTTTCCCATTCGAGTTTCTTGTTAGCTTCAGCTATTTCCTCTGTCAGTTCTGCCACCTGGAATAAAATGAACAAGAAATTCATGATATGATCCAAACCGTGCAAAAAAACACGATCGTTGTGTGAGACTGATTCTCGACTACAGTACGTCCAGGTGTAACACCCAGCAGAGTCACGACCACCATGCTCATGTGTAATACGTAGCAGGTCGGGCAGCGAGATGACGCTTGAGAACAACTATTATTATTATTGTCGACTTAACTGAGGTCTACACTATCCAACAGCGCGAGCGAGAATGTTTTCAAGCCGTTTGTTGTCTGCGTGCGGTCACTGAACTAACATGTTGCTGTCGCGTCCAGTCAATAGTGTAGGTAAATAGTAAGAATACTAAGTCATTAGTACGGATTTCATAATCACATCGACACGATTCTCCGACATAATATTACCTATATAGTATCTTATTTAATAATAGCTGTGCCCGCGGCTCTGATCGCGTGGACTATAATGCCGTCGGTTGAATCGTGCTGCCCCCGCTCAAAAGACGGAAGACAATAATGCTTATCCTTAGAAGATAGATATACGCAATTGGTGACTTTATTGTCATAATAAGATCAACAATTGTCATAAATGAATTTGATGAAACCTCGTATAGATGGTTACTCAGCATAAACCATTTATGCGCCCCAAATGAGTCTTTTTCCAAATTGATTCACCATTATCGTCACTGCTTATTTCTTATATTACTTCGTCTTACAAAATATATCCTATAACCTGGTCAGATAACATAGCTATAATTTAAAATAAAATAAAAACATGTAAATAGGATAAGTGGTTTTCGCGTGAAAAGAACATAAACGGACAGACAGACAGAGAGACGTTGAGTTTTATAATTTGTATAGATGACGTGTTGCTAGGGAAAGTCGGTCCTTGTAACACATGGTAATAAGCCCATCATAGTGTCATCATTTGGTTTGCTGCATTTTGGAATCATTCAGTATGTGTTAAGCTGCTGAGAAGCAAGCAGGCCTGCATGGAAGCGACAATTGGGGATGGATGACCAATCTCTCGGAGGTCACCGTTGTTTTTAAAATGTACTTTACTTGCGTGTAATGTATAACCTTTAACTAACAATACAAAATAAGAATTACGCATACCCACCATTCGAGTTGGGAGTTTATAAAAACTAGCTGTGCCCTGTGGTTTCACCCGCGTATAATTTAAAGGAAATCGCTGATTGATTATTTATAATACTACAGTATAGACAATATGTTTATCGGGCGGCCAGGGTTATGCGTCACAACTCACACGATTCGTTCGCGCCACTACACTATAGTCATAGAGCCGAGTCGAGTGTTGAATTATTTTAATTTTACATTATCACCCAAATTATTCGTCCAAATAACATGCTATATAGGGCAAAATTTATCTGTACAAAATTGTCTTGATGATGAAGTAACTTTCGTTTGTATATTAATATGTTGTATATAATAATGTTCATAAACCACTTTTCAATTTTCAATAAAACTATGTCACAAAATTCCTTATCGTATTTCCTTATCGTGGTTTATGTATAAGAGATATGCATATGGTATTAAGGACTTTTTTTAGAAGTATTATGGAGAAATTCTTTTGTAGAACATTGTATTTACGTATCACTAACCATTACGTCAGCGCACGCGGATAAAGTAGTTCGAGTACGCTATTTATTGAGACTTATTCAACAAAGCTAGCTGAGAGGTGTAGCCTAATGCTAGATATCTTATACTATTCCTCGTAAATCTGGCTATCATATACAAAAAGAATTTTTCGAATCCGACTGGTAGTTTTAGAGATTAGCGTGTTAAACAAACAAACAAACTCTTGCGCTTTGTTTTTTTTTTCAGTTTTTTCAAATTTTTCTTTCTATAAATATCTAAGTCGGACTATTAGTAACATTAAAAAAAACGAATTAGCCAAATCATTCGAGGCGTTGTCAAGTGACGCGCTTACCAACAACGAACAGCATTTAATATTTATTCATATAGATAGATAATATCCATTGAAAGAGTTTACCGAGATAGTGTTAGGTTACCTTTCTAGCTAGTAGTCTGTTGTCGTTGTTCCGGCTGTCCGCCTCGCCGGCGAGCGCGAGCTGCAGCGCGGCGCGCTCCGCCTCCAGCGCGGCGACCCGCTCCCGCAGCGAGGCGTTGTCGACGCAGAGCGCCTGCGCCTGCGCAAGTGCATATTTCATATAATATAAATAATAATATATTACTTCTCAAAGCTGTTTGTTTTTCACCTGGAAACGACATATCTCCGTTAATTCTTCATCAATATTCATGATCCGCACACATTTTAAAACTTATGTTCTCTGCCATTGACGAAACATAGATAAATAATTTAAAATTAATGTTTTCGTAATGAAATATATATATAAAAAAGATGTGTGTGTGTGTGATTCACACACGATAGAAGTAAAACTTCATTTTAAAAGATATTTTATATTTTATTTAAACAGTGTGCAATATACATACACACCGATATTTGCTCTCTCGCTCTGGCTCACACAAAGAGGAGAGACCGATAATGTGCGTTAAACGTTTAACGTGTTGGAAGTCGCATAAGAAGTTTCACTTCAATAAAAACCTTTTTCATTAGGAATGCCGTCAACAGATGGACAACAGAATATAAACAACTAATATTTAGCAGGCGCCATCTATCAAAAATCTGCTTACTTAACAAGACACCTGTTAAATTGTTTACATTCTATAATATACGGAGTATTCGGCCGCTGAGAGAATGCGTTCCTGACGTCTGTCACAACAGGCGACTGTTTCAGCGACACAAAATGGCGGACCGTCACGCCATTTGGGGTCGTTTTTTTTTATCAGAAATATAAAAGTATAAATAAAGGTTTTAAAAATGATTCAATACTGTTCAATTTCCTAAAATAATATTTACTGTCCTTCTCCGACCTTAACATACTTTATTTCTTGTACAAAAAGTAGACACCCACAAATGGCAATCCACAAATCGAATGGCAGCCCGCCATTTTGTATCGTTAAAACAGTCGTCTGTTGTGACAGACGTCAGGAAAGCATTCTCTCAGCGGCCGAACTGTAATATTGACGTATATCTGTATATAACTGAGGCATATAGAAACAAAAAAGCAACGTCCATTTTTTATTATCCAATTTAAAATCCAATATAGTGTTAATAATAGTGTACTTTGTAGTTCCTCTTCTTATGTAATGGCAACAGTATTCTACCAATATCAAGTGGACGAAAGTTTTCTAATCTTGAAAGTGCAACCAACGCTCTAACGACATGTTGGCTCCCTTGTTAAGACTGTCCAGGGACTTTTTGTGGCAACTCAAAATGCATCTTGCTAGTTTTTATTTATAATCCACTTTGTACACAATAACTAAACTATTTTAATAAAATACTACCGATTAGCAGACCTGTCTGAATATTTATCATATTATATAGAATGAAGACAATCTAAAAAAGCTATCACGTTAGTTAAACAAATTGTTAATACACGGCGCCTCCTAGATTTTAATTATGATTTCCTAATGAAAATAGCTTAATTTTAAAATATTTTGGTCAATAGCGGTTAGAATTAGCTTTAAAATTATGTTAGAATCATTCGTTTTTGGTGAAAAATTAAGGAAGATGTGGCGTTGTCACAAACGAACAACTTTGAGAAAAATATATAAAAATGGGGCCAAATAAAATCAGTTTATGAACTAAAATAAAAACTGCAACAGTTTAAGTTCACGGCTAAGAGGTCGTAGTTAGGGAGCGGGTAGCGGTGCGACGATCGTGTAGGTGTAGGGGTTACCTTAGCGGCGTGCGTCTCGGCGGCGGCGCGGTGCGCCACGTGCTGCGCGGTGACACGCGCCGCGTGCTCGAGCGCGGCCGCCTCGCGCCGCCCGCACGTCTCGGCGAGCGCTCGCTCCGCGCTCAGCGCCTCCTCCGCCTGCGCCGCGCGCTCGCTCTCCCTACACACGCACACAAACACCGACAACAAGTACGACATGATCAACTTACCCATTCATGTGAATTCATTTTACTAACTTTTGAAGTAAAAACTTCTTTAGCACCGTTGTGATTTGAAACTCGATGAAACGAAAAAGCGACAGTAAAAAGAGACAAACATATACATCTATAGTATTTAGCCTACGAGAGAATGAGATAGAATACATTAACGTTATGTACGGTTAATGCAAGTCTTTATTTTCTTGTTTGTGATTATCGTTGGATTGGCCTAGTGGTGCGAGACAACCAGACTTCATACGCAGGACGGACGAGTAGACTATAGTTCGAATTCCGCTGATTTAGGATAATTAAAAAGATTTTTTATAAAAGGAGTTTTTTTAATATTTCTCTGAAGGTCTCACTTCTGACACGTTTGAACTGTTGCACACATATCTTTTTTTTATTTAACCTAAGCGTATTTAAACGACATTAACAGCAAATTTATTATGCCCTTTTTCGACTTGCATATTTCGTATGCGAATAATAATATTCAAAAAGACCAAAAGGCGTGTTCTATGACGTGTACAAGATTATTAAATTGTAAGAATGCCATAAGAGCAACTACGGCTGAACAATGCTGCTGAGTGGGTAAATCAAATATTTTACCCACACTTTGCTACCCCTGACATACTATTATAAGTATGTACTAATTGATAATAGTCTTATACAAAATTAATATCACAAATGTGTCTAACGCACAACGGGTATATTTAATTAGGTTCTCAAAAATATTTTATCCCTGTGAAATTCCATGGTAACTCACTAGTACGAAATATTCCTATCCGATAAATGGACTTTTACAAGTCACTTGCAGTTATTTTTTATTAAAGAATAAGACGGTATGATGTACTTTATCGTGTTGCAATAAAAAACGACAACAAGGCACAAACACACACTTTGACAAAAAAAAACTCATTCATATCCCTTACAAAATACGTATACTGAGTTACCTTCAGGAATTTCGCAAAAAAGCACAGATGGGTTTCTTGCCCTTTGATAGGGCCTTTGGTTAGAACAAACGAACAATATATTATTTTCTCTCTAAAATGTGTGTAGGATATTAGTTAATTGATCAATATGAACACATGAGAGTATTACCGTTGGAGCTGCGCGCTCAGGGTGTCCGCGAGCGCGGCCTGCGCCCGCAGCGAGGCCAGCTCCGCCGCCTCCTGCTCTAGTCGGAGGTTGCTCGCTTTCAATTGCTCCACCTGTTGGGTACAACGTCATCGTTGAGGACAGGTGTGCTTAGGTCGCCTCACAGTAAAACTACATAAGGTTTTAATGTTTTACTAGTTGTGAGGCATAGTTGTAAACCCTAAGAGTTTGTGCGCATGCACCAATGTCTTTTATTTTCATGTATTTTTACAATAACTCTTATATAAATCTTATACCACAGACCTCAGATCGCCCGTATATTATTTTACCTTTCATTTTTCTTATATTTTCTTCCTTTTCCAATGGGTTTCATCCTACTATTATTATTATTTTTGTTTTAAAAATTAACGACACTGGTCTAATGTTCTTTTACATTCAGTCAAAAAAGTATCGGGAATGGATGATCTCTTTATGGTTCCAAATTTATTTTTTTGTTGTTAGATTGGCACAACTGTTTGTCATTTTGGCGCGGAGTTTGAGTTGCATCTGTCATTTGGATTAAATACAGTGCTGTTTTTAGTTAGATCATATCTAGTGTGTATTGCGAATTTCATAATGGACAAAAACATCGAACAAAGAGTTTGTTTTAAAATTTGTATCGCCAAAGGAATTTCGTTTTCGGAGACACTGAAAATAATAAAAAAGCTTACGGTGAATCGACTTTCGACGGTCGAGATATGGAAGATTTGCCTCGCTCTGGTAGGTCATCAACGTCTTCAACTGAAGTTAACATCGCAAAAGTGAAGGAAATAGTGACTGAAAATCCTCATTCAAGTTTGAGAGATATAGCCGGTGAACTTTCTGTGTCTCACGAGTCGATCCGTATAATTATAAATAATCACTTGGGTATGAAATATGTTGCCGCTCGGCTAGTCCCTAAAGACCTGAATTTTCTCCAAAAACTCAATCGTAGTATAAGAGTCGCTGAGGACATGCTAGAACGAGTCAATTCTGACCCAACATTTATGAAACGAATTGTTACTGGTGACGAGACGTGGGCTTACGAGTTTGACATGCAAACTAGTCAACAAGCTTCGGAGTTGCGCCTTCCAACTGAACCGAAACAGAAACAACCACGCCAAAGTCGATCAAAAGTCAAAGACATGTTGATAGTTTTCTTTAATTATCGCGGTGTTGTACACACGGAATTCTTACCGAAAGGTCAAACGGTAAATAAAGTATATTATTTGAATGTTATGCGGCGTTTAAGAGAGCAAATTTGATGAAAAAGGCCAGATTTGTGGAAAGGAAATTCTTGGGTTTTGCACCACGATAATGGGCCTTCGCACAAGGCCATCATTGTGAACGAATTTTTGACCAAAACCTCGAGGAACCACATCATTAACCAGATATGGCTCCAGCCGACTTCTTTCTTTTTCCTAAACTCACATTACCACTTCACAGTATATATAACAAAAACCCAATTTTTTAAATTTAGTCTGTCTCTCGATTGTTCCAGGTAATCTCCTAAACGGTTGCACCAATTTTGACGGGACTTTCACTGGCACATAGCTGATATTATATGATGATATTAAAGTCATTTAAGCTACTTTTATTTTAGAAAAAATATTAAGATTCCGCACAAAGGTATAAATAGGTATAAGAGGTAAAAATTTTTTTTAGTTCACGTGAGCGAAGCCGCGGGTACAGCTTGTTATTAAATAAAGAAATTGTAATTAGAACTCTTTTGATATACGGACCTCGGTCGTGAGTCGAGTGAGACAGCAAGTAGCGGCATCTCTTTCTCTCGTACTGATGTCGAGCTGAGTAGTAACAGTGCTTAATCTCCTCTCCAACTCTTCCTTCTCATGCCGGCACATGATCAGAGCCGCTTGGGTTTCCTTCAGTTCACTTTCTGAAATAAATATGACAATATTGTCAACTATTCAATTACAAGTATCTTTTTTGGAAAACCTTCTTCCGATTATGATAAAACGCCGAAATAAAAAATAACATCTTAACATCTGTCATGCAACCTATTTAATGATGAACATAGTATATAGTGAGTTTTTTAATATCAAGGAGGAAACTGTAAATCACTTATGTCAAATATGAAAATAATGCTGCCTCATTCATTTTAGTAGTGTTGTGCTACTTTTTAAATACATACTAAATTGAGGGTTCCTTCGATTGTATCATTCAACATTACTATTATCATTTACATAATTCAGGAAACTAAAAAAAGGTACATATGGTGAGTTACTTACAAAAAAAAAGAACGCTTAGTATGGCCCACAATAGACGCGACTTTTTGTCTACCTTATTCGACTTCACCATTCAATGGTTTTTATATAAAAACTTAACAATAGGAATATCTACTAAGATTTTACTATTAATTCGACGATACGAATGATGGACAAGGACAAGGACATCATTATTTTTTAAATACAATTAACTAGCAACATATAAAATATCATTTTAATCTGTGGGAATATAAACTCACTTTAGTAATATTTACACTGTTAAAAATTACAATGGTAATTTAAAAAAAATGTAATGGACACTGATAGGCAAAACATTTAGCTAAAATTTAAAACGGGTTTTGTAATAATACAAAACTTTTTGTTTACGGTTTATACATAAGGATTGTAAAATTACAACATTCTTTCGTAGGTTTCTTCCCATCTCTAGGAAAATTTATGTTTAGCATACATTATTTTGTAATTATACTCATACATTGGTTTGTAAAACAAATGTAATTTTACATAAAAACTATCTCCCGGCCAGTGTGTTCCCTGCTTCTTATGGCATCGGGTCCTTCAAGCGTAACGTGAAGAGATATTTATGCAGGCCGGCATGACAGCCGCGACCGCCGATGGATTTCGATCTCTCGGTGGTCGCCGTTGTATTTGGATTGTACTGTGCTTACCGTCAGGGACAGTACAGTCGATGTGCCGAGCTATTATATAAAAAAAAGCAGTGTATACATAGGAAGATAATAAAACATACTAGAAAGAACTAACCTAATTGTTTAGATTTGAGACAGTCCGTTGCATTAGTTACAGCAGTTTCCTTGGCAGCTTCCAGTTCCGCTACTTGCTGGGACAGCTTCTCCGCGCGCTCTGAACTCTCCTACAAGTTTATGTTTCATATAATGCATAGTTTTGCATGCTCATGTTAGAATAATGTTTCATAATCTGTACTATTGTTAGAAAACTCAAGAGATTGTTATTTTGTTTGTTTGTTTCAACGCGCTAACCTCTGGAACTACCAGTCACATTATAGCCTATTTACTGAGGAAGGTTATTGGCTATATAACTTTCCGCTACGACACTAAGACGCGGGGCAGTATTCATGAACGTCAGCAATCAGGTAAGTTCAACACGGGGGACACAGCTTGTCATTAATGAATATGCCCGCCTGGCTAGCTACCACCCTCAAGTTGAAAATCTGTCGCCAAACACCAATAGGTGCGTTCCGGCAGCTGCACTTGAGAGCAAATCTTCCACTAGGTTTAGCATGTTATCATCTTGGGTCACATTGTTACTTAACATCAGGTGAGATTGGCGACAGACTTTCAACTTGAGGGTGGTAGCTAGCCAGGCGGGCCTTAGAAAATGCCCTACCACCACGCTGTCGTTTGCTCATGATGTTTCCCTTCACCGAAAGTTCAGGCTCATTGCAGGGATTCGAACTCACGTCAGTCGAGACGAAGTCGTGCACGTTACCACTGAGCCATCATTGCTTCAAAGTGCTATGAACCTAAAATAGGACTGTGATGGACTTATTTAAAGAATACCACATAAGTCCGATATTTTACCTGAGGTTGCAACTGAATTAACAGGGTGGAGTGTGGCATTTAGTCAACAGTGGGACAATAATGACTGATAGTGACAGTGACATTATTTTAACGATCATAAATGCAATGTACAATAAGTCACCTTATATGCATCCATCTCCATGCGTAGCTTGCTCTGTGTCCATTTCAGTCGACCTTCCAGCTCACGCAGCTCTTCGCGAAGTTTCGCCATATCCCGCTCGGTTTTCAGCAGCTCGTGACACTAAACCATAAGTTAATTTAAATTATTGATATGTGAGATTTCTTCTTATCAAGTACTCATGCACTTGATGCACATACAAATGGATAAGCTTCTCTTTCAATATACTCTCTTTTAATTTCAATTATATATTATTATGATAATATTGCTCACATGTGCCCTCAAAAAGTTCAAGTGAATAAGACAATATACATTTATAACAGTTAAAAAAAATATTCTGATAGATAAATGGGGCTACAGACTACAACGTAAAGACCTATGAGACTGTTCTGACACCCAAACATGATACGTCTGTTCTTGTGCTTTCTGTACTCTCATTCTTTCACAGATGTTGACCTATCAGTAGCTTCTGTGAACGGTCAAAAGATGACCGAATACTGATCAGAACCAATATAATATGTACAATTATCGACACAACAGAAGAAGGATTTAATAAATATCTGAACTGAATTCATTGTCTCACCTTGTCGTCGTAGAGCTGGCATATCCGCTGTTTCTCAGCATGGGCAGATTTAAGCTTGCTGTTTAGTAATTCCACTTCCGCTAAAGCCGCCTTTTCATTTTTAGCAGCAACTTCTGCTGCGCGTTTTGCTTCTATACGCGTGCACTCGACACTCGCATATCTCATGACTACTGCGTCTTTCTCTCGTTCTGCCTGTTCAACTCTCTTGCTCATCTAAACAAGTGTATAAAATTAATTCACAAAAAAAAATTGCAATTACATAAATAGCATTTGTATTAAATATCCGTGCTTGAAGAATGAGTTAATTAATAACATTTTAGATGACTAGTCTATTGAGTTCGAAGTTCAGGTTCAATTCCTAGCTGATGTCAGGATTTTCAAATTGTCTCTTTCCATAGACAAGATTAAAGGTTTTTGAAAAGTCTAAAATCATACAGCACTGACATACATCATCATCTCTACTTGGGGCAGTCTGACTGGTGGATTACCTCCACCCTACAGAAGATCGCAGCCTAATAACCTAGTGTCTGTTCCTGCGGTGAGTATGGTTTCCAAAGCTCTTCCGAGTAGGGGTTCCAAGGTCGGCAACACGCTAGTGATATCTATAGTATTAAAAGCATCTACCATCAGGCGGGCTGTATGCTTGTTTGTCACCTATGTTGTTTAAAAAAAAACATTGTTAAGTACAATAATTTATACCACTAAATAAAGCTGAAGAATTTTCGTTTGATTGGTTGTTTAAACGCACTAATCTCTGAAACTACCAGTCGGATTCGAAAAATTCTTTATGTATATGATAGCCAGATTCATGAGGAATAGTATAGGCTATACAACTTCACACTACAACCCTAAGGAGTGGAGCAGTAACTATGAACATCATGCTATGCTGCATGCAGCATGCTATTACTTAAAATCAAGTTCCAATGTAGGCATAATTAAAACAAAACCATCTATATTCTCTGTCAAACAACAGTCTATTGTGTATTTTGTAGCATTTGTACAATCTAAAATCAAGTTTAATTGCTCACCATATCTAACTTAACTTCTAGTTCTTTGAATGTATGGTCCTTTTCTTGGGCCTCATCCACATGCTGCTTCACTCTCTCTCGTAGTGAAGTATTCTCTCTCCTTTGTTCCGCTAACAGTCTTTCTAATGTTTCCACCTGTAATCTTAATACATCTTGTTTTGTATTAACATCACACTCTGTCTCTTTCTTTATAATTTCTACATTTGAATCTGAAGTAGTCTCCACGGTTTCATTAGTGTTCTCAGCATCGGCTTGTATACTTTCATCTTCAAAGATGTCACTCATTATTTTTCCATTTGTGACAGGTTTCATGGGTTTGACAGATTTCTGTATAGATGTTCTATGACTATAAGCATTCTTGAGGCTTCCACTGACAGATGAGAATATTCCGTGTACATTTTTTACTATACTTCCAATGTCTTGTGATAGTATCTCTTTCGGTATACGGGTATATCTCGCATCCAAGTTCATTTGTGTTTCTGGTATTTTTTGCACAGCCGTAACTTTGGTTTTTTTATTTGAAAATTCAGATAAAATTGCATCTGTATTAAGATCATTGTCACTTGAATTTATGTTAGTATTATCATGGTTTTGATTAAGTGTTGATATATTCTCTGCACTTCTACTGTACGGAGATTTATTAAGAATATTGTGTGACATATTCTGTTCATTCAAACTTATAGAGGATGTTGTTAAGCTATTATTTATAGGTTTAAGTTCTGCACAGTTGTAATTATCAATGTTTAATAAATTATTTGTACATTCTATTTTATTTGTGACTTCTTTGGTTTCCTTAGGTACAAACATAGATTTATCATTGACGGGTGACAACATAGGGCTTGATGCATCAGTAAGGACGCTGTTATCAGGTGATATAGACAATGGACTTGAAAAATTACTTCCATTCGCCAGAATAACATTAGACTGATCATTGCTTAAACTGTTTACAGAATGAGACGAATTTAAGTTCTTACTTGGTGATAGTTCGAAATCGGAAATTTGGAGTGTTGCATCAGTGAGGTCTACACCTGAATCACTGTTGCTGTCGCTTGCAAATTTAATTTCTTTTGGGTAAGTTTTACCTTTCATCGTCTCGTCTATCGGGCTGCCGGGAGACCCACTCCCGCCTTTATTTATTGTTTTAACAAAGTCATTAGAAGTCGGTGACTCTATTATAGTAGTTGCAGCAGTATCAGTATATAAATCACAACTTTCACAAATATTTTGCCCTTTTTCTTTATTTTTCTCGTCGACGTCACCTCTCTCAATATGGCCTAGAACATCAATACTTGTCGACATGGTAATTCTCAGTACTTTTGATATTATATAGAGGAAATATAATTTAATGGATTACAAATATCCAAGCCATGAAATTAATGTAGTATTTTTATAAACAAAAAATAAACATCGCGAAGTCCTCAAAGCTACTTCTAGTGTTGCCACCAGTAGAGCAGATAAAATATTCCAAAATTTTTAGAAAACTACTTTTTGTAAAAGACATTTTCTTTTTGTAAAAAAATATACCTATAAAAGTAAAACGCTACTCATGATCTAATTAATATATTAGAATTTGAAAAATACATTGTGGTAGCCATCTGAGTAGTGTCGTCTATTTATGTACCAACTTTATTGTACTTGGTTTAATAATCAGAATTTTAGTCAACGAGTTTGCGGCTTACATGTATTTCTCACTAAATTTTCATAATTTGTTAGCGACGCATAAATCAATCGGAAAACCATTAATTGTATAATTTAAATTGTCTTAGAATTATTCAATGTACAATTTAGTTAGTATAAATGCTTAATAATAAGTCGTTTGTATAAAATTGTTTAAAATTAAGTCACCATATTTATAGTAAACTCAGAAATCGTACTACTTAAATGTTTGACTATAAGCGCGAAGTAGCCAATAGGAATAAAGCAGAAAACGTGTTTTATGTAGAACTTGTTAGAAAGAGATAGAGATATAAATAAGATTTCCTTGTCTAGAGATATTTTGAAATTGTTAAAAGTTGATGCTTATGTGAAATTTATATCAGATTATTATAATACGAGTTAGACCATATGAAGTAAAATAAGTATATGCAACAATTATTGTAATCCAGTTAGAATCCTATAAGAATATTTGTAAAACTAGTTAGATTTTTAATACATAGCAATTCTAGGAACGGGTAAAATATATAAGAATAGACAAAGAGGAAAATACTCATAGATAAAGGCGTCACTTTCGCCAAAAATTCTTATAAATATAGTGGCGGGTCTCGTACTCGTCAGATCTCTATCGGCAGACGTCAATCGCTATCAAGAAGCCTCAAGAAAAGTGCTTCTACGCTCCGTCAGCACCGTGCAGCCTGCGCCGCGCTATCTAGTGCGGGCCCTGTACGGTGTACGCGAATCGTTGAGTGAAGTGCTGCACCGCCGCTTCCACGTATCGAGAGTTTGGGGTTCGTGTTCCCTGTCCGTCTCGCTTAGTTTAATGATCGGTAGTTGCGCTAGCATTATTTATTTATACTTGTTTTATAGTTCATTAGCATTTACGTAACTGAATGCATTAAACGGCTGAAAGTGTGTTAAGTTAAGCTAGCATATTAGATATGAGTAACTCAGCAAAATTTATTGCGTCACCTCAATAACTCAGGCGCAGCTTACTTCGTCAGCACATCGATACTCAATGATTGAGTTAACTCAAATAGACTAACTACTACTACTACTACTATGATAATATGTTGCTCAAATATGGCGCAACAAAATGGTATGTGGCAAGTGAGTCGCTAGACGCGCGTCACTCGACCCCTAACCAGTGTGTTGCTGTGCCGCCACCGGCGTGACGCGCTGCTCAGAAGTGCGCTATGCGCCAACATATTTGGAATATAATATCTATACTTAATATTATAAAGCATAAGAGTTTATTTGTTTAAACACGATAATCTCTGTAACTACCAGTCGGATTCAAAAAAATATTTTTGTTTATGATTGCCAGATTCAAGTGGAATATTATAAGCTATCTAGAATTAGGCTAAACGTCTCAGTTGTCAATGTACACTTTTGTTAAGTATAACAAAATAAAAAAGCGCACCCTAACTGGTACTAAAAAAAGACCGCGATGCCGTATGTCTATCTCTTATACATAAACCACAATAAGTTATTTTGTGATTTTTTAATTGACAATTGATATTTGATTTATGAGCATTATTATTAGCCATGGCATATTAATCCTTACGAGCGAAATTTACTTCATCATCAAGACAATTTTATGTAGATAATCTTTGCCCTTTATAGCATGTTATTCGGACGAATAGTTTGTGAGGTATTGTGAAATTAAAATAATTGAACACTCGGTTCTAGTCTATGTCTATAGGTAAAGTGGTGCGAATGAACCGTGTAAGTTATGACGCATAACCCTGGCTGCCTAATAAAAATATTCTCTCTATTGTTGTATTATAAATCATCAAGCGATACCTTTTAAATTATACGCGGGTGAAACCGCGGGACACAGCTAGTCTGGAATAATTGTGTTTTTATCTGGCGCAGTAAACTGAGTTGACGCAATTGCGTAGCTTAATTACCCATGTCTATAACACATTAGGCCCATTGAAACTGATTCGAATTTGATTTTGATTCGAACTCGATCCTGTATCAGTGTTGGAATCAGGCTCTCGAGAAATTATTGTCTATGAGTGTCAAAAAGATGGTACTTTACTGAAACATTATGGTTGTATGAATTAATATTTTTGTTCATCTTACTATTGCAAGCAGCGTTGCCAGAACTCCTGATTTTCCAGGAGATTTCCTGATATATCTACGGTTCTCCTGGTCTACTGATTTTATTAATTTGTCTCCTGATATTTAAGTTTTGAAATAAATATTTACTTATAATGCATGAACTATTCTTAAAAAGGAACGTATCTAAGTATTCCGACTGAACCTATAATTAAATTTCTAACAGTATGAATTTTTGAAAATGGACACTGCATAGCACATTAAAACTCAATAATAAAGTAATGTTCATGCAATAAAAATTTATTAGTTGCCGATCCTCTATATCATGGTTGTTTTTGCGTATGCATACGGGAAGGAACCTTTACCCGCCAACAGTACGTAAATTGTATGGTTTCTGGTACTACTTGATATTTTTTAGGTTACATTAAAATTTTGCATTTAACAATTGTTTATTTTGATTTACTTGAGATTGACTTTAACTCGAGAAATAAAATATTAAATGTATTAAAATAATATAATTTTGATTTATTTCAATTTAGTTATGTACAATATGTTATTGTTATTGCGAATAAAAGGTCGTTCACAATATTGAATCGTACTAATGTGTAAATATTAGCACTTGTTTATTTTTCTTTCTTTACAATGTTACAGTGGTTCGTCGTAGTAACGTTCTTGATTTCGTATTTGCTGTTGACTTGTTGTTTCTTGAAGTGATACTGAAGTAATACTGAAGTTGATCGTGTTGTTGCTGTTCTCGTACTGAAGTTAATCGTGTTGTTGCTGTTCTCGTACTGAAGTTAATCGTGTTGTTGCTGTTCTCGTACTGAAGTAATACTGAAGTTGATCGTGTTGATGCTGTTCTCGTACTGAAGTAATACTGCCGCCCTCTCCGCTATATTTAACCTCGCCCGTTGCCTCGCAGCTGGTCGTGCGATGGAGTCGGTGCGGGGCGTCGCTCAGCCAATGAGCGCGCTTGCCCTCTGCGCGCGCTCTCCGCAGAGCGAGGTTAACCGTGCGAGAGGGACGGCAGTACCATGAGTCACCGTGCCAGATGTTCGCTGAGTCTGACACGGTTTCTCCTTACAACTAACGAAATTACATTTTTATACTTACAACTAGCAATTTATTCTTATTCTAACAATATTAAACTAACTAGCTATGACGTTTATTATCCTTATAACTAACAGTTTAAAATACACATATTCACACATACACATATTCACACATATTCATATTATAACATTTATATCTTATTCAGCTATTAACACATTCATATCTTATTCCTATACCTATATTACATTTTAATTTTCGGGCTCGCTGTCCGCAACAATTGTATTGTTGATAGTTATTGATTCTAAAGTGGATATGGATAAGAATCACTAATAAATAAAAATTCATCCTTTTATAATAAAGACGGGGAAGACATATTCAAAGGTAGGCTAGAATAATTTCCAAAGGTAAGGTACTTATTTTTGATAGCATTTTAACTTGACTAGATTCTTCCTGAAAGAGAAATGTCATCGTCATCGAGCTTAAGCAGTGTAGGTACATGCTGGGGGGCTAGATACTAACACAAGGTTTAGCGCTAAGAGTCACGTTATTAGGGGTATAGCCAATCACAAGTCAGTATGTCGATACATGGTTTCTTTTAGAAGTCATAAAGTGAGTACTAGAGATATTGCCGGAGTTTTGAAACCTAAAAACGTATTAAGAATCAACAATTTTTTTGATTTTCACGTTAGCGGAAAGACAAGAGGAAAAATGTATCGAATATATATTAATAAAATTTGAAGTATCTGTTTGTAATGTCAAAATAACAGGTAATGACTAAATGTTACTACATTTTTTTACTTTTGTCTGTCTGTCTGTTTGTTCCGGCTAATCCCCGAAACGGGTGGACCGATTTTGTCGGGAATTTCACTGGCTGATAACCGATGTTATAAAGGATAGCTTGTATTTTAGAAAAATAATGAGGGTTCCGCATAAAAAAGGCCTTTTTATTAGTCCACGTGAGAGAAGCCGCGGGTTCAGCTAGTAAACAATAATTTATGTAGTATTTTATTTACCTCCTGATTGTTTAGATCAACTTCCTGGATTTTTTATTCTTGTTTTCCTGGATTTTGAAATGTTGGTCTGGCAGCACTGATTGCAAGTAATAGACCATTCAGAAATTTTTGCGGGATTTCAAACTGTCATGTCTTGTTGTTTATTTTTTATTCACAAATTTGTGTTATTCGTTTCTATATTGTGTAATACAGGTGCCATTTTGCACAATAAAACTTGGTTATTGTGCGCAAGTGAAGAAGATTGGAAATAATAACATGAATCATGAATTCTGAGATGCCACAAAAATTCCCTAGAAAGTTCTAACAAGGGAGCCACCATCTTGTTAGGATCCTGAAATAGTCATAAGACTGGAAACTATACTCACTCAATAATGGCAGTAATGGTCTTCAATAAAGGGGACCGGTTGCCAAGTTAGTTAGCTAGCTAAGTAGAAATACTTTTTAAAATGGCAACATTATTAATAAATGCTTTATCTGTGCAGGAAGTTGTGAATACAGAAAAATATTCATTTCGTACTTTGGCAACTTCAGAGGAAAACGTCATGTCATTACCTTTGCGCTTTGCGTTCCTTGCAAGAAACTGAATCGGGAAATTAGGTCGACAGTATTGATTTTTACAATATTCGTCAAACAAAAGACAGCGGCTCTTTGTGCTACTAAATAATATTAACATCGAGATACCGCCTGCTGCAGACGTATAAAATGCCCGTGAGTATCCTTATCATGTGATTTCTGGAAATATGATCTCATCGTTTGTAAAAAATTAATATTTTCTGAACATAATTTTATTATTTATTTTTGTTAACACTGAAACAATGTTATGGCTATTGTTCTTGGGTAATATAATATACATTTAGTTGAAAATTGGAAAAGTGAGTCATTGGTTTCATGGCCACTTGTCTACCTCGCGTAATCTGCTTACGTTGTACGTTGCCAACCACAGTGCTACGCAATCGTATTTGTACTTAATCGTCTGTTTGCAATTCGGCGGCCTGTATTCACAATGGCAGGTAATAATACCATATATTTTTTTCAACTAATATTATCAACGTCGCAATGTTATTTATACGATTTTGGTTTTCTTAGAAATATTACGTAATGTGAATAAATTATGTTGCTATATGTTTTTAACGTGCCTCATTATAAGAATTGAAATTTAATACTTTTTGTTTTAATTTTATTCTTACTGCCTAAACATTTACATCTATGATGAAATTGCCAACACTATCTGATATTTATGACGTCATTTAGCATTGAGTTTTCTCATGCTCATTCATAAGGAATTAAAAAATATTATAGAAGTGAGATTATTAATTACAAGAATATTCAATTTTGCTTTTACTAATCTGTTTTTATTTACCACAATATGCTAAGGTAAAATCTTTTCATTTTTATTTTATATTTTTGGATATAGAAATAAGTCTTATATCTAAATTATTATTCAATGTATACTTTATTTAAGTATTATTTTATATTCTGATGAAAATGTCCGTGAAAGTTATCAGTAGATTTGTATTCTTGCCATATTTCTTGTAAATGATGCCAATGTTCAAACTATAATAGCTTTACTCAGTCTTTTTACATAATATTTTTGTTATTAACACCAAGATACTGCCAAAAAAATGTTTTTTTTTTTATCTACTTTATAATATGTGTTGATTCACATATTTGCCAGTGTCACCAACATTTACAAGCTTACTTTGTGTATTCTACTTTTATTAAAATATTTATCATAATAATAATTACAAAATCTGTCCTTTGTATGTGTCTATATAGCTATGGTTTCCATTTATATACTTAACATAATATCATTTTTAAATATCCTCGCACAACATTATGTATAAAATTGTAACTGTTTTGTGCTGTGTTAATTTATTCTACAGTACACTGAACATTTGACAACTTGGAACTCAAATACATGTATTTGTCACACTTCATATTGGCAAAATTGCCTAAATCGGCAGAAACCATAATTAAAAAACGTTCAATATAAAATTTTCGTATTATCTTTATCGGCAGTGTGAAAATTTAAAATTCATGTTCCTAGACATTTCAGTTTACTTGGCTATTGTAGAATAACAACTGTATTATGTAAAATATCATCTAAATTATATAAATAGTAGTTTTATTGTTGAGTAATAAAACATATAGGTACATTCTTTCTTATGAGAATCTTATAAGACTAATGATCACTTTTTCTGCTAAATATGTATTTATTAATTGTTTTGTTGTTTTTTCACATTTCTTAATCTTAAACTCCTATTTATGATTACAGTAGTGTCACACCACACAAAGGAATTAGTTTTTCTTCGAGTTACATTTGAATATAAATTACTTTATTTGTACTACTTAATTATCCTTAACATAATTATAATAAGAATATAATTAGATCATTTTAATAACAAGATTTAAATAAATATGTCATAACTGTAGGGTTTAAGTATCAATGAATATGAATGTATGATTATTTAATGGGCAGATGGGTATCCTCTTATTAATATCAAGCTTAGTAACTTATTAAAGTATATCAATTTAGTTAATTTTAATTGTTTCAATAATATGATTTTTTTGAATATTCATAAAAAAACCATTTACAATAGAAAATACAATGTATTTTATTTTCACTCTGGTATTTTGTGCTTCGCAAATCTGCCATTTTCAATAGAAGTGCCAGTTTTTTTTCAACATTTTACATGAGACAAAGAGTTAATTTATTTTTATAATGAACTTTTCAGAAATATGTATCACAACATTAAAGATAGATAGTTTATGAGATAATAAATCCCTACTTGTCTTTCTTGATATGTGTACAATATACATGTACTTGTGTATACAGAATGTTTTTTACCTACCAAAAAATTCTACAATGCTGAGAATTAATTTCTTTTTATGTTTACCTACATTTTTTATAGTAATTTTATTTTAAAATATGGTTAATCTTTACATGATAGTTCACAAATAAGACTTTCTTAAATTTCTGCTAATATAATTATTCATATTATATACAAGATTTAATTTGATCTCTCATTGGTATCATTGTTTTTATTTGTTCTGTGTTTACGATCAGGTACAGATCTCTCACTTTGACGTGCTACAATTTTTTTTTGTTCAATTGCAGGAGTATCTCCGCAGATTCATTTTTTTTATACATTGTTTTCAAACTGTCCCAATTGTAAATTTGTACAAAGGACGCGGAGCTGGTCGCTCCGACGGTGGAGAATGTCCGCGTCGTGGTACGAGTGCGCCCGATGGATCAGAGGGAGAAGCTCGACAGCTCATACAACTGCGTGTCAGTTGACCCCGTTAACAACACAGTCGCCGTGACACGAAACAACGTGACGCCTCCGGAGCCGCCGCGGGTTTACGCCTATGATGCCGTTTTCGATTCCAACACGAGTCAGGTGAGGAGTCTCTTATTTCCCGAATCTTATACCATATCGAAGATTGATGCTATGTTATGACATCGCGTCATTTTCAAACTTACTATATATGGGCATAATTGAATGTATAGTGTGCCGAAAACTTTCGCGTATTCCTTAATAATAGCTCCACATTTCACGGGGCAAATCGCGGCGTTTTTTTGCCTAAATTTATTTATTTTCACAATAAAGGTATCCTATTAAACCTTTGGTTTGTCTTTGTATGGTATAAGTAAAATGTTCAGTTAATATTTCATTGTTATTTTATATACTTATACTCTTATCAAGTTAACACAGTACTTTAAGTTTGTATTTGATGTTTTTACTATTTATTGAATTTCTTATGTCCTCTGGTATTTTATTTATAGTATTAGGTGTTGTGAAAGATAAGGTACGTCGACCATAAAAGTTATTTTTACTTGGTATTTTGGTACTTTAATGATTCGTTCTTTACTGGTACTTGTATATCGGTATTATCTAATGGCCAATGGCACTACAGCAAATATTTTTTAACACACAATCTACCACTGCCATGTTCCTGTTTTGAATTTTTCTAAAAAAAAAATTAAAAAACCAGGAGCCTTTTAAAATGATTAAAATTATCAATTTATACCGCCGTTATTAGAGATCCAGGAAAGAAATTTAATGAATCTAAAAAACAAAAGAACATAGTCATAGCTAAAATACTTCTTTATTTTTCTTGAAAAAATATTAAAATCGGTGCAGTTTTGCAGGAAGGAACAAGCGTATACGAAATTATGATTTCGAGTTTTTGTCCCTCTCGCGCTCTGTTCGGTTATTCGGGCGTAACGCGACAGCAATATACTACTATTAAAAAGTATTCTTCAAATGCCTCGCCGACTACATTTCCTCTTATTAGGAAACAAAACACACAAAAATGTTGGAAGTATTTATATAGAAGTGAAAATTAATTTAAAAAAGTTTCAAAGAAACGATAAATATTTCGTTATTAATAATATTGAAAATTACATTGTAAAGATCATTAAAATATAGAAATAATAGCTGATACCCGCGACATCGTCTGCGGTGTTTATTATATTAGTAATTATTTTATGCACATCGCTGGAATCGCTAAAGTTGGAATGAATATTTTTTTCTTGTCTATCCCATCGCATGGGTTGTCGTTGAATAGGTCTGGGTTTTTGAAAACTATTTTGGATTCAGGGGTCCATTTGTGACATATTAAGCTTTCAAGTGATAATTTTTGTTAAGAGTCAAGTGTCCCCATCCCCTGCCAGCTAAACATCTACAACTAGTCTATACATATTATAAAATAAAGTCCCCCGCCGAGTGTGCCTGTCTGTCATGTAGCTGCGGTCTTCTGTAGGTCGGAGAACTTTCACCAGTCGGGCTGCCCCAAGTAGAAAGAAATTTAAAAAATAAATCAAAGATATTTCCCTATCCCCTACCTGTCTACTTGAACCCCCTTTCCCCAGGGAGCACTGGAAATCTTACTTACCGCAGGAACACGACACAGCTTATTTAGCTGCGATCTTCTGTAGGACGGAGGAATTTCACCAAGATTGTAGAGAGAGAAATTAATAGTAAGTCATCAGTACAAATATCATGTATTTTGATCATTGTACCTTTTTTAAATTAAATTAGTATACCAAGTGTTTTCTGTGAAAGCAAATTAATTGCTGACAATTCTCTGTGACAGTTCATCACTGAGATTTCTCTGTGCTCTACCTCTATTCTTGAACCAAGAAACTTTGCAAACCCAACTCACCATGACAACATGACACAAGATTATTCGCCAGAGATCTCCTGTTTTTATTCTTTCCTTTTTTTACACTAGTTCGACGAAATGACTACGTCACGTGGTAAGTATATTACACGTTACAAAGAACGGCGACAGTCGGTGACTCAGAAATTGCATTTGATCAAAAACGGGTTGTAAGAGATATTAGCAAGCCTATAATATGCTCTGGTAGAAAACGACTTTATTATCTAGTTAGTCAAATAGGTCACAGCTGTTGTTATGTACGGCTTCGTCGATAGTAGGCCATGACGCTTATGTTATACTAGCTGTGCCCGCGTTTCAAGAAATCGCCGATTGATGATTTATAATACAACAGTATAGACAGTATTTTTATCGGGCGGCCAGGGTTATGCGTCACAACTCACACAAGTCGTTCGCACCACTACATCTATAGTCATAGGCCCGAGCCGAGTGTCGACTTATTTTAATTTTACATTATCTCCCAAACTATTCGTCCAAATAACATGCTATAAAGAGCAAAGTTTGTCTACATAAAATTGTCTCGATGAAGTAATTTTCTTTCGTAAGGATTAATATGCCATGCCTATAATATCGATGCTCATAAATCACTTTTTCAATTTTCAATAAAAGACATTCACAAAATACATTATTGTGTAGAGGTAGTAAGAGATAGACATATGGTATCGCGGACTTTTTTTAGATGTACTAAGGAGCAATATTTTTATAGAACATGGTATTAACGTATCACTAACCATTACGCCAGCGCACGCGGATAAAGCAGTTCGGGTGCGCGGTTTCGTCCCACCTACCTAATATAATACTTAATAAATAAATATTTAAGGCTAGCTGAGAGGTCTAGCATAATTCTAGGAGTCGGAGCCGGAGTCGAATGAGACACTCTTCACCATCAAAAATTACTTCAATTTCACGGATAATTATTCAAAATAAAAGTAATATTGTTCACGTATAAACGTTCAAATAATAACTATTTATTTCTTAGTACAATTCTTTCAAAACCTCTCAATTATGAATATATAATTAAAGTTATTCGAAGTTATCGGATATCTGAAATAATTGCATATCCGTATACCTAACCTAAACTGATTAAATATTCGTTAAAATATCCAGGTCCGAATTGTATATCAGTAACATCGCAAGCGTTTATCATGGCACAAACAAAAAAGTTCGCAAATTCTCATGCCAGCTCCATACTCGCGACGTGAAGTCGCGGCGAGAATTCGCGCCGTGAACTCCGCGCGACGTGAACTACTTTCCACACTCGGAATGTTCACAGTCGGGTTCACTCAATGGTACTAAATAGACGTAACTTCAGTTGCTGTGTCTCGGACTCTATGTTTATTTTAACATGTTATACCAAAAGAACCATCAAATCTGGTAATGTTATCATAAATGTTGAATAATTTAAATATTTAATGGAATTATTACATTCAGTTTATAAAGAATCGAACTGTGACGCTGTGAATGTGGATGAGAGTTCGTTTGACGCGGACACAAAAAATCGACTCGGTATGGAACAGGCGTGAAATTCATCCACACTCGCGTTCACGCACCTTCACGGGTGTTCACGGCGTGAGTATGGAGCTGGCATCACATTTGCAGTACCGTGCAGATGTGGAATGGGCTCGCAGCCAACGTGTTCTCTCCTACCTAAGAAACTGAGCCCTTCATACGAGGCGTGAAGATGCATTCCAGCAGGCCGGTATGACGTTGACGACTGTCGATGAAATCTGTGTCACCGACGGTCGCTGTTCTTTATGGACTGTACCGTAATTACAATAAGATGTTGTGCAGTCATTTTGCCGAGATAGTATAACAAAATTAGAAATTTGTTACTAACGAAATAAGATTAGAACCATTTTTATAATAATTGTATAGGCATTATTTACATTTTGCTGTCGTGTTAGACCTTACCGATAATGATACAGTTGCCGAGTACTATAGTATTGATCCCTTGCACCCTTGCTAAGCGGTAGTAGTACGGTTTTCCCTATCGTCCGTCTCGCTCGCACAGGGATCCGCCTCCTCGCGCGTTTTCCAATGGTGTAGTATCAATTTGTGCAGGGCGTTTCGCATTCCGATATTAATTACCGATAGGTTCGAACTTTTTGTCTTCATCTATATCTATACAATATTATAAAATCCAACGTCTCTGGCTGTCTGTCCGTTTATGTTCTTTTCACCCGAAAACCACTAGTCAGATTTACATTTGATTTTCATTTATAGCTATGTTATAGCCAGGTTAAAGGATATATTTTGTAAGATACAAGTAACATGCGAAATAAGCAGTGACGTTAATAATGAATCAATTCGGAAAAAGACGCTTTTGGGGCGCTTAAATGGGCTTACGTTACGTACATATAATACGTACATAAAATAATGATGTACATAATTGTAGATCTTAAAAATATCTAGAAAAAAGTCAGCGATAGCATATATCTATTTTCTAAGGATCACTCATAAAAATCATTTGTCTACCGTCTTTTGAGCGGGCGCAGCACGATTCGCGGGTGTGCTTGACCGACGGCATTCTGTAGTCCACGCGAGCGGAGCCGTGACACCGATAGTCTTGTATATAAAATTATTGTGTGCGTCTGTTAGTGATTGTGTAAGTTCTGAAAGACTTCACCATTTGAGCTCATATCCACATAATATATTTGTTTTATCCAGACGATGGGTCACAGCTATGTTGGGATCCGATAGGTACTGCTGTAGTCGAGCCATTTAACTACTGGCCAGCTTTTTTACTATAATTAAATTAAATATTATATATGTTTCACTAATTATCATATTATATTTAATGTAAAGCTTTGATACTTAGATAATAAGACAATGCCAGTAATTAACTTTCTTTTTACGGAATACACTTGGTGTACAACTTTAAATTAAAAAATAATAATTGGTACAATGTACAAAATACGTGATTTTTTGTACTGATGACTGACTATTAATTTCGTGACCGATAGGTATAACTTTATTTTTTTAAATATATATATTTCTTTGTTACATTTAAATAGTATTGTAGTGCTTTCACTTTTACAATTAATATTGTTTGATTTGATAACTTTATTTTTACATTAACGGGGGATAAAGAGAATTTGATTGAGTACATTTGAATGATAAGATCTGGTAACCCCACGGTAGTTAGTGCATGGCAGCTGAACTTGGCACAGTTGGTAAAGAGTTATAACGCCCACGCTCCGACGTCTGTTTTAGAAGTTTTAGATTTCGGCGCGCGCGCGCTACCTATACAAAATGGTCTCCACAGTTCTACGCGTTTAATTTTAAATTTATTACGCATGATTAGCGCCGCCATATGCGTTGGCTGACGCGTTCATTATCGGAATAGATGACCTATTATTTTAACGTAGGTAGGTACATTTCTCGGCTCTTTAGTTGCTAGAAGTTTTTACATTTTTTTATTTATATACTATTTAATTGGGTATGGCGTAAGTCATTTTGGATGTGGGCCATAATTTCGATTCCATGTCAGCCGACAACCCACCTCGCTAGGAGGATTATTATTCTTTGGGCCAACTACTGAATAACAATACTTGTTTTCATGATTTGCACGATTCGCGCGTGCGCTCAACCAATGGCATTCAGTAGTCCTCGGAGCGTAGCCGCGGGCCCAGCTAGTTTCATATATAAATACTACTGTGTATAAGCATCGATTATTGGAAGTGTGTTCTTGCAGCTCCCTTTGTGAGCTAGTTCCCTCACTAGGCTTAGCGTTCACCATCTTGGGCCACATCGTCACTTATCATCTGGTGAGATTGTGATCAAATACTGAAGCTGTAAAAAAATAGTAAAGCTTCCTCGAGCGCTCCAGAATAATGTTTATTAAAAGTTTTAAACTAAAATCAACAAGGAAGAAGATGTGAAGTGAGAAGTTGACAGATAATGCAGAACTGGTCCGCCCTTCGTCTCGACTGGCGCCGTTCCACGCATCAGTCTTGTCGAATGGTGGGTCGGTTCTGTGTACAACTGCAGCGAAGAAGATGAAGAACAAACAGAAGATCTTGCGGTTGTTATTAAATGTGTTTATTACACGAGGAAAACACAAAAGGCGCGAATCAAATTGGAAAAAAATACCAGGGAAAAGAACCTAAACTTATGCCTAACATTGTAAAATCCTACTTTTAAGTATTTTAAGGGGCATATTTAGAAATTATTAAAAGATTCCATGTGTATACTTATTGCATTAGATAAAAAAATATAGAATTAAAAACTAGGTTCTTTTTAGTACAACTGACCTTAATAAGCTAATGTTAAACACATGTAGTTTTTAGTTACATAAAACTATTGTTATTAGCCGGTCTTACCTTTACACGGCTGTACCTTTTAACCGCAATGATAAACCGGTTGAAATTTTCACAAAATATTATGTTTTCTGTGAAAAGTTCAACCGCAATAAAAGGCATAACTTTTATGTTAGTAATGTTATGTAAAGTGAAGCTTTTATTCTATCGACCCAACAATTTCGTTCATATATCGCATGTCGCATTACATTACATTGTGGCAAATAAAATTGAATTTTATGCCGTGCAGTCAAGGTTTATAATCGTAAATTCGGAACTTACCTGCATTACATTACATTGTCGCAAATAAAATTGAATTTTATGCCCTGCATCAAGGATTATAATCGTAAATTCGGAACTTACATATTAAAAAAAAGTTTCACTTGCATCGTGGTGTCATAAAACCACAAGTTTTTTTTTTGCAGAAGCGTTTGTACATATATGCGTAAAACTGGTTGTATGTAATTGTACCGGACTGGGTCGCGACCACCGAACTCATGGTGATAACTTCGTCATTGTTACTTTCGTTTAAAGCGTTTCGAGATTAGCTAGTTCATATCTGGCTGGTATAATGTTGTTATTTTTTTTCAAATCTATACTTATAATAAAGCTTGAGTTTTTTTTGTTTGTTAAACGATAATATCTGTTACTACCAGTCGGATTCGAAAAATTCTTTTTTTATGTTTTTAGCGAGTATCATGAGGCAAGACGATCCAAGAATTTCACCTCTAACGTCGCAATACGAATGCCCCCAGTTATCCCTATTAATCATTACCTCGGAGTTCTGAAAACCAACAAAATAGAACCGAGATCATATTCTATTATTCCATGCACGAAATATTCAAGCAGCATTTTGAGCCCGCTTTGAGCACTCTAATATTATATAGGGTATATAACTTCACCCTACAAACCTAAGGGGCGGAGCAGTAACTATGAACGTCAATCAATCTGGCAAGCTGTAGGCAAGTACGGGAAGTTTGTTGAAAAAATTTAATTTAATTTTCCTTCATAGACTTTTCTGCCTTTTTTATTAGACTCTTCATTTGTATTATAATATGGTAAATTATAATCATAACTATAAAGTTTACATACAAATGTAAGATAAAACTAACTAAATTACGTAACTGATCGTTAGTATGTTTGACCTTGCTGTGTCCGCGTTGTTGGCTCTAGCAGTACTTCCCACAAAATAGATAGTACAGAAAGACGGCTCTGGCTGACCTTGTATTTAGTTACCTACGCTCGACTGTAGCGCCTGGGGCTGGTATCTACAATATTCTAAAATATGTATAAAATTTTCCATTACGGAATTTCAATATGAAACATTTATTATACATTATATAAACGCTTTTATCTAACATACTAATATCATAAAGCTCGAAAGATTGTTTATTTGTACGCGTGATTCTCTGAAACTACACGTCAGATAAAAAAAAATTGGACTTTATAAACGTATTTATTTTATAAGGTTATAAGCTATATTTCTTTATGCACCGACTCTAATTAGCGGAGCAGTAACTATGTACGTCAAGCAATCTGGCAAGCTGTTGGCAAATGGGTACAACGATTGCTACACAGGTGTGTTCGGCGAAGCGATGGAGCGTTGCCCGAATAAATTTCATCACGAGTGAATCTGTGAGCACAGCTAGTTTTTACTAAACAAAAATCTATAAATTGGTTAATAAAACATGTTAAAACGTTGATTAGAAAATTGTGAATTGATTTCGGTTTAATGTAGTGGTTATACAAGGAAATATACAAAAATTTTGATAGCGTTTATTTAATGTCAATTCAAACCGAATATTGTACACAAAACAATAATTATGTATGTCGGCCGATGTATGTTAGGAATCGTATTGATAAGAGATCCTCGTATGTACTCGACTGTTGCGTGGGCGGTAATCGCTCCGTGTATGTAGTTGACTTTCTGTACCCATCTATTCTGTGGCGGTACCGCGACGCGCAGCGCGCCGAGTGTAACGAGCAAGGTCACGTCACAGTACTCACTAGAACTCGCGATCGACGTTAAGATTTTAATATACAACCTTGAGAAACACATCGGTACACTGTTTTGTTAAAAATACCTCTGTAACTGACGCCCTGACGTTCGATGAAATAATTGTATTTTGTACTGTAAGTTTTATCAATACATTAAAATGTTTTTCGATTTTTAAATCAGTCTGGAACGCTGCGTAGTTACCATATTTTGTATCGTTTATGTATTGAAAATGTATTTCTTGAGTTTTGTTACATCTTTATTAAGAATTACTCAAAGGAACTTGAAACTTTAACGAGCCCATTATCATATTAACATGAGTTGAGCGTCTGCTATCAAGCACTAACTGTCAGTGTATTTATATCAAAAGAACAAATTGCAGAAGTTTCTCTACTGTTTTGTAGCATTATTCTCCATTTAGCAAAAATTAAAATCGCCTAATGAAATTAATCTTACTCCAAACTCTTGACTACATTACCCTATTACTCGGTAACGATTATCTTTCTTAGGGACCCAATCTGATGTTTTTTTTTGAACGAAGTTCCGTATAGGGCGTTGCGGAGGGATATCCTAGCTGGCAAAAAACGTCCGTACGTTAAAAAAAGCGTAAGATTTTTATGTATAGTCTATGTATGATGGCTATACAGTGTCTAATGTATAGTCTACGTGATGACTGTTATTATTGTTGCAGTTTGCTATTATTTTATTATATATTTTTATAAATAATTGTAAATAAAATAAAGGTGTTAAGATAATTTTGTAAAGTAGTTTTATGATTTTTATCGATAAAAAATGTATACCCGAATAATTATTTTCTTTATACCTCGAATAGAACTTGAAATTAATATTTTATAATAAGGAACTTCGTTCCTATCTAGTGTCCCACGACACCACACGGTTTTTGTTTTAAATATAATAAGCGTTTATTTTATAACAATGAAGAAGAAAGAAGAGAGAAGAATACTGTTGAAGAATACTCGAATGGTACAACGTTCTTAGTGCATCTTGCATTACGTTTGGAATTGACACTGTCGAGACCTCGGTATTGCAAGCATTAAGAAATATATTGCTTAATGCATCGGGAACGTTGCGCCAAATTTCATCCGCTACAACATGAAGAAATTAACAACTGAAGAAGTGAAAATTGGTTTTATAAAAATCGTGGCTGTGATTGTTGGTCAAACGTTAATCAAATAATTGTTTGTTGTTTTTATTCCTCGTATTTAAGGGCTTTGCGTTATTCACACATGCCAGTGTCATCGTATCTTTACTCTATATAAGTATACACATTAATCTTATTAACTCGAAATTAACTCTATCTGTTTGTTTTCCACGACCAAACTTCTGAACCGATCGCAATGAAATTTGGCATAGAGGTCGCACGATCTGGAGAAGGGTACAGTACGAAAAATACGCCGACGAAAGTTGCGAGAAAACGGAAATATATATTTTTTTACAAAACTAAATTGACAAACAATCGTACGGCCCGCATGATTGTAAGCGGTTAACGTAACCTATGGACGCTTGTAAATCTAGATGTATTACTAGCGCGTTGAATACCCTTGTCCCGAGGCGCTTTGGAAACCGCAGGAACACAACACAAAGTTATTTATTTGTCTACAATCTTCTGAAGGTCGGGTTGCTACAATTATAGATGAATTTTCTAAGAGATTTGTCTTAGAGAGTGCCTTAGACGATTCTAATATTATATTTTGAAAAAAAAAACCTAGCGGCAAACGGGTAATCGTTTCATATTATTAATGTTAGTGCCTTACAAAATGGTTTCTAGATCTTTCCAGGGAGCTTATGTGATATCACAGAATTCATGGTCTAATGATCTACGTTATTATATGTAATCCACTTCACTTATGCACAATAATCAAGCTTTAAATTGTACAAAATTTCATCAATATTACACAAGCTATGATGAATGCTTTGTGAGTTGTCTTTTCTTTAATTGAATTTTTTATGTTACTTCTTATCTTGTACACAAAAGTGTTATAATATGAATTCTAGATTATTCTTCATATGTTAATCTGAAAACTATACCAAAGACAAAAAATGTTTGAAATATATTTATTCGAAGGAAACTACTCGCGCGCCACCTATTGTACGTTGATAGTATTATGTGAGAAACAACTCTATGACATAACGATGTGCGAACGCGTAGAACACGAGTACACATACATCTCTATCTATCATCTAATAATACTATTATATAGATGTAAAATGTATCACTCTGTAATAATAAATAAAGATAATTTCCAGAACTATTCCAATTCTGTTTTTTTTTCCACTAAAATGAAGCTATATTATCCCTGGTTGCTGTAGGCAATTTTTGATTCTCATTTAATTTTATATTATTGTAATTAAGGAATGAAAGAAATAACAAAACTATTGCTGAAAACTCCTGGTTCTATATTATTGTAATAAATTAATAGGAAAACCATGTTGTAAACTCCTGGTTCCCAACCAGTGACCGCGGACCACCAGTGGTATCTAAATGCAATAAAATAAAGTCGGAAAATGAATTTAAAATTCGGTTTAAATGACGCGGGTTCCTTATAACGCGGGTGCACCGGTATGTAGTGGCGGGTTCAGATAGCTGATGCGAGAGCGTGTTCCAATTAATAAAATATATGAACAGTTTTGATTAAAGTTGATTTTTAAATTGGCCCAGTTTTCTTATCAAGAAAGTCAAAAGTGGTTCCTGTTCCAAAATAGGTTGGATACTGCATTGTGAACCGTTTTATATTGAATTTATACATTAGTCACCTTTAATGTGACCCCTACACCCCCCCCCCCCGTATATCACTATAGGGTTCCATGCAAATTTTCAGTTCCAAACGGTGCTAGAAGTATTCTTCGGTGAGCTCCTTCACGACGAGTGGCGCTTTTTCTTTCACAGCTTCAGAAGTCTGAAATGTTGTTCCTTTTAGTGCAGATTTGACCTTGAGAAATATAAAATTCACATGTAACTCTATGAAAGAGTATGAAAAAACTATTCGAATTTTCGTAGGACTAGTCGTGATTTTCTCCATGAGGACATCGCGCTAGCGCTAGTACTGCGTTCATTGCTGTCAAAACAATTCCACCAAAGTACAACGTCCCATTGTTAGACTGTTCATTTTATTCTCATAATTGCATCATGTGATTTTTATCAGTTAATTAACTTTAATAACTAAATTATATATATACATAATTACACTTTGATAAATAGGCCCTTTTTTACAAATATATCAACAATATTATTGTTAAAAATGCCGGAAAAATACAGTGTAATTTCAGCTCTTAAATATTAAGGTAAAGAAATGCATCATCGCAATTTTTCATTTCCCATCTAAACGAAACGAGATTTTTGTTTTTAAATTTGGAAATTTATAACTCATTAACAGCTCAGTTCACAAAAAAGACTAGTACGTATTCTGGTAGGTAATTGAACGCTCTACAACATAGTATAAAACAAAGTCGCGTCGCTCTGTCCGTCCCTATGTATGCTTAAATCTTTAAAACTACGCAACGGATTTTGAAGCGGTTTTTTTTAATAGATAGAGTGATTCAAGAGGTTTATATGTATAATACATGCATAATATTGTAGAGAAACACTGATAAATTTAGAGGTTTCCAATGTGATGTCGTAAATAAACACATTTTTTGCGCTTACATTGCAAACGCTGGCTCAACCCCACGGGATAAATCAAAATAATGTACTACAGTATTGTACACCTTAAAAAGTTTAACAAAAAAGTCCGCCATGGTATATGTCTATCTCTTAAGGATAACCATTTTTTATCCTTTACATTTTACGGGAAAAAATGGCTTATTTACGAAGTGATTTTAAGCAATACAGCATTAATCCTTATCCAATTAAGTACCTTAAATACATTGTCCATTTAATATTGATCAATATAGCCCTTTACAGCGTGTAATTTAAATGAATATTTCCGAAGATATTACAGATTTAAAATGTAGGGAAGTGCGGCGGTACCTGCCCTATATACCAAGGTCAATTATATGTGTCTCTTTCAAGAGTATCTAAACAAAACATGTTTGTATTGTCTAATGAAAAAAAAGCTGTAAACGTTGTTTAAGGACTTTCTGTAGTAGGTAGGTATATTTAGTATCAGCATTGCACCCGTGCGAAGCCGGGGCGGGTCGCTAGTATACATATATAAAAGGCTTATCATCGCTCAGTAAGTACTAAGGATAAAAATGCGAAATTTGGCGAAGGCGCTGGTTTTATATTGTTGGCTTCGTTTAACAAAGGGATTTCTCAAAATTTACTCCTAAATGAGTGAAAGTGAGCAACGAATTTATGGATTCGGTTCTATCGGTTCGAGATACAGGAAAAGGTTGTGAGAAAATACAGATATGTTGGAGCTTGATATCGCGAGTATATTGCTTCTTGGTTTGTCCTGGTGGGACGAGGCTGGTATTATTATTATTTGTGTGTAGAAGAGGTTATCGTCTAGGGTTGTTAACTGTACTTAGTTAGCGTTTGCTCTAGTCGTGTGGCTATTTCATAACACGACTAGTTACTTCTAAGAAGGAATACATAATGACACATGGCATGATTCAAATAAAACAATTCTGAAACTTCAAATCGTTCTTAATTATATGAACACAACTGTATATAGTATATATCTTCTATACATATAATAAATTTGATGTGTCTGTTTGTTATGGCAAAATAACAGATTTTTACTAAATGCATATTAAAGTAAACACGATACATATAACAAAAAACTTGGTTTTAAATTTTTCTCTGTCCGTTTGTTCCGGGTAATCTCGGAAACGGTTGAACCGATTTGGACGGGACTTTCACTGGCTGATATTATAGGGCATAACTTAGGCCACTTTAGAAATAATTAGGTTCCGCACAAAAAATAAATAACCTTTTTTTAGTAGTACACGCGAGCGTGGCCGCGAGCACATCTAGTCTTTATATATATAATTCTTCTGTAAGTGTGTATGTGACTGAACTCCACTTGAACGGCTGGACTGATTTTGTTGAAATTTTTTGTTTGAGTCTGGATGGTCAGATTCACAATTGGATTGGATTTTTCTTTAATAATATAAAAGCCGATTAATGTTTAGTATGGAGTGTGACCCCCTCTTGCTGAAATCACAGCTTGCATTCATCTGGGCATGCTAGCGAGTATATTCCTTATGGTTTCTTGCGGAATACATTTCTACTCCGCGGTAATCACATTCTTTAGCTCTTTGATGGTCTGCGGAGCCGGCTGCACTGATCTTCGAGCTGGCCAATCCAAACGACGAATTTCGATCTCCAGCTTATGCTGAAGCTGTCGAAGCGTTATCGCTTCCACATCGACATATCGGTGGTCGCGGCGTTGTCGTCCATAAAAATTGAGTTTGCGCCAATAGCGGCCAATGTTGGTTGTGCATGAAGAATTAGAACTTGCATTATGTATCGGTGTCCACTCAGTGTGCTGTTTTCTATGAGGACTAACTCCGTACAATTCAACAAATTTATTCCTGCCCAAAACATAATACAGCCCCCACCATGAGGTGTGATTTCTTCTAAAGATGCCTCTGCAAAAGCGTTCTTCTTGTCTTCGTAGCACTCGCCGACATCGGTCTTCACCGTACAGGGATATCCTGGCTTCATCGGAGAACAATACCCTATCCTAGTTTTCTTGAATCCATGACACGATTTCGTTGTGGACCAGTCCTTAGCTTTCTTCCAGAACCTGGTCTTCTCTTGATGGAACCCGTTTCTTGATAGCGCTGCCCGCACCCTAGCTCAACACTCAACGATTCACATTTAGCCCCTGAGCCACGAAGCATTGGCAGCAACCCTTCTCAAATAGCGCAATAATTTTGCGGGCTATATTCACTCTATCTACCATTTTCAAGACCGGTAAACAGCATAAAGAACATTTTGGAATGTTAAGGAAACTAGATAATTCAATAAAAATTGTCTAAAAGTTATTTAGAGTCGATATTAATATTCGGGAATTCGAAATAATTAAAACCTTTTACGTATTGTATTTTTTCAGGCAGGAAAAAATATCAAAACCGCCCGTTTTTTTGCAATTGATTAGCGTGTGATTAGTTCACAAAAAAGTTATATAGAACGCAAAAATACTATATGTCTGTTGGTTTTATCCATAGACTTAGGCGCATTAAAAACAGAGTGAGGATAACACAAACGTTAGTGGAGAGAGCATTTTATCATCTCTCTCTCGCAGACAAGTAGGAGAGTTGGCTGTAGGCATGCACCAGCTTTAAGTCCTTATTTGTTTCTTCTTGTTATGGATGCACAAACATCAGACATATAGGAGGAGGCACCTTGGTGTATGTTGTTCGCAGATGTTATTGTCCTTGTTGGAGAAAATGTTAATGAGGTCCAAAATAGGCTGGGAAAATGGCAGGCCCAACTAAAAAACGTTGGGCTGAAAATTAGTAGAACCAAAACTGAACATTTGTTCTGCGATTTCGGTGGTCCATCCAGTTTTGCTAATATCGCCTTAAATGGTGTATTCCTACCAGCCTGCTCTAATTTTCGGTACCTTGGTTCATTAGTTCAATACAACGGTGAGATTGACCTGGATGTGCAGAATAGGATAAATGCAGAGTGGATGAAATGACAACAAGTCTCGAGGGTCACAAATGCCCTGAAACTTAAAGGTAAATTGTATAAAACCATTCTAAGGCCTGTCTCGATATATGGATCTGAGTACTGGGCAACGAAAGAGACGGATGAAAGAAGATTACATGGGGCAGAGATGCGAATGTTAAGATGGATGTGTGGTGTCACTAGAATCGATAAAATTAGGAACGAGTATATCATAAGAGTATATATAAAATATCACCAAACACAGAGAAGTTGAGAGGATATATATATCCTATTCTATAGAATAGCGTGGTATGAGCATGTCATGAGGAGTGATGAGTCACATAACTAGAAGAATGTTAAGTATGAAGGTGGATGGATATAAGAGTACAGGAAGACCAAAAAAGGTATGGATGGGCTGTGTGAGGAATGATATGCGTATAAAAGGGGTGAATACTGAGATGATAGTTAATAGAGTGAAAGAGAAAAACATGTTGTGCCGACCCTACTTAAGTGGGATAAGGGTAAGAAGAAGAAGACTATATTTTTAGAAGAGTATTAAAATTTTATAATTTATTCTGAAAAATACTGTTATCAGCCGAAAAAATGTTGATAGTAACATTTTTGCTACAACTAAAAGAGATTATAATATTTTTTAGTCTTTTAATACGAATCGAAAGAGCGACATACAAAAATAAGAAGAGCAAAAGAGAAAGGGGTATGGATTTTCTGTCTCTATCAGTGTAATTACTTTTTACTTTCCACTATCGTTACTTTTTTCTACTTTCCACTATCGTACCGCTCACTATCGGCAGCTGGTTCATCCTCACACCTTGGAACCTAAATAGTCGGGGACAGTACTTTTTCAGAAAAGTTCCTCCGACAAACGCTCCCTATGTGGAATGAACGCTTTGCTGAGGCTTTCCCAGGGGATTACAGTATCCCCATACTACAAGAGGGGATTGAACAGGTTATTAAAGATCTTCAACGCGCATGTGATGCTTCTAGTGTTGCAAGCGTTCATAGACGATGGACCAGACCAGGATTGCCAACCACAGTGCATGGATTAGCGGACAGTTGCAAACATAATACGGGAAGTGGCTAAAATAAACGGAACTTTGATGTCAAAGTATAGGAAGACGAGAAATAAAATTAGATTTAGTATTAACATTTGAAATAGCTTAAATTAAAAATTAAATTGTATTAAATCAAATTGACGATGACGGTCTTAGCATCTTGAAGATGATTCGGTAAAGCATTGCACAGTCGTATAGCTGTTGTCATAGTTGGACCGCAATATTAAATATCACCAACGTGGTATTATAAAAAAGGAGATTGAATTTTATTACATCCGCGGAGCTTTGTAGAGAAAACAGGGCGCTCAATCCGTGGAGAAGCTCGACCTAAATATTAACGAATAAAGAATGAGGTCAACGCAGTGAGCGCTTCTCTGGTAAACATCACACGACCATTTTCTCGAACACGAGTGTGTTGTGTATAAAATGTAATACATTAAAATTTGATTAAGTGGGACCTAGATCAAGTCGATAACCTCTGTAACTAATAACCATTCTGAGGTACCAAAATACGTATTTCGACGGTCACAATCAGCTTTTCAATGTCCTAATTTTCCACAATTGTCTGAACCACAACGATAAGTCCGTTCAGTGTCAACGCTAGAGTCAACTGGCAAGTCAGAAAAAGGAATCGGATGTCTATTTTGTCTCCGTCTAGAAGTATGCAAATAGTGCCTTCAGACAATTGGACAGGCAATAAAATCCTCGGCGCTGTTTGCGAATTGGACGTCCGATCATACTGACGTCTGACGTCTTATTCGAATAATAAACTAATCCGAATAATCGAAAACTAAAATTTAAATATTTGATAAATACTTAGAATGTGCCTTCGCGCAAATTGTAATTGCATTACACGTGGTTCTAACTTCTGTATCCAAAATGATTACTTCTTACCATGATCTTACATTTATCATTTTTAGGAATTTGCGAATAAGTCATTGGAATAAGTTTGAATTAATCAAATCAACTCATCAAATCAACTTATTCTTTTTGCGAATATTTCGAATATGTAAAATAATTTGTATATTCTTTGAATTATTGTGAAAGTTTCGAATTGTTTGTTAGTTTTTCTACCTCTGATTCCTTGTGTAAACTATTAAATAAAGTGGATATGACTACTTTTACGATGAAGTTCATTAACATCCATGGACTCCACTCTAACTTAAATGCTATTTACCAACATCTGGAGACGGTTCTGCCTGCAATGCTATTCTTAATGGAGACTCAGATTCGTTATCCGGCTAATACATCTTACTTACACTACCCCGGTTATCTACATGAGGAAAACTTTCAAGTAAAAGCCGGAGTATGTGTGTATATACGGTCGGATGTGTGTTACCGCGTTTGCGCTGTAAGGAGGATCCTTTCCTGTCCGTCCTTTGGATACACGTAAATCTGGGCACTGAAAACCTTATCTACGTGTACCTCTACTGATCCCATAACGGATAAAGAGAGAACTCAGCTGTTTGATTACACCAGCTGGGAGACAGCCGATACCCATGAGCAGTCTTCTACTGCGGAGTTTGTAGTCTTGGGGGACTTAACGTACACCATGAAATGTGGTTGTGTTCTCCAAGACAGACTATGCAAGACGAACTGCCTAAGGATTCGCTTTAATACATGACATGACCGATGTTACAAATCTCGCGACTTCTTTGCTGGACCTTCGAGTCATCCTACTTGGTATGATGTTTCAGTCTGTGCTCCTTAGGGCACATCAAACCACTGCCTGGTACTTACATCTGTGCCTCGCGTTCCACCTTCTCCTAGTGTTAGGATCAAGTACAAATTCTGGCACTACTCTTCAGCAAATTAGGACAGAATGCGGAATTATTCCGCAACCTATTCGCACCATTGACGGCAACGTTGCTTTAAAAAAAAATCCTTTAGCAATTGCCGATGCATTCGTCGTCTGCAATCGTAAAGGATTCTTCTGGTAAAACCACGAAAGCGCTGAATCGCTGATGGTTTTAGCAATCTAGCAATATCGTGCCGGGCAAGCTAATTTCTGTCCTCCTGCATTACCCTCGCTGAGATATTCTGTTGGATCACTCATTATTGACCCACGAGCCGCAGAAGGCGATGTTACTTACTAATCTCTTTGCGGCTAACTCTCGGCTCGACGATCGAAACGCACAACCGCCTATTTTACCTAATTGCGGTGTGACAATGTCTGATATACGGTTTAGAGATTGTGACATGCTTATAGAATTACTATTGCTCGATGTTCGATAAGCTAGTGGTCAGGACGACGTCCCAATGGCAATCGTAAAAAAATATGCAGCGGAGATGTCTCCAGAATTAACGCGCATTTACCGGCTATCCTAATTCTCTAGAGTCGTGCCTCGGGTTTGGAGAGAGGCTAATGTGCATCTGATTCCCAAGAATCCGGTCGAAACTTAACACTTACCGCCCAACGCTGTAGGATCACTCTTTGATTAATAAACGTCAATATAGCTCTCGCCAGAGATTCTGTGACTTCGAGTGACTAGTGTACGTGTTCTACCTCTGGAGGAGGCGATTGACAAGCATGGCGAGGCCTTGGCTATTAGACTTAACATATCCAAAGCTTCTGATAGTCACTTTGCGGTGATAAACTAACTTAAGGCACCAAACACAATAAAAAATCATAATAGGACATTGTGAAAAATTGAAGAAAGGATATGATTTTTTTGTATGACTGCGTGTAAGGTTCCCTGTAGTAACAACAATCGTAATTTCAATATGATCTTTCATTTTTATTAATAATTTTCTTTTATTTGTTTAAATTAGGACACCTGCAAATATAGACATTATTATTAAAACATTTTTTTTACAATCTAACTATCCATTCAGCCGAAAGACGTCCACTGCTGGACATATGCTTTCACCAATCGTCACAACAACTGCTTCTGTGCAGCTCGCATCCAATGCATCCTTTATTACAATAATACTCGGAAAAAAGAATATTCGAATAATTAAATTTTCGATATTTGTAAGCCCTAATTAGAACCATCCTTCCGAACGTTGACGCGTGATTTAGTAATAAGCTTTCAAGCTAGTATTATTAGTATCATGTATTTACATGATTACTTAGAAGTAAACTGCTAACTATATAACCGTACGTACCTAATAAATAGCAACACCAAAAAAGGATCCGTTAACTACATATATGGATGCTGGTTACCACTTACGACTTTGTACGCTTTCATTGTCTATAATATATAGCATAGCAGATAAACAAACAAACAAATAAAGTTTTTTTTTATCATTTCAATCCTATTACGGATATCGCAATGTAACCATGTAACATAATAATAAGATTTTCAATTTATACAAGTGCGTCATCAGTAGTAATATGCTTGTAGGTGACCAGTTTGTACGTAACTCTGTACCGAACGTAAAATGGCGGCCAATGTGTGAAATACTGCACGGTATAACCTAAATAAATCTTATAATATATTCATATCCAATCTAAGCTGATAATAAATCTTTAAACCTAAATGTTTATGTATTATAGCATATTGGTTAAAAAAAAAGTATCTAATTAAAAACATTGGTAGATGACTAGGTTTTTTTAATATTATGTATTTTATATTATACCAGCTGGTCCTGCAGACGAAGTTCTGTCTTCTGGTCTTTCCAATAGTCAGTATCTCAACCATAGAGCCCTCTATCCCGAAATGTTTTCTTGAAAACGTTTCCAGGACCAAAATGAACAAAAGAAAAGAATTACTCATATTCATCGTTCTAATCGCGAATTATTCAAAAAAATAGTAGAAAAGCAATTTCAATTATTCCACAATTTCTAAACTTTCAGGGCAACTTTTCAAATTTTTCTTTCCCTGAAAGCATTATTCGTAATATTACTAACAATAAAAAATAGGTCGTGCCGTTCTCAAGTAATTCGCTTAACAACGAACAAAATTAAATTTTTATTTAAATAGATAAATGTAATTATTAAAGCAAGCGTACTGAGCGCGCTCGCCCCCCAAATAGATATAGATCTATATAAAATAGCAAATGGCTGACAGCGATTACATGTACAAGGCTGTAGATTCCATCGCAGAAATACTATACAACAGGTTTTCATAGAGTTTTTATCTATCTACATTAATAAATCTATAGTTCTCTCTGTATACGTATTTTTTACAAATTTCCAGATAGACATAATAAGATCATGAATATTCCATAAAATATTATTTTTTTACTGTGTGTCTGTTTGTATGTCCTGATTAAAGTTGAAAACGGTTTGATCGATTTTTATGAATATTTTGTACCCGGGTTGCTTATGTCATTGCTCAATTTTTAGTAATACTTAGTAATCGTATAACAATTATGTTCTTCTTTATTGAGTCTTAACAGATTTTGACGAAATTTTGATTACGGGCACTATACCTAAGTCATTCCATGATTGATCGGATTGATAGTGATTTGTCAATAACTCTTTTAGAAATCGTACAAAAAGTAAGATAAAAAATATTAATACTCAACCGTTTTTGATGAAATTTTGTACGCGGTATATATTATGTAATTGCTCATAGTTTTCAACAATACTTCAAGAAATCTTAAAAAAAAAATACAAACATTTTTGATAATAATTGTACACGTGAAGTAAATATGTACGAAAATGTTATTTTTTAAAATCATCACTTATAAAATTTAAAAATAATGTTATGGGATGAATATAATTACTGCGTAATAAACGCGTGCGAAACTGTGAGGCAACGATAGTTTGACAATAAAATTGGAATTAGCTTTGGTAGAAATGACAAATATTCTACTTGTACAAGAGCTAAGTAGCTAATATCGGTAAATACATTTAAAATTGAATAAACCTAGTTAGAATTTGTATAGTAGAAACACTTCATTCTAGTTCAGATGTTAATGGGTTTATTAGTTTTTGATTGAATAGGCGTTTGTAAATAAATTCCATCAAGTAATTTTTTTTAATTGCAATCACATATGCATAATTTGTGCATCTCTATAAATGAAATACATTATGAGGTCTCAACATTTATGCAACACATTTTTTTATTTGAAAATCTTTATGTTAAACCTATTTCTTAGAATTTTTTATGGGTTTGGTTAGTTTTTGATTGAATAGGCGTTTGTAAATAAATTCCATCAAGTAATTTTATTAATTGCAATCACATATGCATAATTTGTGAATCTCTATAAATGAAATACATTATGATTTAACATTTTTGCAACGAATTTTTTTAGTGAAATTGATTATTTTAAACCATTTTGTAAATTTTTCCTAATTACCGCTATAACTGAGATTTTATTCATATTTGATCAAATTTATTGTATAGAAAGACATCTTACAAAATACTCTAAAGACAAACCAAAATGACAGAGTTTTTAAGTTAAAATACCTATGGTCTATTTTCTAATTATTAATTTAATTTAAAATTAGATCTTTTTTTGTAAACAGGACAATTATGTTTTTGCCTGAATATCTTATAACCTGGGTAAGTGGGGAACTCTTTCAATGAGGGGAATTTCTTCTCCCTAGTGACTTATCCAAGATTCACTGTACCTATTTTTTTAAACTGACAAACCTTTTTTTTAATGGCCTTATATTTTACTCTCTCGGAGAAATCAAATTTCCATGAAATACAATTGTGCTGTATTGTATCTGACTATATAAATTATAGAACCAGCCTTGTACATGATTTTCAATAATGAAAAATAATTTGTCAATACAATACAATCATTGTTTTGGGACTAATTTCAGAATAGTTGAAATTATTCCCCTGGTTTCTCGTGCAAAATTGAGCTGATTAAAAGAATCAAGATTAATATAAGAAGGACTTGGCTATGCCTATAAGTTTTTTTATTCATCAAATCTTTAATGATATTAAAAATGAAATTTAATAATTTTAAAGAGCTCCTATTTATTATAATAATTGTAATATGGATGTGCGGTGTAACTAGAATGGATTAAATCAGGAATGAGTATATTAGAGGAAGTCTTAAAATAGCTCCAGTCACAGATAAGTTGAGGGGTTACAGTTTAGCGTGGAATGGACATGTCATGAGGAGTGATGAATGTCATATAACTAGACTGTAATAGAAGAATGTTAAGTATGAAAGTGGATGGATATATGAGTAGAGGAAGACCGAAGAAGGTATGGATGGACTGTGTGAAGAATGATATGCGTATAAAAGGGGTGAATACTGAGATGATAGTTAATAGAGTAGAGTGGAAGAAAAAAACCTGTTGTGCCGACCCTACTTAAGTGGGATAAGGATAAGAAGAAGAAGATGATATTATGGGAAAACTAAAAACACAAGAATATGGCAGTAGGAGACGTAGAAAATGTAGATACTGTTATATAAAAGTCAAATTATGCTTTATTGACATTATCCATACGTTTGTATGAAAAGCCGCCCTTTTTCCTCTAAACTAAATAAAAAGGTAAATTATATTCAAAATTAACAAATGTTTTATTCCATTTACGCTGTGTTAAAGCACAAAGGAATGTGGTTACTATTAATACCTATGGAAAACATCCGTGTTGCCAATCTGAACAGGAAATTCGAGGAATTACTATTTAAAATATGATATTATTGCTCAATTTTAAGAGTTTTTGGGGGGACCTTGAACTGTCATGTAGTGTTTTTTATTTGAATTCATAAACTTAGATTATTTAGCAGTATTTTACGTGATTTAGTCTGGTTATTATGCACTAGTGAAGTGGATTATAAATGATAACTAGGAACGTGCATTTTAAGTTGCCATTAAAATTCCATGGGCAGTTTTGACAAGGGAGTCGCCATCTTGTAAGACCTATGTTTGAAGATTACAAGAATAATTAGAAAAATGTTCTATTTACGTGACGTTGGCAGAAATGTGGATGAAAACAGTTGTCATTAAAAAAAAGATCAATTTTGAATTGAAAGCTTATGTAGTAATACGATTAATAAACGATGTAATCTTGTGCAAATTCAAAAGAAACAACGATATAATCCAGCTAGCTGCGAGCACCTGTAATGCATCTACTCCAAATCAATATTGGTTGTCGTGCATCGCGCATGGAGGTCGCGCGGGTCGAGCCGTGGCGTCCGTCCCACTGACCCAGTTAGCACCGCTCGCTCGCGCGCTGCCAGATACGGAGGGCCACGCCTTATCGTGTACCGCAGCACCGCGCTACCGCCGGATGGCTTTATATTATTATTTTGAATAGTGAATAGGAAGAATTACATCATTTTTTTAATTAGAACACTATTGTTCTTGACCTATAATACTCGTTGACTTATAATTCTCAATACACAGAAAAATATATGAATGTTTTTGGAACATAAAGAGCATTTTTTAGGAACTTTTATTAACCTTCATCATAATTCGAGTACAGATGATGTCCTGATAAAAATACGCTCGTTCAACTAAAGAATAATGGACGCAGAGAGTGATTTTCAATTCTGAGCAATACCTTAATAAACTATGCAACAAAATCAAATTGCAAAAACCGAGATAAATTCCATAATTTCAAAAGACGATCTCCCATTTTTGTTTAGTTGTAAAATGACAATTATTTTAAGTATAAAAAAACAAGCGTTTTTGTTTCCTTATTCTAGTAAACCCTTTTCTATTATACCTATATCATAGAGTGCATAAAAAATATATGGTTAAAACGGCAAACATGACGGATGTTTGGGAATTCGCCATTTTAAATTTAGAAAGACGTCACTTAGCTAACCATACAATTTATCCAAACTAAATGTGTTTGCAAAATTTCAGCTCTATGGGTTGGGATAACTGTTTTAAAATTCAGTTGCAAGATTTGACCCATACTAACATGGCAAATTAATAAAAAATTAAAAGCTTGCAATAAACAACATCATAAACAAATTAATGAGATAAATTCATATTTTGTTTATTTTGACTCTGATCATGATTTATTGTTAACAATGACTTGTTATATATCTAATAATTTTATTAGCTTTTTTATGAAACTCCATTGTAGACTTTTGGTATGACTTATCTAATATTTTGTAAAAAGCAGTAAAAGTGTTTTCAATGTTGCTGGAACGTCTTTGTCGCTGAAATAATCAGGATTTTGCCTTTGGGCTTAGATGAAGCTTGAAATTTCTATTTCTGAAACTGCATTACAATTTTTTGGTATATACATAGTCTCGTAGGAATTATATAATATTTTGTAAAAGGGCACTAGAAGTGTTTTCTATGTTGCTGGAACGTCTTTGTCGCTGATATAATAAGGAATTTGGCTTTGGGCTTAGATGAAGCTTGAAATTTCTATCTCTGAAACTCCATTACAAATTTTTAGTATATACATAGTCTCGTAGGAATTATGTAATATTGTGTGAAAGGGCAGTAGAAGTGCTTGCAATGTTGCTGGAACGTCATTGTCGCTGAAATAATCAGGATTTTGACTTTGGGCTTAGATGAAGCTTGAAATTTCTATCTTTGAAACTCCATTACAAATTTTTGGTATATACATAGTCTCGTAGGAATTATGTAATATTGTGTGAAAGGGCAGTAGAAGTGTTTGCAATGTTGCTGGAACGTCATTGTCGCTGACATAATAAAGATTTTGGCTTTGGCTTAGATGGAGCTTGAAATTTATATCTCTGAAACTCCATTACATTTTTTTGGTATATACATAAACTCGTAGGAATTATATAATATTTTGTAAAAGGGCAGTAGAAGTGTTTTCTATGTTGCTGGAACGTCTTTGTCGCTGATATAATAAGGATTTTGGCTTTGGGCTTAGATGAAGCTTGAAATTTCTATCTCTGAAACTCCATTACAAATTTGTAGTATATACATAGTCTCGTAGGACTTATGTAATATTTTGTAAAAGGGCAGTGAAAGTGTTTTTAATGTTGCTGGAAAGTCTATTTCGCTATCCTAACCAGGATAATGGCTTTCAGCTTAGCTGAAGCTTGAAATTTCTATCCCTAAAACTCCATTATAGATTTTTAGTATATACGTAGTCTCGTAGGACTTATTTAATGTTTTGTAAACGGGCAATAGAAGTGTTTTCGATTTTGCTGAATCGTCTTGGTCGCTGACATAATAAGTTATATAAGCCATACAATAATTTTGGCTTTTGGGCTTAGATGAAGCTTGAAATTTCTATCTCTGAAACTCCATTACAATTTTTTTGTATACAAATAGTATCGTATCAATTATGTAATATTTCGTAAAAAGGCAATAGAAGTGATTTCAATTTTTCTGAAACGTCTTTGTCGTTAACTTAATAAGAATTTTGGTTTTGGGATTGGTGGAGTCTTGAAACTTCTAGATGTTTCCATTCGTTTACCAGATAAAATCCAACTAAAAGCCAGTGCCTTTGTTACACTTTTCTATCTCGCGTCATATCACTGAAAACAAAGCCTGTTAGTCTTGTGACTAACAGATATCACTTGTTGGAATCCCTACATGAAACAATTAAAAGTCAAAATCGTACCTAAATAATAGTCAGTTTTCAATTGTCAACTGTTACTATAGTCAAAGCGTGACTGTTTGTTTTTTGAAATATGTAAATCACAAAAATAATTCTAAATGGCATATTCGTATAAATTCGAATTCGCATATCCTTACTAATATTATAAATGCGAAAGTGAGTTTATTTGTTTGTTACTTAATCAAGCAAAAACGGCTGAACGGATTTGAATGAAATTTGCTAGTCAGATAGTTTATAACCAGGATTAACATATATTTTGGTATAGATCCAATTCTGAAGTACACTCAGACGAAGTTGCAGGCAGAAGCTTGTATATTATAAATATAGGATTTCGAATAAGCGAACTTCTAGTTAATGTAAAACTCCTGAAAACGAAGAAATTACTTAGGTAATTTTGAATGGTCGGAACGCAAAGTAGGTTTCTATTATGAAAAGATACTTTCGCCCATCGGACAATTACCAAATATCAAGTAAAACTCTATTTTATATATTTTTACAAAACTTTATAGTTAATCCATTAGTTTAATTATGAATTATTCACAAATCATTGATTTTTCGTAAAAGCAACGCCACTTTTTCAGAAAATTTCATATAAATATCTGAATTTAGGTTTAAACAAAAAAAAGTTAATTATCCTAACAGTCCCTATATATACGTTGATCTGTTTGTCACAAGTACATCAGACTTGTCATGTAATAGCTTGCTTTTTCAGAGAGTGTTGTGTGTTTCTAAACAACAATGGTTATGATGCAATACACTGTATAATTATTTTATTGTTGTTTATCATTCGAACGTGTAGAACGTTACGAATACTGGGTAACCTCATTTTAGTCGCTGCAAAAGATATGGATTAATAGACTAAGATAGATACATACGCGAGCAGCGGGTGCGAGGGAGCAAGGTAATGAACACTCGTCCTAGATATCGGCTACGACTCGCGGTACGTCAAACTGAACAAACGGCATAACTTACGTCACATTAATGTTAACTTGCCTTCGATTAAATATTCCCAGCAGTGCTGTTAACCCAAACGCAAATACTTAATAATTGTATGTAATTTACCTGAGTAATACCTCACCATGGCTTGTGTTGATCGACCTTCAAAATTCTTGACAGTTGTAGGACATGAAGTTTTAGATTGCCTGTTTCAGTAATCCATTAATAGTTAATCTTCATTGTTGTTTTTTTGAACATCAGATGAGATCACAATCTCATCAGATGTTATTTATTTAGGAATTACAAAACACTTAAAATTATTCAAGCACATTTTATACAATTGTTTATAATCGAACCCCAATCGAATATTAATATAATACAACGGAAGGGACTTCTTGTTTGATCGTTTGTTTAAACACGCTAATCTCTGGAACTACCATTCGGTTCGAAAAATTCTTTGTATGTTATAGCCAGATTCATGAGGAATAGTATAGGCTATATAGCATTAGGCTACACCTCTCAGCAAGCCTTCAATATTGATTTTTCTTAAGTAAGTCGGAATAAACAGCGCCTCCGAACTGCTTTATCCGCGTGCGCTGGCGTAATAGTTTGTAAAATATTTCTCCTTAGTAAATCTAAAAAAAATGTCCATAATACCATATGCCTATCTCTTATACATAAAACACACACAAAGGTATTTTAAGAAAAAATAATAATATGCAAAAATGAAAAAAATATAAGCATTATTATTTGGCATGGCATATTAACCCTTACGAACGAAAGTTACTTCATCATCAAGACAATTTTATAGCATGTTATTTGGACGAATAGTTTAGGAGATAATGTAAAATTAAAATAATTCAACACTCGGCTCGGGTCTATGACTATAGCAGTAGTGGCGCGAACGGTCCGTGTGACCTTGTGCAATCCTCTTCGCTCGATAAAAATATTGTCTATACTGATGTGTTATAAATCATCCATCAGGGATTCAATTTAAATTATACGCGGGTGAAACCGCAGCGCACAACTAGTTATAAATAAACTCGAAACAAGAATTAATATTAAGTTATATTAAACTTTTAAATGAAAACTCAGCAGAAAAAAAAAAACAAATCGGTAATATTAATACAACTGATGTTATACATACTTCAATCTTCTTTCTTATTTATCTCTGTATAGAATTTTTCAAAATTCTTGCTAAACGTTTGAGGTTTCTCCTCACAGTTATAAATTGATTTTCATCGTTTTCCCCGTTATCTTTTTGATGTAAACAATCTTCTCAGGCTCTCTTCTCGGCTAGTTGATGTGTGTCTGAATCAAAATTGTCGACCTCTATGTTCTCCTCAACTAGTTCTTCACACTCAATAAGGATAACACTTCTGCCGTTTACATCACTCATAAGTTAGTACATATATAAATGAATGTAGGAAGATAATAATATATATAATACTAATATTATAAATGTGAAAGTTTGTATGTTTGTTACTCGATCACGGAAAAACAGCTGAACAGATTTGGATGAAATTTGGCATACAGATAGTTTATAATCTGGGTTATAACATAGCATAGTTTGTATTTTCGGTAAAGACTCAACTCTGAAATCCATGCAGACGAAGTCGCGGGCAGAAACTAGTCAATAATAATCTTGCCTGATTGCTAACCCTGGATACTATTTAATTAATATAGGGGCATAACTTCACATACGGCCATTTAATTACAAACTAATCAAAGCCTGTATTATGTAACTACACAGCTAATATACCAACATGTATAGATATTTAACGCAAATGTTGGTATGTGCGGAGTTCGAACCCGCGACCCCTCGGCTCAGTAATGTGGCTGAAAACCACTGCGTCGCGAGGTTTGTCAATGATTAGGTACCTACATAAAATGGTCTAAGCCCACACCGTTGCTCTTTTGACGTGGTTCTGCTCGCCATTTCTCTAGTTGGCTCTAGTTGGTTATTCGTTGACGTTTCTCTTTCCAGATGGACATCTACGTGCAAACAGCAAGCCCTATCGTGGAGCAAGTCCTCAAGGGTTACAATGGGACGATATTCGCATACGGGCAGACCGGCACAGGCAAGACATACACCATGGCTGGCAGCAATTCGGCTCCGGAGCTACGTGGTATCATTCCGAACTCCTTCGCGCATATATTCAGCCATATTGCTACTGCAAAAGATGATGAAAAGTACGTACCATGCACCTAAGTAGGCTAACTTTTATTCTATCGCCCCAACATTTTTATTCATATATCGCATGTCGCATTACAGCTGGCCGTAGAGTAAGGAACTGTGAAACTCGGGGCGAAGGTTAAGGTTTTTTTTTTTTTTAAGTTTCACACATTTTTTTTATACAACGAAGCATACGGCGTGTTGCCTACCTTGAACCCCCATTCCCTAAGGAGCTCTGGAAACCCTACTCACAGCAAGAACACAACACAAAGTTATTAAGAGAGTTTTAAGAGAGTTAGGGCACAGATAAATTTCTTTGGATATTTCTCTCTACTTGGGCAGCCCGACTGGTGGAATACCTCCACCCTACAAAAGATCGCAGCTAAATGACCTAGTGTTTTATTTCTGCGGTGAGTAGGGTTTCCAGAGCTCCTTGGGGTAGCGGGTTCAAGGTCGGCAACGCGTTTGTGATACCTGTGGTATTGCAGGCGTTCATAGGCTACGGTAGCCGCATACCAACAGGCGGGCCATATGCTTGTTTGCAACCATTGTAGTATAAAAAAAAAATTTGGCTGCGGTCTTCTGTAAGTTGGAGGTATTTCAACAGTTGAGCTATATACCCTCACAAACTTACTAGTCAGGTCCACAAATTTCTGAACGAAAGGACTTTACTTTTGAATGTTTTAAAAGGTTCCTGGTTTGCGTGACTTACTTGGAGATATACAATGAGGAGGTGCGAGACCTGCTCGGCAACAACCCTCACCAGAGCCTCGAGGTGAAGGAGCGACCCGACATTGGCGTCTTCGTGAAAGATCTCACCGGTAATTGCTCAGTTGAAATAGTTAACATGCCAAGAAGGTCAATCAAGGCTAAGTGAATAATCTCAAGAAGAACAATCAAATTTTTGTGTGTCTATTGTCTCATATTGGTTGCATGGTATCGAACAGGTCCCAGTCTCAGCATGAGGCTGCAGGTTTACAACCGCGAGCACTGCAGCGCTGATATAATGTTTACCCACAATTGGCTAAAGTAGGTCTTAAATTAGTAATTATTGTCTGATTAGAGGAAAAAGAAATTACCATATTTTTAGGACCTAGAAAACCGCAAAACTTTATTTTAAAAGATTACTTTTCGAAATTAGCGGACAGGATTATGCGTCACACAGACGCGGACGGCACGTTTTCCCCACCTGAGCAGAGTGTTGAATTATTTTAATTTTACATTATCTGTCAAACTATTCGTCCAAATAACATGCTATAAAGGGCAAAGTTTATTTACATGAAATTGTCTTGATGATGAGGTAACTTTAGTTCATAAGGATTAATATGCCATGCCTAATAATAATGCTAATAAATTACTCTCCAATTTTCAATAAAACTTTGTTTCAAAATAACTTATTTTGGCTTATGTATAAGAGATAGACATATGGTATCGCAAACTTCTTTTTAGATGTACTAAGGAGCACTATTTTTGTAGAACATTATATTTACGTATCACTAACCATTACGCCAGCGCACGCGGATAAAGCAGTAACGGTGCCCTATTTTTTCCAACTAACTTGGCAAAAATCAATATTTAACGCTAGCTGAGAGGTGTAGCCTAATGCTAGATAGCCTATACTATTCCTGTGAATATGGCTATCATATACAAAAAGTGTTTTTCGAATCAGACTGATAGTTTCAGAGATTAGCGTGTTTAAACAAAAAAAAAACTCTTCCGTTTTATTGTATTATAGTATAGATTGAGTAAGGTAATAGGATATATAATTTCATGTGATGACCAGAAGGAGTGGAGCAATAAATATGAACGTCAAGCAATCTGGCAAACTGTAGGCAAGTGATAACAATGATATGCTGCTTGGTGTGTTGGCGGCGGTACGGTGGAACGTCGGTCGAATAACATGGGTGAAACCGTGGGGCACAGCTAGTAATGTCATAATTTACATGATAAAAACTTTACTTTTATACGTGTATAGGCTACGTTGTCCACAACGCGGACGAGCTCGAGAAGATAATGTCGGTGGGCAACAAAAACAGACACATCGGAGCGACCGCCATGAATACGGAGAGTTCCCGCTCGCACGCCATATTCTCCATCACCGTCGAGAGCAGCAAGCGCGGCGGTGACGGCAAGACTCACGTCAAGATGGGCAAACTACACCTCGTCGACCTTGCGGTACGATTATTTGTACAATTTTTACATTCATTCGTAAATTTTAAACTTTAATAGCGGACGTGTATAGTGACGTCACTATACATATATCTTGCTTTAGTGTAAGAATAAGTACTCTTTTTTGTGGTGAATATGCAGTTGTGCTTGCAAACTCAATTAGAGATTCGATTAAATTAAATTCTGTTCAACTAAAAAAAAGTATAGTTCTGTTCGGACAGAAATATAAACATAATGGGTTAGCATTTTCTAATGTTTCAACAGCTGCATTTGAAAGCAGTCCCCGTTCTTTTGTTAGTTTATTACCGCTTCTGAGCGATATCGTCAATTAACATCGAATAAGAACCCATCTTATTCATTGAACAACGTGAATTCATTTCGTCTATATTTAGTATGTAAACAATCATATGTACAAAAATTTCGTTAAGGTCGTTTACTCATTGTCAATTCAGAATTTCAGAGCCTAGTGTCGCACACAAAACAATAATTACGTAATACGTAGCTAACATGAGTAGCACCGAGGGCAACAAATAGTGTTTATAGGATAGGGAATAGATATATTTCTTTGGAGATTTCTCTCTACTTGTTGCAGTCAGACTGGTGGAATACTTCCCACTCTACAAGAAGATCACAGCCAAATAATCTAGTGTTGTGTTCCTGCGGTGAGTAGGGTTTCCAGAGCTCCTTGGGTTAAGGGGATAAAGGTCTGTAACGCGCTGGTGATTATATGGTATTCTATATATACCTATGGTATCAGACGGGCCATATGCTTTTTTGCCATCTTTGTTCTATAAAAAGGGGGCCGGCAGTAAAGGTAATATGTTTGTCTTTATGCAGGGGTCTCCCAAGTGGAAGATCTTTTTTCTGAGTATTTTTTTAGTCTTCTGTTCCGCGGTCGAGTGTCGTGCTAAAAGGAGTGGCAAAGCTTTCCCTGCCGCTACAGCACTGTACGTACATACACTTATATTCAGGATTTTAACAACTGTTTATTTAAGCAAGGGAAAACTTATGTTACAATAATTTTTTGAAGCGAAACTGTTATTCTATCGCCCCAAATGTTTTCCTTCATCTATCGCATGTCGCATTACATTACATTGTCGCAAATAAAATTGAATTTTATGCCGTGCAGTCAAAGATTAGAATCGTAAATTCGGAACATTGTAGGTATATGTTAATGTGTATTATTTAATAATTTGTAATTTTTTTAAAGTTTCACTTGCATCATGATTTCATATAATCACACAATATTTTCTATGATCTTAAGTGACGATGTGGCTAAGACTGTGTGTAAGACTGGCTTTCAAGTGCAGCTGCCGGAACACACCTATAGGTGCTTAGCGGCAAATTTTCAACTTGAGGATAGTAGCTAGCCAGGCGGGCATTAGAAAAAGACCTACCACCATTCTATAGTTTCCTCACGATGTTTTCGTTCATCCCTGAGCCATCATTGCTTCACTCTACAGCACATCATAGTAGTACAGTATAGTGTAAAAACAACGATGACCGTCGGTGGTAATAGGTTCCATTGATGGTCCTCGACGTCATACCGGCCTATTGAAAGGCCTCTTCACGGCTCGTTTGAAAGACCCAATATTATAGAAAAAGCGAATATGTTGAATGGAAGACCTTTCCACATCCGCACGGTTATCGAGCGCTTACCGACACCTTGCTAGAAGGAGGGGACACCTGTAATTAATACTACCATGTGTACGTATATCGGATGTGAGTGGCGTCCGACTTGGCCCGAGATCCTCGTACGTATGCGTTGATGTGTGCGTGCGCCGTTGTTTTTTATTGTATTGAACCGTCTTTCTTTGCTTATTTATTTCTTGCTTCAGGGGTTTTTTTAAGTTCCTACGGCACCTCTATTAAGTTAGAGATCTTGTGCATTATAAAATAAAGATAACTACAACTAGAACGCCCATCCTTCTGTGAGGAGTTACTCCAACAGCCCCTTTTAAAATTATTTAAAGTTAACTTATTTTTACCGAAAGTTTCCCTGTTCTTTTCTTCCGCTACGAAAGCTTACCTTCTTTTGTCTTACTCTAATTTATTAAACTGGCGTGCTACAATACAGTGTTCATTCATAATTGATACATTTACATTTAAACTATTACAACTCCGGGTGTGTCACTACGACGCGTCGTAAAATTCATAATTAATAGAATTAATTTTAAAACTGATAAAAAATGTATATATAGTTAATGTCAACAGCAAATTTTTATACAAACTATTAGCCACTAAACTTTATAAAATTGAGTTTAAGATTGAATAATATAAATTTAATAAAATTGAAATTTGCTTCAGGGTTCGGAGCGTCAAAGTAAGACGCAGGCGACCGGCACCCGACTCAAGGAAGCAACAAAGATCAACCAATCTCTCTCTGTGCTCGGGAACGTCATATCAGCGCTAGTCGACGGGAAAAGCACGCACATACCGTACAGGAACTCGAAGCTGACGCGCCTGCTCCAAGACTCCCTCGGAGGCAACTCTAAGACCGTCATGGTAAATACATTTCTGTCTATACTACACTATCGTTCTTACTTCGTCTTTACAAAATGCACTGCAATGCACATTCAATAACCTAATTAATAAGATTCGTCCCTAAAATAATAGATGTGTTACCAGAATCAATCATCAAAACGTTTACCTATCTAAGACTTCTTCAATATTATTAGTATCTGGCGCTTGCGCATCTCCCGCTGTTTCTTGTCACAAGTCAGACCTAACCTAACCCAGCCACATTTTCCGTGAATTGATCATCTAACTTAGGTATTTGATCAAATCTCCGTTTTTACCATCTCCCTTTAAAGACCGTTTCCATTATTATGATGATGTCAAAAATATGTCCTTGATAATTTAATGATAAAATAATACACTTAGTTATTAAATGCAAGCAATACTCACACAGTGAACAAAATATATAACAAAACTGATGACTCTTTTTAGTTTGTTTAAACGCGCTAATCTCTGGAACTACCAGTCGGATTCGAAAAATTATATGATAGCCTGATTCACGAGGAATAGTATAACTTCACGCTACGATCCTAAAGAGCGGAGCAGTAACTATGAACGCCAAGCAATCTGGCTAGCCGTAGGCAAGTATTGGAAGTGGAACAACAATAGGACCTTAGGGCGCGTTAGTGACCGCGCCGTGGAGAATTTGTCTAATATACTAATAACAGCTTAGTTATTGATAAATCCAACGAATTTCTTTCTGGCTTTTCTCAATGACCGGGATATTTTCCGAATCGGTGATAGTGTTTTAAAATTCCTAAGTGTTTGGAGTGATGAGACGCAAATTGAATGAAGTATTTTTTATTTTCATTTCTCTTTCCTTCACCTCGTGGAGTGTAGGCAGAACGTGTAAATAGTTCTGCTACGTGCAGGAAGACGCAAGTGCGCCAATTATGTTTTATGCGGGTAGGAAATTGGTTTATTTCACGGGCAGACGTGGAATTTATGAGTCTGTCCCCTCGAAGTACGTGAAAGTTATATAGAAGCACTCAACTAACTGAAGCAAGTGTACTCACCCCGGCTGAAGACAGCTAACTCCGCGGTAGAATTGTTAAAACACTGATTAACAAACGATTATCGACAGTTATTAGGACAATCGACTTATCGATTGTTAATTTCAAATACATAATACGGGGTATTTTTGTGATTACAAGGAAGATTTTACCCGCCACAAGGTCGACTAATGACCTGGTAAAAGTTGAGGGAACCCGCTGGTTGCAAACAGCGCAGGACCGCTTATTGTAGCGATTATTGGGGGAGGCTTATGTCCAGCAGTGACTTCTTTCGGCTGAGATGATGATGATGATGGACATTTTCTCGTGAACGATCTTTTTTCCGCTGTCCGTACTTTAGTACAATCGCGAAGTAGATTAGTACAAAAGCGAGAGAGAAACACAGGTCAAGTTGCTGCCTCGTGCACACGCGACACTATATATTTCGCTATCATCTGCAGGCATGTCGCATGTCGGTTTAGGAAGCTTGTGCCGTACCTAAAGTAGGTACTACTCGCGGTATAATATTAAACAACAATCTTCTTAGATGGCGCAATCTCAGCAATTTATTGAAGTGTAACTTCTTATGCGACTTCCAACACGTTAAACATTTAATGCACATTATCGGTCTCTCCTCTTTGAGCGATCCAGAGCGAGAGAGCAAATGTCGGTGTGTATGTATATTGCACACTGTTTAAATACAATATAAAATATCATTTAAAATGAAGTTTCACTTTTATCGTGTGTGAATCGCACACACACCTTTTTTTTCTTTCACGACTAACCGTCCACCATTCGTCAGTTGGTTTCTATTGTATTCCAAAAGTGTTCACTTTTTTGCAATTTATTTGTTCATTTGTGTTTAGATCGCGACGATAGGACCTGCCGATACAAACTACGTGGAAACCATAAGTACGTTGCGTTATGCGAACCGAGCTAAGAACATCGAGAACAAAACCCATGTCAATAGCGAGCCCGGCGACGCCCTACTCACTAGGTAAACAGCCAGTTCTTATGTAATAATAGTTCTTAAGGAAGCCTTCAAACGGACTAAGAACAAAATTTACGGACGGATTTCGATCTCTTGGTGGTCGCCGTTGTATTTGGATCGTACTGTGCTTACCATCAGGGACAATACGGACAATGTGCCGAGCTACAATAAATATTTATATATATATATATATATATATATTTTTAATTTCATTTCACATTATATTCGCAGTGAAGCATAAATTTTCATGCTTAGATAAAATTCAAACAAAAATCCCAGTAATAATTACTTATTGTATAGATGTATGAGTACCTAGTAATACGAGTAATCGTTACGATGTATCCATTTCAGGTTCCAACAGGAGATCGATCAGCTCAAGAAACAGCTGGAGGACTGCAATAACGGTACGTGTGTATGCGAGGGATTAACCACCAGCTCTTCCCTAACTCTATCCTCTCACATATCACATGGAGCGGCGGCTTTATATTATGTTGCCTGCCTCCTGGACTGGTGCGGCCTTCGATATATAACTCAGAATATATCGGGAGAATAACTCGAATACATGGGAAGGAAAATCATTCACTGGCGTTGATCTTCAGAAACTGCTTCCTCGCCAATGTAACAGCTGGTCCCAACGTAGCGCAGCACACAAACGAGTCCACCCTATTGTTCTTCACCACAGGATAAATAGGATATACATATTACATAATTTGTAGATATTATCCTAATCTCTGAAACTAGCAGTCAGATTTGAAAAATATTTTATAGCCTATTAATTGAGAAAGGTTATAGAGTTATAGACTATATAATTTCACGCTACGACCCTAAGGAGCGGAGCAGTCAACGTGAACGTCAACCAATCTAATTTTTTTTTTCGATCTGACTATACTGTTAGCCATAAGGGCCCAGGAGCCTCGAACGGCTTTTACAGCTTCACCGGACTTGGGGGCGAGCGCTTAAGGCACTCAGCCACGAAAGTCAAGCAATCTGGTAAGCTGTAGACAAGTACGGGAATTTAAATTAAACACGGTTGAAACCGTGGAGCACAGCTAGTATGTTATTAGGTTCGAATCGGACACGAGTATGTGTTAGTTGAATTATTTGTCGCAGGGAATATGACCTTGGGTGACCTGGTGAGTCACTTATACCCGTGGGTAATAAAATGTCGTTAACATTGCTTAAAGAGTTTATTCGTACACATGAAGGCAATATTGGAACAGACTTACTATTAAATTCGTAAAGTAAAACAAAAAATATTAGAAAGGATTCTGAACTGAATGAAAAAATACACATATTTTTATAAATAAATCTATTTATCTATATGTATACATATTAAAATTGAAGTGTCTGTTTTTTATGTCACAGTAACAGCTTTTTACTAAATGCATTTGAAAACTGTATATACGGAACTTTGAAATCTGTCACCAAGCACTAATAGGTGTGTTCCGGCAGTTGCACTTGAGAGCCAGTCTTACACAAGGTCTAGCGTGTTATCATCTTGGGCCGCATCGTCACTTAACATCACGTGAGATTGTGACTATAAAGCTAAACCTAGAATGATAAAAAAAGGTTTCCCCAAATATTAATATGTCATTGAAAACCCACGGTGAAGGGAAACATCGTGATGAAACCATAGTATTTTCTAATACCCGCCTGGCTATCTACCACCCTCAAGAAAATCTGTCACCATCTCGACTCATAACATCACTTAACATAATTTGAGATTGTGGCAATAACGGTATAACCTAAAGACGATTAAAAAAGAATGTAATAGATAATAAAAAACATCTAATTTGATTGAAGAAATGGAGGAGGAAGGTGAAGAAGATGAACTGTCCGAGGAGGAGTTATCAGATGACACCCTCACCGATCCCGAGCTGGACTCGCTCGACCCTGAGGAGAAGAAACTAAGGCGGAAGATACGCAGAGAAGAGAAGGTAAAACGTTTATTTTTTCAAACTCCTCATCAATTTGCCTACGTTTTTGTAAACAGGAAGAATGAAATTCAGTTAAATCAACTAAATGGGCTATCAGACAACGCATAGCTTGAACCGGTTCAGTTGGACTAAAAAACTAACTAATTCTAGCATAGGTCGGCTCTAAGAAAAGATTCTTGAAGTGTTATCCCCTGAGGGGGTTAAATAAGAATTCGGGCACATGTCAAGTAATATATAAATAAACTAACTGTGCCCCACGGTTTCACTCGTGTTAAATTTATTTCCACTTTCACACAATTCTCCCTATTGTTGTTCTACTTCCCATAATTGCTACTTACCTACAACTTTCCTCCAGATTGTTTGATGTTTGTAGTTACTACTCGACTCCGGAGGTACGTTGCGTGACTTATATAGTCTATAATAACTTTCTTCAATAATCTATACATATTATAAAACCCAACGTCTCTCTGTCTGTTTATGTTCTTTTCACGCGAAAGCCACTTATCCGATTTATATGTTTTGATTTTTATTTTAATTCATAGCTAATTAATTTTGAGGAAGGATTTTAGTTATCTGGGTAGGTTATAGGATATATTTTGTAAGATAAAGTAACATACAAAATAAGCAGTGACGATAATGGTGAATCGAGTAGGAAAAAAGACGCATTTGAGACTTACGCTGTGTAAACCAAAAGAGATGTATCAAAAATAATGTATTACATAATTGTAGATCTTAAAAAGACCTATAAAAAGTTATAGCATATTTCTATCTTCTAAGGATCGCCCATAATAAGCATTTTTGTCTTTAAAATAACTGACGGGCGATCGGCGTGTGTGGTAGCGGCGGCGTCCAATCGCGTGTGCCCAACCGATAGTATTCTTAAATACACGCGAGTGGAGCCGCGGGCACAAATAATAAGCTATGTTTTGTTCCATAAAGTAACATACGAAATAAATAGTGACGGTAATAGCGAATCAATTCGGAAAAAATACGCATTTGGGACACTTAAATAGTTTACGCTGAGTAAACCATACGAGATATACCAAATTAATTTTCTACATAAGTATGGATCTTAACAAGACCTACAGAAAAGTCGAGATAGTATATGTCTTACTTTAATGGATTATCCCCAATAAGCATTTTTGAAGCAGCTAAATTCGTGCGTGCGCTCGACCGACAGCATTTTGTAGCCCACGCGAGTGAAGCCGCGGGCACAGCTAGTACCTAAGTATGTAAAATCTGACTGGTAGTTCCAGAGTTTAGCGCATACGAACAAACAAACATAAATCAATCTCCTGAGCCTTCTAATATTCAAATTATAATTATGCGTTCCAGGAAAAATTAATAAGGGAGAAAGCGCACCAAGCGCGTAAGGTCCTCGAGGAGAAGAAAGCTGAATTGCAGAGAACTAAGTATGTATTGTTATTTTTAATAGAATATCGTTAAGCTTGTGCGTAATAAAATGCCGTGTACGTACACAGTTTAAAGATTATTCGATAACGATGACAACTGTTGGCGACACACGTATATGTCAATATTTCATCATACATTCTTTAATAACACACATTAACATATACAATTTTCCGAATTTACGATTATAATACTTGACTGCACGACATAAAATTCAATTTTATTTGCGACAATGTAATGTAATGCGACATGCGATAGATGAACGATTTTTTTTGGGGTGATTGAATAAAAGTTAAACTTCATATTACTTTAGAAGCATGTTAGAAATGTGTTAGGATATGTGACGTGTAGAATAATATTTTTTTATTTTACAATATCCGATAAATGTATGTAACTAGTATTGAAAGATAGGATTTTTACTTAACGTATGTGTTTCATAGCTATAGGAAACAATTAATAACAGAAGTATAGATTAAATTTGTGTTTAGTTATATAGAGCAATAGAAATAGAATAAGATAGTTTATAAAAAATAAAGAATTATGTGATGATGTTACAGTTATTCCACAAAATACATAGAGCGAACGGCGGGTTCTTAATATCGTAATTTTTTTTTGCAAATAATTGTAAAACGATAATGAATAACATTATTATATAAAGTTTCACTTTTTACAGTTGTTCCTCAGCCGCAGTAGTCCTCTTGTAAAATTCGTTGGTTTGTCGCTTCTATAGTTTTCGCTTTCATATCGAGAATAGAACTATCATCGGTTTTTTTTTCGAACTGACTATACTTTTAGCTTAAGGGAACCATTAAAGGCTTTGACAGTTCACCGGGTTTTTAATGTCATCGTACGGAATTTCGTTCGCTTATATATGCGACTAGCTGTGCCTGCAGAAATATGGTAAGTTATTGCCGGAGAAATGAACACTTTCGCCACGTATTTGATTCGCTGTGTGTTGCGCCTAGTTTGACGTCTCCGCCTCGGTTTGTTTTCGCCACGTATTCGGTTCGCTGTGTGTTTGCCCCTAGTTTGACGTCTCCGCCTCGGTTCTTTTTCGCCACGTATTCGGTTCGCTGTGTGTTTGCCCCTAGTTTGACGTCTCCGCCTCGGTTTGTTTTCCCAACGTATTCGGTTCGCTGTGTGTTTGCCTCTAGTTTGACGTCTCCGCCTCGGTTCGTTTTCGCCACGTATTCGGTTCGCTGTGTATTTGCCCCTAGTTTGACGTCTCCGCCTCAGTTCGTTTTCGCCACGTATTCGGTTCGCTGTGTGTTTACGCCTAGTTTGACGTCTCCGCCTCGGTTCGTTTTCGCCACGTATATTCGGTTCGCTGTGTGTTTGCCCCTAGTTTGACGTCTCCGCCTCGGTTTGTTTTCGCCACGTATTCGGTTCGCTGTGTATTTGCCCCTAGTTTGACGTCTCCGCCTCAGTTCGTTTTCGCCACGTATTCGGTTCGCTGTGTGTTTGCCCCTAGTTTGACGTCTCCGCCTCGGTTCGTTTTCGCCACGTATTCGGTTCGCTGTGTGTTTACGCCTAGTTTGACGTCTCCGCCTTGGTTTGTTTTCCCAACGTATTCGGTTCGCTGTGTGTTTGCCCCTAGTTTGACGTCTCCGCCTCGGTTTGTTTTCCCAACATATTCGGTTCGCTGTGTGTTTGCCCCTAGTTTGACGTCTCCGCCTCGGTTCGTTTTCGCCACATATTCGGTTCGCTGTGTGTTTGCGCCTAGTTTGACGTCTCCGCTTCGGTTTGTTTTCCCAACGTATTCGGTTCGCTGTGTGTTTGCGCCTAGTTTGACGTCTCCGCCTCGGTTTGTTTTCGCCACGTATTCGGTTCGCTGTGTGTTTACGCCTAGTTTGACGTCTCCGCCTCAATTCGTTTTTGCCACGTGTTCGTTTCGCTGTCTATTTGACAAGGCCTTAAAGGATAGGTTGAAATTTCAAGACTAGTTTTTTTAAGGATATTCCGTATTTTACAAATTATGTCGATCGACGGCGTCGTGCGACGGCGATGCCTCATCTCTATCTACGAATTTACACATGAGTTTTGTAAAGATTTGATGATAACACGCTAGACCTAGTGGAAGACTGGCTCTCAAGTGCAGCTGCTGGAACACACCTATTGTTGCTTGGCGACAGATTGTCAACTTGAGGGTGGTAGCTAGCCAGGCGGGCATTAGAAAAAGCCCTACCACAATGCTATGGTTTCTTCATTTCCTTCATTGAAAGCTCAGGCTCATTGTAGGGATTGGAACTCACGTCAATCGACGCGAAGTTGTACGCGTTACCACTGGGCCATTATAGCTTCAAACATTTATCGTGTCCTACCACCCTGCAGTTGAAACTATCTTAAACGGAAAGCGATAATAATTACAAGAAAGAAGATTATATATTGGTAATTATTCGCAGGAGACAACAAGAAGAGCTGAAGGATAAACTACAGCGTTTGGAATCGAAGGTGTTGGTAGGCGGGGAGAACCTCCTCGACAAGGCGGAGACGCAGCGCCGTTTGCTCGAACAGGCCGCGAGGGAACTCGAACAACGCCGGCTTAACGAGCTCCGCTTACAAGAGGACTTACAGAAAAAAGAGGTACGCTACACCTTTAATTCTTCTTTTTATTTCATGTCACTGTGTTCGTCTGCAATTCTGCCAACGTCACGTGAATAGTATATTTATTGTAATTATTCTAGTAATCTTCAAACAGCTCCAACAAGATGGCGGCATCCTTGTTAGAACGGTCTAGAAGTTTATTTGGCAACTGAAAATGCATGTTTCTAATTATTATTTATAATCTACTGTACTTGTGCACAATAACCAAAATACATAACTTAAAATGCCACCAATATTATACTTTGTGAATAAAAATAAAAATTGCCACGTGACCGATGAAGATCTCAATAAAACTCTTATTTCTTCTATTATAAAATTTGTAGATAGGTGTCATGACTAAACTAACTATAATATGCAATTTTTTAGAATTAGTTCGATGTGGAACTTTCGAGAAACTTCAATCGTTTACCCCTTCTAAAATTTAACTGTAGTTCCGCGCCTGGTGTGATCATCGCCGTCACAGCTAAATCTGACTTAAAGCAGCAATGAATATACAGTTGTTGTGCAGTCAGAGAGAGTCAGAGTTCAGCCGGTATACAAACACTGGTGTACCAGGCTTTACAACATCATTTGCGATTTTCGTTGAGTAGAACCATATCCTGCACTTCAGTCTTACAAAGCTGATCGTATCGGTTCTCCGGTAGTACACGAGAATGGGGTTTTATATCCGAAAGATTTTTTTTAAACATATAATGATGCAAACATATCTAGTTTAACGTTAACAATTAAAGAAACAGTAATTTCCTGATTTGAACTTTACTGAACTCCCTCATCAATGTATCGTAATTCATATTAGATACTGTATCTATTTCAATAGATAAAACTGCCAAAGTGCAGAATCTACGCTAATGCATCAAATTATAAAAAATCCTAGTTGTTGACCCAATTTACTTCTTAAAAATCTAATTGTTGACGCATTGTACATTTTAGATATTTGTTACAACTAACTGCTGACCCATTGTACTTCTGTAATATGGTTTTTAATGGTCATAGCTGTACATTTTTCATGAGTCAAAGTTACTTAAACTTTCGAGACGCTAGGCCGTTGACGGTGGTCTACGTCGCCGCCTCTAAAGTTCACTTAAAAAAATAGAACTTCAAAGTGACTGTACTGTACTAGGAATGTGTGAATTAATAAATAATTACGAATGAATTACATTGAATTTTGTTGAATTGAATTGAATGAAATTGAATTGAATTGACTTACAATGAATTACATTGAGAGCCAGCTCCTCAACTAGGCTTAGCTTGCTGGTAGCTTGCTTAGGCCACGTCATCACTTAATACCTGGTGAATTGCATAATACAGGCAGAACGTTTAGACCTGGAGGAACGGTACTCGAGCCTGCAAGAAGAGAACGCGGCTAAGACACGCAAGCTGAAACGTGCAGTGCAACTGCTCAACTCCGCGAAGGCGGAGCTCGCTGACCAGCAGCGCGAGCAGCAGAGGGAGATGGAGGGCATCCTCGACTCCGTGCGCGCGCTCAAGCGGGAGATACAGCTCGCTGACCTCGTGCTCGACTCTTACATACCCAAGGAGTATCAGGTCAGATTTAACAAGGATATGACAATTTAATACTGTACGACAATGTAAGGTGTGTAGGAACAGGACATGTTGTAGGAAGGAGGACGAACACTGGCCGGGAGACAGTTCCACAGCTTCACAGTACGGGAAAGGTATGACATAGCGAATTTCTTTGTTCGTGTTGAGATGGAAGTGACCGTAAAACTGTGACTCCGAAGCCCAGTTCGTAGGAAATTAAGTTGAACAGCTTTTCGACCGGGGTGTTTTCCGAACTGGTGGTAATGTTTTGACGTAGATTTTTTGATTAGATTACGAAGTGTTATGGTGTGTTTGTTGCGCAGGCGCTGATAGAGCAGTACGTGCACTGGAACGAGCAGCTCGGCGAGTGGCAGGTGCGCTGCGTCGCGTACACCGGGAACAACATGCACGCGCCGCACCAGCACCACCACCTGCAGCGGCACTCGTCGCAGCACCACGTCAGACACGTTAGTACCACACCTTATTTTATTTATATATATCACTAGCTAAGTCCGCGGCTCCGCTCGCGTCGATTATAGTCCTTCTCCGCTGCCTACGCGTCACTTATTTTACAGACAACAATGGTTATTGCAGGTGATCCTTAGAAGATAGACATATGCTATCTGACTTTTTTGTAGATCTTTTGAAGATCTACAATTATGTAGTACATTAATTTGATATATCACTTATGGTTTACTCAGAGTAAGCCATTTAATCGCCCTAAAAGCGTCTTTTTTCCGAATTAATTCACCATTATCGTCATGGCTCATTTCGTATGGTATTTTTTATTACAAAATATATCCTATAACCTGACCAGATTACATAGCTATAAATTAAATCAAAAAACATGTAAATTGGATAAGTGGGTTTCGCATGAAAAGAACATAAACCGACAGACAGACAGAGATGCGTTGATTGTTTATAGGAGAAAAAAAATAGGTGCCGTCACATTATCGTCAGTTTTGTTGAAGTAAAACTACTTATGCGACTTCCAAGCGTTAAACGTTAAAGATTAAACGTTAAACGCACATTATCGGTCTCTCCTCTATGTGCGAGCCAGAGCGAGAGAGTAAATGTCGGTGTATGTATATTGCACACTGTTTAAATAAAATAAAAAATGTCTTTTAAAATGAAGTTTCACTTCTATCGCGTGTGAATCGCACACACACCTTTTTTTAAACGTCGTCTATCTGCTCACTCATGTATTACTTTGTTACCTGTCCTTGTCTACATGTCTTAAATGTTTGAGATTTTACTTTGTTAATTTATTTTAGACGCCATGTACATTATCATGATTTAAAAATTTAAAACATATTTTTATTAATTTTGAGGAGGATTTGACCCTAGGACTTTTGCGACTTGTTTGGTTGTAAAACAAATATTGGCCTAATTACACGTACCGAGTACGATGTCGAGAATGCAGAATGTCACTAGGCCGAGACTGTGATACGGGCGCAGTAGTCACCGAGACAGTAGTCAGAGAATTCAGTTTTAAAGCTCGAACTGACTATACTGTTAGCCTTAGGGGCCCTCAGCCGGCAGCCAGCAGGGCTTAAGGCGCTCAGCCGCGAAAGCAAGGCTACAACATCCGAGGGTGCCAAAGTGGCCGAACCTCGGCTCGGACTGTTGCGCGTATGCAATTAAGTCGCGATTTGACTAAATCCCTGTCATTCGATCTTAACTAACTATACATATATATATATGTTTCTTCCCCTTGGGAGGAGGGAAGGAACATGTTTATGTGTATTTAGTAATCTGTAAATTTTTGTCTAAACTAACTAGGCAAAAAAAGAAAAAAAGGTCCCTTACAGAACCTATGTACCTGTGTGGCGTGCATGTGTGTATAATACAGTGTCATGTGTGTCTGTGATAGCTAGTGTATGTAGAGTCACTGTATCGCGCGAGCGGCTTTTTTTTATCGTTATTGGTTTGGCTTAGTGGCCACAATCTCACCTGATCTTAAGTGACAATGTGGCCCAAGATGGTAAACGCTTAACCTAGTGGAAGACTGGTTCTCAAGTGCAGCTGTCGGAACACACCTATTGGTGCTTGGCGACAGATTTTCAACTTGAGGGTGGTAGCTAGCCAGGCGGGTGTTAGAAAAAGCCCTACCACCATGCTATGGTTTCCTCACGATGTTTTCTTTCACCGGAAGCTCAAGCTCATTGCAGAGATTCTAACTCACGTCAATTGACGCGAAGTTGTACACGCTACCACTGAGCCATCATTGCTTCTTGGCTGCTTGGCTCGAGGGCTCCATGCCGATGGATCGGACCTAGGCTTGAGTTGCCGCAAGAGAGGGAGGTCGTGGCGGGCAGTTTTAATACATTACAGGGTCTAGCTATATAGTATCGGGACAACGGATCGCAAACAAACATTGAACAGTGTACCGAGTACGGAGTGACGAGTATGTACTCACAACAAGTTTGGGTTTACACTTTGCGAGGTAGCGCGGGGGGTGGGTACTCAGCCTAATAAGTAGAATTGGGTCTGAGTGACTGTCTCGTTCAGTTACTCGGCCGAATTTACTTACGAATACTTGAATTAATGTTAATGTTATTGTGTTTACAGATCGAGCCGCCGGACCTTTCTGACCGGTACCTCTCGTACGCGAGCGTGAACGCACGGTCCGTGAGCCGCGCGGCGCGCCCGCACACGTCCGCTGTGCCGCGCCCCCACACCGCTCTACGACAACGACAGTAGACCAGAACACCTCAAACTCGCATCACATACACCATTCCTTATAACAACTTCACTATTTAAAAAGAATCTTAATGTGAAAACCCTATTTTAATGTGAAGTAATAACTAAAAAAGATCTATTTTGCTAGCCTATTAAAATTAATGACTTCGAACTAATCAGTGTTAACCCAAAAATACTAAAATTTTAAGTACATGATAATAATTTGCATAATAATTCTTCAATATAATTAGTATCTGACGCTCGCCCCTCGTCGCCCGCTGTTCCTGGCCCAGTCACATCTTAATAGCGCGTTTACTCGCTAAGATTTGCTGATTATTTACTATATTTGGTATTTGAATACAATTTAAAATGCACTCATTACAAAAACTACTAGAAACTTAAGTCTCAATGTATTATTTGGTGGTCATTACATATTTTAATCCCTTAAAAAACATTTTCACCAGAGGGTCAATCACGAACTGCTATCGAAGATGTAATCGTATCGAATACTGCAGAAACTGATTATTTTCCTGCGTATTTTTTCCAGAAATCTTCCCATATGAATGGGTTCAGCTTAAATTTGTCCTTGGGTGTTTGGAAGTTAATTTGTATAGTTCTCGCTTCTATCGGTTGGTTTGCTTCCATCGTTAGATACACCGATATGTACAAGACACAGTCCGTGACGTTGTCTGTAGGCGTCGGTTGTCTCGCTGCTAAAAACTTCCACCGTTCGAGCTGGTTATCGGCGAGTCTACACTCGTACATGAGTTGATTTGGATGAGACGGCAGAAATTAAATGACGAATTTGTACTTAGTCCTGTTTGTCTGCTGTAATTCTAATGCATTTCTACTGGAGTTTCCGTGATCAACGTTTTCCCAGTACTCGGCGGTCCGTAGAAGAAGAGATTGTTTCTCTTACCCGATTTTTTGTATAAGTGATTAGATCGGTATAGGTTTAGAGATATAGAACATGTTCGATCATGATTGACTGTCTGTTTATCGATCTCTCATCGTATGTAGTTTCAATGTCACGCTTTATATGTATAATTATATTCTAAGATATCTTAGCACCGGGCGGTGGTGGAACAGTTTAAAAGCATCTACGCAATTTATTAACAAGATTTAGGAGCTGACAAAGGCGAACTAAACCAAGCTCCGAATTGTGGTAACATTATTGCTCAGCAATGTTCTTGAAGTCCCCTGTGACCCCACCACAGGCACTATGACTAAATATGACTTTAGTATTAATAGAATAATGTATAAAAAAAACTAAACCAAAAAAATCATGAACAAATAATTAAAAAGTAAATTTACGAAATAAAGACAAATTTTTAGATTCATATAGAATATAAAGTTTATCTTTGAATTATATTAAAATGTGCTAAAACTTAATTTATCACTGTAGTATTTGGAGTATAATGTATTGTAACCTTTACTAGTCACATTCCAGTGATTTTTTTTTTAATATTTTTGTACGATTTTATCAATTTCAGTATTATATATATCAATATTGTAACCATATTGTGTGCACATCGTGCTTATTGTGATATTCAGCTATGTATTTGTGCATTTTTTTTTAAATAAAAGCAATTAATACTCTGTACATTTTTCCTTATTTATAATCCCCGACACGAAAAGAGTAGTGTTGTTATAAGTTTAACATGTGAGTCTATCTTTTTTTTTTAATTCTAAATTTTTAGAGGCTTTTTTTTACGCAATTCGCATATGTCAGCCTAACATGTGTGTCTGTGTATCTGAATGTCTCTCTGCGGCATCGTAGCTACCAGACAACAGAACCTATTCTGATTTATTTACTTTTGTTTGAAACATGACTTAATCGAGAGTGTTCTTAGTTACTATTCAAGAAAATCTGTTAAACCGTTTGAAGATTATCAGCTTTTTTCTAGTTGATGAATAGATGTGATATTTGGGCTCATTCGAATGGTCTCCATGAACAGTTTATTGAAGTGAAACTTCTTATGCGACTTCCAAGCGTTAAACGTTAACGTTTAACGCACATTATTGGTCTCTCCTGTTTGTGTGAGCCAAAGCGAGAGAGTAAATGTCGCTTCTATCGTGTGTGAAACGCACACACACCTTTTTTTTATTTAAAGAAATCTATAGCTCTTAAATTCATATAATTATTTATATTATTTTTTATTTTACTCCTTAGATACTTGGTCCTTATCAAAAAAGAAGAAAAAAACAGGATATCTTCATATATACATATAATAAAATTGAAGTGTCTTTTTGTAATGTAAAAATAAAAGCTTTTTACTAAATGCATATGAAAGTATACGTAATACAAACGACAAAAAACATATTTTTTTTTATTTTTGTTTGTGTTCTCGTCTGTTTGTTCCAGCTAATCTCAGAAACGGTTGGATCGATTTTGACGGGACTTTCACTGGCAGATGGCTGATTTTATAAGGAGTAACTTGCGCTGCTTTTATTTTAGTAAAAGAATTAGGGCTCCGCACAAATAAAATACTAAGCAAGCGGGCGACGGTCACCATATTACCGACGACATTATGTAGTCCACGCGAACGAAGTCGCGGGCACAGCCAGTATCCTCATAGAAGGATGGGTGTGTAATATTTCTTATAGAAGACACAAGTTCTCTGCCAATGTTAGAAATGACGTAGGAACTTAAAAAAAGCAATAAAATATTGGTACCAATAGTTTACAGTTTTTTTAGTGATATTCTTTAATACAGAACTGAAATATTATCTGTGGATAGACCACATAGATTTAGAGTTGATTAAAAAAAGTAATGTCCATTATTTTGGAATGTAAATAAAATTTTTAGTAAACAAACTATTATATTTCAAGTTTATTAAAATTAACAATGGCTCTGTTAAACGCTATATTGAAAAAAGTAAAATCAAGCGACTCGCTAAGAAAGAAACTATCATCACCGCCGCCTGAAATTGATGAAAGCCTTACAATGAAATCGAAAAGGAAGAAACGTATTTATAAAGTACGAAATTATTTTTCAAGTATCTTATTTATCGGTGATAAGTTCTTTGTAAAGAACATGTGTGTGGGGTATCCGTGGTGCTTATCGTTATACATACTTCCCGTACTTGCCTACAGCTTGCCAGAATGCTTGATGTTTTCGGTTACTTCTTCGCTGTTTAGGAGCGTAGCGTAAATATACATAATTTCGCAATAAATAGGCTATATAATAAATACATATATGACTGGTAGTACCAGAGATTAAGTTTTCAGCACTATTATATTTAGTATAATTTATTCGGACAAAGTATGAGTACCAAACAAAAATATGAAGATTTGTTTACGAACAGTACGCACATATAAGCTCGCGCGTGGACTCCCGTCCGCCGCGACTGGACTCCGCATTAATACGCCGTCACCTGCCCGAGTGGTCGCGTCGTCTGCGGAACTTGTACAGCGATAACTTACTTATGATTATGAAGATCAAACGGCAGCATTACTTGCAAGTAAGCAGTTTCAAAATTCACCTTAACATAAGATGTGGTACATAACATTGCGGGGTGGTAGGGATCTGTACTCGACTGGATCGCGATGGTGATAAATCCCTCACTGTGACTCTCTTTTCGACTACCCGTGTTTCGGTATCAGCTAATCTTCTTCTATTCTATAGGTCTATAGAGATATATAAAACTCAACGTCTCTCTGTCTGTCTGTCCGTTTATGTTCTTTTCACGAGAAAACCACTTATCCGATTTACAATTTCATTCTTTTAATTCATAGATATATTATCTGGGCAGATTATAGGATATATTTTGTTACATAAAGTAACATACGAAATAAGCAATTGACGATTATGGTGAATCAATTCGGAAAAAAATTGCTTTTTGGTCGATTAAATGGCTTAAAAGTAAAGTGGTATATGAGATTATCAAATTAATATACTACATAATTGTAGATCTTAAAAAGGCCTACGAATAGTCTGCATAGCATATGTTTATCTTCTAAGGATCATTCAAAACTAAGCATTTTTTTAAGGCAGCACAAGTCGCGCATGCGCTCGACCGTAGCATTATGTAGGAGCTGCGGGCACAGCTATTCTTAATTAAATATCAATTATCTTTTAATTATGTAGTCGATAGTCATTTGCAATATCGAATAATCGACTGTCTGCCTTAAACTATCGATAGTACAAATATACTATATTTAATCGATAAATCAATAACTTTTTTTATAAAAACATTCAATACACTAGGATCAGCCAGTATAATATTCAGCTGACCAGAGGATTGCAGGCGGCAATCGGCGATAGACTACCGATCTCTTCCTGTTAGTCGTGGTTTTGATTAAAAAAACTGTTTACGGGTTTAGATGAAGAATCGCAACCTTACTCTCAAAAATAGATGCTGGCTAAGAATCGCAAGCTGAGGATAGGTAGGTTAGGACAAACAAAAGAGACTAGAAAAGTGCTAACGGTACGTCAGTAACAGACCCAATTCCACCACCCACAGACGTCACTATGGCGACCAAAGCTCGCCCCGTATTGAAAAAAAAACATCTGTATAGTTATAAAATATTTGAGACTCAGTAATTCCAGTTCTAAATATTTTCAGGGAAGAGTAGATTGCCGGTGGAAGGTACTCCCTCCGAGACAAATACAGTACGAGAAAAACCGCGTCGACTTCCTGAAGCAAGTCGCTGACGAAAACCTATATTTATACAAACGCATTATTAACACAGTAAGGTCTCATCGTTGACCATAATAATTTTGAAAATACCAGGGCTTTTCATTTTCAATATTGTAGTGATTCGGGTTCGTGTGTAGAGGGAAAATGAGCTGTACAGACCTGATTAATAGATGCTGTTTAATTACTATAACAAATACAAAATATCTTTGAAACCTTAACCTAGTAGCTTGGTTCTCCGATTAAAATTAATAATTAACTTATTGTTACAAAGGTAGTATAAAATATAAAAGCTTATAATTCCCAATAATGGTCATCTCCCATGGGCACTTAAGGACAGGGAGAACTTGTGTCTGATCCTTGTAAAAGAACTCCAAATATGAAGAAATAAGGCGGCCTTAATATCAATATGCTGGATAAAAATATCCCGGAATATGGCCGGGGTAGCCGTTATCCCTAAAGGTAATGGGCGTTTCCGAAAACTGCAATAGAATTTATGTTCTTGAATTATTCCATAGATATGACTCATTTCAAGTAACTTATTTGTTGTTTTGTGACTATCACTTACCCCGTGTCGTGCACAATCCACAATTAAACCTCACAATATCTGATACAAAATCATAATCCCATGACGACAATATTTAGTTTCTTTTACTCGCACACAATACCATGACACTCATTCCAATCACACTCTCTTTTTTTTTTTTTTTTTTTTTTTTTTTTCGATCTGACTATACTGTTAGCCATAAGGGCCCAGGAGCCTCGAACGGCTTTTACAGCTTCACCGGACTTGGGGGCGAGCGCTTAAGGCACTCAGCCACGAAAGTTTTGCAACAACATCCGAGGGTGCCAAAGTGGCCGAACCTCGGCTCGGACTGTTGCGCGTCTTGCAAATAAGTCGCGATCTGACTAATGCCCTATCACACTATCTAACTAACTATACATATAAACATGTCGCTATCCTCTGGGAGGAGGGTAAGAGACAAGTGTATATGTATTTAGTAATCTGAAAATTTTTGATCTAGACTAACTAGCCTCAAAAAAAGAAAAAAAAAGGTCCCTTACAGAACCTATGTACCTAAGTGTAGTGCATGTCTGTAAAAAGTGTAATGCATGTATGTAGGTAGCTAGTGAATGCAGTGTCACTGAATCGCGCGAGCGGCTGCTAGACTCAAGGGCTCCATGCCGGAGGATCGGACCTAGGCTTGAGTGGCCGCAGGAGAGGGTGGACGTGGCGGGTGTGCGGGAACGAAGTTCACCGTGCGTCCCCTGCGAAGGGAACGGTGATTTCGCGGGCGTGGGCGCAGACACGCTGTTTGAATAGGGTCGGACGCGTAATATTGATTTTTTTTCTCGATATCGTCATCGGGATCGATAAAGAGATTTCGCGGCCTACGTTTGTACCGGAATTTAATGTCTGTAATTACACTCGGTGTGTAATTCGCGGCGTTCCTAACTAACTCGTTTGGATGATTCAACGCTGAATCAAAATATCTCCTAGAGAGATATTTCACGTATGACTCTATGGACGGCAGTTCCATATCTCTATGGAGATCTGCGTTACGTACATACGGCGGCGGATCTAACAGGTGACGCAAGAACCGATTCTGAACTCTTTGCAAGCGGGCAAAGTTACTTTTAGACATATGAGCGAACGCGGCGCAACAATATGTTAGTATAGGTCTTACACATGCCTTGTATAGTGTAAGCTTATGCCACCTGGACATTTTGCTTACCGAGCTAAGCAAGGGCCGCAAGCGGGATAGGACCATGACGGCCCTATTCCGAACTATACTGACATGTGCGTTAAATTTAAGTCGGTTATCGAGGGTGACACCCAGATATTTAGTCCGGGTGGCCCATGGGATTTCCCTACGGAATAGCTTAAGAGGTTTGAGCGTCTTTGGCAATGGCCTCTTATTCGGATCGAACATAATCGCGGCGCTCTTTTCGGGATTGATAGCGATTCGCCATGTACGGAACCACTTCCCGAGAGTGGTCACGGCTCGCTGAACGGTGGCTGCGAGATGAGATCTGTTCCTACGTGAAGCGTAGATGACAGTATCGTCAGCATAGAGCCCTACCTCGACCCCTCGGAGTCGAGGAAGGTCGCTGACGTACAGGTTAAATAAACTAGGCGCGAGAATGGAGCCCTGTGGAACTCCTGAGCGAACCGGGTGAGAGCTAGAGAGCTCACCTTCCACACGGTAGCAGAAGGAACGGTCTGTGAGGTAATCGCGGACTATATGAACTAACCTATCCGGGACTTCTAACTGGTGTAGCTTGTGGATCAGTCCGGCGTGCCAGACCTTATCGAAGGCCTTGGCTACGTCGAAAAAGACCGCAAGCGTACGGGACGGAGCTATGTTACTTCTTGCGAAGTTACTAGTGATGTGCTCCGTGAGGCGGTGCACTTGGTGGGTACAAGAGTGTCTGGCACGAAAACCAAACTGCTCAGGCGGAAATAAATTTTTGTCATCAATGACAGACTTGAGACGGTTCAAAAGGATCCGCTCGTAAAGTTTTCCTAAGGTGTTTAATAGACTTATCGGGCGATAGCTATCGGGAAGCGAAGCTTTTTTGCCGGGCTTACGAATACCTATCACTATAGCTTTTTTCCAGGCGGCTGGAAAATAGCAATGGGCTATGGCTACATTGAAGATGCAGACCAAAAGAGCTATGATGTGATCAGGAAGAAGTTTGAGTACTTCATTCCTGATACCATCTGGACCAGGTGACTTCTTAGGCTTAAGGCCTTTGATGACTGAACAGACCTCATCAGGCGTGACCGGGGTGAGGTTATCCGCGGGGGGTATCGAATTTAAGTCCTGTACCGAGGACTCGATATCGTTGATATGAGCATAGTTTACATTGTCGCAGTTCGGGGAGCACTGACTCTCCAGACTGTCGGCAAGGCATTCCGCTTTATCTACGCTATCGAACGCGAGCGGGAGGCCAGGCCCTCTTTCGAGGGCTGGCATCGATCCGGAGCCATCTAACTTGAGAGAGCGGGCGAGTTTCCAGTAGGCCAAGTGAGACGGCGTAAGGCCCTCTACTAGGTTATCCCACTGGTGACCTCTGAACTCGGCGATGCGAGCTCTGACCTCTCTCTGAAGTCTACGTAACCTACGGGTATTATCCACGGTCGGATAAGAGTCATGTGCACGTGTCGCTGCGTTCTTTTCCGTGATCAACGCTCGCACGTCGGCAGGGAGTACAAAGCGGCGATCGTTCGCCGCTTGCACCTCTCTGGATGCCTCCCTGACACCGGTTTGAAGATAGTCAACCAAGGAATCGATCGCTAGGTCGGCGTCCGCTATTGACCCCAATTCGTCCGGGATCCTATCTAAACTCGAAGGAGATTCGTTATTTGAAAGATAACGATTTAATATCGCGTAATCAACTACTTTGACTGTAGGAGGGCTCGTGTCAAAGTGTTGACCTAGTTGCATAATCACCGGACGGTGATCCGAGTCTAGTTCGTGTACGACTTCTATAAGACGTAACCGAAGCGAGACTCCTTTCAGAAGAGCAATATCAAGTACTGTCGGACGACAGTTATCTTGAAAATGTGTAGGTTCAAGCGGCGCTATGACGTCAAAATTGAGCACATCGCACAACAGATCGAGTATTATCCCGTTAGGGGTGTTACGCGTACTGTTGAACAGAGTGTGCCCACTATTGAGGTCACCCGCTATTATTACAGATTGCCCGAGTGAAAGTAGCGCCTCCAGATCGGACCGAAGGAGTCTTTTACTCGGGGAGAGATATGCAGACACAAGTATGATTGACGGATGGCCAGTCATACCTATTCTACAAACGGACACTTCCATATTGGTAAGTGTAGGAGGATCTACTGGCATACAGTAGAGGGAACGCTTATAATAAATGAGAGTGCCACCGCCTCGGGTGACACGGTCATTCCTAACTATGCTATAGTTCGCGAATCTCGGATCGCGCTTGCTGGGCTTTAGAAGTGTTTCTTGTACGAGAAACACATCTATTTCCCTTTCACTAAGAAACCTAGCTACTAAATCGCGTTGGGGATATAAATTCCGCGCGTTAAAAAATGAAACGTTTAAACTTTTCGGTTTAATACGAGTCATTTTGATATTGGTATTTTTGTATTGTGGCCCTGGTCAGACGTTGTAACGTCGACGCGAGGGCCGGGAAGTGCCTAATGGCCCCGACTGGGCCGAGCTCGGAGATGCACTGGTCGAAATCCAGTACTTCTTGAACGTCGTGCTCCAGGAGGAGCATCGCCATATAGTCCAAGTTGAAGCTGGGACTATAGGCCGCGGGGCCCTGAGCCTTCGGAGGCTGCGGGCGGGGTCGGGTAGGGGGGGGGCCCCACGCCGCCTGAGGGGCACGCGCGGGTTGCGGGGCTGCGCGGGGTGCCAGAGGGGCACGCGCGGGTTGCGGGGCCGCGCGGGGTGCCTGAGGGGCACGCGCGGGTTGCGGGGCCGCGCGGGGCGCGGGAGCGGGAGCCACCGGAGCGCGGGAAACGCTCGGGAGGCTCGGGAAGTCCTCTGGTGTAAGCAGAGGCTTCGGCCGAGGGGCTGGAACGCGGGATGCCCTCTGTGGGGCAAAATTCCTAGCCTGTCGTGACTTCCTCGTCTTGGGAGCCCGAGGACACCCACGATAGTTCGCGGGGTGTCCAGACTCCCCGCAGAGCACGCAACTCGGGGGAGTCGAAGAGTCGCGGGTGCGCGTACACTCTTTCGTGGCGTGGTCCCCGAGGCACTTCACGCATCGCGGACGAAGATGGCAATTACGGGCAGAGTGCCCGTAAAGCTGACAATTGTGGCACTGGGCCGGTATTTGGTTTTTATAAGGGGGCTCCACAGATATGCCGGAGAGCCCGCAAACCATCCTAGCATTAAAAATGGCCTTGCCCGCGGGGGTCTTATCTAAAAATACTAAGACCAACTCTAATTGTGTTTTGTCGTGACGGTACATCCGGTGTACCTCTCTAACTGGGTATTGTTGCGCGATGAGGTCAAATTTGACCTCATCTTCAGTTAACTCGACCGGGACGCGGCGGATCACTACTCTGAGGAGACGGTCCTCCTCGAGCGCGTAGGAATAATAACCTAGCTTCTCCTCTCGGAGGAGTGCGGTAAGATCACGATGATCTTTCGGGGACGCAACCTGTACTTGAATGCCCGTCGCGACGTTACGGGCTTTAAGGTAATGGACTTTTCTGTCCGTAAGTTTCTTTGAAATTCTCATCCAGGCCGATTTATCCTGGATGATAACGGGGGGCGGCGGGCGCGGTTTTTTCCCGGCGACGGTAGCGGGGGCCGCGGCGGCCTTAGGAACGGCGACGCGCGCGTTATCCTGGGCCACGAATTTGGCCGCAGGCTGCGAGTCCGCGTCATTAGTTGGCGAGTTAGGCCGAGAATGCTTTCTCGACCTAACATTTGAGACGACGGTGAAGCCGTCGTTCTCTACGGTCTGTACCGGGACCGTCTCCGTTATCTCCATGTCGGGAGATGCGTCTGGGCTCGCGGGTGACTCTAAAAATACCGCTCCGAGCGGCTCAAAACTATTATTCGTGATAATATTATTATTAATGTTAGTAATTGGCGAGCGCGACCTAGCACGCGTGTTAATTGCCGCGGGGCATGTCTCCGCCGAGGGGCGGGGGGTCGGTAATACCGAGCGCGAGCGGGCACGCGGGGGTACACCGGCGCGCGGGGAAACCGGTCTGCGCACGCGCGGCGCAGCTGCGCTCTGTGGCGCCAACGTGATGTAATTCGCGGCGGGTGGACCTAGCTCTACCGGTGTTTGCACCGGCGCCTGTCGAACGCGTGGGAATTTTTTCTTATAGCGGCTAAGTAATTCTGGCTCATGTTGATGCACGAAAGCTCTCAACCGCCGGAGCTCTGCTTCATGAGAAAGTGCCATCACGGTGGCGTTGGGAGGTCTTGGGTTCATATTTATATAAATAAATATATAATAAAAAATATAATAAATCTACTCGCGAGGAGGATAAACCTCCCTGCCAGAGTGGCAGGGGGGCGCGCCAAAATATATTTAACGGACTTTCCCGAGTCCGGCAAGTGACCTGCGAGTCAAAGTGCAATGACAAGCAGGATGAGAACCTAACTGGCCTACTGGGAGTCCCTAGCAAGCCCGAGGCAGAGAACACAGTTCGGTAAACCAAACTGTGCCCAAACAGGCACTCGGGGATGGAGTGAGGGGATAGGTAGGTGGGAGGGAGACACTCAGGGCTTGATTATGACTCTATCAAGGACCAAGATTCCTGAGTCCGTCCAAGAACTATCGTTTGCCTCTGAAGGAGGCAACCGAGGGGCGCTTGGGTCACGCACCCACTTGCCTTACGTTGGCACCGAAAGGTTTCCAGCAAGTGACCACAAAACCGTGGTTTTTCACGAAGCACAAAACACGCGAGTCGCACTTAAAAGTACGCTTTACGGAGTTCGCACTGAAAAGTACGTTTGGTAATTGCAGTACTGTGTGACGAATATACAAAAAACTTGTATACGCGTGACACAATAGATCGCAAAATGACCGTTACAGATTACGATAACAAGCAGCGCGCGAACACGTCTACTCGCTAAGGCAACCAATATCGGACTTCCAATCACACTCTCCACAAATATCGTTACTTATTTCTTATGCGTCCGCGGAAAGTGCAGACTCACGCCCTCTGTCGGTGTATTTTAATAAACGTTCATTACAATATTAAGAAATCAATTACATAATTTTAGAATTCACTTTCGCATATTCCTCGAGTTTATTTAAATCTTTTGATTAAGAATTGTCATTGTCATTGTCAAATCAGCTTGACTGATTTGATTATATACTATATTATTATATTTTAGTGTATATAATGAAATCTTGACTGCACTGAAAGGTAAATTATATCAAAAGCTACAGTCAGCTTAAAACAACCTTATTGTTATACATTTGAGGATGAAAAACAGTAATTAGCCAGGTCGGCGCCACACCTATTTCTACCGCAAGATACCTTATAATTAATTTATCTCAAACTGCGAGCCTTTTTAAGGTTGTTTATAAATATCTATAGGTATCAGGTTGTTTGCACGTCTATTTGTTTTTATAGCATAAAAAGTAGACACATTTTAGATGGTAAAACGGCAGGCTGCATAGTTATAACTAAACCTATAGCCAGAATTTGAAAGCAAACTTCAGGATCGATTCAATTACGGATATTTAGGTACACTGATGTGGCGTCGCGTCGTCTAGTTAAAATAAAAATAAAAACTTTTTTTTATCGCTATATGTTTGGCGTAGTGGCCGCAATCTCACCTTATGTTAAGTGACGATGTGGCCCAAGATGATAACACACTAAACATAGTGCAAGACTGGCTCTCAAGTGCAGCTGCTGGAACACACCTATTGGGGTTTTCTACTTGAGGGTGGTAGCTAGCCAGGCGGGCATTAGAAAAATCCCTACCACCATGCTATGGTTTCCTCACGATGTTTTCCTTCAACGAAAGTTCAGGCTCATTGCAGGGATTCAAACTCACGTCAATTGACGCGAAGTCGTACACGCTACCACTAAGCCATCATTGCTTCCAAGTTGCAATCTCATACAGACGTCCAGAGTAACTTCTACGGCTGCTCTAAATCGCGACTGGGTGCGGAACCGACGCAATATACTGAAGAATGCTCAGGCCAAGTTTGTCCTGTTCCCCCCAGTGCCACAGGAAGATATGGAGGATTTGGGATTCGCGCCACCACCGGGAATTAAACGTCCGAGGTAAGTTTGGAAAAACTTGTTCCTTTAAAACGACGCACTGAGGGCGTGTCGTAGTATCAAATGTTGATTTATGTACTCGTATGTCTGTGCCAGGGGAATTCCCGACACATCTAAAAAACTGAAATGCTGGGAGCAATGGGCGCTAATAACAAGTTTTTGCTCCGGTTCGGAAACATTATAGGTCCGAGGCCGAAAGGTCTAAGTAAATGTCCAAGGTACTGTAAAACTTCGGAACAATGTCTTACGTCTACCATTGTCTTCATCAACCCTTGTGTCCAAGACTGTAATGTGATAGTGACCAGTAAGCCAACGCATTACTGTTCATTTTTTTATGGAAGTAGCCTATTTTTCTTTTATATTAGGTAAGACACAAACATCAACCGCCCACGCAGGTGATAAATTCCATTGACAGTTATCGCTATCGTTTCTACACAAATGCCTTTTTACGCCTCGTTTGAATGACTCAGTACCGTAGAGGGAGGAATTTTGCTGGCCCGGAGGCGATTCCATATATTCACAGTATGGCAAACTCTAACATTGCTTTCTTTGGAAAAAAAAATGTTGTGTGGTTTTATGAAACCACGATGCAAGTGAAACTCTTTTTCGGTTTATATGCTTAATTATTGAAATATGGGAATGATAATGGGAAATCAATAGTTGACAAAATATTCAATTATAAAATTTAATTTCAATTTGCGTATTAGAGTATGGAATACATAATTAATACAATAATTTAGATGATAGACGCATATTAAAAACTATGAGCAATTTTTATTTAAATAATTGAATCGGTGTCAACTTCAATTATTATTCTATCAATAACTTCATCTTCGCCTCGAGTCTCACAGTTCCCTACTCCACGGCCAGCTGTAATGCAACATGCGATAGACGAACGAAAAAATGAGTCAATAGAAGAATAGTTTCACTTTAAAAACGATTTTATTGAGTAAGGTCACTAATGATGCATGTGGTAGTGGCCTTAAGCACCGAGAAATGTATTAATCCTTAATTATAAATGAAATGTAGTATATAGGCTACTGACCATCCATTTTAATTAATAAATAGCAACGCGAATACTGCTGCCTTGTAATATAAATAGGTATGATATTGCGCAGTTTCTCACAGCTTAAGTACACTTAAGCTTAAGTATTAGTTCTCAGGTTATGTTGTACTTGTAGGGTATACTTAAGGATAAGGGTGCGCGGCGGTGCAGATATAGGCGATTTAGCTGTGGAACTGTTCACGGACGTATGCCCACTCACCTGTAACCTGTTCTTCGAACTTGTACGCGGCGACGGAGTCGGCTACGGTTACGTGGGCACTTCATTCTTCAGGTACTAATAGCTTGTAATAAGTGATACGCCAGCGGATTGCAAAAGTGCCTAATATTGATGTCGCAGGTATGAGCTGATGTTTGAGCTATCTTTTTGTTATCCTTTAACCGAAAATTCTCCGTATTATTACAATGTTAGTAACGGAATTAAAAAATATACATATGTGCAGCAGTTCACACGAGTCAGAAGAGATACCTTCAGAAAAAAAAACTGTTCTTTAAAAAAGCTTTTTAAAGATCCTAAATCAGCGGGATTCGAACTATCGACCACTCGTGCGTACTGCGTATGAAGTCTTATCGTCTCACACCACTAGGCCAATCCGACGACGATCACTCTAATGAAAATCGCGACTTGCATTAACTGTGCATAATGTAAATGTATTCTATCTCATTCTTTTGTAGGCTAAATCTTATAGATGTATAAGGTTGTCTCTTTTTACTGACGCTTTTTCGTTTCATCGAGTTTGAAATCAGAACGGTGCTAAAGAAGTTTTCACTTCAAAAATACACCTCATTTCGTTCTTACTCTTAAATAATATGTACAAATATTATAAATCTCAAGAGTTTTTACAGCTTGCTCCTTGAGAATCGATTTTTATATATAGCTGTACGTAAATTAGCCGGGGAGCAAAAAAAAAAAAAAGGCAATTTTTAACAAAAAATAAAACAACTTCAATTATTATGAGGAGTTCCTCGGTGTATCTTCGAAGTCAAGGTCCAATGCCAATGAAAAAAGAATCATCTAAACTGGTTCATCGACAAAGAAGTTATGCCTGAACATTGTAATATATTAATACGTGTAAAATATATTAATAATGACATTTATGATATAAATGTGATGTCACAACATATGAATATGTTAATATTCACTGGGTCGTCATGGTTTATTTAAGTTTTTTTTTTCATTTTCTATAAAACCTTAAAATTGATAAAGGAAATATAAATAAAGACATTGTCAAAGAAAATGTCATAAAATTATGATCAAACTTGTTTGGTGTATGACTGGTTTTTTTACTAGTATACTGTTATTTCTATTATTAATTAACATTAAAATGATCGATCTGAGAATACTGGTTACGAAGAACTTCACCGAACCCCGCACTTGAAGCAATATGCTCGTCTCCGATACTGGTATTATTGGGAACAATGCGATTCTACTTAAAATCGTTAGTCCAGATGGGCAGATGTTCACTGCATATTTCTCGGAGGATACTCTTATAGAAGAAATTAAGAATAGGGCCGTAGATTTCTTCTTTCCGAATGGTGAGACGAGTTCGAGTAGGTACAAGATAGTTCGCGTTTCTGACACGAGTACTCTGCATGATTTTCTTACCCTCTCCCAAGAGCAAGTGGTGATGCACGAAGAACTGTTGTTAGTGGAAAGACGTATTCCTGAAGCCGGGACGTTATGGGATCTCGGTGCCGTCCGCGCACCGCAACAAGGCACTATCGCGGCTGCCACTGCTTCGTTGCCAGCTCCACAGAGTACAGTGAGACAGCCGAATCTCCAGTCGCTGTTGTCAACCAACGAATTGTCGTATGAGCTAAAGAAAATTTTGATTTCCCTTATTGAAGCTGGTGCACGACTTGCCGCCTCCGGCAGGAACTACGAAATGACTTTAGCACAATTATCAGCTGCACTAGACGAACCAAGAAGATCCCAACCGCCAGTCATTGAAGTAATAACACCTGAGGTTATTGCCGCACGGTTCAATTCAGAGGCGCAATCCAGTTCTGAGGAGCCGGCCCCTACAGTAAAGTCTGACAGCGAAGACCTTTATAGACGTCTGGAGCATTTGCAAAGGTTTCTCGAGAAGTTTCAAGCTTGGAGGACTAGAATAGCTGAGCCACCCAACCCTGAGGCGATTGCCGCTTTGAAAGATTTGGGATTCGCCCAGGAGGATGCTGATAAAGCTCTCCGCTGTACTGGGTGTAACGTACCGGCTGCTGCGTCCTGGTTGATAGGCGAGAGGGGTTCGAGTCTCTTTGAGCTTGTAAACGGATTGCCTGACGGATATATTCTAGAAACATTGTTGAAGCAGCCTCAAATACAACGTGGCTTATTGAACACGAGGATGTTGATTGCTTTCATCGCGATGGTTGGACAGACTGCTAGTGCGTCCTTGTGGTTAAATTCTCCACACGGTAGTCCCCTACTCTCGCAGATATCTAGAACCTACCACGCTGAGAAGTATTGTTTGGCTGTGAACCAGTTTTCTGAGGAGAGACGGGGACAGTCTTCGAACCCGTCGACTTCCCGCCAGAGCGATTAATTCAAACTTTATCAGATTTTGGTTGTATTGCTTCGGGCGTACAAAATTGATTTCATATTAGAATTATATTAAACTTTAACAGAATTTTATTTTTAAATAAATACCTAATATACGAGACAGTACATGTAAATAGCTCTTGGCACTGTAGTTGAACCGAAATGTTGTTTTTTCGATTTACGTATTTATTGAACATGTATTTAACTGTTGTTTTAATTTGTCTTCTGTTTTTTTTTTCATTAATTCAAGCTTATACTTAATTTGGTATCAAATGATCTACAGTGTAATATGATCTCTCTTGGATATACAAAGTTATAGGTTTTTTTTATTAAAACACAAAGTTACAACACTGTAGCTAATTGCAACATCCATATTTCTGTAGCCGCAGCCGGCCTGCATAATTAATGTTTTAACCACACCTTTAACGTAAGGATCCGATGTTATAGGAAGGGAGGATAACACTGTTGGGAGACGTTTCATATGAATTTTAGTGATGTATAATTACTCAATAATAATTAATAATTCTTCCATTGGATAATGCTGTAATTGTATACTTTCGTTATATTGTGAATACAGTTAAAATACAGAATACATCTAGTAATAGAAAATAGAATAAATACACTACGTAGTAGGACTAGGAGCACGGACACGATAAAGGACAGTACAGTAATGAATTTCCGCTAGGAGAACTAGTGTTCTGTGCAGGGTTACCAACTCGTAAAAAAATAGCCCTAACATCAAAATAAAATAACCCTAAATGCAATATTCGAAAGCCACAAAAAACACTGTATTGTGTATCTACTCAAAAGTATTGTTTAAATGAGTTTCCCGTTTTATTAAGGTATTAAAACTATAAAGATAATAGGTAGTTATAAATATAGAGGTATACAAAGGTAATAGGGAAACTCTCCTATTACTAACTTGACCACAGACTAACAGTACTATTGCTTTTCTTACTCGTTTTGGTCAAACTACCGATGCATGAAATCGAGTTATTATGCTAAGAGTGATAGTTTCATTCAACGTGCCGCTCAAAGTTGAAGCCAAAACCACAAAGTACATTATATACTGAAATAGAGTTATGACTCTTTTTCATTGCAGCGCCTCTAGTAAAATTTGCTGGAACTAATAATACCAAAGGTATATATATATATATATGAATGTATACTGCGCAGGCTGTATTTATGTATAGAAAGCTATATTTTTATAGAAAATAATATTTTTATAATTAATGTAAATGTGCTTATTCTATTCTAAAATTAACACATTTACTTCTTAAGTGGCAAGAATATAAAATAAAAAAACAAATTAAATTATTTACTTTTATTTCTTTATTTATAAATTTCCACTTTTAATCGTATCATTTACAATTTATTACGTTTTTTTATTCTATTTACATCTGGCACCAATTACAAATAAAAATCGACAACTTATATCTAGCAAAGCAGTTAGATGTACAAAACTCAGTTTCACACACACAAATCAAAATTCAAGTATAAGCATGGGTCAAAGTTTATAAGAGGTTTCGGAGTCCAGGGGTAGGTTATTTTTAGTGAGAAAAGCAAGAAACAGCAGCAGAATATCACTTTCACGTAATGCCAGGCCAGGGCCATCGGCCAGGGCGGCCGATGAACCTTGGGCAAAACAACAGCACCACGTGGTCCACCAGAGCGACCGATGAACCCTGGGCAAGATAAAGGCGCCACGTGGTCAACCAGGGCGGCCGATGAACCCTCAGTAGTAGAACGACGCCACGTGGTCCACCAGGGCGGCCGATGAACACTTGGCAAGAGAACGGCGCCACGTGGTCCACCAGGGAGGCCGATGAACCCTGTGCAAGACAACGGCACCACGTGGTCCACCAGGGCGGCCTTTTAACCCTTGAACTGAAGGTGATGAAAGAAAATCGATTAAAGTTAATTAAATTAAAAATAGCCATGAACACTTTTTGATAGGCAAGTTATAATAGGCATATTTGTTTATAAATTATATTTGATAAAAAATACGTCTCATGTGGTTATCAGATGGGTGAAGTCGATCTTCTCCGTCTCTTAGATCAAGATTAATATCAGGGTTACAACGCACAAAATTATTCCCAATATTATTACAGATATTTAACAATAATCCCTATAAATACGAATAAAATATTTGTTTCTTGACTGTGTTCTTCTATTAAATCTGCGAGTATGGTTCATCTATACACCGAACGTAGAGTAGTAGTAGTCTTCACCAATAAAAGAGCTGAGATCTAACGGATGCTAATTAGTTGTAGGGAATATACATTCTTCAAATAATTTGTTACTTTCTTTGATATGGGATTTCTTACTTGGCAAATCTTAATTGTCTAAATTTCAAGTCGTAATCGTTTTTGACTCATGGCGGGGTCGAAGGTAACTCGAAATGTTTCGTGTCGCCCGTTCCGAACTTTGTTGACACACTACCATGTCTAGATTTAGGGCTGATTTTATTATGTAGGGCTTAATAGCAAACACGGAACTTTAATTCAGATAAAATACATTGAACAAAATTATACTGTGAAGTTATGTATCATGTTTTTTAAACTTTTGGTTGGTTTAATCTTAAGTGGGACTTCTCCTTCTTCTTGATACGGCGCCGCAAAACGAACTTGCCAGTGTCAATATGTTTAAGTCTTCGTAGTATTTTTTAACATTCAAAGTTCATGATGAAGTTAGACATCAATGATAATAATGTAAACTCATTATACATACTGATTTTTATTTTTGTGTAAAAATATTTTAACATTGAATTAATACTACTCAATTCTTCTTCTTTTTCTTGATTTGGTGCCGCAAAAAGCACTTGCCAGTGTCAGTGTAAGTCTTCGTAATATTTTTAAAACATTCAAAGTTGATCTAACAAGATGGTGGCTCCCTTGTTAGAACTATCTAGGGAGTTTTTGTGTCATCTCAAAATGTATGTTTCTAATTTATAATCCACGTCACGAATGCAAAATAACCAACCCAAATCACGCAAAATGCCACAAATATGACATATTATAGGGTCAGAGAAGCTAAGTTAATGAATTCTAGATTCTAAGTTAATAATTTTAGATCGCATCCTAAATTGATTTTTGAACTATGTGCTTAGTGGATGTTTTGTTTCAGCCAGAGGAAACCCCGTGACATCCAGAAACCTTAAATGCTGAAGAGAAAAGGCGCCTATGTCAACTGTTAGGGTTACGGGGGTACGGGTTTAGGGGAAAACGTACATCTGAGGCTGTCTCAAGACCATCAAATAAACTTACTTGCCGTCTTTTTACAGAAAAGTTCCACATTTATATTGGAGTGGCGGTGACGTGGTCTTTGATAACGGATTCGGATGTTACGCGCAACGTGGTCGTCTCAGGCCTATAGGGGCTGAAAACTACCATTACCCACATTCAATGCCAGGTAATTATAGCCATTCGTCGCTTCGTAAGCAAGAATATCTCATAAATTACAGGAGAGTTTAAATACGTTACATTAATTGTAGCTGTTGACTTGGCAAGGCTACAGGGAAAGATCTCATAAAAAAATATTGTCTATTATAAAAAGTAGAATACGTTTATTAGTGTCATTGAGGGAGGATTATGCTCTTAAATAAACCTCATCTACCTAGATCGAAACTGTAGCACAGAAAAAGCTATGCTTAGGTTTGAGTCGCTACGCTGGAAGGTTTTTTTTTTCGTACTGACTATACTGTTAGCCTAAGGAGCCCTGGAGCCTTTGCGGTTTTGACAGCTTCACCGGGCTTGAGGGAGAGAGCTTAAGGCACTCAGCCTCGAAAGTGTTGCAACAATTCCGAGGGTGCCAAAGTGGCCGAACCTCGGCTCGGACTGTTGCGTGTATGCAAAGAAGTCGCGATCTGGCTAATTCCCTATCATTCGATATAAATTTACTATACATATATACATGTTTCTTCCCCCTGGGAGGAGGGAAGGAACATGTGTGTGTGTATTTAGTAATCTGAAATTTTTGTGTAACTAACAAGGCAAAAAAAGAAAAAAAAAGATCTCTTACAGAACCTATGTACCTATGTGTTATGCATGTGTGTATAATGCAGGGTCATGTGTGGCTGTGAAAGCTAGTGAATGTAGAGTCACTGTATCGCGCGAGCGGCTGCTTGGCTCAAGGGCTCTATACCGATGGATCGGACCTATGCTGGAAGGCGGACGCGGCGAGTGTACGGGAGAGAAGGGTCCGTCCCCGGTTTGAGTGGGCACGTATTGTCGCTGGCACCGGGCAACGCGTTCACGACCGTACACTGTTCACCCATGTAGATATCTATACTAATATATTAGAGCTGAAGAGATTTTCTATTTCCTTGTTTAAACACGCTAATCTCTGGAACTATCAATCGGATTCGAAAAATTAATTTTGAAGTGAAACTACTTATGCGACTTCCAACACGTTAAACGTTTAACGCACATTATCGGTCTCTTCTCTTTGTGTGAGCCAGAGCGAGAGAGCAAATGTCGGTGTGTATGTATATTGCACACTGTTTAAATAAAATATCTTTTAAAATGAAGTTTCACTTCTATCTTGTGTGAATCGCACACCTTTTTTTTGTATATAATAGCCAATTTCATGAGGAATAGTATAGGTTATATAACTTCACGCTACGACCCTAAGTAGTGGAGCAGGGAGTATGAACGTCAAGCAATCTGTCAAGCTGTAGGCAAATACGGGAAGTGGAACAGAGCAGGACTACACGGGCGCGTTTGTCTAATAAATTTAAATACGGGTGAAACCGTGGAGCACAGCTAGTTAACTTATATATTGTATTTCAGGGCTAATGTCTATGCGTATGACGCGAGATAACGAGATGTGCGGTATCTTCAACATCACGTTCAAGCCGTTACCGCAGTTCGATCTTCACAACGTCGTATTCGGTAGAGTTAGTATCAACATCTACAGTCAGTATATGATGTATAACATCGAGCGTGACTATCTTCACTACAATAAAACCAGTGATTTAGCAAACAACTTCATAGTGTAGACATTTTGTTTTAATGTGCGCGCGCATTGTAAAATTTCATCATTTTTCATAACGAGCTTAAAGAAAAGTGAGAAGTTGTGTTCCCGCGGTTAGTCGGGTTTCCAGTGCTCCTTGGGTTTAAGGTCGGCAACGCGCTAGTGATACCTATGGTATTACAAGCGTCCATAGGCTGCGGTAGCTGCTTACCATCAGGCGGGCCGTTCACTGGCAGATAGTTGATATTACAGGGCAAACCTTAGGCTACTTTGATTTTAGAAAAATAATTAAGGTTCCGCACAAAAATTAAAACCTTTTTGTTAGTCCACGCGAGCGGAACCGCGGGCACAGCTAATAGTATCAAATAAGAAAAACGTTAATAAAAGAATTCGCCAGAGAGATCCACCCGTAATATCACATTTCTCTCGCAGCATGCCGTCTATGACCTCCATGACCCTAGGCTAAATTCGCCCCTGTGTTTATTTTATTGTTTTTTTTTCAGATTATAAGGCCGTGCAAAACGTACGAAAGTATTCGAGAATTCGGCAATCCCTTGAGTTCATACCCGGTTGTAGAGATTACCGAGACCAGGCACCGTAACTTTGAGGACGGCCGCTGGAGGCGCGGTCTTCCAAACACCAAACTCCGAAGGAGCACCTGACTCCTTAAGCTTATTGCTACTGACTACGATGTTTTTGGAAACATAATTTGATAACCGTTTGCATTTTTGTGTCTTTATAAAACTTTGTGTATATAATTATTTTTGAATTAAATTTATTTCGTCATTTTGCATAGTACCTAGTTTTCGAACAAAATAATATATGTATCAAATTCAATTTTTCTGTCTTTTAGTACTATAATATGTGTTTATTATACATATACAACTTCCTATTGAATCACTCTATCTATTGCAGAAAACTGCATTAAAATATCTAAGCGAACAGACAGCGAAAGCGACTTCATTTTATACTATGTAAGGATACTACTACCATAAAGTTATTCAAATACACAAAAACAGCCAGCGTATAAAGAATAGCATATTTTCGAATCGTAAAAAAGTACTTAAAGCTTATTTCGCAAACGGATCCCTAAATCGAAAAATGGTCATCACACATTCGCAATATTTTTGAATGGCCTATCCACATTAGCCAGATTCACGAGGAATAGTATAGACTATCTAGTATTAGGCTACACCTCTCAGCTAGCCTTCAGTATTGATTTTTGTTAAGTCGGAAGAAACAGCGCTCTCAAACTTATTTATCTGCGTGCGCTGACGTAATTAATGGTTAGTGATACTTAAATAAAATGTTCTACAAAAATATTGCTCCTTAGTACATTACACAAAAATTCGGGATATTATGACTATTTCTTATACATAATCCACAATTCGTTATTTTGGGACAAAATTTATTGAAAATTGAAAAGTGATTTATGAGCATTATTATTAGGCATGGTATAATAATCATTACGAGTGAAAGTTAATTAATCATCAAGACAATTTTATGAAGATAAACTTTGCCCTTTGTAGTATGTTATTGGGACGTATAGTTTGTGAGATAATGTAAAATTAAAATAATTCAACACTCTGCTCGGCTCTATGACTATAGGTGCAGTGGCGCGAACGAGCCGTGTTAGTTGTTACGCATAACCCTGGCCGCCCGATAAAGATACTGTCCATACTAAAGAATTATAAATCATCAATCAGTGTTTTCTCTTAAATTGTATCCGGGTGAAACCGCGGGACACAGCTAGTACTAACATAATAAAGCTAAATATAAAAGATAAAAATATTTTTGTATATGATAGCCAGACTCATGAGAAATAGTATAGGCTATATAACTTCACGCTGCGGCCCTAAGGAGCGGAGCAGTAACTAAGAACGTCAAGCAATCTGGCAAGTATGGGAATTGGCATAAGGCATAACAGGAGATGAACGGGCGCAGGCGATATACCAGTCTATAGATAAATTGTATTTTTTTCTAATTCTCAGTTAATTACCTGTTTGCATGTAGTACCAATTCATAAATACGTAAATAAAATTAAATAAAAAAATAAAAATTAATTTTTAAATATTCTTATAATTTACGTGTCTCGTTACAAAACAGTGTGTATAGAAAATTTTAACAACACAATTCATAAGGTCAGTGCTTCATTGTCCCGCGTCCTGTTTTTTAAGTACTTGAATATTCGCCTGTAAAAAAATATTTCGATAAGTAATTATATAAGTTGTTTATATATCAATTTAGTAAGTAAAGTTATATAAGTAAGAGAAGTAGGACACAGAGAATCCTCTACTTGGGACAGTGGGAGGTACAGAAGATCGCATCAATTAAATGACCCGTCCGTAGACTACGGTAGCCGCTTACCAACAGATGAGCTGTACACGCTTCAGGGTTTGAACGGACGAACTATATTTGTGCCGGATGCCCGTCTCGTGACACCCGTACAAAAGTGGGGGTCAATATTGTACGGTCACCCACAATAAGCATTTATGTCTTCCGTCCTTTGAGTGGGGGCATTCTGTAATCCACGCGAACGGAACCGCGGGCACACATATTGTCAGCTAATTCTCTATCTATCTACAACGTTAACGTTAAAGCACAAGGAGATATATATATATATATATGATGCCATTTGCAAAAATTATTACTTTTGCCCCAACTGTTATTAAAAAAAGAGATCGAAGAGATCAGCGCGGCTGAGATTAGCTCAAATAAATTGAAAACAGGTGGAGCACAGCTAGTCGATAAATAAGAGTATGAAGATACCAGAGGGTGCGTGGGACATGGCCCCAGTCGTGCGGCACGAGCGCGACCGCCCGGCGCACCGCGTCCTCCGACACGGGGTGCTCGGAGAGCACTGTCGCGACGCGCACGTCGCTCGCCCGCGGCCACGGAGCCTCCCGCGCGTCGTCAACCACCAGCTCGAGCCTCATGGTCACCTCCCACACCGAGCGCAGCGGGACGTTCGCCACCTGACATTAACCACATATGGATCCTTATAATTTTTGAAGTGAAACTTCTTATGCGACTTCCAACACGTTAAACATACATTATCGGTCTCTCCTCTTTGTGTGAGCCAGAGCGAGAGAGTAATATATTATCGGTCTCTCCTCTTTGTGTGAGCCAGAGCGACAGAGCAAATGTCGGTGTGTGTATATATATTGCACACTGTTTAAATAAAATATAAAATATCTTTTAAAATGAAGTTTCACTTCTATCGTGTGTGGATCGCATATACACCAATTTTTTTATCGTTTTAGTTTTGACGTAGTGGCTACAATATCACGTGATGTAAGTGACGATGTAGCCCAAGATGATAACCGCTAAACCTAGTGTAAGACTGGCTCTCAAGTGCAGCTGCCGGAACACACCTATTGGTGCTTGGCGACAGATTTTCAACTTGAGGGTGGTAGCTAGCCAGCCGGACATTAGAAAAGCCCTACCACCATGCTATGGTTTCCACACGATGTTTTCGTTCACCGAAAGCTCAGGCTCATTCATTGCAGGGATTCGAACTCACGTCAATCGACACGAAGTCGTACACGCTACCACTGAGCCATCATTGCTATAAACATTCTAACCACCTTCAAATATGACTTCGGTTAACTAGTCTAAGTAATGTGTCATTTTTTTTAAAACGCAACGTCGTTAATTCCATTTTGGTTAAATAATCTCATGTGAAGCAGTCATAAAAACAAAACCGCGAAACTCCCTACGTCAAACGATTATAGCTTTTTGACTGTAACTGACTACACTGTTAGTCGAAAGGTCCCTGAAGCCTCAGATGGCTTTTACAGCTTCACCGGGCGTTAACGTTTATAGCCACCGACGGCCGGCTATAGACTAGCTAATTATTGATCGGTCTTGTTCATCTCCCGCGTCCCACAGACCATTAAGAGTGTCGCGTTTAGACCGGTCAAGCTAGTGTCATTGTTAACGGTCGATAGATTGTGAACAGACACAAAAAAAAACGAATTTATTTTTCTTGTTATGTTTTTCTATTTAAAAAACCCAATGCGAGTAATTATTGGATTGGATATAATATAGGGGTATAAAGATCTATTTATTATGATTATACTCTTGGGTAGTGAAATGCCGTTATAGTTCATGTAAAAAAAATATTTGAACTCCAAAATACAATTTAAAACAAACTCACTCACTCTTCAAATGTACCTATATGCAATATCACCCTCTAAGATCCTCTTATAGATGTCTTCTTGTATAACGCTTTTTGTTTTTACTTTGCTTTCCAAAATAGAACTGCCGTGGTTCGCAATACGGCTCGCTTATATACCAAAATAAGACGATCACGAAATCACTAGAAGGTACATGAACTTATAACATGTTGTAAACAACATACATCCTCGTTTTTAAAACGTTCTATTTTTAGACCAGATTTTTGGCAGTTCGAACGATAAGGCTATGTATATGTGTTACCTCGGACTTATGATATATCTAGACCTAGACGATTCCAGAGATTTTGAGATTGGTGATTATTTCCTATATTTACTCAGACCGTAACATAATAGTATACCTTAAGCGCTAATAGTCCATCGTCGGTGAGCGTGTACGCTAACCGAAGCCTCGCGTCGTGCATCGCGCGGCCCCAGCGCAGAGCGACGCGCGCCACCGCCCCGCAGCGACGCACGAGCGCAGGCACGTCGCCCGCTCGCTCGCACACGCACACCCGCCCCCGCTCCTGGCCCCATTCGCGCTCTCGCTCACGCACGCACAGGTACCGCATCGCCTCCGCGCCGAAACGGACGCACGCTGACGCCACAGGGTTCTTCCTATCTATAAATCAATCACATTTTTGACCACCGACGTAAACAGACGGGTATTATTAACCCCCGTTGCAAATAGTTTAATATATTGTGAATCTGTCTGTGGCATCGTAGCTCCCAAAGGGATGAACCAATTTTTATTTTTTACTTGAAAGTTTTTTTGATCGGGAGTGTTCTTGCCTATAATTCAAAAAATCTGAGTGCTTTATAACATCAGCTATCTGCCAGTGAAAGTCCCGTCAAAATCGGTCCAACCCTTTCGAAGATTACCCGGAACAATCAGAACAACAGACAAAAATAAAAAAATGGGCATGGCTGGTTGTTGTAGGTACCGTGTATATTTTCATATACATTTAGTAAAAATGAGTTATTTTGACATTACGAACAGACAGAAGTTCCTTATTAAAAAATATTAAATTCAAGTTTTATTCGAATTATAAAGAAAATAATTATTCGGGTATACATTTTTTATTATGATTTTTTACAGACAAAATCAAACTGCAATAATAATAACAGTCATCATGTAGACTATACATTAGACACAGTATAGCCATCATACATACATACTATACACTAAATTCTTACGCTTTTTTCCAAAAAACAAACAATTTAAAACATTTTTATCTGTTTGTTTGTTCCGGCTTATCTCCGAAGCGGTTGGACCGATTTTGACGGAACTTTCACTGACAGGATAGCTGATGTTATAAGGAGTAACATGGCTACTTTAATTTTAGAAAAATAATTAGGGATTACATTTGTAGGGTTTGTTTGTATTTGTAGAACATTGTATTGACGTATTACTTCGCGTCGATTGACGTGAGTCGAATCCCTGCAATGAGCCTGAGCTTTCGGTGAAGGAGAACATCGTGAGGAAACCATAGCATTGTCCATTTGTAATGCCCGCCAGGCTAGCTACCACGCTCAAGATGAAAATCTGTCGCCAAGCAGCAATACGTGTGTTCCGGCAGCTGCACTTGAGAGACGGTCTTCCACTAGGTTTAGCGTGTTATCATCTTGGGCCACATCGTCACTTAACATCAGGTGAGAATGTGACCACTACGCCAAACCTATAACGATAAAAAAATGCCGATACAGAAGTTAGGGTGTGTTATTTTTTCCAACTTAATAAAAATCAATATTTAAGGCTAGCAGAGGGGTGTAGCCTAATGCTAGATAGCTTATACTATTCCTCCTGAATTTGGCTATCATAAACATAATTAATTTTTCGAATTCGTCTGGTTCTTCCAGAGATTAGCGTGTTTAATAACAAACAAACGAAAAAACTCTTCTACTTTAATTTATTATAGTATAGATAAGTATTACCGTATATCGCGATCTCGACGCCAAGCTCTTCGACGGGCGTGTCTGCGCGCACGTACGTCCGCGCCGCGTTCCCGTGCCGGTGTGCGAGACGCACGCGCAGACGGACGCGCGCATGTACCAGCAGGAACGACCACACGTCCCCTATCGACGTCTCCCATTCGCACTCGCGACTCCTGCGCACGCATTATCCTGTCATTCTCGAAACTTCTTATCTATATCTATAGGCACGTTTACTAGAGAGTAAAATTGAGAGCTACGCGCGCTACTTGTGAGGAAGTACGAAATGATGAAGTTAGCCATCAATGATAATAATGTAAAATTATTATACTGACTTTTATATTTGTTTAAAAATAATTTAACATTGAATTAAAATTACTCAATTCTTCTTATTAATTTGGCGCCGCAAAAAGCACTTGCCAGTGTCAGTGTAAGTCTTTTTTAAACATCTCGAAGTCATATGCCACCTCTCCCCACTTCTTTGTACCAGGTCGTATAAACCTCTAAATCCGATCCCGACTCTATCCACTTAATATAACAATACTAGATGTTCCCCATCTACCAACGCACCCATATATAGCCTATAATTCTCACTTCTAGTACTTGCCTACAGCTTGTCAGATTCCTTAACATTTATGTTTACTACTCGGCTCCTTTGAGTCATAGTATGAAGTTATATAGGTTCCTTACTCAATAAATATGTTGAAAAAGGTAGAATTTATCAAACCCATCTGGTAGTTTCAGAGGTTAACACGGTCAAACAAACAAACAATTTGTTGAGCTTTATAATATTAGTAATGTAGTATAGATTAGATTACTTACCCCATGAACGGCAGCATGTCAATTTTAGCAACGACGTTAGCACTGGATTCACAATCGGTGATCAAGTTTCTCGAACTCAACTCATTCACTAGCTCCGGGTGCCAGTTCACGCAGCCTCTACTTCTCACACTGGATCCTGACGTTTGCTGAGAATCTAAAGCTATATTTCTGTCATTACGCGCCTCGTTAAGATTCTTGCTGCTCGTACAGGAGCTGATGACATTAAAACTTCTAACCTCATCCACATCAGACTGTGGTTCTGTTTTTGGTTCTAAGGTAGATGTGATGGATTTGGGTTCGTTTAAAACCTCTATTATTTTTTCTTTAAGTTTATTTTCATCTATATTATACTCTGTTATCAATTGCTGTACAGTTATCGTTGTACCAGTTTTATTGACATTTGATTTTCTCGGTGATCTTTTCTTGTTTTCGCCAAACGTTTCATCAATTTTGATACTTTCATCTTCTGATTTTATATCCATTTCGACATCTTTGTCTTGAATATAGGATTTATTTTTCTGGGACTTGGCTCGTTCGGGAGAACCTTGTTGCATATCAACTACAGTTTCTATAACGTTTGGACTATTTGATAGTTTCTGCATTTTCTTCATTGGTTTTGGGGTGATATCTAAATTTACAATGGGTTGTTTCTGTCTGTTTCTTTTCGTAGGACTGTAGCTTCTTTTCTTTGTTTTACAATGCTTCCTGAGCTGTTCTGGCTCATCATCATGTGATGTTGTATCAGTGTCCATTTTTTCTGGTATCATAGATTCATGTTCTTCTGTCTTGTAAACAACTTTTACAGGGGATTTTTTCTTATGTAATTCATCTTTTGAATCAATGTCTACATCGAAGGCGCTACGTGTTAGTGCATCATCTACCAAAGTAAGCGATGAACTGGCTTCTAGTAATTCTTTGTTCCCTTTCATAATTATTACTGTATTGACATCCATATCTTTAACTTCAGTCATTTTGGCGTCTATTGATTGGTCTATGGAAAATCGTTTGCTCAAGTTCGATACGACGCTTTGCGTGTCCCCGTTCTTCTCGAAGCAAGCATCACCCGATGGTTGAACCAATCGTGTCAACGGCACATGGTTCTCTACATTGTAGTGTACCGAAACTCGTTCCACTTCGAATGACTTTTCGTGTACAGAAATCTGTACGGAATCACTTCGCTCCGATCCATACAATGTTTCATTGGATTTAATAGGATTATACTTGTGCGCTTCACACTGGTTCACGGGTTCAAGGAGTACATTGTTCAGTGGATTATAATGATCGAAAAGTAAAACTCTCTCTGGTACAGTTTGCTCCTGTTTAACTGATTTTTGGTAGACATTCTGTTTGAAATGAGAAGCACTCACTAATTCCGTATCTAGTGATTTATCAGATACACTCATTCTAATTAGTTTTTTTGGACTTTTGTGCTCATTCGACATCACTTCGTTGCATAACTCTGCGACTTCATCCGCCAATATTTGTTTACCAATATCATAAACGGATGCCGGGTTCGAATATAGCTCAGTGCAAACGTCAATTTGACTGGATGTAATTAAGTTTGCTTGTATTTGAGTGCTGCAAGTAGATGGTATGTCTTTTAAGTTTTTGCCTAATTCCGAGGCTTCGAACGGAACGGTATCGGCTGTGGGCTTTACTAGATCATGCATAAGTTCTTTTATTTCATCTGGGACATCTTTCAAGTAACTCGGGATGACTTTGGCTTTGCTCTCTTTCATGTATGAAATTTCCCCGAATGCAGTTTTCTTTAATGGAGATGCTTTATCCGATTGAATACTCGTCTCACTATCCGTGTCGTCTTCAAATTCCAATGTTTTTACGACTTCTTTGCTCATTCGTATATTTTTCTTTTGAGGTAATGTATCCGGTGACTGTATTACAGTGTTTTCGAAATTTTCATTATCCTCAAGGTCAGTTATGTTATTTAAAAAGTCTTCACTACTACTAACTGGATGCCTTTCCCGTAAGAAGCTAATTCTTCTAGGTTCATTAATTTTATTTTCTAAAGCAATATGTCCTTTAACCATAACGGGTTCCGGATTTACATCATCTTCCTCGATATAATCAGATTCTTTATTGTCAGTGAAATCTGATAACAGTTGAAGTAAATCGTTCGTATCGTCTGCATTTTTGATACTCTTCCGAACATTAGACACGTTATTGGACTTTTTGAGAGATTTTTCTCTATTCGACTCTTCACTATCTATATCTGAACTTAATACTTTTTCATAATGTCTATTTTTGGGTGGACTCTTTTTGTATTGTAGTATACTTTTTAATTCAACCAATTTCTTCTGAATATTTTGGACGATTTTGGGATTTTCTTCTACATATTCTAGCTTTAAGGGCGATTCGTCTTTTAGTTGCGGCGTTTCTTCAATATTATTAATATTATCCATTTCTTTCTCTCTTGAAAGTAATTCATTTTTTAACACGCTTTTATTAGCTTCACTTGTAATTTCTGTCTGAGCTTCCTCATCGCTATCTTTCATGATATAAAACATACTTTCATTTGACTCTTTAACTTTGTCGCAAATTTCTTTATTATCTACTAACTGCTGCTCTGATTCTATTTTTACCATTACATTTTTATCATCTACGCTATCTTCCATTGAGGTAACCGACATGTCAAGTAAATCATCCAAAAGTGACTTATTTGCTTCTGTTATGTTTTTATCTTCTTTATTAATTACATTGGAATGAGATCTTGACGTTATTACGCAGGCAACTGAATTATTTAAACTTTCTTTTTCAACAATTTTCTCTTTATTAGAGATTATAACTTGATTTTCATTGTCAAGATCATGTAATGATTCCATTTCATTTAAATCATTATTAATAAACTGCGAAACAGAAGTGGTTAGTTGATCTTTACTATTACTTTCACTATTTATTGTCTTCACACTTTTTAAATCGCTTTGATCCGTTTGCTTTAATTGTAATTTCGAAGTACTATGCGAGTTTGTAGTCTCTGCTTGATACACTAATATATCTCGCTTTGAGTGTATTATAGATTTCTCTTCACAGAATGCATTCTCCTGTTCTCTATCAATAGGATCAATTTTTAATGATAACTCAGGTGGATAAGGTTTTGTCATTGATAAAACGCTTGAATTACTTGGGAAGACAGAAGCATTTCGTATAGTGGTTTCTCTATTTGGTATTTGTGCATTTTCTGTAATAGACATGTCAACGTCATTTTCAAAAAAGGTTGACTGTCTTTTGTTTACTTCAACCACATTTTCATGTTCTAACCCTTTGATAGTATTATCTATGTTATCAAGTAAAAAACTTTTCTGTTTCGTTTCAGCCGGCTCAGTTTTCGACGTATCATATTTGTTAGGCCGCTCAAATGTATTCATTTTGTTCTTAATTCCACTACTTTCAAGCAGCAAATTATAGGGTAGAGCTTCAGTCATAGAGACATCACAATTGTCATCAAAAACAATAGTCTGCCTTTTTTTAGATACCATCTCTGAATCTTTAGGTAGCACAATGTTACAGGGTATGGCACATGTTATAGAAATATCTGCTTCATCATTTTCATATACAATTGTTCTTCTTTTCTCTGTTTGTTTGACATTAGTTGAACCATTTGCATCAACATTTTCAATATTTTTTTCGTAAACAACTCCAATTCTATGTGGAATATCAGTATGCTCTATTTCGTAAATATTTTTGGGATTAGTTATATTATTTGTAGCAATATCGTCATATTTGGAATTCTCATCAACTTTTTCTCCTGATAATAATCTATTAATAGGTATTACTTGGTTAACAAAATTACTTCCATTATTATTTTCAGAAAGAATTGTTTCTCTGTGTTGAGGCATTAATTCTTTTAAGCATGAAACCACATTTGATTTTGGTTGTGTAACTGAAATATCATTGGAATTGCTTTCATACACAACTGTAGTACTCCGTTTTATAGTAGATGTATTTGGTGCACCATTTTCATCAACAGTTATTTTTCCATTGGCTGCTTCTTGTATATATCCGGATAATGCGTGAGTCATAGATATATTTCCAGTATCATTTTCATATAAAATTGTCCTCCTCCTTTCTAATACTTTATCAACAATAATATTTGCAGGTAAAGCTTGTGTCATGGATATATCCCCATTATTAGTCTCAAAGAGTGCAGTTTTATTTGATTTCTCTACAGTTTTATTAAGTAACATTATATTAGAACTAACAGCTTTTGTTACAGATATGTCAGCAGTATCATCTTCGTAAAGTATTGTTCTTCTTTTTTGCGATTTTTCGTTACATACAATATTAGCTGGTAATGCTTGAGTGATTGATATGTTTCCAGTATTTGCTCCATAAACTAGTGTTCTTTCAATATTGCAAATGTCTGACTCTTCAGGTATAATCAAATTAGAGACAATAGCGCGAGTCGTTGACATATTTTCAACATCATGAACAGAATGAAATGAATTCTTCTTTTGCTCTTGGGTCGTGGTTGTTTCAATTTTAGAAACTTGGAGGTCATCAATAAAATTCGGTAAATCATCATTCATATTTAGTACTATCGTTTCCCTCTTTGGCACATGGTCAGCGAGTACATGAGGTAAAAGCGTTTGACGATAATTTTGTAATTCATCCTTTTCCGATTGCAATGTGAGCCTTTTCCCATCAAATATGAGTACTTTATCAGACTCTTGGTTTATAGCAAAGTTAGCAGATTCACGAGGAGCAACATATGGATCTATAGCAATATTTTCCTTATCAGCCATCCAATCTTTGGTTAAATTTAATTTGTTGTTCATATAACAACTTTTAGAAACATCTTCTACTTTAGGACTAGGAACAGTATCTGTAACTGACATGTCAACATCTTCAATCCTTATTCGTGTTGTGTTTAAATCAAATTCAATATAATCTGACATATTTCCATTGGCCATAAAAGGTCTATGGGAGTCATTATTGGTTTGCGCTCTATCCAAATCTATCTGAATTTCTTCTAAATCATCTTTTGGCTCGATTGTTTGCACATTCGAGAAATTCACATTAATACCGCCAGACATTTCACATAAACTCTGCATTCGAAGTTCATCACCAAATACTTTACTGTGTTGATCTGTAAATGTACTTAACTCAAAGTTTGAAAGTGGAGCACTGAGTTTTCTATCATCCCCCGTGCATTCTAGCGCGGCTAACTGCTGTGTAAAATTTATAGATGTATTAACATTTGAACCATTAGGATTATTAAAATTTTCTATAAAATCAACCACCTCCACTTCTTCAAACTGCTGATCTATAATGCATTTCCCTATATGGTCTATACGTTGTCGCGGTGCATTAATTTCAGAGTCATTACCGGAAGATTCTAGTGATTTATTATGCTCTTCGTAAAAGTTTTTCCATGTTGTTGTTGCTTCATTAGTGATGAATTCTCTGAAAGTTCATAGTAAACTTTATTTTTTAAATATAGAACAGGTATAGTGTAAATGGAAAACAAAGCCATTTTATTCCAAATAGAAACAAACATAATGACCGTTCACCAACTGGTAAGAGATAACCATCACGTATATAAACAAGCCTACGTATACAAAACTGGGACATGAATAATATTGTCATTATAACAACAACATAAATAGGTTGAGACTTAATAACAATGTATTTTTTTCGATTACTAAAAGTATGAGTGACAATTCTTACAGTGTTTCAAAGATGGAATTTTATGTTATTTCACATGTGTTAAACTTATTCGACAAACTCTCCACGGTGCCGCTGGCAACGCGGCTTAAGGTCCTGTCGTGGTCCACTTTCCGTACTTGCTTACAGTTTGCCAGACTGCTTGACGTTCATAGTTACTGCTTAGCTCCTTATGGTCGTAGCGTGAAGTTATATAACTTATACTATTCCCCATGAATTGTACAAGTAGAACAAAAATATTTTTTCAAATCCGACTGATATTTTTAGAGATTAGCGCGTTTCAACAAACAAACAGACAAAAAACTCTTCAGCTTTATTACATTAAGTATAGATAAACGTGTAGTAAATATGTTTTTATAGTTGTATGTGTGAGCTAATTTCTGGATATAGTAGCATTGTAATCTGTATCCTCTGTGCTTTTAATGTCATTAAAGCAACAATCAACTAATCAAGAATATATTTTTTATATACGTACGCAACACCAGTTCGCCGAGAAAAGCTGACGCGGCGGCTCTTGGCGGTGTCTGTTGGTGTTGCCACATTGAACTCCAACTCGGATAAGGGAGTGCGAGGTGCGCGTTGACTCTTCAGTATGGATGACCGACGCTTTCTACTGCAAATTATTTTTTATTTATTTATGAAATCATCGAAATAACTGCACTTAAATTGATGGTGACTAAATTAAACTCCAAGAATAGTAGCAAACCATTCTAACCCATCTTTATTAATATGTTATCATTACAATTACATTAGTAATTCGTGAGATGACAATATATTTGAAGTCCATTATTTCATAATTATTGCTTTATTGATAAAAAGCCTAAAAATAAAATTTGGAAAAAGAATAAAAATATCCATCTATGTTTTTATTTTTCCCTTGTAAAAAATAAGATGTGTCTGGGAGTGACATGACTGGAAACGCCAATCAGAAATGTGACGTTATCGTTAACTTATACGGGTAATTCTACGATAAGAGGTAACTTGTTTGGCAATCAGTTTAAAATAGAAATTTTATTATATATGTTGTTATTTTTTGCAATGAAACACATCAACTAAATGTACTTAATTAAAAAACGTCACGACTAAACGATTAAATGACTAATTAAAGTATATTTTTCTGAAATTCCTTATAAAGTCTAAAAAAGTCTCTACCCTGGCCTGTCCCTCTGTCGGTTTCAGTTTAATTTGTAAACGATAAATACCTTCTTTGTATCAGTTATTAAACTAAAGTATGTTTAACACAAATTTCAATAAATATATTTAAGTATTGTTAAGGAAAAATAGAACAATATTTGTTTATTTACAATATTTTTTAAACTTAACTTTTGTCCCACTGTTTTTGGGTATCTACCCTGGCAAATTTCATTCCGCTAATACAAACACAAATATAAAACGGCCATATTCCAATTAGCGCTCAAGGTCATCTATCGACGTGAAGTTCATAATGCAAAACATGTGAAAAGCACCGTCATTTGTTAGTTGTTACTACGCGTTGGTTCAAAGTGGTGGTTTCGCGAGGTCATTGTGTCTCTCCACTGGTAAGTCATAAAAGTTATATTATTCATTTAATTTATTTGTATTTACTAGTCTAATTTAATAATAATGTAATATTTAAAGTGTGATACATAATGTACTGAAACATTTCTTATGTCAATTAAAACAATAAAATTTATCATATAAACGTCTCTTCCCTGCCACATTTCCCCTGGCAAGATAACTATCAGGGGAGAGACTTGTTGACCAGGGGAGATAATGTTAGTGCAAATAAACTTTGATATAGCATACTTTTATCAGCGAACAGTTTTAAATATTTTGGTAAATTCTTAAAACTGAAAAATAAAGGAGGTTCTCAGTTCATATTGTTATTATATTATTGTCTAATATTGTTACAGATCATGGCACTACGGAAAAAGTTAACATGTGAAGAAAGATTACGGAAGAAACGTGAAGCAGAGAGACTACGATATGAAAAGATTGAAAATGATCCCGAAAAATATGAATTGCAAAAGCAAAAAGGCAAAATATTTAAAAAAAGGAGAAAGGAATTATAAAGACTGTCGACCAAATAACTCCTAGAGAGCAACGTAAGGCACGAAAGATATGAAAAAAGAAAGCAAGAGCGTAGACAACGACTTGCGCTTCAAAATGTAACTAATCTTTCAGTAACGTCAGATATTAATGATCAAACTTTTAATTCTCATAGAATAGTTATAGCTGCCAAACTTAAATCAAACCGAGCCAGAAGACAAAGATATTTAATTAATAAGAAAAAAGATGAGACTATAAATAAACTTAAGACTAAATTAGCATGTTATAAAAAAGGTTAAAAAGATTACGAAAGCCCGAAAACTAACACCTAACAGAAAAGTAGAACAAGTGTTAAATACTCCAAGTTCCAAAGAAACAGTGAAGAAAAATTTATTGTTTGCAGAAGTGCTCAATCAACAATTAAAAGAAAATTATTCTTTTCTTGATTATAAAAGATATTTTATATTTTATTTAAACAGTGTGCAATATACGAGTACATACACACCGACATTTGCTCTCTCGCTCTGGCTCTCACAAAGAGGAGAGACCGATAATATATTGCTTTCTCACTCTGGCTCACACAAAGAGGAGAGACCGATAATGTGCGTTAAACGTTTAACGTGTTGGAAGTCGCATAAGAAGTTTCACTTCAATTATTTTCAAAAGAATGATAATCAGGAAACTGTTGAGAAAATACGGCATACTACAGAACGAAAAAAAAATGAAACCTTTAAGAAAAATTGGACAAGTACGATTACTGGAGAATAAAAGGAACGCCAAAACAAGTTATGAAATAATAAATAAATAAATATAGGACCGGATTCGGAGTCCGAGAACGAGAAAGAGAATCCATTTGACAGTGAACAAGTCATTAGAACAAAACGTGGGAAGCACCATATTAGTGAAATGTAGCATAGGTACAGGTAATATAAAAAATATCCTAGTTATCGAAAGTCTGATTATTTGAATTACTTAAAAGATGCTAGTCTATATAATTAGTATTAATAAAAGAATATTTTATTATTTGTTGTAGGTAAAATGCCATGTTAATTTCATATATATATTGTGCAATGACACTAAAGACACTTTTGTTTTAAATTTCAGAGAAAGCTGAAATAATATAGTCTGTTAATGTTTAATATGATTGGTAAAAGTGATAGTCTAATTCTATGTTAAGCACAATGTTTGAATAAAGTTGATTTTACTAATTTTGTTACTTTTATTGACTCAAATTCTCTGCCCTGGTCAAATAAGTATGTACCCTGATCTTGGTGTCTCTACACTGCCCAATGTATTACTGCCCTGGCCCTGTAAAAAGTAATAAAATATGCATAAAGTGACTTGCCCTTACGTGAAAAGATACATAAATAGGACAATAATCGTAATATAAGTGTTTAATGAAAAAACAGCAACTTTTCTCCATGGCCGTATTCTCTATGGACTTAAAACCTCTTATCGTAGAATCACCCATACACACTGTTGAGTGTTTTATCCTTATTAGAATGCTTTTGGTGCTGAAGAAATTTCATAAGTGGCAACTGAAATTCTATTCTAGCAAACTTAACTTTAATCTTAATTTTATTTGTTGAATGCTGACATCATATTCGTTACATGAATAATAATGCCACGTTTTTGAAGCATATTTTTTTAGTTAAATTAAGAATTATTTCTTTGTTTTACTCCTTAGTTACCTTAGCCCTTATCTAAAAAAGAATATATCATGATATCTTCATATACAATAATTTTGTAGTCCACGCGAGCGGAGCCACGGGCACAGCTAGTTTAATATAAAAGAATGTTCAAGAGTTTTTTTTTTTTTGGTTCTGCACTACCATTGTGTTCGACTGAATCGCAACCAGTTTTGGAACACCCGCTGTTATGGCATAGTTACTGTTGGTTTCTGGTATCAGCCAGGGTATATCCAGTAATCAAGTGGGATGGTAAGGTAGCTGTACCTAACTGGATCACGACCACCATGCACACGGTGATAAACTCATCACAGTGTCTCTCTTTTGGTATATCACGTTTCGGGATCTGCCAGTGAATGTTTGTATATCCAGCTGCTGATATGCTCACAGGATGGCATGACTGTGACGGCCACCAATGGATTGTCACAAGAGTTGCCGTTATTTCTGGATTATACTGTACATACCATCATACACAGTGCTGTTGGCCAGTCACTTTGTTGTGCAACTATAAAAAGCATATATTGTCTTATACTACAGTTGTATTTAGTCGAGTTATTTGTTAGTCACTTATGATAGGTTGGTCTGACCGAACATGCTCAATAAACAATCCCCTATTTGCATTCTAAGAATGCAACATTCACGAATTACTTATTATTACACAACAGTAAAACTTAAATAAAAATATATAACATCAAAGAAACTCTGAGACTTCGCCTTTTTGAACAAGCTGAAAGCGAACTTCGACGCCATGATTCGATTTGACCAATAACAATGCATTTTGCTATTTTAAATTTCCATCATATTTTTAACACATTTTATTGATGAAAATCTATTAAACAAAAAGTGAATAATTAAAAAACACTTTATGGATGTAATACTACAGTCAGGGTTGGGCAGTATTTGAATTACTTGTAACTAAAATACGTAATTGAAATACAAATACATATTTTGAATTTGTATTTTAATTACTTCTTAAAAATGTAATTTGTAATTGGTATTCCAAATACCTGACGCAGAGGTATTTTATAGTTAGTATTTCAAATACATACTTAAAAATACATTTTAACATAAATACATTTAGCGATCTTATTAATGGGAGCGTTCTGCAGAAAATAGAACTCGATAGCTTTCGTACGCAAAATGGCAATCGCTAAATATGTCAATCTTTAAAGTTGTCAACACTGCACCTGTACCTACTGTACGTCAAATATCTTTACAATAGTAATTTTCATTCTTAAACGGTTAGTTTCACGAAACTGCTATATTTCAATTAAGTTTGTTAGTACGAATTTTGGGTGTTTAGTGGGAGCTGTCATATTGTGGTTTTTATTTTTAATTTATTAACTTAGGTTTTTTGACTCTATATTACATAGTTTGGTTATCATGCATTCGTGAAGTGGATTATAAACATAACTGAAAACATGGATTTTGAGATGTCACAAAAACTCATTTTTATTCATTCCCCAACAAGAGGCTGTTTGTGTGATAAATCTAGTATTCTTGAAAGAAAATTCTTCTTATACAGGTTAATAGCCTGTGCTGGATTAGTTCTATTCTATTTACATAACCTAATTTCGGATTGTATTTTGTAATTTGTATTTTAATTAAAGCAAAGCATTTTGCCCAGCTCTGACTACAGTAATAAAGATTCCAATTAAGAATACTAGATCTATATTTAAATTGCATATATATTCTCTATTATAGCCTGAAATATCAAAAGTAACAGCTCCAATATATTTTATTTTACAAATATAATTATATGTTATTTTTCAAATTCACGCTACTTGATACAAAATCCAACCCCTAGTTGCTACCGCTCTCTGAGTCTGGAGTTCAGAACTCTATTTTTTATTTTGGATAAGGAAGCACCGATCGACAGCTTCGAGAGACAATTCGCAACGTCAAATTTATGTTAGGCAGATTTTTTTAACAAAATAAACCGTATTTGTTGAATAAAGAAAAAGTATCTTCAATGATATCAGCTAACTTACTTTGTAATTTATTAACATTGAAAGCACTTACATTGCGGCGGCATCAGACGTTCTACTTCTATGCGTTTCATCCATCCTTTACACCATAAACTTAATACTTCAGTAATATAAGAAACATAATACAACATATATATTATTATCGGACTAATAACGCGATTATAAGTAAGCCTAAACACCCATAAAAGTATAAACACAACAAAAAGTAATAACGGATAACAAACATTCAAATCTATATTGACATATATTTTTTAATTATTGAGGCCCTTGGATACTCATCCTTTAAGCCAAACTTCGTACTATTCTGTAATCTTTAAACATTGCTCTAACAAGTTGGCAGCCAGGAAGCCTTTGTAGCAACTTAAAATGCATATTCCTAGTTATTTATTGTAATCCACTTCACTTGTGCACAACTACAAAATTACATCACGTAGAATACCGCCAAAATTACATAATAAAGGGCAAAATGACATAAGTTTATAAATTAAAACAACAACCAAAATATGACACTTTTACCGCCAAAAACTCCCTACATTGACATTTGACATCAGGCCTGCCGGCTTCTGAAAACCAAATATGTACCTACAAAAAAAGCTAAAGAACCGCTAAAATTTTAGAAATTTATTAATGTTTTCAAAATTACTACACTACTAATAATTAAAGTGAAAAAAAAAACAGAACTCATACATAGTCTTCAAAAATACTTAGCACAAATATTCTGAAGCTCAAAAAACAAAACCAAGTTTAGAATTCTCATATTTGTAAATTATAACCTTTAAATTTAAGGATAACTACAAAGAGAGCATCTCTGAAATTCGAGAGTTTTGTAAAAAGTTTCGACTCTACTGTTGTCTTGTGTGTGTGTTTTTTTTTTAATATTGTTTTATAACTATAATAATACATAGGAAATTAATAGTAAAAATGAAAAATAATAATAATAATAATATACAGTGCTGTCACTGTAGAAAAATGTAAAGTATGTCAACATAAGCCAATAGATGGCGCTATTGTAAATTTTAATTTATGTTTCATTTAATATTCATGTTATTCTAATTATTCGAACAATGTGAATCTATAGTGAATAAATGAATGTTAAAGACAGAAATTAACATAAATAATCCAGGAACTAAGTTGTATAGAAAATTTCAAATTTTGTTCAGCATATACCTACAATTACTTCAATACATGTGTTCGAGTACGCAGATGAATAAATTATAGATTAGTACAATATTTTTTTAAACAATCTAACGGCTATTTTCATGGAGAGTCATTTCCAGACATCACTATCATTCACATAATGATCTACCCTATAATAACCTTTTGACAGTAAAACCTGCTTGACATGATCCTTGAACTCATTGTCCGGCAAATCAGTAATATGCGTCGGAATATTACTATAGAACCAAACACTATTACCTAAAAAAACTTTTATTAGTGTTACTAAGTTTAAAACACGGTACGACTATTTTATGTCTATTTCTAGTATTAAAACTGTGCTGGTCTTTGAAAAAATCAAGCTTGTCAAAGTTTTTACGAAATAAAAACTATCAAGAAAATAGTGAGAGGGCTAAGTTAAGATATTAAGCTCCTGGAACCTGTTCTTTAGTGATTCACGAGGTATCATGTTGTATATTGCTTGAACTGCCTGCATTTCTAATATGAATATGGCGTCTACCTCAGCTGCTGAACTCCCCAGCAAAATACCGTAAGACATTATACTAATGAAGTAAACGAAGTAGATTAACCTAACAGGGGCAATATCTGTTGGATTCGAACCCACATTGAAGTACAACTAGCCTTTCGGCAGCTGGATATACTGACTGATCGCGAAACCCGACGAACCAAAATAGAGTAATTGTGACGGGTTTATTACCATGTAGGTACTTTTTTTATCGTTGTAGGTTTGGCGTAGTGGTCACAAGCTCACCTGATGTTAAGTGACGATGTGGCTCAAGATGGTAACACGCTAAACCTAGTGGAAGACTGGCTTTCCAGTGCAGCTGCCGGAACACACCTATTGGAGCTTGGCGGCAAATTTTCAACATGAGGGTGGTAGCTAACCAGACGGGCATTAGAAAATTCCCTACCACCATGCTTTGGTTTCCTCGCGATGTTTTCCTTCACCGAAAGCTCAGGCTCATTGCAGGGATTTGAACTCACTTCAATCGACGCGAAGTCGTACACGCTACCACTGAGCCATTATTGCTTGAAAAACATACATGCTGGTAGCGACCGAGTTTGGTACAGATCCCTACCATCCTGTTTAATTACTTGATATACATTGGCTAATCCCTGAACGCGACACACCTAAATATACCATTTTGCGTTTGCGGTCAAAATCCAGTCGAGTAAAAATGGCGTATTCTACCATAATAAGAACTACCAAAATATAACAACGTGCCAATTATAATTAATATAACTTACATTATAAAAATCAGAGCAAGAGCGGTAACAGTCAGCAATGTCGTGTAAACTGAACAGATTACCAGCCAAATGAGAACTATGGCATATTCTCCTACGCCCACGATTTCTGACATTAGAGAACATCTAAAACCTTTAACAATCTACATATTTTCTTTTTATATAACACTTAAAATTTTGGTAAAGAAACATTATTAATTTTAAAGCCGAAATATCAAATCAAAACTGTCATAAGTTACTCTTTCAATACTATTTTGACTTTATCTTCTTCGTTTTGTTTATTTTATTACGTGCCAGACTTTCTGTGCCAAAAACTAAATAATGGATGTCATCACTCGAGACCTCGACTGTAGTCTTTCAGGCACACTTTCAGATATATTTTTATATTGTTTAGCGTTTGGCTTTGGCCCTAATCTCACCTGATGATCTACCGGAACACGCTTATGTGTGCTTGGCGACATATTTTTAACTTGAAAGTGTTAGCTAGCCAAGCAGGCATTAGAAAATGCCTACCACCATGCTATGGTTTCATTACAATGTTGTCTTTCATCGAAAGCTCAGGCTCATTGCAGGGATTCGAACTTATGTAGCGCGTCGATCGAGATGGTGTTTCTATAAGTTACCTCGAACTATTATTGCTTGAAGTCCACACAATGTAAGTATAAAATACTCTGAATTGCGACCAAAATGTGTAAGCTGAGCTACCGTTAGGGCTGGACAAGGATAAAGCCAGAATTTTGTTAAGAAGGAGGAGGGCAGGTGTTGGGGTCAATAATACCAACTCTTTCTTCAGTGGACTGTATTTTTATTTTCTCCGGAAGTGGTGTAGTCGGACACAGGTCCGATGCTACACTGTTATTTTCGAGCCGTGCCATTCAACTTTTTTTTTTTTTTTCGATCTGACTATACTGTTAGCCATAAGGGCCCAGGAGCCTCGAACGGCTTTTACAGCTTCACCGGACTTGGGGGCGAGCGCTTAAGGCACTCAGCCACGAAAGTTTTGCAACAACATCCGAGGGTGCCAAAGTGGCCGAACCTCGGCTCGGACTGTTGCGCGCTATGCAATTAAGTCGCGAACTGACTAATGCCCTAGCACACTATCTAACTAACTATACATATATACATGTCGCTATCCTCTGGGAGGAGGGTAAGAGACAAGTGTATATGTATTTAGTAATCTGTAAATTTTTGATCTAGACTAACTAGCCTCAAAAAAAGAAAAAAAAAAGGTCCCTTACAGAACCTATGTACCTAAGTGTAGTGCATGTCTGTAAAAAGTGTAATGCATGTATGTAGGTAGCTAGTGAATGCAGTGTCACTGAATCGCGCGAGCGGCTGCTAGACTCAAGGGCTCCATGCCGGAGGATCGGACCTAGGCTTGAGTGGCCGCAGGAGAGGGTGGACGTGGCGGGTGTGCGGGAACGAAGTTCACCGTACGTCCCCTGCGAAGGGAACGGTGATTTCGCGGGCGTGGGCGCAGACACGCTGTTTGTATGGGGTCGGACGCGTAAAATTGATTTTTTTTCTCGATATCGTCATCGGGATCGATAAAGAGATTTCGCGGCCTACGTTTGTACCGGAATTTAATGTCTGTAATTACACTCGGTGTGTAATTCGCGGCGTTCCTAACTAGCTCGTTAGGGTGATTCAACGCTGAATCAAAATATCTCCTAGAGAGATATTTTACGTATGACTCTATGGACGGTAGCTCCATATCTCTATGGAGATCTGCGTTACGTACATAAGGCGGCGGATCTAAAAGATGGCGTAAGAACCGGTTTTGAACTCTTTGCAGGCGGGCAAAGTTACTTTTAGACATATGAGCGAACGCGGCGCAACAATATGTTAATATAGGTCGTACACATGCCTTGTATAGTGTAAGCTTATGCCAACGGGACATTTTGCTTACCGAGCTAAGCAAGGGCCGCAAGCGGGATAGGACCATGACGGCCCTATTCCGAACTATACTGACATGTGTGTTAAATTTAAGTCGGTTATCGAGGGTGACAACCAGGTATTTAGTCCGGGTGGCCCATGGGATTTCCCTACGGAAAAGCTTAAGAGGTTTGAGCGTCATGCCATTCAACAATCCGGCACTATACTTAACATAAAAGTAACACTTACAACTAGTACATAGTTCAAGTTAGTTAAAAAATACAATTTGCCTGTAGTAGGCCCTAAATTTGTAGGCGGAGTCATAAAAGTAATAATAATACTCAAAAAATATACACAGTATGACGTCATTGCGGGTTCATAACTCGCGTGCTTCGCAACTCTTAAATTATAATCAAAACATGTAAATGACTACTAATGAAATACGTATAATTTTCATATTTATTTAATAAACAGTAAAAAGAAAAACTAACTAAACTAGCCAAGACTCATCTGTCCTCAACAGCAGGCAAGAAAAATCCTTGCAGTATTGCCTTCTCTAGAGATATTAGAAGCTCCATTGACAATGTGTTCAAGTTGTTTGTTACAAATAACACTTATATTTTTCAGACCAGAGTGTTACACATAATGCTAGAGTATTCGTGTTATGTCGGAGTCAAAACAGCTAGCGCTCAACTTACCACACTCTATTACGGATGTAAGGGGGAATGGAAGCACCATTGTCCGTACCTGGCTAAGCTCTTGCTCCTAGACTATAATTAATTTATTGCCTTTTGGTGTTGCTTCTCTATGATTCTTGATTGGTTATTAACTTTTTCGTTTATTTGTTTCTCATTTAGTAGGTAAATGTTTATTTAGTTTTTTATATGCCACGATGGTGGTTAACAAGTATGCAATCCGCCTGATGGTATGATGTTACTGCAGAATATGGACGCTAGCAATACAAGAAGAATCACATGCGCGTCGCCGACGCTTGAAAAACCTGTTAACTCTCCTTTTAAAGAACCTCATACTGTAGTCCCCTGAAAAAGCCTCAGCAAGAAGCTCATTCACATCAGGAGCGTTCACGGAATAAAACTCTTCTGAAACCGGGCTGTCTACGACCATTTAGGTTCCAAGATGTCAGGATGAATTTCCTGCTGAAGAATATATATATTAATATAATGAAGTGGGAGTTTTTTTTCTTTAAACACGCTAATCTCTCCTCATGGTGGGCGTTAAGGTCTCCGAAAATCACCCACTCCGCAGAAGGGTATATTGCTCGAGAACTTTAACAGTCGTCAATTGTAAGTGCTCATATAGTTGAGTCATCACTGTAAGATCTGTATAGGCATGCATAGATGCGAGTGTGACCACCGCAATCCATGCGCACCCACAAAACTGACGGTTCCTATCAACAACAGATATTCTCCTGAACGTACATACATACATCGGCACGTCACAGGAATTTGTGTTCAAGTTTGTATCTATGGTAGAGTAAGTATGATGTATCGTCCCGGTAGGATACTTGCGTCTTCGTGAGAAATAGAATGGTCAGCTGCGCAGTCTCTAAATGCAGATGAACTGCGTTTAGATTTGAGTGTAGTCCCGTGATATTGCAAAATTCCACTGATGTGGATGGGGATTGCCGATTAAAAACCTCAATTTTTGTTGTTCTTTTCTTGCCATTTTTGTAATGGGTTTTTAAATAGGTTAAAAAAGATTCACTGCGTCGACAAATAAATGGTGTAAACCTGCTAAAGGGCGGTATAGGTAGTGCGGTTTGTCGGCGTGGCGCGTGGCGTACAGAAGGATCCCCCAGTCTCCCTCTGTGATAGCAGCCGGGACTACTCCGGTCTCCTCTGGCACGACTGGCACACTAGGTGTTATGCGTAGATTGGAGGTTCAGCATCCCAGGGCGATGATTAAGTAGTTCCTGAGTTCGGGAATATTACTAACCTGGTAGTATTTCGTTGAAGTAAAAATCTTGTAATTTATCATTCAACAAGGCTTACTAAAACAACACGTCGAGTAATCTTTCATTTCTCTTTAAGAAACATTCCCTATATAACCCGAACTTATCGTTTAAGAACTATATACACCATAAATCACTCTTACCATAAATGACTATGACAAGTAAGACGGCTTAATATTTTATAACAATTTTTATTTGTCACTGATTTATAACATTGCATCCATTTTACAATAAACAAATTTAATCAATTTTACCTTTACATTTTTGTCACAAACTAGAGTCTCTTTAAAAGTCTGTAAACTTTAAAATCTAATAACATTATAGTAAAGAATGATACATAAAATTAGTAATTCTAAGTCTCTCCCCTGACATTTTATTTTTATCCCGACCTTTTTCTATAATTATTATGTATGTAGTTTTATTCATAGTCCATTTCAGAAAAACTTGTGCCGGAGGAGGATATTGACGTGCTGCAGTAAGACGAAGAAGCACAGGAACTACACCGATGTCTGGAATAAATTATCTATGGAATATATCTTATTATAAAGACTTATTATTAAGTTCTAACCCTCTTTATAAGTGCCAACTCACGGAAACGGTCTGTGAAGCAGAGTTGTTGGCGGGATATTGAAGTGTAATGTGTTGGTCTCTGTTTTAATTCATAAACTTGTATTATGTGGCCCTATATTATGTAATTTGGGCAGTATTTTACGTGATTTAGTTTTGGCTATAGTGTACAAGTCATATAAATGATAAATAATAACTGGGAACATGATCTTTAGGTTCTAAAGCTTAGGTTCTAGTTCTAGGTTCTAGTTACGTTCTGGTTCTAAATAATCTAAAAATGGTATAAACCCTCGACACAAATGTCCTATTCATTGAGACCATTCCTATGAGCCAAAACACAATACCTCTACTGTGATTTGGCGAGGAGTTGGGCAGACTTCATTTGATGCTGCACCATCAGGTCATGGTTACCATGTTCTTCTAATATCTTTGAAGTAACAGAATACCAAATTTTGACTAGATCAGACCTGTGGAAGATGACCACATCCATTCATCAACTAGTAAAGAACTACATCCTTCAACCGGCTGAACAGATTTTCTTGAACCATTACTAAGAACACTATCGACCAAGACAGCTTTCAAAAAAAAAACTAAATCAAAATTGATTTAGCTGTTTGAGAGCTACGATGCAACAGACAGACACAGATACACATGTTAAACTTATAACATCCCTTTGTTTGCGCCGAGTGTTAAAAAAGAAGCAAACGTATATAAAACCTTCTTTTACGAATTCTTTTCTTCTGTTTATTCTTTTTCAATCGTTTATCAGTTTCTCTTTTCTTTTTATCAATTCTTTTTTTGTCTTTTCTTTGTTTGTTCGCAACGTTATCTTTTTCTTCATTCATACTATTTCTATCGTTGTCATTTTGACTTTTTTCACTTTCTTCGATTTGACGCTTTTTCCTATCTTTGTAAACTTCACAGGAATCTTTTGGCACTACTTTCCAGTATCCTTTATTTACGGAACGTTCTGTCCTCTGGAAAATAGTTCCCATGATTTATTTAAAAAAAAAGTGTGCAGAAGTTCATACAACCTTCAACAAAGTGAAATCTTAAAAAAAATATATGTTCTTTAAAAATTGTTTTTAAAATACCCTAAACCAGCGGGATTCGAACTATCGACCACTCGTGCGTACTGCGTATAAACTCTAGTCCATAGATTGATATGGATATACGTCTCGTCGTCTTACACCACTAGGCCAAACCGACGACGATCACAATTGTTAGCGACGCGGAATGTTAATGTCGCATAGCTAGATAATTTATGATAAGCTAGTTTAAAACTATTCGAAATACATATAAGTATAGGCTAATCAACTTATTAAGAAATAATATAACTCGTCGTATAATAATAATTGTTCGTTACGTAAAATAAGCTATGTTTGTATTTGTAGAAAAAGGTTTTCGTAATACTGACTACGCATAGGATTTGCTTTACAATTATTTAATGTGTAATTTGATATGTAATGTAAGAAATATTCATGTTTATTAATATTATTTCATCTAATTATAAAGATTGAGACGCCATATTTATATCAAGATCACAAATAGTAGTTGAAGAATGTTTGACTATAAGCGCGAGGTGACCAATCACAATAAAGAGAGAAAACGCGTGTTATGTAAATTTGTTAGAAAGAGACAGGTAGATAAATAAGGCTTCCTTGTCTAGCAGTCTTTAAAATTGTGAAAAATTAGATTATTTTAGGTACTTTGCACATAAAATAAGTTAAATTATAAGTTTCAACACATGTTTTGATAAGAAAATATGTATACCTATTAGAATCTAATAAGTTTGTTGTCAAAATAGTAAGAATGTTTATACATAAGAACTTCTAGGAACCGAGGTAATACATAGAATTAGAACGAGAGAAAGATATGGTTAGATAGCGACGTCACTTTCTCCAAAAAACATATAAATATAGTGACGGGTTCCATACTCGTCAGATCGGACGATTCCGATCACGACCGCCGTCGGGAACGGACGTGTTTACGACCGCTCTCTGCCGCCTTTGTGAAGTTTTACGACCGACCGGCTTTGCTGCACACCTGCTTCGCACCTGCATCGCACCTGCGCCGCACCTGCATATCGCCGTCTCGCTCGCACCCATTGTGTCGCGTACTTTCAGTACGCTACACAATAACAAACTGCACTTTTAAGTGCAATTGTTTCTATTCGTCGAAATCCACACTTTAGTGGTCGCTTGCCGGAAACCTCTCGGTGTCAACAGAAGGCAAGTGGGTGCGTGACCCAAGCGCCCCTCGGTTGCCTCCTTCAGAGGCAAACGATAGTACTTGGTCGGGCTCAGGAACCTTGGCCCTTGATAGAGTCATAGTCAAGCCCTGAGTGTCTCCTTCCCACCCTTCCGATCCTGCTACACATCCATCCTCGAGTGTCTGTTTGGGCGTAGCTAGGTATTTATACCGGCTGCGTTCTCTGCCTCGGGCTTGCTAGGGACTCCACGTAGGCCCGGTAGGTTCTCATTCCTGCGTGTCATTGCACCTCGACTCGCAGGTCACTTTGCCGGACTCGGGATAGTCCGTTAAATTTTATTTGGCGCGCCCCCCTGCCCCTCCGGCGGGGAGGTTTATATTTTGTTTCGAATTCGGAATTCGAATTTCAAATTTTTCCCCAGTCCTCCACACGCCACCGGAATGGCCGATTCTGCAGAAGCCCTAGAGCTAAGGAGGCTCCGTACCTTTCTCAAGGAGAACATACCCGACGCCTTGGTTTCCTTTAATAGGAAGTACCCACGCGTCCGTCCCGCGCCGGCACAGACCCCCGCGGAGAAATGCCGCCCCGCCGCACACTTCGTACCCCTCACCGCCGCGTCAAACAGAGTACCCGCCGCGCCTCGCCCGCGCTCGCCGCGCTCCCCGCGCCCCCCGCATCCTGACACGCGTGCCCCGCGCTCGCGCTCGTCGATCTCACGGGCGCGTTCGAGCTCTAACAGCTCTTCTCTCCCGCGTCCGCGGTCACGTTCGCCCGTAGTACGAACTTTCATTAATACGGCGAATTCTTTCTCGCCTTTATCTCCGGATCCGGAGATCCAATCGTTAATGCCGCCTTTCGCGCGGAAAATCGTAAATGTCCCCGCGATGGACACCGCGGTCCCCAACGAGACCATACTAAACGACGGTTTCATAACCGTCAAGTCCACCAAAAGGAAGGGGAGGGGCTCTCCGCCCTCTTCCCCTACACCCCAGGCCGCAGGAACAGCACGCCGAACGAGCGAGAACACTCGCTCCGACCCCTCCTCCGCGCCCACTGCGGCCCCCGCACCCACTGAAGGGAAAAAACCCCGCCACCCGCCTCCAATCACTATCCAAGACAAAGCGTCTTGGACGAAAATCTCGGACAAGTGCAAGGAGCTCAAGCTCCACTACACCGGGGCCCGGAACACCCCTTCAGGGATCCAGGTCCAGGTGTCCACCTCCGATGACCACAGGAGGCTCACTTCCCTCCTGCGGTCGAACAGACTAGGTTACTTCACCTATGCCCTCGAGGAGGAGCGCCTCCTGCGAGTGGTTATCCGTCAGATCCCGGTCGAGATCACTCCCGACCAAATCTCAGTCTCCCTTAAGGAGCAGAACTTCCCAATTCGTGAGGTACACAGGATGTACAAACACACCACCAGGGCACCATACAATATGGTGCTTGTCTTTCTAGACAAGTCCCAGGAGGGCAAGTCGATTTTTAACCTCTCCGAGGTGTGCGGTCTCACCGGAATAACCATTGAGCCGCCACACAAAAATAGAATCCCGTCGCAGTGTCACAACTGCCAGCTCTACGGACACTCTTCCCGTAACTGCTGTTTCCGCGCTAGGTGCGTCAAGTGCCTAGACGACCACGCCACGAAGGAGTGCCCTCGCACTCCTGGCACTCCCACCCCGCCCAGCTGCGTTCTCTGCCAGCAAACGGGACATACCGCAAATTATCGCGGTTGTCCCCGCGCCCCGCGCACGAAACGCCTCCAGCCAGTCAGACAGGCCACCTTTCCCAAGGTACCTGTCGCTCGGCCTCATATCCAGCCTCTAATGTCTCTAGAGGCTTTCCCCAGCCTTCCAGGCACCTCACGAGCCCCAGTGGCACCAGCTCCCGCGCCTTTCGCACCCCTCCCACCCGTACTGGCCCTTCCGGCCTCATTAATCAAACCCAAGCCTGTCAAGGCCGTCCCGGCACCGGCAGCCCCCGCCACCTCAGCCCTCGGTTTCTCGTTGGCTGGCAAGGAGTGGTTCACTCAGCTTCTTCTTGTGCATGAAGTGCAAGAAATCATCGCATTCAACGCGGTGATTAACTCCAATAAGGACTTAGGATTGCTCAACGCAATAACCCAATTCCCGGGCATAGCCGCCACTATTCAACGGCTTGTCCGCGCCTCACATAGTCAAAATTAAAATGGATCGGATCAAACCTAAGAGTTTGTGCCTTTCCTTTTTTAATGCGCGATCAATTAGACCTCAGCGTGATCTAGTTGCCGCCTTCCTCCGAGAGCACCAAATAGACGTGTTTCTAGTCCAAGAAACATTCCTAAAACCCAGCGCTCGCAATCCCCGAATCGCGAACTACAACATTATTAGGAACGACCGGGTCCACGCTAACGGCGGAGGCACCCTCATATACCATAAACGCTCTCTATACTGCATAGCAATAGAACCTCCCGAACTCTCCAGTATAGAGGTATCTGTTTGCAGACTCGGTATGACTGGCCACTCGTCAATCATAATCGTCTCTGCCTATCACACCCCGAACAAAAGGCTTCTCAGGTCAGATCTGGAGGCTCTTTTTGCACTAGGTAATTCAGTTATTATAGCAGGTGACCTCAATTGCGGGAATGTCATCTGGAGCAACCCGACTACCTCCCCGAACGGGAGGATTCTGGAGGATCTATCTGCCATTCTCGACTTTGATGTCATCGCTCCTTCAGAGCCCACTCACTTTCAGGACGATTGTCGTCCATCTGTTTTAGATATAGCACTTTTAAAAAATGTCTCTCTCAATATAAGACTCGTACAAGTCGTACATGAGTTAGACTCCGACCACCGACCCGTAGTTCTCCACCTAGGTCAGCCTTCTGACCAGCATCCCTCCTCCGTCAAGGTGGTGGACTATGCGGAGCTAAACAGATACCTCTTGCACAATCCCTCATCCTCCAGTTTGGATAGGGTCCCAGACGAGTTGAAATCGACAGCCGATGCCGATGTGGCGATCGATGCCCTGGTCAGCCATCTCCAAAACGCCGTCAGTAAGGCCTCGAAAGAAGTGCAAGCGGCGAACGAACGCCGCTTTATACTTCCTGCCGACGTGAGAGCGCTGATCACGGAAAAGAACGCCGCGACTCGAGCACACGATTCATACCCGACTGCGGACAATCGTAGGCGGTTAAACTCACTTCGGAAAACGGTAAAAAGCCGCATTTCCGAAATCCGTAATGCCAGATGGGGGGCCCTACTCGAGGGTATCCAACCATCCCATCTGGCTTTCTGGAAATTAGCACGCACATTTAAATGTGACGATACAGTCCCCATGCCCCCCTTAGATCAAGGCCCCGGCAAAACTCCCGCTTTCGATAGCGCTGAAAAAGCAGAATGCCTTGCCGAGAGCCTTGAAAATCAATGCTCTCCGAACTGCGTTAACATCGATTCCGAGTTCGTAAGCTCGATAGAATCGGCGGTAACAAATTCTCTCGCGGTCCCCCCGACAGATGATTTGGACTCGGTCACGCCTGAGGAAGTTATGTCAACCATTAAAGGCCTTAAGCCTAGAAAATCACCTGGTCCCGACGGTATCAGGAACGAAGTACTCAAACTTCTTCCTGATCACCTCATAGCTCTTTTGGTCTGCATCTTCAATGTAGCCATAGCCCACTGCCATTTTCCAGCCGTCTGGAAAAAGGCCATAGTAATAGGTATTCACAAGCCCGGCAAAAAAGCGTCGCTTCCCGACAGCTATCGCCCTATCAGTCTCCTTAACACGTTAGGAAAAGTCTATGAGCGGCTCCTTCTGAACCGGCTCCAGTCAATAGTCACAGATAAAAATCTTTTACCACCTGAGCAGTTTGGTTTTCGTGCCAAACACTCTTGTACCCACCAAGTGCACCGCCTCACGGAGCACATTCTTCAAAACTTCAACCGCGACCCAAAACCTCGCCCGACACTTGCGGTCTTCTTCGACGTCGCCAAGGCCTTCGATAAGGTCTGGCACGCCGGTTTAGTCCACAAGCTTTTGGAACTTCAAATCCCGGATAGATTAGTTAAAATCATACACGCGTACCTCTCTGACCGGTCCTTCTGCTACCGAGTAGAGGGTGCTCTCTCTGAGCCTCATCCCATACGCTCAGGTGTTCCCCAGGGTTCCATTCTGGCGCCTTCTCTATTCAACTTATATATCAGTGACCTCCCTCGCCTCCCCGAGGTAGAGGTAGGTTCCTACGCTGATGACACAGTCCTGTTTAGTTCCTCGTGGAACAGACAAACCCTCAGGCTACGAGTCCAAAAAGCCGTAGATAAGCTAGGCGAATGGTTCCGTAGATGGCGCATAGGAATTAACCCCGATAAGAGTAGCGCTATCCTCTTTCATCCCACTCAAAGATTAGTTAAAATTCCCGCTATCAAACTATTTAATGTGGCTATCCCGTGGGCCAACCAGATCAAATATCTGGGTGTCACACTGGATAAACACCTAAATTTCAAGGCACATATCGATAGAGTGCGAAGGAAAGCCGGTATGGTCTCAAGCCGCCTGCACCCTCTCGTGTGCTCGAAGAGCAAAATGTCCCTCAGACATAAGCTCACGCTCTACAAGACTTGTATCAGACCGATCCTAACTTATAGTTCCCCAGTCTTTGCTCACATAAGTAAATTCACCCTCAATAAGTTACAAATAGTTCAGAACCGCTTTCTCAGAAGGGCGGTCGGTGCCCCTTGGTTCGCTCGGAACGTAGATCTCCATAAAGATATGGAAATACCTTCGATCGAATCATTTATAAAGTCCCTATCAAATAATTATTTTGAAAAAGCGTCGAACCATTCGAACCAGCTAGTAGTGGCAGCCGCATCTCAGAACCCGAACCCAGACATCCGAATGTCTAACAAATATAGACGCCCGCGCGACATTTTATCTGACCCCGATGATAAAATCACGGAAGCGAACGCGATTTTCCCGCCCGTATCTAATAACCAAGCGTGTTTGCGCCCACGCCCGCGTAATCACCGCTCGCTCCGCAGGGGGCGGGCGGCAAATTTCGCTCCCGCACACATATCTCGACCGCCTTCTCCTGCAGCGACTTGAGCCTAGGTCCGTTCCCTCGCTAGGGAGCCCTCAAGCCAGCTGCTCGCGCGATACAGTGACACTGCAATCACTAGCTACCGACATACATTCATTACACTGTATGAACACACATGCACTACACTCAGGTACATAGGTCTTGTAAGGGACCTTTTTTTTTTTTCTTTTTTGTGGTTAGTTAGCCTTAGAAAATTTTTCAGATCACTAAATACATGTACGCGTGTCTCTTCCTCCCTCCCAGGAGGCAAGAGACATGCATACATGTATAATCAGTTAGCTCAAATTCGCGTAGGAATTTAGCTAGGTCGCGTATGTTGCAAAAACGGCAACAGCTCAAGCCGAGGTTCGGCCACTTTGGCACCCTTGCGCATGTTGCCCAAAACTTCTCGGCTGAGTGCCTTAAGCGCTCGCCAACAAGTCCGGTGAAACTGTTAAGGCCCCCGGGCCAACAGCATAGTCAGTTCGAAAAAAAAAAAAAAAAAAAAAAAAAAAAAAAAAATACTCGTCAGATCGCTCTCAGATCGCTCAGATCACTATAGGCAGAAGTCAATCAACATCAAGATACATCAAGACTCCTCAAGACTGAAGAAACCCTTCAAGAAGACACTTTAGTGTTAAGGGTAGAATTGTATATAGTGCTGTATCATTTTTGAAAGAATATAGTGAACGTAAATTCGGCATCGTGTTTGTTTACCCGCCAGCGCCCAGTTCACCGTGAGTCGACGAGAACAACGCAATCGTGTCTCTTTCCGTACATTCCGTTTGTTTCCCCTTCTTTACGCCCGGTAGGTTTGGGTGTAAGCAGGGACGGAGGTGTGCGGGAAGAGAGCTCATTTGGTTTGCGGGCTATCTCGCCTACCGAGTGAGTTATAGTTAACCCGCGTGTTAACAGTAATAGGTTATTGTGTGTTTGTCAATCGTTTTAGTTCTTATAAATCGTTTTAGTGATCCTTCGATAGTAGGTTGTTCTTGTCAAGCGTATTAACAATCATGAAAATCTGGACTTGCATTAACCGCGCATAATGTAAATGTATTCTATCTCATTCTCTCGTAGGCTAAATCCTACAGATGTATATGGTTGTCTCTTTTTACTGTCGCTTTTTCGTTTCATTGAGTTTCAAATCGCAACGATGTTTGAAGTTTTCACTTCAAAAAATACGAAATTACAAAATCTACTGTTTTTAAAAAGTGTCACGGCAAGGCTCTGTACCTGATGGTAAGCACAACATACAACAATAATACAAAAACAATTCATCTTCAGTCGTCGGTGTCAATGCGTTCTACAAGTCTTTCCGCAGCTAATCCCTAAACACGATAAACCAAAAGAGAGTCACTGTGAAGGGTTTACCACCATATGCAATGGGTTGTGACCCAGTCGGGTACAAATCCTTACCAACCCGTTATATTACGCATATATTCCGACTGGTCCCAAAACGCGACTAAGCGTGTCACCGGTGTCACTATGATGGGTGTTACATCTGGTGTATGGTGATCGCAATCCAATCGAATTAATTATCGTGTCCTACCAACCATCAATTTTATATAACTTTTCGCAGAAAAATAGGAATTTATTGTTTTGGGATAGGAATTTATTTATTGTATTGTTTTTATAATTTGGGGCAAAGTATTTAGCATTAGGTATTAATTAAACTAATGGATTAAAATAAAAATGTTGAAATTGTCCCAATCGCAAGTTTCAAGCTTATTAAACAAACTATTTTATTATACTAACGTGTCTACGTATGACTTCGTTGATGTCTTCAAGATTTTGTAAAGGTATTTCATGACTGTAGCTCCGTGTCCCTTTGTTATTACAAGGATTCTTTTTTTTATTTACTCTACATTTATGAGATTTTTTATGCGTTTTTCTATGGTCTAAAGATCTCATTTATATTTTATTGTCACGGTTCAAAAATGTGAAAAATTTTGAAATATAGTTGTCCAATTTACGTCGTACTCTTAGTTTTTCTCCTATATGTATTAATGTGATCTGTGGTCTTGATTTACGTCTATAAAGATAGCTTTTTAATAATTTATGAGTTTGTATTAGCATCGTTCTGTTTGTACTACCTTTTTACTGGAATTATTTTATTAATATTCTATGTACCTATGTAAGATGTACATTTGTACATGTACATGTACATGTACATTTACTATTTGTATAAAAAAGTATATATTTTTCTACGGAAAAAATCTTACATACCTATAACCATAATAACAGTTTTATTAGAAAACTAGCTGTGTCCACGACGGATTACAGATTCGAAAATAAAAGTAGCTAAAATTATTCTTTATATCATCATCGATCTGCCAGTGAAACTCCCGTCAAAATCGGTTCAACTATTTCGGAGATTAGTCGGAACAGACAGACGGAAAAAAAAAATGTTTTTATTTTATAATTATCTTATAGACTTTAATATGCATTTAGTAAAAAGCTGTTATTTTGACATAACAAACAGACACTTAAATTTTATTATTTGTATATAGATGAACCGTAGAATTTAACTTTTTTTTGTTGGTAAAACTGTGTTAATAATCTGTCTCTGTTTCCAACGATGAGTTTATGACTCTAGAGTAAACAGTATTTTACTTTTTAATAATTTTATTTTCAAAATGTAATTATGAATTTTATAGAGATATGAAATTAGTAAAATAGAAGATTAATTTTATTATGTTTATTTAATAAACAGTAAAAATGATTTTAAATTATAAGTATTGTACATAAATATTTTAAGTTTTGTAATTTCTGCAGTATGTTATGTAAAGAATATGCTTGAATAAAACGCAGTAATGTCATATGACTATTGACGACAGAGGTGCCAACATCATAAATTGTTCCACCATTTTGGGGCAGCTGATGTTTGTTTGAGAGTTATAAAATTTTAGAAAATATCTAAATAATATCTCAAAATGGGTGCTTCCTTCATCCCCATCACTGTTTTCACCGTGTTATGGGGTGTGATAGGCATTGTATGTCCTTTCTTCGCTCCTAAAGGACCCAACAGAGGGTATGTAATTCCTTTTTACAAGATCTGTAATTTGGATGTATATGTTGGTCGAAATCAGTTTTTACTCTTGCATTCCAGGATTATCCAGGTGATATTGATGTTAACAGCGGCAACATGTTGGTTATTGTGAGTATTGCACATTTTTATTGAGTCGTGTACTTCTTTAATCGCAATCATGTCTTTAAAGATTGGTTCTATAGAAGGAGAGTAATAATATAGTCTAAATTATAAGTTTTTATTTGCAAGTAAATTAAATCAAGGTACAATACAAAGTAAAATTATATACAAGGTCTTCAGATGGCAAAATTATTATCCTTTGCGGAGACCTCAATTTAGTTATTGCGTTTTATTATTCGATTGTTAAAGTTATAGTTATTAAGGTTGAAAAATTCATACATAACTGAAATATATGGTGATGTGCTACATAATGGCAATTCTTAATATGTTTAAAAACAGAAAAACCGTCCCTGAAAAACGTGAATAATTCAATAATCGGTTTTTTATTTATTTTATCCCTTTATTTTTAATATACAAATTACAACAGTGCTGCATAACTTATGTAAACTATGGCATCAGTATAAAATAGAATCTTAAGTAAATTCTGCTTACAGTTAGGGATACAAAACAAAGTGGTTTACTCTGCCACATTAATCATAATGTCAGTACATCAGAATAGGTGGTTGCGAGAAAATTAACCTAATTTTTGTGAAAAAGTAAGTTAAATTTTCATTTTGCTCAAACCAACAGAAAGAAAAAATATGTTCGTTGAATTGAAATATGAAAGTGAATTTAATCATTTTACTTGAGAAAACAAAAATCTGACATACTGCCCTCTCAATTAACATGGCAATACAGTACTTATACCTAATGGCTTTCTATACAATAGAATTAACCAATAAACACTATATAATAATAATTATTATTATTGAAATTATTAGGAACACAAACAAAGCAAAAAATTACTAGAAAAAAGGGTTGTCATCCATACCACAATCTCATCAATTATCAGTTGACAAAATAACAAAGCTGTACAGATATAAAATCAAAGACCACCTTAATTATGTTAATTGACGAATACAATTAATGAATAGTTCCAATTACTTATTAAATGAAATAAATTTGTTACATGGTGAGTAATAAAAAAAATCTAGAGTTAGATATAGAACTATAAATAAAACTCATAGATTTCTTTCTTGTACAATATATCTCAAGGTGTGGTAAACTCTTCTAACATTATCCATTGTTCTCTGTATTTTTTTACTCTTTTGCAGTATCGACTTGCATAAATTTTATTTCTCAGCGAGTACATAATAAAATTATATATATATAAATAGAGTTAGATATAGAACTATAAATAAAACTCATAGATTTCTTTCTTGTACAATATATCTCAAGGTGTGGTAAACTCTTCTAACATTATCCATTATTCTCTGTATTTTTTTACTCTTTTGCAGTATCGACTTGCATAAATTTTATTTCTCAGCGAGTACATAATAAAATTATATATATATAAATAGAGTTAGATATAGAACTATAAATAAAACTCATAGATTTCTTTCTTGTACAATATATCTCAAGGTGTGGTAAACTCTTCTAACATTATCCATTATTCTCTGTATTTTTTTACTCTTTTGCAGTATCGACTTGCATAAATTTTATTTCTCAGCGAGTACATAATAAAATTATATATATATAAATAGAGTTAGATATAGAACTATAAATAAAACTCATAGATTTCTTTCTTGTACAATATATCTCAAGGTGTGGTAAACTCTTCTAACATTATCCATTATTCTCTGTATTTTTTTACTCTTTTGCAGTATCGACTTGCATAAATTTTATTTCTCAGCGAGTACATAATAACATTATATATATAAATAGAGTTAGATATTGAATTGTAAATAAAACTCATAGATTTCTTTCTTGTACAATATATGTCAAGGTGTGGTAAACTCATCTAATAACCATTGTTCTCTGTATTTGGTTACCTCTTTTGCAGACTTGCAGTTTGAATTAGGGTTAAAATATACTCTGTAGAATGTAGGTACGAGAATAATATCCTTTAGTGTAAATATATATAATATATAAATAAGAAACAAGGTAAAACCACCAGTAATTGACACTGCACCAATAGTTGACACTCTGACGAAGAAAATTAAATATTAAGAAAAAAAAGGAAGCCAAAGATCGAGATAGCCAAAATCACTGATTACTGATATATTTTTAATGTTATAAATACATATAGGTACAGTCAGTTATAAAAGTCGGTTAACAAACTCAAGACTTCAAATCAATTTAGTATCAAATATTTAATTTTCTTCGTCAGAGTGTCAACTATTGGTGCAGTGTCAATTACTGGTGGTTTTACATGTAAATTTTATATGTAAAATTAAAATTATAAGATGGACAATCTCAAACAACTAATACTACATATTAAGAATTTCTTGTGTATTTCAATTATTTCATTAGATGACTCAAATTTTTGTAATATCCATAACTGAAACTACTGGATATCTGAAATTATTTCATATTCAGATCTAAATCTCATATCAGTAGCATCCGTGTTTTAAACATTAAAATTACCCTTGAACTAATTGTTACCTTGTAATAGTTACCTTGACTTAACCATAATTTGTTTATTTAAGGCCCAGGCTGAGTGGTCAAGTAAATATTTTTTTAATAGTATACATATTATAGTATAAACTAGGTATATAGCAGAAATTATTATACTTTGTTATTACTATGTATATATTAAGTTATACACCGGGTCACATTTTATTCAAATAATTCTTAGGAAAGTTAACTTTGTTCTGTTAATTAACATTGTATATGCAATAATTTATTACTAATAACCTGCCTGCTGCGCTGAGTAATATCAAACTAAAAATTCTTTATTCAGTTTAGGCCCTAAGAAGGTAACAATAAGCCTTAAAATAATACTACTGGTTCGGAAAACATCCTAATCATTAAGAAGAGTCAGCAATATTCTCCAAGGGGTTTCTAATTAGTTAATTTAAAATCAATGTTGATCCCTACAGTCTTGATTGGAAGATAAACATCATACTTACATAATACTGCAAGTGTCGTCATATTGTTTTTGCTTGGTCTTTTGGACATCCCTTTTCTAGTTGAAGGGCTCTCTCACACATTTATACATCTATTTTTTGGTAGTGATAATATAAATTATATATTAGTCATTATATGTCACAAGAAACATAAGCTGTTTTTATTAAAACAATTTTGACTTAGTCAGTTTTTTGATCAAGTGTGAGTTGTCAATATTTTTTTCTATAATATGTATATATAAATCTCCTGTCACGATGTTTGTCCGCGATGGATTCCTAAACTACTTAACCGATTTTAAATTAAATTGGCACACCGTGAGCAGTCTGGTCCAACTTGAGAGATACGATAGCTTAGATCTTTAATTATAGTCGCAATTTTATTTTATTGCAAATTATTTGTCTATAATTAATTGACAGTCACAATTATCTGTTAACTCCAAAGATTCTAACAGATGTCGATACTTTTCGACTGGATTGAGTAAGTAATCAATAGATGGCACTGCTATGGTAAACCGACAAACGTGTCATATCATTATTACATAGTATAAACCAAAGTCGCGTCGCTCTGTCCGTGCGTATGTATGTATGCTTAAATCTTTAAAAGTACGCAACGGATTTTGAAGCGGTTTTCTTTAATAAATAGAGTGATTCAAGAGGAAGGTTTATATGTAAAATACATGCATAATATTGTAGAGAAACACTGATAAATTTAGAGGATTCTAATGTGATGTCGTAAATAAACACATTTTTGCGCTTACATTGCAAACGCTGGCTGAACCCCACGAGATAAATAAAAAGAATGTACTACAGTATTGTACACTTTAAAAAGATCAACAAAAAAGTCTGCGATGGTATATGTCTATCTCTTAAGGATAACTCACAATAACCATTTTTTATCCTTTACATTATACGGGAAAAAATGGCTTATTTACGAAGTGATTTTAAGCAATACAGCATTAATCCTTATCTAATTAAGTACCTTAAATACATTGTCCATTTAATATAGATCAATATAGCCCTTAAAAGCATGTAATTTAAATGAATATTCCCGAAGATATTTCAGATTTAAAATGTTGGGAAGTGCGGCGGTACCGGCCCTAACTATATACCATGGTCAATTATATGTCGCTCTTTGAAGAGTGACCTCTAAACAAAACATGTTTGTACTGTCTAATGACAAAAAAGCTGTATACGTTGTTTAAGGACATTCTGTAGTAGCTAGGTATATTTTGTATCAGCATTGCACCCGTGCGAAGCCGGGGCGGGTCGCTAGTGTATATATAAGTTAATTATAATTTAAATTGTATTTTGAATTATCCCTAAAGATGCTTACAAAAGATAACAGAATGAATTGCTTATTAATAGTAAATATTGAATGTTCCAGCTGGCTGTGCGCTTACATGGCACAAATGAACCCACTCATCGGGCCCAGACTTGACAATGATACACTCATCTGGATCTCGCATACCTGGGTGAGAAAATACTTGAATACAGAATAGGATTAAGTACATAAAAATATTGTGTGCACATTAAAGTACATAAAAGTATTGTGTTACACTACCTTGGTATAATTAAAAAAAAAAAAAACCTGCATGTGTCAAGGACATGATAAATTTAGTCACCAATGTCACCTAATTAATAAATTACCTATTTATACTGATGTTTTTTGGTTATAATAACTTTATGATGTGACTAGTTAATAAAATTGATATGTTCCTATTGTTTGCTTAAAGACTGTCATAGATGAACCAATTTCATTAATGAATATTATAATTTCAGAAAAATTAGTTAGTAAATGTAAACTCCTTTTACATATTACTGCCATTAATTAGTTAATGAAGGTACTCAGGGAAATTACATTTTTTGTTATGTTTATCCATACTACTGCTTGCATCGTATAATTGTGACCGTTCCTCTTATTGCTATAATAATGGATAGTCTAGTCAATAATTTAGATTTATTAAGAACGGAGCTGGAATCACTTTCAGTTTTGTGAAACCGATAATAAATGTATGTACTAATGAATTAGTGCTGTGCTTCAAGATTTTGACAGCGGTTTTGTTCAAATGTAAGTGCTAGATGGGAAAAATATAGTCGCATATTAGCCCAGTATGTATATAAAAATAAATAGAGATTCGCTAGATAAATCAATAAATTGGCATGAAGGAATCATTCCGGAAGTCGTAAACTAAACATCGAACATGGAGTACTCGAAGTCAGTGATACCAATAATATTGAAAATTTGCCACCGTCCTCATCAGAAACTTCTACATGTCTTATGACTCCAAGAAAATATATTGACGATTTGTACTGCAGAGAAAACCGAAGACGTTTGGATTTCCTATATATTATCTTATAGGCCTCAAGAGCAATGGACAGGGCTATGCTCGGAGTTTCTCTGCGTGATCGAATCAGAAATGAAAGATAGAATAGAATAACTAGACTTGAATAGAATAACTAGACTTAAGTAGCAGTGGGCACGTAGCTCGTAGAACGGATGGCCGATGGGACCCAAGAGTTCTCGAGTGGCAGCCGCGAATGGTTAAAGAGAACTCATTGGTCCTCTCGTCAAGAGTTACAAAGCTTCTGCTGTCATTTCTAACAGAATCTGATGTAAATCATCTATAAAATAGTCACACTTGTTTGTAGCAAAGGATAGTAAGATAGGATAGGATAATAATATGATTCGATGTGTATCCATATTATGTAAAAAGTTAGAAATGTAAATTAAATATCTAAAATTACCCTTTTTTATATAAATTAAACTCTGTTGATTTTTAAGTAATTAAATTAATAAAAACTAAGCTTTGATAAAACCCATTTTTAATTAAAATTCCGATCCATTTATGCACACGCTCATAGTGCAGGTCGATAGAAGAAAAGAATAAGGATTAAGAAAAATCTGGTTCGAAACAAGAAAAATCACGTCCTACCAGCAATTTACTACTTTAAGTTCGTTTCATACAACAAAAACTGGGAATATTTTCTGACCAAACTTAAGGAAAATTGACCAAGAACAACTATTTTGAAAGATAATTCGCTTTATCCATTGCCATAAAGAAAACATTTGAAAACGATATTTGATTATTTGATGGGTGCTCCGACGACCTGGTAAAGGTTGCGGGAAGCCGCTGGATGCGGGCAGCACAGGACCGGTCGTTGTGGCGATCTTTGGGGGAGGCCTATGTCCAGCAGTAGACGTCTTTCGGCTGAAAATGATGATGATTTGATTCCCAAGTCCCTTAAATTGTAATGTCGTCCCATTGGATTTTAATTAATAAGTTTTTATTATACATACCGTATATACTTTCATATGCATTTAGTAAAAAGCTATTATTTTGACATTACAAACAGACACTTCAGTTTTATTATATGTATAGACAGATTTCCAACTTGATTATATAGTACTTTGATGAGTACGGAGTAACTTGTATCATTATGCGACAGACGCATCCTTTTCAAGACATGTCTCTATTACATAGCGATTGGGCTCGGCTCTTTTTTCCATACCACTGAACCCTACAGTAAAAAATATTTGAAGTAGTTTAATATACCAGAGCTATGATTTTTTTTTTTTCAGGGCAACAAGATGAACAGGACCCAGGTGTAACACTTGTTTGGATTTAAACAGCATCGATGCACAAACGCCCTCTGCATCTTAATACAAGAAATCGCTGTATTCTTAAATTATTATTTTTTTCGTTATTGTGACCCTAATTAAATGTAAACCCAGTTTGTACAGCACCGATTTTTTTTAATGAGTTCATGTTGCTAAGTCAATGGAATTCATAACGTGGTATTTTTAGTTCAGTATTGTGTAAAGTTGATGTTGAATCTTGTATGCCATTTGCCGTGTGTGTCACTAAAGGACAGATGTCACTAGTGTCATTTCTGTAAATGTTACACCAAATTTATGAAAGTCGAGTAAAATATCGATTAATGTCTTGGTTAATGAATTGACTTGGATTTTGTTGAAACTCTTGTAACTTTGTACAATCGAAATCAAAAAGTTTTTTTTTTAGAAATACCTTCGTTTTTAACTATTTATTGATACTTCATCATTCCAGGATCTTATTTTAAATGAAATTGTTGCAAATCAGTAAATGTAACTTGTATTATATAATGTAGATAAATAATATTTTATTTCAATAAATTTATTTCAGACATCTATTGTTTTTTTTGTTCTGATATCGAATGCAGGGGCGTTTTTTCGTCTGATTTAACCAATAAGCCAACTCTCCGATGACAAACAATAGCTATTTATTGTAGATAATTTATGGTACGTAATTAAGAACCCGGTCAATTTTTTTTTTATTTAGGTGGCAACGTCTCTTTAGAAACAATTGTGCCAATGTCACGTGGATATAGTATTATTTTAATCTTCAAAATTGTAACACAGCTCTAGCAAAATGGTGACACCCAACTTTCCATGGATTTTTTGTGGCAACTCCGAATTCATGTTCCTTCTTATTATTTTAATTCACTTGTGCACTACACCCAAACGATATTACCAAAATGCTACCAATAATACGTAATACAGAGTTAAATAACGCAATTTTATGAATTATAAACCATTACATGACAGATTAATCTTGACAAAAAAAGAAATGAAAACTTATAACTTAGAATTATTTTCAAACGCCAACATAAATACGAATATTTAAAATGATTAAAAAAAGACTTCGTTTTTTTTTGTTATTTATTTTTCAACTTAAAATATTAGTATATTTATTTAGTAGTCACTATTGTCCTGCATAGTGATTCTACAATTAAGATAATAATCAAACTCAAACAAACTATTTGAACAATGGACAGTATATATATACATTAAACTTTTTACTAATTCTATTCAATTTTACTTGCATAACCTATACACAGCACTATTGTTGCACAGTACGTCATCTGTATAGCTACAGATATACTGCTATTACGCATGTCGGTGACGCGAACTCATAAGATTTCACCCGTCCAAAAAGAGTCTAACGCGCACAGCACACGGTCAGGTATATACGATGTGTTATACGTGTATAGGTACGTATATATGTATTCGTGGACACAGGCTGCTGCGCATGCGCCAGTCTGATATCAGAACATTACGTGCTATAGATATATATACTAATACATATAGATATACAATTAACATTCGCATGTCGGTGACGCGAACCCATAAGATTTTCCCCTACCAAAAAGTGCTCAACGCGGCTAAAGAAGTTTTCACTTCAAAAAACTTCTTAATTTTGTAAATACAACTATGTAGAAGTCGCAACAAATATATCTAGATGCAATATGACTTTGGAATTTTAAGTTGAATGAAAGATATTTTCTTCAATCTATAAAAATAATTAAGATCTTTTTCTTAACTTCACACCAGATTAAATCATTAACTTGCATGTGTCAGACGAAGACTCGTGCTCAGACCACAAATAGATTCGACTTGACCTACCAAAGAAATTATACCTTACAGGAACCCCCGTAAGACCATTCGATATGTGTATACCAAACATGGAAATTGAGTTTCTATAAGGCTTGAGAAAACGCAACAGATAGAAGAACAATTAATTAAACTTACTAAATAGCTATAACTTAGCCTGTAAGTTAATAAAGGAGACAGCTAAGAAGTGTAGGAAAAACAAACGTGGTGGGGCTGAGCTCGCAAGGCTCGTACTAAGATGAGGAAATCTCTGAACCGAGTGCTGAACACGTCTGCAGACCAAGACTCGGATAGATACTATGACGCAAAAGCTAAGTACAAAAAACGCATAAGCATAAGTAATGTTTAATTGAGGAAATTCTGCGGGAAAATAGAATCGAACACACGAACAAACAGGATAAGGAAGATCTTATCCAGTCAAAACAAATATGACCTAGGGTCTCTCCAACTGTAATCTAGATACTTCGGCTATTTAACTCCTTTCTCTTTTGTTTTAATTAATCGTGTTTATCTCTATCTTATACGTATTTATTATATATTTTCGTCAGGTGAGATTGTGGCCACTACGCCAAAAGATAAAAAAAAAATATTAACATATATTTACTTATAAATACATACAACTAATATTCTGTTATTATTTAATTATGTTAAGCAATACTTTAAATATATATATTACTTTTTTTTCTGCAGTTTAAATATTTTTACTTCTTCTGTAAACCCACTTGGCTGCAACTGAAAATTAGCGCTGGGGTCACTCAGAACAGTGGCAGCCAGCTTATGCTGAGTTGTGCGCGCTTTGCAGTGGTACTACGGCACATGGGTTTATATGATAACATTATTGACTTTTTAAATTTTTCTTATTCAGTATTTAACTTTTATGTGATGTAAATTTTGTCTTTAAAATATGTGTGCCCGTATGTTCTCTGCAATAAATGTATTTTCTTTTCGTATAACTTTGCTCACTAGATGAGGCATAAAACTTACTGCTGCAAACCCACTTTCCGGGTAGTATGTATGATACAAGAGCTCAACTGGGAAGATTTAGTATCAACACCGACAGATGAGACGGACAACATAGTATATGTATATGGGCCATATAAAGCTTCCATCCATTTAAAAGACAGGGTCTGAATGAAATTCTACCAGCTCTATTGCAATGGAGCCTTGATATAATTATTCACCCCTTCATAAGGATATTACAGGCTTGCTTAGCAAGCCAATACATACCGTTAAAATGGAGGGAGGTAAAAGTCATCTTCATTCCCAAATCAGGTAAAAGCGAGTACACAAAACCGAAATCCTTCAGACCCATAAGTCTCACATCGTTTCTCCTCCAAAATGCTGCAGAGGATATATGACTGGGTGATATAAGAGATGGTGCACTGAAAAAAAAAACATCATTACATGTAAACCAGCACGCCCACAGTTCTGGTAAATCCACATAATCTGCCTTACATATGGTAACAAGCAGAATAGAGGAGGCATATTGCCCCGATTTAGGGTGCAAATTTTTGTATACATATATTATTTTTTATGATAAAGAAGTAGTGTCTTTCTGGTGTTAAGTGGTCACTACATTCCATGGCCATCTAGAATAAATATCAACCACGACATCACTCTCAACCGAGATGAGTCACTGACAGGTCTTTCGTCATCTCTGAGAACTAAAGCCCATCACAACCGATGAAGATACTATAATAATTTATGTTACGTTATCGTAACATAAAATATTATTGTAATGAAGTAATCACAGACGACTAAGATACGTTCACATGTGTCATCATTTGTCTCTTGAAAGTCTGCTTAGGTATCATACGAATTCTAATTACAGATGATTAAATATGAGTAAGACAGCTTTACTATTCGATTTATCGACAGCTCATCAGACAAAGACTCTGATCTTGTATTTGATATGAGAATTGCTTTAGCACATTCTAAAAGGCGATCAATTTGGTTAGAAAATAATATAAACACAGAGAAGACCGCAGAGATTATACCCTTTACGAAGAACTCTCATTTAAAAAGTTTCAAATATATTTTAAAGAGTCATGAGAAACATTTATTGCAATTCATGATCTGATTAACTAAGGAAGATTAAAAAAAAAAACAAGATACAAATATGCGAGAAAGCATTTCCACAAAAGAACGACTTGCAATATGCCTTTTATTGATATTAAAGGCGCCTTTGATAATATAAAATTCGACATTATCAAGGTGGCACTGCACCGATATGATATAGAGGTTTTTTTTCGAACTGACTACACTGTTAGCCTGAGGGGCCCTGGAGCCTTTACGGCTTTTACAGCTTTACCGGGCTTGAGATATAGAGGAGATTGTGATAAACTGGATGGGTTAGATGCTTATCAAGAGGGCAACAACAGGACACAACGACGGAGCATTAGTAAGAAATCACTGCCTTTTGCTAATCCCAAGATCTCCAAAAACTTTTTACTCTTGAATAGACGTCAAACTTGAATAGTCATCGCAGCCTTAACAGGGAAGGTACTATAAAAACATCTTTTAAATGTAGGCGTTGCATAAAGCCTCCTGTAACGAGCGTGCATGGGAGTAGAAGAGACAGCCAAACTCGTACTCTTGGAGTGCGGTGAGTTGGTCCAATACCGGTTTAAAACTTTAGCACGTCAAGGACTCTTCTGGAGGTCTTTATCAACATCGGGCGACTGGTGGACTTCCTGGAAGAATTGGGTTGGCTCTTGATCTTTATAATCTCTCAAACATCATTTTAAACCTCATGTTCCTGATTTGATGTAACAAATAGTTTAATATTAATGTTTTTTTGTTATCTGAATGATTAATAAACATTGAAGGAAGCGCCATCTATTAACAATCAATTTAACTAAAATAATAGCTATAGATAGTTTACATTCTATAATTTGCGAAGTATTCGCTAGTATTTTATTATTAGTACAAACGGTATTAAGAAATCAATAATAAATGTTTTCTTTTTCTAATTTAGAAATTATATTCTCCTATTAACATTGTCTATCTATCTATCTATAGGTGAAACTAAGTTACAAATCCACACAGTGTCTGATCGTGATCCCCACCACCAGTGAAGAGCAAGGTATAATAAACTCTGCCTTCCCATACTAGATTATGAGTTATATGAACAGGTTAATAAACAGGGCCGTGTGTGTGCCGGCTAGCCGTGTGTGTGCCGGCTTAGAATCGCACCACCCCATCTCATCCTGTGGGTGTCGTAAAAGGCGACTAAAGGATAAGCCGAAGAACGGGCAGCAGCGTCCTTCGAGTATATATCAACGACCATACTGCGATCGCCAACCCGCCTGCCAAGCGTGGCGATTATGGCAAATCCCCCCAAATGGGGGAGGCCTATGTCCAGCAGTGGACGTCTTTCGGCTGAAATGATGATGATGATGATGAATAAACAGGGCTGCCAGTAGAACAAACATATTTTATAAGGCTGGATTCCTGATATTATATAAAATCAAATTTTATTATACAAACCAACAAAAAATCATATGTTTATTACTTAATTACTAATTTGTGTAATTATAACTTGCCTTTAAAAAATAAAGAATTTATATTTGTTAGTTGTTATCTATATTATAAAACTCAACATCTCTCTGTCTGTCTGTTTATATTCTTATCTGATTAAAATGATTTTATTTTTATTTTATAGCTACGTTATCTGGCCAGGTTCGTCCGCACTTTCGCAAAATCTGCAATCTCCTGTGCCCTGGACGCCAATGTTGGTTATATGTTTGTTTAAACAACAGTGTCCAATGAATGCCCTCACTAAAATTCTTATCTGATTCCTGCTAAGTATCAGAGCCTCTCCAGCTCTACGCTGCTTAAACGCCCCGATAAGATCACCAAAGCACCTCTTGTGTGAATGTGACCCACTAAAATCTAAACGCAACCAGATTCTGGGTAAGTACGTGCTGCTCCCGGAAGAGGTTCAGTTGCTCTCTGACAAAAAAGACCTGCAGTACATCAAGGCTAGAAGCTTCTAAATAGGATTAGAAGGGGAGCTTTAGTAAAGTCGTGCGATCACAACAGATCTCATTGGTCGCTGTGATACAGGACTACATAAGTCTGCTTAGCCCCCTTTTAGAATAATATAATATCTGGCCAGGTTATAGGATATATTTTGTAAGATAAAGTAATATAAGAAATAAGCAGTGACGATAATGGTGAATCAAGTCGGAAAAAAACTTACGCTTAAGCTTACGCTGAGTAAACCATATGAGATATAACAAATTATTATTCTACATAATTGTAGATCTTCAAAATAAATACAAAAAAGTCACCCACGATAAGTTTTTTTTCTCCGTCATTTGAGCGGGGCAGCACGATTCGACCGACGGCATTCTGTTGTCCACGCGAGCGGCGTCGCGGGCACAGCTAGTAATGTTATAAATTTCAAGCGATCAGGCGATGCTTTCTGAAAGAATAGTTTTTTACTGAATGCATATGAAAGTATGTACGGTACTTATAACAAGAAGCCAAATTTTATATTTTTATCTGAGTGTTTGTTCTGGGTAATCTCGGAAACGGTTGGACCGATTTTGACGAGACTTTCACTGGTAGATAGCTGATATTATAAGGAGTGATCTATGTTAGAAAAAAATTATGGATAACTTTTATGTTAGAAAAGTAATTAGGGTTTCGCGGAAATAAAATAACAAGCCTTTTTAGTAGTCCACACGAGCGAAGCCGCGGGTAGAGTTAGTATAAATATTTATTTCTCACAAACATTAATTTAAATTCCAATTGTTATTTATGTAGGTATCTAGTTATACGAGGCAATTTACTATACAAACAGGATTCCTAAGATATGTAACTAACTACATCATAAGAATTTTGTATCCAAATAAAGGTACGCCTGGCAGCCCTAATAGTAAATAACAATAAATAAAGGTCAAAAGTCCGAATGAACTTACAGTGATTGTACAAGTGAAAGTACAAGGTATTAAGTCAATATTAATTAATATGTAGTACTCTTTGTAAATATATTGTTTATTTCCAAATAAAAAATACCTATTATAACTGATCACGAATATGACTCAAATTTCTTTTCGTCTGTTTACTATGCCCAGGTTTAAACTAAAAACTGCTTTTTGCCGATTTTATGAAATTTATGAAGGATTTTGTACACGGGAAGTTTAATAAATATCATTTCATAACTATAATAGGCTATAATAGTTGTCAATATAACACTTTTAGAAATGGTAAAGTTATTGCTATTTAATTTATTGTAAGGTCATAGTGTAGTAATTGTAAACTGCTATTTTTTTTTATTCTTACCAGATTTTGATGAAGTTTTGTTACACGGGAATTATATTTGTCATTCAATAGTTGATAGGCTATATAGAAACATACATCCACACAGTGGGAACATAGGTTCTGTAAGGCAGTTATACTCAAAGTGTGCACCGCGATGCCCTGAGAAATCGTAAGACCCCTTCGAGGGTTCAACCAAAACAGTGTCAACCTTAATAACTGTTAAGGTTTGTATCTGGAATGCAACCTTACTAGTATTGATACTCTTTTCAGTCATATATCGATATGAGATTATTGTCATTACGATTCTGCTTAATTCAATAAAATGTGAATAATATGTTATTCTTATTTAAACGTACGCTTTAAATAATAATATAAAGAAAATTTTATAACGAAGAATATGTTATATTCTAACTGAGTTGTAGTAGTGTATGAAAAGTTGCATTTCAGATAAGTGGGAGTGTTAAGGTTTGAATCTGAAATGCAACCTTACTGGTAGGATTGATACTATTTTAATCATATATAGATATAAAAAAAGAAACAAGATTATTGTCATTACGATTCCACTTAACTCAATAAAATGTGAATAATATGTTATTCTTGTTTATTAAACCTATGTTCTTTGTGTTCCTATAACTTCTACAATAACAATTGATGAAACAAATACAATACATACCTACATACATACATACATATATACCTTAAACGATAAATGTATAGTGGAATCAATACCATTATACTAATATATTTAGTATTTAAGATACGCATTTCTTGTAGGTATGATTTTCATTAAAGAATGAAGACAAAAATATATTTTGATTTATTCAGAGCCCGTAATTAAAAAGGATTTCGTTTCCGCTTGAGAACCGCTTCAATAGCAATTCTTGTAAACATATACAATATATAATCTGAGTCTCGGAAACGGCTCCAAACGATTTTCACGAAATTTAGTATACAGGGGTTTCGGGGGCGATAAATCGATCTACTTAGCTAGGATTCATTTTCAGAAAAGAATAATCTAAGTGGTTAAATATCTTATAATCAATATATTTATTAGATTCTAGCTACTCAATAACAGAAGGCATTAGCTACTCAAAGACAGCACTACCGTGTGTCCAGATACACTGTCATTCCAAGTTTTTCTAAATAGCTGTTTTTCTTTTTTCTAAGACACCGAGCATAGCTCGGCCGCCCCAATATTCAGTTATAATTAGAAAATCAATCTTTGATAAAATAATACATGTACGCATATGTTCAAATATGTATAGTTGGATTCACTTCGCGTAATTGCATGCACGGAAAAAACCCAAGCTGAGTTTCTGCTGCTTTGTGTTTGAGTATATGTCTGTGTAGGGATGCAGTTTAATGAGTGTTAGCTAGTAAATGCATTGTCACTGTATCGCATTGGCGGCTGCTTGACTCAAGAGCTCCATGCCGATGGATCGGATCTAGGCTTGAGTTGCCGCTGGAGAAGGTTTTGGCGGGTGTACGGGAGCAAAGTTCACCGCCCGTCCCCTGCGGAGGAAGCGGTGGTTCAGCGGGTGTGGGCACGAGTATGCTTGAGATTGAGAAACGAACGGAAATAAAGCGTTAGCATCCGTGAATTTATCGCCGGGATTAGTAAGTTGTCCTGTCTCGGAACACGGCTCGTTTATATATCAAAATAAAAGGTGGGTCGAAATAACTAGAAATGCCTCGAATTTTAAGTCCTTGTTTAGAATGGGAAGGGTTCTATTTTTAGACTATTGTTTGTTGGATTACACAATTAAAGCGATAAGCGAGTACATTCTAGACTGTTCCAGATATTTCGAGAATACTATTTTGTTCTCTTTATACTCAGATCTTAACATTATTAACTTAAGTATGTATGCAGCTTGAACAATACCTACTTGTTATTTCTGGTTCCACTGTTAAGCGAGAAGGTTTCTGACTGCAACCAAAGGTTACAAGTTCGATTCTCGCTAGGTACAACTATATTTTTAATTTATGTGATATGTGGATTTGGCCGTTTATACTTGACAGCCAGTTCCTTCCAAGAAAATTCGGATTGACAATTTTTACGCTATTGGCGTTTATCGATGAGATCATAAATTATAACGATTGAGAAATAATTAATTGTATAAGTCTTTCCACTTTGCTTAGATTTTGGAAAACCTTTCAGAGATAATTTAAAAAAATGTTAATATAGCCAGTTTTTTTATATATGTATAGCAAGTAAACCAATTACAAAATTATTACTGATAAAAGAAAATTCTCTTAACGCTCAAAATCCTTTATGATCCTATGACCAATAATGAATACGTAATTCATGCTCCTACTACTCCTACACTAGTTCACTATCGACCTGAGCTTATTCCTTCGACTCCCGATCTAGTAATTTCCAAGAATGTTCACGACTTAAATGGGGTCACATCTCTACCTGCTCTCTCCTCTAACCACCTACCAGTTTATTTCACAATAGGAGGAACATTCCAGCGTACAATCCAAGAGTTTTATAGGTATAAAGATGCTGACTGGCCAGCTTATCGCTCATTCTTAAACCACAAAATAACGCTTAGTACTAAAACCCTAATCTCTACCAGAGATATCGACGAGTCTATTCACCACTTTACGGCCATTCTAACTTCTGCTAGAGAACTATATGTCCCAGTCGGTAAAGTTTGCCATAAATCTACCCCGTTACCTAAACGCCTTAAGAAACTCATTAAAGTTAAAAATAGCCTTCGCAGACTTTAACTATCCTCGACACATATCTACACCCGTCGTACCCTAAGATTTATGTTGAACATGCTGCAAAATGAAATAAATATAAAGCTCCGTTTACATAACGATTGGGTTTGGAATAAAAGGTTGGTAAAGGTAGACAACCTTCATACTAAATCTACTGCCATACCGGCACTTAAAGTTAAGGATGGATCTCTATCCTGCTCTCCTAAAGACCAATGTGAGGTACTAGCTGACACATTTCTCGAAAACATGAACCTTACTTTGAATTGGGTTAGCAATGATATTGAAGCAAACGTTATGGCTTCCGTTAAAATGTTAGAATCTCATACTCCTGATGCTTCTCTTCCCCCTATCAAGCCACGTGAACTTAGTGGAATCCTGCGTGATCTTAAATGGCGTAAGTCCCCTGGATTAGACGATTTGCATAATCCTATCCTTAAAAATTTAACCCGCAAAGCCTTGGTTCTTTTGACCAAGATTCTTAATGCCTGTCTTCTCCTTTCATATTTCCCCGCGGCTTGGAAAACAGCCAAAATCATTCCAGTGCTTAAACCTGGTAAAGATGAATCTGTTAGCTCAAACTACAGACCCATCAGTCTACTCTCTTCGCTGAGTAAAATTTTTGAACGTCTTATTTACTCACGACTGTTAAAAGTTTCTGAGCATATTTTAAGCGATTACCAGTTTGGGTTCCGTAAACACCATTCTACTACTCATCAGCTTGCTCGAGTTGCCAAACATGTCAGGTATCACTTTAGTAAGGGAGAATCGACAGGAATGTTTCTCCTTGATATTGAAAAGGCTTTTGACACTGTTTGGCACCATGGACTACTTCACAAATTAGTCACCTTAAAAATTCCTTTAGCCATTATCAAACTCCTACATTCCTACCTGTTGAATCGCCAATTTGTTGTCAGTATTGGCAGTACGATTTCTGAACCCCGTGCTGTTCCAGCTGGGGTCCCTCAGGGATCCACTTTGGGACCGTATCTGTTTCTGTTATTTATTAACGATATTCCTGTACAACCGCGCACTAAGCTTGCTTGTTTTGCAGATGATACTGCCTCACTAACTTCTTCCATAGATATTGATCTCATCATTGATAGGCTGCAGCTTTCATTGCTATCTTTACAGCACTTCTTCACGATGTGGAAGCTCAAACTCAACGAGACCAAAACCGAAGCGATTCTATTTACCAAAACGCGCAAGCGCCCAAGTAGACACTTGCACTTACATTGCCATGATGTTGAGTGGAAACCATCTGTCAAGTACTTAGGAGTCCTTTTGGACTCGAAACTAACTTGGTCACCTCATATCACGCATGCTAAATTGAATGCGATCAAAGCCATGGGCGCCTTAAATGCAATCTTCAATAGACGAAGTGTCCTCAGCCCTAGTACCAAACTACGAATTTATACCACACTTATTAGACCTTGCTTGACTTATGCTTCTCCCGTGTGGGGCAGCACTTGCATCACAAATATAAATAAAATCCAAGTCGTCCAGAATAAAGCACTAAAAATAGCTTTTAATACACCCTTCTTCACTAATCTAACTAAACTACATGAATCTATTAAATTTCCATTGCTCAGAAACTACATTTACATGTTAACACAAAACTTTAAACTGAAATCAATCAATAACAGTAACGTTGAAATATCATCTCTAAATAATTGACACATTGTCTAAAGTTTGTCTCTTTGCACATACATAACATTATATCGATGTCGATAAAATCACGCACCGCCCCGTCTCTAGCTCACCGTTACTTGGTTGCAACAAAGTCGCGCGATGTTTACCCACATTGGTCAAGATGTCTAACTGATATTGTCTGCCATTGTTTTATTCTACCTTCTTTATATTTTTCTACTAATTAACTTTGGTTAATGTTATACATTTTATTTACTATTTACCTGCAAAAAATGTATCTTCTAGTTTTAACGAGATGCGCAAATATTACTTTTTTACATTGTTAAATTGATCCAATTGTTATTGTCTTAAACAGTTTAACATTATTTTATAAGTTTGAAAAAGGCGTTGTTAGCCTAATAAACATTTAATACGTTTAAGATTCTGATGCCTAGATTAAGTTCTTTGCTTTAAGAAATTTGTACTTTTGATTAATAAAATGATTTATAAAAAAAAAAAAATTGTATAAGTCTTTCCACTTTGCTTAGATTTTGGAAAACCTTTCAGAGATAATTTAAAAAAATGTTAATATAGCCAGTTTTTTTATATATGTATAGCAAGTAAACCAATTACAAAATTATTACTGATAAAAGAAAATTGCTCTGATTGGTAATTATAGAATAGGTTGATTGGCTGCTGAAATTGGCAACATCTGATCAAAGTGAATATTGATCGAATTAAAAATAAATCGTGCCAGTTTAAAATGAACATTTGAAGGACGCATTACGCCGACAATATTAACGCCAAGGACTTGGTCAGGAGCCGCGCAACGGTCGGCGGTCGGCGTGCATTGTCAAGTACAGAGTACCAACATAGAAGTATTACATAAGAAAGGGCAGTTAAATGTGTGTAGCGGCCGCTCGCGCTGGCGCTCTGCCAACGATTCTACGCATAAACGTATAGAACGTAAGTAGCACAAGGTCGATACTGCAGGTCAAAGATACTCTACGCGAGTGTTATATAATGGTTTTTTCTTCTTTTTTTATAAAATGGCCTGTACGTTCTTGAGTCTGATCATAGTATAAGAACTATTTTTTTTTTAAATAGCAATCTATAGTTGCTGGAGATTATTCCAGTTCAATTTATTACAAGGAATTTATTCAGTCTATTTAGACTCTTCGAAGTATAAAATCGGGCGTCCCTCCAGGTCTGTAATAAAAAGCTTCATTGATTGAAATGACGTAGATGCTTATATATTATGTAGGAGTTGGAGCCATGCTTAAAATGGTACCTATTTCATTCGCAAACGATTGATATCTTCTGGTAGAAGAAAAAAGAAGATATCCAGAGCTGGCAAGTGAAGTTTTAAAATTATTAGTAGATTCCTACTATTCGCGAATACTTGACTATGTGAACTAAAATTCTCTTGAATGGATACAAGTAAAATCTAATAAATAATCTCCCGTTAAAAAATAATTTACAGTTAAAAAATTAAAACCTAGATTAAAAAAAATAATTAAAAAAATGTTAAAAAATAAACAGATACATACAGTCTTTTATATTTTTATTGGATATGTTGTATTTTTTATTTTAGTGCCCTTGCTTTTTACTTTTAAGTAGGTACATGGCTTAGGACCATGACTCTTCAACTAGGTAAGTTACTTAGTACCTAATACTTAATATAATGCACATATTATTTAAAAACTTGAAATTTACTAATAATTCAAATCAATTGGCAAAGTAGAATAGTAATACTATAAGGTAACTTTGACAAAAAAACCTCAACATTCCGAAAATTTCCTCGTAAAATACGTCAATTTCATAAAATACGTCACGCAAAATTGTACCTTTATAGACCTCCTCCTTACATCATATATGGCAATTAATAGTATGTACACAAATTTCGATATATTATAATAAAACATTAGTAAATCAATAAATATCTGTAATAACGAACAAATAAATATTTCCGTTAGGTATATGAGGAAATATAGGTAACAAGTTATTAAGACATTATGACAGTTTTTTTTATATATTTACAAAACTTTGTAAAGAATTACAAAAACAACTATCGTAACAAAAAAGTAATATTAAAATAAAAACCCAAGAGATAAATTAGATGTCTCGGCATTTAAAATTGGCAATACATTTCGTCACCGGTTACGTTCCCTTGAGAAATGGCCACACTGCCACAGGTCACTTATATTGTCAACAATAACAAGATGTAATTACTTCATTTCCTTGTTGTTCGTACTTCTATACCGGCTTCTGGGTAAAGTCTTCCTACTCGTGACTGGATGTATATTATTAACTACAAATCATTAGCTGATATTTCGATAGTTTATTTAGCATGCGCTCGGTTGTAAATTCAAAATACCTGTAAAAATTCACGCTTCACATAGTTTCTTAACAGTCGTTCTCTTCTTCTTTTTCCTAACGTGGTAACCGGTCTTCTTTATTGAAGACCATTACTGCCATTATCGAGTGTATATAGTTTCAAGTGTTATGACGATTTGTGTATCTTAACAAAATGGTGGCTCCCTTGTTAGAACTTTCTAGGGAGTTTTTGTGGCATCTCAAAATTCATAATCCATGTTTTTATTTCCAATTCACTTCTCTTGTGCACAATAACCAAACTTTATTATGCATAACGCCACCTGTATTACACAATAACTCAAATTTATGAATAAAATATAAAAACCACTACATAACAGTTAGAGATCCCGCCAAAAACTTCAGTCGTTCTCAGTATGGGCTACAAACGTATTATTTTCATTGAACAAGTTATAAAACCTTGGATACACGTCATTTAAGCCTAACTTCATACTATTCTTGTAAATCTAACAAGATGGCGGACCCTTGTTAAAATGTCTAAGGAGTTATTGTAACAATTTAAAATGCATAAGTATTCCGCGTTATTATTCATAATCCACTTTACTTGTGCAGAATAAGTAAATTATATCACGTAAAATGCCACCAACAATTCAGATTAATATAAGACTGATCCCAAGGTAACCTTGGTTACATATCATTACACTTTTCTATAGAAGTTAAGCAGTAATCACAAAGTTACACTTAAAGAAAATTAACGCGTTGTTTCCTTGAAATATCAAAAGCATTTTTACGTGAACGAAGTTGCAGGTAATTTTAATTGAAATAAGTTTCTTGTATAGTTCGATTAGCCCTAGTTACCCAACGTCGAGTACGTCACTTACAGTGTTTATAAAATGAGGAAGATATTATTATATTACGAGTAGTATTGATAAGTTGATAACGTATCGAAATTACCTTGTACAAGTTATACAGCAATTAAAGGATGCCAAAACCAATGGATGAGTTGCCAAATGATTTCCTCGTTATGCAATGTCGCAATGCGGAACATCGAGTGTCATCTATATCTATCTTATATACATATAATGAACTTGAAGTGTCTGTTTGTAATGTCAAAATAACGGATTTTTAATGCATATGGTTTTTTTTTTTTTTGTTCCGGGTAATCTCCGAAACGGTTGGACCTATTTTGACGAGACTTTCACTGGCAGATAGCTGATGTTATAAGGCATAACTTAGGCTACTTTTACTTTATAAAAATAGTTAGAGATTCGCACAAAACAGGTATTTTATTACCTGTTTTAGTAGTCCACGCGAGCGGAGCCGCGGGCACAGCTAGTGTTTTATAAATTACAAGCTGTTTCCAGCCCGTTTCTCTTGGCGGTGCAATAAAATTGTAGTATTTCACGGCGAAACTACTACTATGCGAAATTGCATTAGAATACATCCAGCCGTTGAAGCGTGATTAATAGACAAACATTTATAATATATGTATATAGTTATACTGTTGATAAGCGAGGGTAGTCGAAGCAATGATGGCTCAGTGGTAGCGTGTACGACTTCGCGTCGATTGACGTGAGTTCGAATCCCTGCAATGAGCCTGAGCTTACGGTGAAGGAAAACATCGTGAGGAAACCATAGATGGTGGTAGGGCTTTTTTTAACACCCGCCTGGCTAGCTACCACCCTCAAGTTGAAAATCTGTCACCAAGCACCAATAGGTGAGATTGTGGCTACTGCGATACCTGAGATACTGTGTTATATTTTTTATATCGATAACGATAAAAAAAATGCCGTTATATTTTCCTTAAATAATTTATTCGTACTCAGTGAAACAAAATTCAAAGAAAATCGCTATTCAGTTGTTCACTACACTATGGTCCTCTTGAAGATTACTTCCTTGTATCGCTTGTTGTTTCCATTTGCTTATCCAAAACAGAAATGTACGGGCTCTTTTTTTTCGAACTTACCACACTGTGTTTATATACACAAATAAAACACGGGTCGAAATTACTAGAGTGACCTTGAACTTTATGAGATCGTTTAAAAAGGGGAAGTGTGCTATTTTAGACTTTGTTTGATTACGTAATAGGACCGATAAGCTTTGAATGAGTGTGTAAACTGCAATGCCTTTTTGTACCTAAAAAAACATACTCGATATTTCGAATAGTGAATTTTTCTATTATATACCTCCGACGCAAACAGAGGGGTGTTATAAGCTTTACGTGTGTATCTGTGTGTCTTTCTGTGGCATCTGGACCGATTTTAATCTAGGTTTTTTTTGTTTGAAATGTGACTTGATCGAGAATTTGTTTAGCAATGACTCAAGAATATCTGTTCAGCCATTTGAAGATTAGCAGTTCATTTCTAGTTGATAAATGAATTTGAGCATTTTCTAAAGGTCTGAACGAGTCGAAATTTTGTATTATTTTACATCAATGATATTAGAATAACATAGAAAACTTGATCTGATTTTGTAGCATCATATCAAACCTACAGGATACCTAATTCCTCTTCAACTTACTTGTGCGTTTTACATGTATCGGGGATTTTTAAAATTCAATTACCTTGTTACCTCAGGTTGTAACAATATATAGCAACTTATACAATTAGCTTAGCTCCTGTTTATCTTTGAAATGAAACAACTAGCGCGCCATCTATTATAAAGTTATTGATTTAACCTACGTGAGCGTGCCCATAACATCTCACCAAACATAATAGAAGCAATGATGGTTCAGTGGTAGCGTGTACGACTTAGCTTAGATTGACGTGAGTTCGAATCCCTACAATGAGCCTGAGCTTTCGGTGAAGGAAAACATCGTGAGGAAACCATAACATGGTGCAGTTTCAATAGGGCTTTTTCTAATGCCCGCCTGGCTAGCTACCACCCTCAAGTTGAAAATCTGTCGCCAAGCACCTATAGGTGTGTTCCGGTAGCTGCACTTGAAAGCCAGTCTTCCACTAAGTTTAGCGCGTTATCATCTTGGGCCACATCGTCACTTAACATCAGGTGAGATTGTGGCCACTACGCCCAAAACCTGTAACGATAAAAAAATAGCAATCGGATACATAAGGGACACACAATAGACATTCTTTCAACAAATATATGGATAGTAGATGATGGTTTAAACACTGATTTTATCAAAACACAGTCTACAATCATTAAAAATTCACATCAACGTATTCACATCGTCAATAAAATAATAGTTTTTTTTGCGAATACAATCGAATGAGAATAAGTAAAATAGTAAATGGAATTGTGAAAAGATATTAATATCCTATTATTTATAATTGTGCCAGATGGCACATGGCACAGTAAATAACAGTGGCGATCACGAGACACCAACTGTCGTCAGACGCCGCTGTCATAAATAGAAACTGCATATACAGGCTGGAAAAATGAATGGGACATGGAGGAAAAGTACCTTAAATATTGAAGATAGCAAATTTTACTTAAAGGAAATATTATTTTATTTCTAAAAGTAAGAATAACCGCATTCACATTTTTTGTTTAAAAGCTTGCCTGTGCCGGAAATCGAACTAATTAAAAAACCGACATTCACTGTGTTATTGTGCCAATCGATAGGGTCTATGATAAGGTTAAAATCTCTCGAATTAACATTCACATAAACATCTCACAATTCAAGAAGACCATGAAATTGAACTTTAACTAAAATTAGCTAAGAGACTATTTACTTAAAAAATTAAGTCATTTCAATTTTCTAACATTTTCACGATGAGAGAAAAGAAAAGATAATATGAGTATATGAAGTATAGATAATCAGCTAAATTGTTTTTAACTATATTAAAGATAATTTACATTATTGAAGTGAAACTTCTTATGCGACTTCCAAGCGTTAAACGTTAAATGTTAAACGTTTAACGCACATTATTGGTCTCTCCTCTTTGTGTGAGCCAGAGCGAGAGAGCAAAATATGTCGATGTGTATGTATATTGCACACTGTTTAAATAAAATATAAAATATCTTTTAAAATGAAGTTTCACTTCTATCGTGTGTGAATCGCACACACACCTTTTTTATTGAAAAAGTAACCTTGAAAAAGTATGTAGAAAGTTTAAATTTCACACATCTCGATAAGTTCTTGTTTTTTTAACATTTTTGTTGTGTGGATATGTACAGACATAACAATTAAATGACCAGTAAGATCCCCAGATCTAACGCAGCTGGACTTTTTCTATGGGGTCACGTAGAACATTAACTTACAAAACTTTATGAGACTAGAATAGTTAAGGATTGAAGTTCAAGATGTTATTATCAGCATTCATCCGAACACATTACAAAAGGTCACACATAATTAATATCTGAAAAGACTAAAACTGTATATTGTACAAGAAAATGGATCTCATTTGGAGCAACTTATCAGTTAATTTATTAAAATGTTGTTGTCCGCCAAGGACTAGCCGACTTCGTGAGAACTTCGTATACAAATACATTTATTATGAAGGGTGTAAGCAGTGTTAAAATATTATTCGACTGTCGGGATGGTGTTGACCGTCGGGACTATAGTAATCATCGAAATGTTGTGGTGACTGTTGCGACGCTGGCGACCGTTGGGATGGTGGTGACCGTCGGGAAGGTCGTGACCATCGGGATGGTGGTGAATAGTCTAGTAAACAAGTTCAAAAACGTGTTAATTCTTGTTACTGCGAATTCTTGAAATCTATGGACTGCTATGCAATAACTTCTCATATTATGTATTTATTTTTAACTTAATCGCCATCTCTTATAATGCCAAAGAAGTTGTACTTCAATCTGTTACAAATTGTTTTTTTTTTTAATGTGTATAAATAATTTGATTATAATAATGTTTATTTATACGCCGTCAAATTATTTATACACAAATTAATTTATTTATGTATACACATTTATTAAAATTCAATAAAATGAATTCAGATTATCAACTTCATCATGTCCTATTCGTGTCACATGGTGCGCGCGCAACCCTTAGTATTTATTACCTTATACTAAATGCGACAGAAGTATTATAAAAAAAATGTAAAAAAAATCATCTAATATTGTCGTCACCCTAGCTTACTTTTTTACCACGATGGTGGCAAATGAGCGTGCTGTTCACCTGATAGTAAGCGGTTACCGCAGCCTCTGGACACTCGCAACACCAGAAGCATTATATGCACGTAGCGACCCTTTAAAAACCTACTTACTCCCTTTTTGAAGAACCCCATACTGTAGTCTCCTGGGAAAACCTCAGCAGGGAGGTCATTCCACATCCGGAGCGTTCGCGCAAGGAAATTCCTCTGAAACCGGACAATCCGCGACCATTTAGGTTCCAAGGTGTGAGGATGAACTCACAGCTCTTTTTTGCGCCAAGTCAAATGGCCCAAGCTAGAATCTAGATGCTCCTGTCCAGAGATGATAGCAGTACTCCATATGGGGTCATGTACAACTGCAGTCTTTGCCCCGAGGAGAAGTACCGCTTCGCTCTGTTTAGCACACTAAGCTTTTTGGACGCCAGCTTGACTTTGTATTCCAAGTGGCTACGGGACCGGATCTTCGAGATAGTGGGAAGCGTGTTCTGGAATTTTGGGTCCACAGTAAATGTGTTATTTTTTAGCGGTGAACGCGCAAGTTTTTGTCTTGGTGGGGTTGAAAGTGACTAAATTATCCTGACCCCAGTCGGAGACCTTGGATAATTCATTCTTGATTTCAGACACAAGTTATTCGCGATTTTCTTCCACAACGGAACGAGGAATGTTTGCACGGTTCGTGTAAAGTGCATCTCCAGCACTGTTGTCTGCATAGCAATTAATATCGTCAATGGATAGCATATCATAGATATAAAATAGAAACAGCGTTGGAGATAGTACCGAGCCTTGCAGGACGCCAGCATTTATGTCCATGCTTTCGGAGCAGCTACCGTCTACTACGGCTCTTATGCGCCTGACAGACAGAAAGGTAGCAACCCATTTGTACAAACCCTCGGGCAGTCCGTATAAGCCATTATACGCCATTAACTTCGATAAGCCATTAACTTCGATAGAAGACCCCGGTGCCAGACCCGATCGAATGCCTTCAAGTTAATTACTCCAAGAAAGAGAGAAGTCGAAGGAACTGAGTGAGTTGCCAAAAAATGCGTCCCGTTCGTATTGCCGCCGCCGCAATGCGGAACTCTCAGCGAGATTCAACTATTCCTACGTGACACTGACGCGAGATAACTGAAGTACAGTTTACAGGCGAAACTACAATCATGTTACATAACTACATTAATGTCTCTAAAAATGCGCTCATAGAGTAAAAATAAGATAGAATAAGCGAAAATAATAATGTTTGTGAAGAAATTATTTTCTTAGGTACATATATCTTAAAAGTATAATAGTTACCACTTGATCAATAATGAAAATAAATACCTAATCAATACAATGTAATATGTTTTACAACCTTTATTTATTTACTGAAACTAAACAGCGACCCTACAATTCTCTGCCCGTTACACAATTATAAGCTTTACAATTTTTCCACGTTCACAAAATACCGGCAAATACTTATCCTCTGTATTTTATAAGCTGTTTATTTTTCACGTCTTCAAGGAGGCCGATATTCTTTTATACAATCTTAGGCCTGGATAGAAACAGACATGTAAAAATATGAAAATGGTGTCAATTAATAGTTAATACACTATTAATATTTCACCGGAAATTCTGCGGATTTTAGCAATTCAAGAACAGAGTTATAAGATATTAGAAGTACGCGTGTTTAGAGATTAGAAGTGTGTTTGTGACTGAACTTCTCTTAAACGGCTGGACGGATTTTGATGAAATTTTTTGTATGTGTCCCTGGATGGTTTAGATTCGCAACCGAGCCCAGCAGATGGCGCTGCGATCGAGTTCTAGGATATTTATTTATTGCAGGCTATCCAACAGTCGAGCTGGACAACGTCTGTCAAGTCCGTTATGATATATTATATATGTGGGTTTGTGATAGAATGGCACATACATATATTAATAAAACCAAATAAATATCTTTAAGGTGTATCCTTACTTATAATATTATAAATGCGAAAGTGAGTGTTTGTTATTTAATCACGCAAAAACTGCTAAACGGATTTATATTAAATTTGGCACACAGACAGCTTATAACCCGGATTAAGACATAGAATATTTTTTATCCTGGTAAAGGCCCAATTCTGAAGTCTACGCAGACGAAGTCGCGGGCACAGCTAGGATTAATATAAATCATACGACCTCTAACGTTTTTTATTATTTGTCAATATGAAACCTCCTTGGAGTATATTATTAAGAAAATACTAGGCTGGAGGGATGTTAATGAGTAGAATCTGTGAACGTTGATTGGAGGGTGCGGTGTTCCCGCGTTATCTGAGCTGATATACCAAGGCTAAGTATTTATAATTATTTTGTAATGTATTTCTGATGGTTCTCGTATTACTTGAATGTTAACTATTATTGTAAAGAAATTGGTTTAACAAAACAAGCCTAAAGTTTCTTATCAATTCTTCTCCAGGGCAAGTGTCTTCTGTATTGATAGTAGAGTCATTTAAAATATTGAATATGTCATAGACACAGAGAGACATCAGAATATACTACCGAAGATACCAGGATTTTCCTTGATATCTTTCTTCATTACGGATTCATAAATCTTGTGGGCGTAATCTGGGTTAAGTGCAAGCATTGTAGAGATGTACGCGGTCCGATAATCCAAGTGAGCATTATGTCTGTTGTTTGGGGTTGTCCCTAGTGGGACAACACTTATAAATTTAGAGGTTTCTAATGTGATGTGATAAATAAACACATTTTTGCGCTTACATTGCAAACGCTGGCTGAACCCCACGAGATAAATCAAAATAATGTACTACAGCATTATACACAGTAAAAAGGTCAACAAAAAAGTTCGCGATGGTATATGTCTATCTCTTAAGGATAACCCACAATAACCATTTTTACCTTTACATTTTACGGGAAAAAATTGCTTATTTACGAAGTGATTTTAAAGTGATTTTAAGCAATACAGCATTAATCCTTATCCAATTAAGTACCTTAAATACATTGTCCATTTAATATAGCCCTTTACAGCGTGTAATTTAAATGAATATTCCCGAAGATATTACAGATTTAAAATGTAGGGAAGTGCGGCGGTACCGGCCCTATATACCATGGTCAATATGTCGCTCTTTCAAGAGTAACCTCTAAACAAAACATATTTGTATTGTCTAATGACAAAAAGCTGTAAACGTTTATAAGGACATTCTGTAGTAGGTAGGTATATTTAGTATCAGCGTTGCACCCGTGCGAAGCCGGGGCGGGTCGCTAGTATACAATAAAATTAAAAATCTAATGCGCTCTCCGTTGTTTTTTTTTTAAATTTCAATCTTATTTAATGCCTTGGTATATATAAAATTATATAAAATATGATTCAGTACAATGTTCTTCTTCAATCAACTAATAAATTAACTAAGAGAGATTACGACGAGATTACCTAATGGTTGTTATCTGTTACATTTATCCTTCACGTCTTGTTTTATCAACGTATTCATACAAATAATAATGCCATTGTAACACATTTGTGCCACGTTCTTTATTCATACCTACACTATAATTTTTTTAAAAGCTAGATTTACTTATCATTTGTACATCGTATCATTGAAAGTTTACGTAAACGACTGGTAAACAAATGTATCCGCAATTAAATCAACTCTTGTTTTTGAGTACACATAGTTATAATAGGTTATAAGGTTTGCATTGTGAAAGATTTAACTATTGTAGATAATCAGATATTTCTGAAATGAGACTTCTTTAGATACTGTAAAGAAAAAAATACGTTACGTAACGTTACGCGTTATGGGGTAGGCTATGTCAATTCTGTATCATTGCGACAAATGAGATATATTGCGACCACCTGGTAGGGTTGCCAACTTTTTTTAACAAATATAGTATTTACGGGGCTATTACCTAATAAAAATAGTACATGGCAAAAAATCAAAACAATTATAGTAGGTTTCACATGAATAATTCATTAAAGTGAAACTTTTATTCTATCGCCCAAAATTTTTCGTTTATCTGTCGTATATGGCATTACAGCTAGCCGTAGAGTAGGGAACTGTGAGACTCGAAGCGAAGATGAAGTTATTGATAGAATAATAGAAGTTGACAACGATTCAATGATTTAAATATATATTGCTCTTAGTTTTAAAATTTTATTATTATCATTATTTTATTTTATTATTGTTAAAGTTTCACTTGCATCTTGGTTTTATAAAACCACACAATATTTTTTTTTGTTTAAGTAATATGTTTTACCACTTGATTGACAGATAATGATGATAATGACAAATACTCAAATTGACAATGACATAAGATAGATATATAAAACGACCTAGTCCTATATAGCGTTATTGTACTGCAGGACTTTTTGACAGAGAGCGATTGAACCTCTTCGGAAAGTAGAACGTGCTTTTTTTATCGTTATAGGTTTGGCTAAGTGGCCACAATCTCACCTGATGTTAAGTGACGATATGGCCCAGGATGGTAAACGCTAAACCTAGTGGAAGACTGGCTCTCAAGTGCAGGTGCCGGAACACACCTATTGAAGCTTGGCGACAGATTTTCAACTTGAGGGTGATAGCTAGCTAAGTGGGTATTAGAAAATACCCTAAAAGCATGCTGTGGTCTGTACATCATTTCCTTCACGGAAATCTCATACTCATTGTAGGGATTCGAACTCACGTCGATCGACGCGAAGTCCGAACACTCTACCAGTGATCTATCATCGCTTCAATTACTGTTTTATAAGAAATTCCATTTGTATATGCAACTTATTTTGTTCGGCGAGATATTATTTTAAACAATTTAAACAGACGATGTGTACCATCCTGGCCGCTTTCGACTACAGCGACTTAATTTTGTGAACATTTACAATCGTTCTGCCCTTTGATGCGCTTAGTTCACGAATACTGTACCCAATTTTGTTGATGTAGGTACGAGCGCATTTCGGGCAGGCTAAAACTCCACCAACATAACTGTAAGGTATCAATCACTACAGGTGGTCTGGTGTTCAAATCCTCGCGTTTCTTGTCAAGTTTATCACAACGCCCAGTTTCAAAAGCGTTTGCCTGTAGCTAGACAACACGTATCCAGTCACTGCCTTGTGCTGCTTTTGCTACCCACTGAGAGTACTATATTTTGCACCGCTTCACGTGTCTTTTCAGAACATCCTTATATCCGAGGTACTGTCCACCGCGCTTACGCTTACCGTACTAGAGTTCTGAAAAGAAATTGCGCTCCGCCTGTCTACTTTCCGACATACGAGACACGTGTCCGCACCAACAGAGCTGTCGTCGCATCAGAGACATTTCAATTCCGCCGACGTTTGCACGTCTCAGTACCGAACCCGGTTTTTACAGTCTCGAACCCGGTCCGATCATCTGATGTTCATAATGTCTCGATGATATTTGAGATGAAATCTGTCAAGTATGCGAATGTGCTTTCGGTATAACACCCATGTCTCAGAGGAGTAGAGGAGATTTGGCAGAACCGTAGCCATATACACACTGATCTTAGTGGAGAGTTTAAGGTCATGTGAACGAAATACTCTTGGCATCAATTTGCCAAAAGCTGCTATTTATTTCGTTGTCTAAGTCTTATTTAAATGTTATTGTGCTACCTAGGTACCTAAATAAATTCACCGATTTCAGAATATCTTCACCGATTCTTATACTAGTGACCACGCTTTTCACTGCGCACAAGCATTCACTGTCATTATACCTGCCTCACATGTTTCGTCGACATCCGTGATCGCGAACCTTCGAACGTATCTACAACAAGGCACAAATCATCTGCATTCATCATATCTGTAATGATAGTATAAGAGACCTTAGTGAGGGACTTCAACCTTGCAATATTGAAAAGTCCATCCATGCGGTAACGGATTCGTATTCCTTAAGAAAAATTTCCAAAGCTTTTTGAATTACTACGGCGAAGTATAATACAAAAAGGTTCGGCGTTTGACATCACAAGCAAAAGGAAAAAACTCCGTAGAGACAATAACTACATTGAGGATAAAAACAATCTCCGTGATAAGGATATTGAGGTCAACTAAAGTCAATGGTAACCCCTCAACTTCTGTAACTGGTGCTATTTTCATATTTCCTCTGATGTACTCATGTACTGCAACTGACTGTACATAAAATCAAGAAATTATATGTAAAGAAAAACTTCTCACTGATCTTTTCTTGAGTATTTTCAGTTGAACGATTTTCTGATTTTAAGGTAGAGTTAGACGTTCACAAATAATTTCCTGAAATTATATTTAAAGAAAAGAGTACACTCATCTTCTCTTGTGTATATTTTCAGCGGGATGATTTTCTAATCTTATGGTAGAATTCAACTCTAACAAATGATTTCCTGTAATTATATATAAAGGAAACGATTTTCCGATCTTATGGTAGAGTTAGATGTGGGCAAATGTTTTCGTATAGTATTTTCATTTTACTATGATTCTTATATAATCAGTTATGTAATAACCTTTTGAGGTCATGACCTGACGACCGAACGCGCATCGATCCATTCAGCTCGGCCTGTAAGGAAGGGAGGCATGGCGCCCCCACACCGCCGTCGCCTTGCAGCTATGATCTCATTCCAGGAATATAATATGTGTGTTCTACTTCCTATAAAACGATTGTTCGTGATCGATATTCATTAAAATGTTTATTAGATAAAATAAATTGATAGTTAAAATTCTACGTTTACTTCCCACTTTTCAATTCAAACATTACAGCACTTATTCATTTAGACTTTACAGTGAAAATGCTATATTTTTTATTTTTTTTATCGTTATATATATTTTGGCGTAGTGGCCACGTTCTCACCTGATGTTAAGTGACGATGTGGCCCAAGATGATGACAGGCTAAACCTAGTGGAAGACTGGCTCTCAAGTGCAGCTGCCGGAACACACCTATTGGTGCTTGGCGGCAGATTTTCAACTTGAGGGTGGTAGCTAGCCAGGCGGGTATTAGAAAAGCCCTACCACCATGCTATGGTTTCCTCACGATGTTTTAGACATGTTTAAAATGTTATATTTCAGCGGATCTATATAAAAATATCCACATTTTTTATACATAGATTCTATAGTGCTAAATTTTACAGATGTGGTGAAAAAAAAACGAACATATACATCATTTGTATTTTAAAAATTTTGTAAAATTGATTATATATATTATTTATTAAAGATGTTTTTTTTCTTGGCAACTTCATATCTCCGTTAATTCTTCATAAAAGTTTAGGTAAAAAAGCCGCCTGCTAGTGCTACAATCCGCCTATGTGTATGATGATTTTAGTTTAATCGGACACGAAGGCGGTTTACTTGTTTATCAGAGTGAACTACAAGTGTCTAAGATGTTATTCGAACATAATTTTAAAGCTAATATACCTGCTTTTGCCGAATTATGTTTTTTAATGGTTTTTAATAAAAATATATTAAAGGCGCCATCTATTAACAATCTGTTTAACTAACATGACAGTTGTTACATTATTTATTTTTTTATTTAGATTTTATTTTATTATTTAGATTCTGTATTAGCACGGTTCAGCTAGTTATAATTTATCTTTACATAGTATAAAATTAAAGTCGCTTCCGCTATCTGTTGGCTTAGATCTTTTAAACTATTCGACGGATTTTAATGCAGTTTTCAGCAATAGATAGAGTGATTCAAGTGGAAGGTTTATATATATAATACATATAAACCTTCTATAGTATAGAAAGACCGAAAAATTCAAAGATTTGTAATGTGATGTTGTAACAAACATTTTGTGTATGGTTAAATCGCAAACGCTGGCTAAACCTTACGAAATAGATTAAATTAATATACTAGGGAGTTGTATAAATTGTATAAAAAGATCGACAAAAAAGTCCGCGATTGTATATATTTATCTCTAAAGGATAACCCACAGAACCATTTTTATATTTTACAAAATAAAATTTAAAAAAAGTTATTTACCAAGCTATTTTATACAATACAGTATTATCCCTTATCCAATTAAATACATTAAATACATTGTACCTTTCATGTAGATCAAAACTGCCCTTAACAGTATTTCATTAAAATGGATATCATACAAGATAATACAGATTTTAAAAGCGGAGACACAGCGGCTGGCGGGCCTTACGTAAGGTTTTTAAGTATCATAGTTCAAAAAAGAACTGAGTTTATTTGTTAGTGATGATCGTTTATTTTTTTCTGTACAGAAAGCAATAGGTATTTCAGTCAAGTCTGGAAGACGTCGTACTTCAAACATAGGAATGCAAAAAGAATGCGTTTAGGTAGAGATAGATAATCGTTAGAAGGCTCATAAGCTCATAAAGCCTCATAAGGCTCGCCTTAGCCAGGATCGAGATAGACATAGAGTTCAAAGAGCCAGAGAATCGCCCGCACAGACTAATTTATGGGGAAATAAATTAAATTCTGACATGTATTACGATTCTTTGATTCCATACTACGATGATTCTATAGTGTCAATGGTACTATGACAGTAGTATGTGAACATTGCTCGACTTTGAAAAATTCAGGGACGAATCGAAAGGCATGTTACATGACGTGCTTTCGAGAATAACCTGTAAAGAAAACATGATTGTACTGTCTCAGGAAAAATCAGCTGTAAAATATGTATACAATGACATCCTGTAGTATAGACTAATCATCATATTTTAATCACTCCACCCGTGCGAAGCCGGGGCTGGTCGCTAGTAAGTAATAAATCAAAACCCTTACTCCACTACGACTGTTACCATCGAGCAAAAAAATGTTAAGAGTTTTCATAAATTATAAGCAAAATGAATAAACTGTCGTCACATTCCTGTATAGTATCATTATAATCAGCTGATGGCAAGCCACGTATCGGCCTCAGACAGAAATATCTCATATTTGATATGGAATGGCATTGAATACCGAACATAAGCACGTCCGCGGCCGGTTTAACTATGTTATCACTTTATCAAATCACTGATGTGACAGCTTGGTTATAATATTTCAGATTTTGAAATGGAGCTTCGCTAGAGATATGTTGGTCTGCGATATTACATAACTGATTTTATTCCATGTTCTATATTAGTATCTCTACAAAATTTACTGTAAAATCATATTCTTTCTTAAAAAATACTGAGCTGAAATACCTTTTTAAAATAGTAATGTAAGTAACTTTTGCCTAACACGTGTGTTGTGTTTTCTTTAAGTAGATACAGGAGACTGGAATATAGCCTTTCAGCTTCAGGACTTCCCGACGCGACGCCCCGACTTCGCAATTGGGTATTTGAAAAAAAAAAGAATATCGATTTTTTATGTATTTTAAAGCTTCATCATAATTATGATAACAGTCAATTGGAAAAACTCTTAAAACATTTTTTTTATTAATAAAGAACAATTGAAAATTGTAATATTTTAAAAAGAATCACATGACTACGAACGCGCTACGATTGATCGTCAGGTTTGTAACGTCATAATGTTATAGGAATTTCATCGATTAAGTACCAAAGCACTATAACAGCTGTGTGCTACAATGAGTAGAAATAAATAAACATTTTGACATCACACGCGCTCGGATTTATTCGCGAACGATCGTCGCGTTTTCGGTACTGAATTCAAACATAAATTTTTATTTTGAAATAACTTTTGAACTAAAGAAAATAAAATAAAATTAGTTTGTTATAAAGCTTATATATGATCTTTCCATTTATCACAAAAAAGAAACATTCAAATACCCAATTCTGACGGAATTATGTTATTTATGTTCACTTTTTACAAGTTAATAAAAATGTTATATTTTAGTAAACGTAGATTATTCCTAAACTGTTAAGTATATGTCATGCTGAGACATAAATATTAAACACAAGTGATTGTTTATAATTTCAACCGCTGGTCCATATTTAAAACATGCTGGTGGTCCATATAGTAGTAATACTCATACATTTCGAGATTAATATTGTTGTTCAGAAAAATAATAATTATAGGATGTTACAACTTGATATGAATATTTGTAAATTCACCATTCTCCTAGTTTATTAGTTTAGTTTTAATCTCCTAGTTTTGAAGCAATGATGGATCAATGCCTTCTTTCTACAAGCATGGAGTCCTTTAAACGTAACGTGAAGGGTCATTTGAGCAAGCCGGCATGACAGCTACGACTGACGATGAAATGTAAATCCCACGGTGCTTGTCTATGTTTACAATGACGGCTCAATAGTAGCATGTACGACGTCGTGTCGATTGACGTGAGTTCGAATCCCTGCAATGAGCCTGAGCTTTCGGTGAAGGAAAGCATCGCGAGGAAACCATAGCATTGGTGGTAGGGTATATTCTAATGCCCGCCTGGCTAGCTAACACCCTCAAGTTGAAAATCTGTCGCCAAGTACCAATACGCGTGTTCCGGCAGCTGCACTTGAGAGCCAGTCTTCCACTAGATTAAGCGTGTTATCATCTTGGGCCACATCGTCACTTAACATCAGGTGAGATTTTGGCCACTACACCAAACCTATAACGATGAAAAAAAGTTTAATCCACTTCTGGATTAAACTTTTGGAAACTGGACGACAATGCAACGGAAGTCCGTTACGGCAATATGGCATCAAGTTTCTGTACCATCCGGATTTTAAATATTTTTGATTTTATCAATAAATAGTTTATAAACAATTGAATCAAACATTTTTGAATAAAATATGAGTGAAATGGAAAGTGTAAAATCATGAAACTTAGTATACAAATACATTTATATAAAGTAGAGATGCACAAACTTATTAGAACTAGGGATCAGTCGGACAAATTATGAGCGAAATGCGAGCCACTATAAAAAAAATGTGTGTGCGATCACACACGATAAAAGTGAAACTTCATTTCAAAAGATAATTTATTTAAACCGTGTGCAATATACGTACACACCGACATTTGCTCTCTCGCTCTGACTCACACAAAGAGCAGAGATCGATAATATATTGCTCTCTCGCTCTGGCTCACACTAAGAGGAGAGACCGATAATGTGCGTTAAACGTTTAACGCGTTGGAAGTCGCATAAGAAGTTTCACTTTAATAAAAACAACTGAATAAAAGTTTAAAAAGAATTTACTGACATTACAAATTTTTTACAGAAGAATAATAGCAGTGCGTTGGGTTAAACGCACACACACCCTTTTTTTATATAAATGAACATAATATCTAAATTATTGTAAATTTTTTCCTATCACTAAATCAGCCTGGCTTATATCGGGAGATAAAGAAAACACTGTCGTTTTATTCAGTAACAAATTTCGCATACCATTAGATAAGTGATATAATATATGGTTATATTATTACATCAAGTATTAAGTAGGGATGGTCGATATTTATCGACGTTCGGCTTGAACATATAGATGCCATGACATCGATATTAGGTTTTTTAAAACATCAAAAACAACAATACTTTGTTTAATGTAGGCCCTCAGAAGGAACTTATGAAGTTACTAGCTGTGCTCGCGGCTCCGCTCGCGTGGACTACGGATTGCCGCCAGTCGAGCGCGAGCGCAAATGGTGCTGCCCCGCTTATTTTAAAGACAAAAATGCTTATTGTGGGTGATCCTTAGAAGATAGATGTATGCTATCGTGCTTTTTAGAATCTACAACTCTGTAGAACATTAATTTTATACATCTCTTATGGTTTACTCAGCGTAAGCTATTTAGGCGCCCCAAATGCGTCTTTTGTCCGAATCGATTATTGTCACAGCTTATTTCGTATCATACTTTATCTTACAAAATATATCATATAACCTGATCAGATAACATTACTATGATTAAAAAAAACATGTAAATCGGTTAGGTAGGTTTTCGCGTGAAAAGAACATAAGCGGACAGACATTTAGAGGTTGAGTTTTTGATGTGAACACTTCTTTAGAACCTTTGTGGTTTGAAACTCGATGAAACGAAAAAGCGACTGTAAAAAGAGACAACCATATACATCTATAGGATTTAGCCTACGAGATAATGAGATAGAATACATTTACATTATACACGGTTAATGCAAGTCCTAATTTTCATGATTGTGATCGTCGTCGGATTGGCCTAGTGGTGTGAGACGACCAGACTTCATACGCAGTACGCACCAGTGGTTGATAGTTCGAATCCCGCTGAATTAGGATATTTAAAAGGTTTTTTTATGATAGTTCTACTTTTGACAAGTGTGAAAGTCAAGACAAGGTATAGATGAACGTCAACACACTACTACCGGTTCAGAAAACATCTCAATCACTGAAAAGGGGCGGTAACAAACTCGATCGGGTTTATTAATTATACCGTTTTTATTATGTTAATAATGTTTACAGTTATGTAAGAAGTAATTGTATTATTTTAGTGGACATACAGAGAGGGAGTAACTTCCAAACATCACTATCATTCAAAGTGGTTTGACATGGTCGTTGAACTGATTGTTCGGCAAATCAGTAATGTGCTTCGGGATCTTATTATAAAACCTAAACTATTATGTAATTATATAACTAACTTTTATTGGTCTAACTAAGTCTAAAATACGGAAGGACTAATTAAACTAATTTATTTGCTTATTTATTATAAAACTGTACAAGTTATTGACAAAATATAGCTTGTCAAAGTCTTTACGAACATGCATTAAATTGGCAAGGATGTAATGAGAGGGCAAAGTTAGACATTAAATTACTGAACATCTATGAACAAAAACATTGAACATTTATCTATTTGTCTGATGGAGTTTTTAAAGTGAAACTTTTATTCTATCGTCCCAAAATTTTTCGTTCATCTATCGCATGTCGCATTACAGCTGGCCGTAGAGTAGGGAACTGTGAGACTCGAAGCGAAAATGAAGTTATTGATAGAATAATTGAAGTTGACAATGATTCAAAGTTTTATTATGTATTATTTTTTTAAGTTTCACTTGCATCGTGGTTTTTTAAAACCACACAATATTTTTATATAAAACGGGCTTCTCTAATAAAAAGAAGTCGTCAACACTAGAGGTAGCACTGAAAAAGTAAGAAAAAGCCGTCATCACTAGAGAAAGCACCCAAAAAGTCTCTCACTTGGGAAGCACCATAACATCGACATGTTTTTAATTCAATATTTCATAGATATCGATGTCAACGTCGATGTTTTTATAATATCACTCATCCCTAAATAGTAGTTAACAAATATATCATGTTCATGTTAATTTGCAAATCGTCGCAATCGTCTCTTACACGAACGTCAATATCAAACCTTACACATCGGTAAAGACAACCTTAAACTCATTGAATTAGAATTGAAATGGTTAAAATTAAGAATCTGACATCACATTTGTTGAGGAAATATTCGTACCTTTATAACATGAAAGATAATTGTTCACTGCAAACCTACTTTATGATAACATTGCGCGATTACTGTAACTGATTACAGTATTCGCTTCCGTGCGTCGCATTTTTTTTAGTAGCACGGTAAAAAGCCTGTTGGTAAATAGAGTACAATTCAAAAACAAAGGCCATCACCGAGAGATTAATGAATCAATCGATGGTCGTTGCTGTCATGTCCGCATGCTAGACTATTGGCAGCTGGATATAGACTGGCTAATCACGATACGCTACTAACCAAAAGGAGGTCTTTGTGACGGGTTTATTACCATGCGCATGATAGTCAGGACTAGGGTTGCCAACCCTACTATATAATATCGTATCCTACTATATAGTAGGCAATATACTATATTTTAAGCATTATACACACATGCACAACACACAGGTACATAGGTTCTGTAAGGGACCTTTTTTTTCTTTTTTTGCCTAGTTAGATTAGACAAAAAAATTCAGACCACTAAATACACATACACGTGTTCCTTCCCTCCTCCCAGGGGGCAGAAACATGTATATATGTATAGTTAGTTTAGATCGAATTACGAATAGGGAATTACTCAGATCGCGACTTAATTGCATACGCGCAACGGTCCGAGCCGAGGTTCGGCCACTTTGCCACCCTCGGATGTTGTTGCTTAGCTTTCGCGGCTGAGTGCCTTAAGCGCTCGCCCCCAAGCCCGGTAAAGCCGTAAAAGCCTAAGGCTCCAGGGCCCCTAAGGCTAACAGTATAGTCAGTTCGAAAAAAAAAACTATATTTTTATTGGATAAAAAAATAAGCAACATTATCTATTTTTAAATGTTTAAAGCAGAGTTGTACAGACCGCGGCCCGTCAACAAATTAAAATAAATAGCGAAATATAAAAAAGGTGGCAATAATTCTGAATATGCTATTGAGACCACAGTTCTGTGCTGTGTAAACTTTATAGCTCAATGCAATTTCATACTTCGAATTAAAAATTATAATGTCATGAAATTATTTTAAAACTTTTATTCGGTTATTTTTATTTGTAGCGGCCCGCATTTAGTTCATAATCTGTCCGAGTGGCCCCTAGTTCCAATAAGTCTGTGCATCCTTGTCTTAAAGGGTCTAAGAAAAGTGGGTCGTCTCAACCAATCGCTCTCTCCAGATCTATAACCTCAAGGCTGCGTGATTCGCCTTTAGTCACAGAATTTTCAAAAAAACTCTAACACGACCACCATTTCTTTGGACAACTAAGGGAGCATTCAAATATTACGTAACAAATTTTGGGGGAGGGGGAGGGGTCTTCTAAAACGTTACGATGTGTTACAGGGGCGGGAGGGGGGTTTTAACTATGCATTGTTTTAACCCTTGAGAACGGTCGCGTAGAGTTTTTTGTGACATAATTGTGACTTTCAGGTAAAAATGGTCACTTGGTGGTGGTTACGTAACGTTTTACTGGGGGGAGGGGGGCAAAAGAAAAACGTTACGGCGCGTTACATGGGGGGGAGGGGCGTTCAAAAATCTCTAAAATCTGCGTTACGTAATAATACTTGAACGCTCCCTAAAATCAAATACTAAAGTTGTAAAAGGAAACAATTACCCACCTGATAATGGCAGTTATATACTCAATAACTAGGATTGGTTGCAAAAATATGATAAAGAAGAAGAAGACCTTCACGTGGGCGAAGCTAACTAGCAAAAAGATATAAATCTATTTTCTAACTACGTATATTAATCTATACATATACTACACTAACACGATTTACGTGTTTTTTCCTTAAATTCATAGATATGTTATCTGGCCAGGTTATATGATATATTTTGTTACATAAAGTAACATACCAAATAAGCAGTGACGATAATGGTGAATCAATTCGGAAAAAAGACGTTTTTGTGGCGATTACATGGCTTACGCTAAGTAATCATATCAAATTAGTGTACTACATAATTTTAAATCTTAAATAGACCTACAAATAAGTCAGTAATAGCATATGTCTATCTTCTAAGGATCACCCTTAATAAGCATTTTTGAGGCAGCACAATAGAGAATATGCATGATACGACACTGTTAAAAAAAAATTCTAATATACAAATCTATAAACATATACATATATAATTAATCTATAAATATAAAGACATATGAACAACATCTATAAAATAATTATTTTAAAACTGCAAGAAGAATAGAGCGATTTAAACACCTTCATTTTGACACGCTGTCATCAAGTTTCAGTGACGTCAGCGTACGCAATAAAATAAATATATTGTATTCTATGGAGTGCGTTATTCGTTTTTCTGAAAACTGTTAAAGTTTATAACTAATTACGATATAGATGGAAGTGGAAAACCATTTTATAAGTACCGTAGTATATCTATGTGAACAAATAAGATAAAAAATACACCTGATAAAGTATATTTCTATGTGTATGTTCTATGCAATTTAGACTTTAGAAATATTGGCCGGTTGGAAAAGAATTGAGATATAGAGATATAGAGCTTAACGGAGAAGATTCTTACAGATTTTCAGGCATGCACAATAAAATATACACATACATACAACTATAAAATTTTGTACATTTGTTTTGAAGCCCTTATCATCTGTGCTTATTACAAAACTCTACGTCTCTCTGTCTCTGTCCATTTATTTCGTTTTCTCGCAAAAACGACTAATCCGATTTACGAAGGTTTTTCCTTTAATTCATAGATATGTCATCTAGCCAGGTTATATGATATATTTTATTTCATAAAGTAACATACGAAATAAGCAGTGACGATATTGGGGAATCAATTCTGAACAAAAGACACTTTTGGGGCGATTACATAAATTACGCTGAGTAAACCAAATATCAAATTAATGTATTACCGAATTGTTGGTCTTAAAAGACCTACAAATAAGTCACCGATAGCATATATCTATTTTCTTAAGATTAACCACAAACATCATATTTGAGGCAGCACAAATCGCGCGTGCACTCGTCCGACAGCATTCTGTAGCCCTCGCAAGCGGAGTCGCGGGCACAGCTAGTATGTGAATATATTTCAGTTCTGATAATAATACTTTTTTTTTATACTACAAAGGTGGCAAACAGGCATATGGCCTGACTGATGGTAAGCGGCTACCGTAGCCTATGAACGCCTGCAATACCATAGGTATCAAAAGCACGTTGCCGACCTTGAACCCCCCTATTCCAAGGAGCTCTGGAAACCCTACTCACCGCAGACAAACAACACTAGGTCATTTGGCTGCGATGTTCTGTAGGGTGGAGGTGTTCCACCAGTCGGGCTGCCCCAAGTAGAGAGAAATCTCCAAAGAAATTTATCGGTGCCCTACCTCTCTTTGAACCCACCCTACCCCAAGGAGCTCTGGAAACCCTACTTATCGCAGAAACACAACATTAGGTCATTTGGTTGCGATCTTCTGTAGGGTGGAGGTGGTTCACCAGTCGGACTGCCCCAAGTAGAGAGAAATCTCCAAAGAAATTTATCTGTGCCCTACCTCTCTTTGAACCCACCCTTCCCCAAGGAGCTCTGAAAACCCTACTCATCGCAGAAACACATTAGGTTATTTGGCTGGGATCTTCTGTAGGGTGGAGGTGGTTCACCAGTCGGGCTGCCCCAAGTAGAGAGAAATCTCCAAAGAAATTTATCTGTGCCCTACCTCTCTTTGAACCCACCCTTCCCCAAGGAGCTCTGAAAACCCTACTCATCGCAGAAATACATTAGGTTATATGGCTGGGATCTTCTGTAGGGTGGAGGTGTTCCACCAGTCGGGCTGTCCCACCTGTGCCCTACCTCTCTAAATACCTTCATACATAAGTATCGTAGTTGATGACCTCCTTTTTTGAAGTCAGTTAAAATGCACACTTGTTTATTAATGTATTATTAAGTTATGACGACATTGTAAATACACAAAACGTGTACATACAAGAAAAATATATAAAATGCTAGTAAAATTAAACTATTTTTTTATTTATGTCCTAAGATGGCACTTATGAATGTTAATATACTACTACTGGTTCGAGAAACATTCCCGTCGTCGAGAAGAACAAGCGTGAACATCAAACATGTTTTTAACAGTTTTTACAGTTTTGTATGTATTGTTTAAAGTTATTATCAATTTCAGAGACGGAATCATTTCCAGACATCACCGTCATTCACATATTGGACCACCACATACCCTTATGCTAGACGCCACTTCCAGGAGTCTTGGAATCGCGGCAATCCGGTAATCTCACGAGAATGTTTGGCAACTCTATTCATGACCTAAATACGATAAGAGTATAAGACATTGGCCTGAAGCCACGACATTGTGAACGCGCCAAATAAACACCGAGGAAGACAATTCGGTCAAGTAACTCAAATAATAGATCAATGTCTAGTGCAGGGGTTCCCAAACTTTATTAATTAAGCACCTCTTTTACAGGTAGTAATTTTTTTGCGACGCGCGCTCTTCTTAACGAAGACACCCATGTGTAGTTGTATCAGAAAATAAAATTTCTTTATTATCGAAAAAACTTCAAAGAATATAAAATCTATGTAATTAAAAAAAAATTGTGAATGCCATCCAATTCACTGCCTGAAGGAAACTTACCCAGAAGGCAGGCCACATTGCAGCGTTGTATGGCAAAGCTTAAACACTGACCGAGGTATTGGGCAGTGTATAAATTCAAATCACTTTGTACACATATTAATTCTTAATTATTATTAAATACAAAACATTAAAAACCAAGAAAAAATACAATAATGTGAAGGATGCGCTTGCTTATCTGAGCGTAATTCTCAAATCAGTGCAACAGTTTTGAAATTTGTACTCACATTTATTTTTCTAAATTAGTTTGTGACCTGTGCTTCAATTTGATGATTACTACTTTCTTTTTTATCATTATAGTTTTGGCGTTGACAATCTCACCTGATCTTAATTGACGATGTGGACCGACACATCTATAGGTGCTTGGTGACAGATTTTCAACTTGAAGGTGGTAGCTAGTCAGGCGGGCGTTAGAAAAAGCCCTACCACCATGCTATGGTTTTCTCACGATGTTTTTCTTCACCGAAAGCTCAGGCTTATTGCAGGGATTCAATTGTCAATCGACGCGATGTCCATACACGCTACCACAGAGCCATCATTGCTTTGCGCTTTATCACAGGGCCCTGAGCACCAGGTCTTTGCGACGAACAATTTGAGAACCCCTAGTCTAAAGCAAAAATTCGAAATATTCACGCATAGAAAATCAATACCGGACTTCATTTCTGATACTACTAAATTAATGTATTGTAACGCTATTAATATACTGAACATTATGAAGTGGACTCAACGTCAGTGTCAACATATTAAGGCGACCACTTATTGAAAATCAACGCTGCAATATGCAAAATAATATTGCAGTGTGTTGCTGAATGAGAGACCATTGTTAGGCCTCAGGCTTAGTTGATTTCTTTCTTTCTTTCATATACAGGACATATTTAGCCTTGATCCCTTTTTTTAGGGTTCCGAAGTCAAAAGGCACCCTTATAGCTTTGCTATGTCTGTCTGTCTGTCCGCGGCTTAGCTCAGAGATTCATAGTAATAGAAAGCTGTAATTTGGTATGGGTATACATATTAATCAAGCCAACAAGTGGTAATATAAAATCTTGAAATATTCCGAGTTTGTGAAAACCATTTTACGATTCAGGGAGCCGTTTGTTAAGTATTAAGCTTTAAAACACAAATAGAGTCAAGTGTAATCCTCCCCCTCCCTCCGACTGCTAAACGGTAGTTTTTGGATATGTAAACAAAATCATGGTGGTAATTTATACAGAGTGGAAAAAACAAATAGGATATGGAGAAAAGTAAATTGAATATTGAAGATAGCAAATTTTACTTAAGAGAAACATTTTTTTTTTTAAAGCTTATGTGTCGGTAATCGAACTAAAAATTCTAAAACCAGACATTTACGAATCGATGGGATCTATATAAAAACTTCTCTGAAACATTTTCAAATTTGAGAAAAACTAAAAGTGCTTTTTTTCTATCGGATTTTTGTATGAGCTCAACACCAAAACTCACGGTTGGGATGATGTATATACATATAGAAAAATTAAAATAAAATCGGAATATTTGGCGCTGTGGTCGATTTATTGGCTGTTGGTAAACGGCAGAACAAAGTCTACCGGGCCAACTAGTCTTCTTTATAAATAAAATAATTGAGTTTTTTTTTAAATGTTATAAGTTTTGGTGTTGTGGCCATAATCTCACCCGATGTTAAGTAACGATGTGGCCCAAGATGATAACAGGCTAAACCTAGTTGGAAGACTGGCTCTTAAGTTCAGCTGCCGGAACACACCTATTGGTGCTTGGCGGCAGATTTTTAACTTGAGGGTGGTAGCTAGCCAGCTGGGCATTAGAAAAAGCCCTACGCACATTAAAAAAAGGTTTGCCATTGTGCGCGCATCACGTATAAACTACTCGACAAATTTTGATCAACTTTTTTTGTTTTACTCCTTACATACGTACTTGGTCCTTATCTAATAATATCACGATATTTTCATCTATACATATAATAAAATTGAAGTGTCTGTATCTAATGTCAAAATTACACCTTTTTACTAAATGTATATGAAAGTATACACGATACCTACAGCAAAAAACCCATTTTAAAATTTTTCTCTGTCTGTCTGTTTGTTCCGGGTAATCTCAGAAATACTTCCTTTTATGGCTTGTGAAATGTATTGTAAAATGATCATGATGAGGTTTGCTGTTGTCAAGCTCGGTGAAGCTGTCAGTTCGGAAAACAAAAATGTTTTTTTAGTGCTTATATACTTGGTCCTTATCAAAAAAGAAAAAAAAACACGATATCTTCATCTATACATTTAATAAAATTGAAGTTTATCTTTGTAATTTCAGAATAACAGCCTTTTACTAATCACTGGCAGATTGCTGATGTTATACGGCATAACTTAGGCTAGTTTGATTTTAGAAAAATAATTAGGGTTCCGCACAAAAAATATTTAAAAAAATAAAAAAGGTTTTTTAGTTGTCCACGCGAGCGAAGCCGCAGGCACAGCTAATCTTTATATATATCATTCTTCTTTAAGTGTGTATGTGACTGAACTCCTCCTAAACTGCTGGACCGATGTTGATATTTTTTTTTGTGTGTTCAAGTGGATTCAAGTTTTTTTTCCTTATAGGTTTTAGCGTTCTCTCAAGCTTGTGCTTGGCGACAGATTTTCAGCTTGAAAGTGGTAGCTAGCTAGGCGGGCATTAGGAAATCACCTACCACCATGTTATGGTTTCCTCACGATATTTTCCTTCACCGACTCTCCGAAGCTCAGACTTATTGCAGGGATTCGAACTCACGTCAATCGACGCAAAGTCGTAAACGCTACCACTCAGCCATCATTGCTTCAAACAAAAGAATGATTTAGATTCACAATAGGACGCGGCAGGTGGCGCTGCGATCGCGACCTAGTATTTTTAGTTGCAGGCTATTCAAAGATTTGGCAGGACAATGTCACCCCGGTCACGCCTGATGAGGTCTGCTCAATCATCAAAGGCCTTAAGCCTAGGAAATTTCCCGGTCCTGATGGTATCAGGAATGAAGTACTCAAACTTCTTCCTGATCACCTCTTTTGGTCTGCATCTTCAATGTAGCCATAGCCCACTGCCATTTTCCAGCCGTCTGGAAAAAAGCTATAGTTATAGGTATTCGTAAGCCCGGCAAAAAAGCTTCGCTTCCCGATAGCTATCGCCCGATCAGCCTTTTAAACACGCTAGGGAAACTCTACGAGCGGCTTCTTCTAAACCGTCTCAAGGTCGATATAGACGACAAAAATTTATACCCGCCCGAACAATTCGGTTTTCGCGCCCGACACTCGTGTACACATCAAGTGCACCGCCTCACGGAGCACATCACGAGTAACTTTGCTAAAAGTAGTATCGCCCCCGCCCGTACGCTTGCGGTCTTTTTCGACGTAGCTAAAGCCTTCGATAAGGTCTGGCACGCCGGACTAGTTCACAAGTTACATCAATTAGAAGTCCCGGATAGGCTAGTACACTTAGTCCACGTTTATCTACGCGACCGCACCTTCCACTACCGAGTGGAAGGAGTACTATCTACCGCCCACCCTATACGGTCAGGCGTCCCGCAAGGTTCCATTCTGACGCCTTACCTTTTCAATCTGTACGTCAGCGACCTCCCCCAGGGTCGAGGTAGGGCTCTACGCTGACGACACAGTTATATACGCGTCAAACAGACACAGGAAAAATCTCACCTGCGCAGTCCATCGTGCCGTGACCACTCTCGGGGAGTGGTTTCGAAAATGGCGAATTGCCATTAATCCGGTAAAGAGCGCCGCGATTATGTTTGAACCGCATACATGTAAACTACCACGCACGGTAGGACCCCTCTCTCTATTCGGTAGGAACATCCCCTGGGCCACCAAGACTAAATATCTGGGTGTCACCCTCAACTCGAAGCTTAACTTCAACGCACAAGTTACTATAGTCCGGAATAGAGCCGTCTGGATCCTTTCCCGCTTGTGACCCTTGCTCAGTTCAGTAAGCAAAATTTCCTTAAGACATAAGCTTACACTGTACAAGACGTGCGTCCGTCCGATCTTGACATATAGCTGCGCCGCGTTCGCACATATGTCCAAACATAACTTTGCCCGCATGCAAATAGTACAAAATCGGTTTCTCCGCCGCCTTCTCGACCCTTCAGCCGTCGTTAGGAACATGGACCTCCACAGGGACATGAAGCTCCCCTCGATAGAAGCATATGTGAAATATATCACTAGGAGATATTTCGATAGCGCTTCGAATCATCCCAACCCGCTCGTTCAAGTCACCGCGAATTATATCCCAAATAACTCTCGATTCCCGTTGCCCAACGTTATAAACGCCGTCCGCGAAATCTCTTTGTCGATCCCGATGACGACATAATGAAAGCAAACGAATTTTACGCGTCCGCTCCCGTAACACATGCGTGCTCACGCCCGCGCCCGCGAAACCACCGTTCTCTCCGCAGGGGACGTACTGTTAACTTCGCTCCCGCACACCCGCCACGACCGCCCTCCTCCTCTGTGGCAACTCGAGCCTAGGTCCGATCCATCGATATGGAGCCTTTGAGCCAAGCAGCCGCTCGCGCGATACAGTGCCTCTACATTCACTAGCTTTCACAGACACACATGACACTGCATTATACACACATGCACACCACATAGGTACATAGGTTCTGTACGGGACTTTTTTTTCTTGTTTGCCTAGTTAGACGAAAATTTTCAGACCACTAAATACACATACACATGTTCCTTCCCTCCTCCCAGGGGAAAGATAGATGTATATATGTATAGTTAGTTAGATCGAATGATAGGGAATTAGCCAGATCGCGACTTATTTGCATACGCGCAACAGTCCGAGCCGAGGTTCGGCCACTTTGGCACCCTCGGATGTTGTTGCAAAGCTTTCGTGGCTGAGTGCCTTAAGCGCTCGCCCCCAAGCCCTGTAAAGCTGTAAAAGCCGTAAAGGCTCCAGGGCCCCTAAGGCTAACAGTATAGTCAGTTCGAAAAAAAAAAGACTATGTCTGTCAAGTCCGCTTGTATTATATATGACTCATTCTGCAAAATTGTGGCGAAAGCATGTTACATCGAGGAGAGCGTAAATAAAATGAAACATACGATACTGATTCACAGAAAATTATGTACTTGAAATGCCAGAAAAAAAAATGCCAAGCTGCCAATTCACATAACCATGTAGTGTCACACTGCATAGGTGAGTAGTAACTTTCTTTACTATTGTCTAAATGAAGAGTGCTTTTAGTATTCATTTTTATATAGTAAAGTCTTCGTTTACTTTTAAAATAAGGCTAAGTACGAGGAGGGATCAAAAAGTAGTGAGAATGAGATAGAATATAATGACTATTGATAACTTCATAATTAAAAAAAAATCTACATAGTTTCCGAGTCTCTCTACACACCGAGCCCAGCGCTTTTCCAATGCTTCAATCCCTTTCACAAAAAAGTTTTGTCTTGGTCCTGCAAAAAGCTCTGCACGGCATCCATCACCTCGTTATCGTCTTCGTACCTGTTTCCTCTTAAGTATTTTTTCAATTTGGGGAACAGATAAAAATCGCTAGCCGCCACTAGCCTAACTTGGGAATTAAAGCTGCATAACATTGCCCTGTAATAGTGGTTCCACGCTCCAGGTAATCAATCAACAATATCCCTTCTGAGTCCCAAAATATTGAGGCCATAAACTTGCCAGCCTATGCCACGGCACGAAACTTCTTCGGGGTCGGTGATAATGGCCGTTTCCATTGCGAAAATTGCTGTTTTGTCTCGAGATCAAAATGATGGACCCATGTTTCGTCCATTGTTACGAAACGAGACAAAAACTTTTCAGAATCTTCTTGAAACTTGTCCAACAATATCTTCGAAATGTCAAGTCGATTTTGTTTCTGACTGTCGGTTAACATTCTCGACACCCATTTTGCGGAGACTATTCTCATATTCCAAGATTGTTTCAATATGGATTGAATAATTACATATGAAATGCCCATTTCTTGAATTAAGTATCGGATGGTAACTCTTCGATCGCTCAATACAATTTTCTCGTCTTTCGCAACATTTTATTGGGTTACTGACGTCGATGGACGGCTGCAACGATGTTCGTCTTCCGTGCTCAGTCTCCCTACTCCAAATTTGGAGACCCACCTTGCGACAGTGGAATACGGCGGAGCAGACTCTCTTAATGTTTCCTCTAAATCGCAATGAATCTCTTGCGTCGTAAACTTATTTAAACAGAGGTATTTAATAACGGCTCGCACTTCGTTTTTCTCCATTTTCGAGAACACGTTCCGACACGAAGCAAACAAATGACTACATTCAGAAAAAAACAAAAGAGAATCGAAGATTTTTTTCTTTATTAAACTACAAATATGTATCTGAGCTATGGCTGCCAGTATTTATTTTTTTTCTTACCAAGGAGTATCTCGTTCTCACTACTTTTTGATCCCTCCTAGTATATACAAATATAACTATCCGTAAACTTTTTACAAGTCGACACAACTGTCACACTTCTTTCCTTAGATTCACGTGATCATGCACAAACACACCTGTAAAAACTCGCACACACAAGTTTTGAGGCCGATATTATGTTCAACGGACGCAACTAATATCGATAAGCAGCTCGTACAGAGAAGGTATATCATAGTTGGTATTCCAAAAAAATAGGACTGTTAATAGTTAGTAGTCAAAAAGCGCTTTGTCAGAGAATCGTTAACATTCATTTAATAATTACTCTGTAAAAATATGTGCTATCTTATTTTATGTAATTTTTGAAATTTCTTAACTATGTTTTACTATTACCTAAACAGCTTAAATATCTTAATAGATATATATAGATAGTAAAAAACACATAATATTCATAAAATCACATAAAGTTCAGGGTAGGATAATACGATCCTGCCGCCCTCGGTCTTCAGCTTTGTCACATAACAGATCTCTTGCGAACACTTTGGAACCTTTGTTGTGTTCTATTGCATCTTTAATAGGATTGCTATTAAAATGACTTACGTCGCCCTTCAATGACTTGGAGATCCGTCCATTGTGCTCACTATACGCACACGCATAATCTATTGTTTGCCATTTCATGCCTCTCCTCCCATGAGCTTAAAAGTAGAGTCAGAAAGCTTTTTGGTCCTGTTTGAAGAGAAGAGAGAAAGAAGAAAGAAATAAATCATTTATTCGCTAAGCACAGTGAAAATAAGTTGTTACATAAGTTAAAAGTAGCGTGTATGCTTTGTCATTATTTGACATGCGAAATTATGGAAAGAGAAAAGAAGAGAAAAAATATATTTTAATGCAGCAAAAAGCTTCCCCCTCTCTCCCTGCAAGATATTATAATATTATATAATTATCTTACTTCATCCATAATTCAACAAATAATTAAATAATCCATTTATTTTTAATGTCGTCCCTAAGAAAATCATTTATGTGATAATAATTTTGACTAATAAGATTATCTTTTAGTTTTTTCTTAAAATGAAATTCGTCTAGATCTCTTAATTTCTTTGGTAGTTTATTAAATATCCTAACGGTGGATTTGAACGGTGGTCCTTAAATAACTTAGATCCGATTTTATGGATAGTTGCCACGAACTCTTTAATATAATCATCCACACCCGAGCCATCCCTGAGCCATCAAAACGGTTGTGGAGTTTCAACTGAAAATTCTCGGGGTTTTGGAGTTGGATCGGTGCTGGGCAAAGCGTAGGTAGATTTTATCAGTCCAGATCTTTCCAGCTTAATATCAAAATTAAATGTACCTCCGATCGCTACCGTTTTTTGTTAGAGTAAATCACCAAAACATCATTGAATATTAGCCTTTTTGTCGATATGATAAAATCTTTCCCATTTTCGCTACATCGTCAGAACTCTTCCAAGTCTACTTCCTGTGGTCTCGCTTTCTTCATATAGAGTCCTTCCTTCTCTGTGACTCCATGACTAAGACTCTATACCTAGTTATCTATTTAAGATTTTTTATTTCAGACACTATCTCTCTGTTTTATGAGACTAGCTGAGCCCGTGACTCCACTCGAGTGTACAACAGAACGCTGTCGGTCACGCGCACGCGCGAATTGTGCTACCTCAAAAATACTTATTGTGAGTAATCCTTATAAGATAGACATATGCTTATATGCTTTTAAGATCTACAGTTATGTAGAAAATTAATTTGATATATCTGTTATAGTTTACTCAGCGTAAACCTATTATTCGCCCCAAGTTTAGACCACGACTGTCTATTTGTTTTATAAGTATATTTAGTAAGTAATAGACAAGTCTCCGAAATGACCAATTGTTAAATGTTATAAGCTAAATAATAAAATGAAAATTTAAGACAAAACCTGTATTTTTTTAATAATAAAGTAAAAACTTTATATTCATCAGTTTTTCATCTTTACGCTAAGATCCTAAAGAGCGGAGCAGTAACCATGAACATCAAGCAATCTGGCAAGCTGTACGCAAGTATGAAAAGTAAGAACAAAGATTGGCTAGTTGGTCGATTAAGTTTATCTCGGATGAAATCATGACGCGCAACTATGCATATAAAAGCAATTATGGCTCAGTTATAGCGTGTGTCATACGTCGATTGACGTGAGTTTGAATCTCTGCAATGAGCCTGAGCTTTCGGTGAAGGAAAACATCGTGAGGAAGCCATAGCATGGTGGTAGGGCTTTTTCTAACGCCCGCCTGGCTAGCTACTACCCTCAAGTTGAAAATCTGTCGCCAAGCACCAATAGGTGTGTTCCGGCAGCTGCACTTGAGAGCCAGTCATCCACTAGGTTTCGTGTTACCATCTTGGACCACATCGTCACTTAACATCAGCTGAGATAGTGGCCATTACGCCAAATCTATAACTATAAAAAAAAACTAGTATAAAATAAAAGTAATTGTCCTGATTGACTCATCATCATTCAGGCTAAGTTACTAAGGATAGAACTTTAGGGAAGATGTTAGTTTAGACATCTTTTAAGAAGGCATTTCTCGATATTTAAACCTTAAGGGGGTGAAAGTTTGTATAGTAAGTAGAATTTTTTCGGGTCGACTAAATTAATACATTACATAACATTAAACATTAAAACAGGTATTGTTCCTCAAAATTTTACCTGTTAGGATACAAGTGGGGATGGGAAAGTTTGTAAAAGAAAGTTTGTAGATATTTTAGCACAAAACGACCCCGATTTGAATTAGGGGTGTCGGTTTAGAGAGTATAAAAAAACAGACAGACAATAATTTTAAAAATGGGTTATTCGTTATAGATTCCGTGTATACTTTCATATGCATTTAGAACCTAAAAAGCTGTTATTTTGACAGTACAAACAGACGCTTCAATTTTATTATATGCAGTCCCGTCTTCACAGGGGGCACGTGCCCGGGGCCCCGGAAATGACGACATAGGTAGTAGTTTACTTTGAAAAGAGGGAAGCTCAATTTTTTGTCTAATTTTACAAAGAATTACTGTTAAAATTTCTAATTTATAAATTAGACACCAGATTAGATATTTTCCAAACAGTAAACATTTTACTAAGAAAAAAAACAAGTAGTTTTATGCCCATAGCTGCGTCAGGTGTGACCACATTGTAATTTGGTTGTATTAAATTAACTAAAATATAAATAATTGTGCCATAGCGACATTTTAAATTAAAGACTTTATATTATACTTAAGCATAATATGAATCTCTAAAGTGAATTGAATGAAGTATAACTAAATTTTTTTAATGGTCAAAATAGAAAATAAATAAATCATAAACACTCTTGTAGTCAAATTCATAGAACAGAAAAAATTTAATTCGAGTGATTTCTTGTCATTTAAAACAAACACCATAGGTTCTTTGATCCTATGTTATGTAATATTGGTAGCATTTTGCGAGATATGTATATGTATGTATGTATATATATATATATATATAGTTTGGTTATTGTGCATTCGTGAAGTGGATTATAAATGTTAACTGGAAATATGCATTTTGTGATGTCACAAAAACTACCTAGATAGATCTAACAAGAGAGCCACCATCTTGTTGGACCAACTTTGTACATAAAAAATACCACGAACACAAACACATTAACACTGGTAAATGCTTTTGCGGCGCCAAAACAAGAAGAAGAACCATTCAATGTTAGGTACCATGTTAGGTACCATGTAGATGTTAGATTAATGATAGATGGTAACATAGATGGTAGGTTAATTATTTAAACGGATATAGTAATTACATTCCTTCTTACTCGATTCACGAGCGGATATTTAGTGAACAATTTTTTATTACTACACTATGGTTTCATTGTTTCCGTTCAGTTAGTCTACAACTTACAATATTAGAAGAATTATTTTAATCTAATTACAACCTTTAAGCTTTTGTCATAAAGTCGATATTGCTATGTTTTATTTTTCAGACAATAAACTGGCGGTTGGGGCCCATGTAAACAAATTGATACAGAACACCTTGTTACCGGTGGATGTAACCGGATAGTTCGAGTATCGAATGAAATCACGAGTATTTACGAAGAAAACTAGGTTCCTTTTGATTCTTTTGCTTTGTATTATGGAAGTAACTAGAATCTAGTAGATCTAACTAGGGTATGAGATAAAGTCAGTGGCGGATTTCCCTTAAGGCCAATTAGGCCCAGGCCTAGGGCAGCCAGATATTAGGTGCGGCTAATCGTGGCAAAAAACATACTACCAAATGCAAACATATGATGACAATAAATAACAGTAAACTAAAGCATAATATGAAGTATACTATATTAAGACTCTAGACATGGATAAAAATCTAGTTTGAATTATAATATTGATATCGTAAAACTGTACTTTAATACCATCAAATTTGAAATGTTTTATTAAACAATGAGCTGAGAAGGGGGCGGCTAGTGCTACACGGCCTAGGGCGGCCAAGACTGCAAATTCGCCACTGGATAAAGTCATCTCTTTTTTTATATAAAAGACTAGCTGTGCCCGCGGCTCCGCGCAGAATGCTGTTAGTAGAGCGCACGCGTGAATTGTGCTGCCTCAAAAATCCTTATTGTGGGTGGGTGATACTAAGAAGATGGTCATATGCTATCGCTGACTTTTTTGTAGGTCTTTTTAAGATCTACAATTATGTACTACATTAATTTGATATATCTATTATGGTTTAGTCAGCGTAAGTCATTTAGCTGCAAAAACGTCTTTTTCCGATTTGATTCACTATACCTAATCGTCACTGTTTATTTCTGTTACTTTATGTAACAAAATAAATCGTATAACCTGGTCTAAAAACATGTAAATGTGATTAGTAGTTATCGCTTGAAAAGAACATAAACGGACAAACAGATGAAGAGACGTTGAGTTTTACAATATTTAGGGGGAAGTGGGGCAGATTGATACAGAAAAATTCAATGTCGTATTTTATGCATAAATAATTAATAAAAGATTATTATTTTATGTTTATTGAATGTTAAATTTTATCAAAATTATAATATGAGTCATAAGAATCATTAAAGTTAAATAATATGGAGCACAATGATACATAGAATGGGGTACTTTAGCACGACAATATATATGTACGAATATATAATAGGAAATAAGGTTTAACTGGTGGACATTAAAATAGGACTTAAGATTATTAATGAAGGAAAAATTATATGTTTCAAAGGCTTTTCTCTTTAAAACAAAACTATAGAAACTACTATGGATTTAATTATTTAATAACTACAATAAAAAATGTTTAGGTACAGTCAACCTTGCACCATTGGTAACAGTTCCAGGTATAAGCTGAGCTCTATTCAGTGATGACAAGTTCCTAAAGGTATCTCAATTTATGCTGGCACCATTACCACCGCTGTGTGGTTGAACGTTATATACGTTTAAATTATTTCAAAAAGTACAAAAGAAAAAAGTTCGAGACGTTCCCTTTAAAGAAATAGTAACTGCTAAAGCACAGGTATTGCAGTTGCAGCTGCAAAATAAACGCTTGTCTTATATTCACACAAACACAAACTTACTAGATGCAGGTTTTTTCGTAGATATAGGGTCAGTTTCAATTGCAGATATTTCATTTTCTTCACAATTTCGGCAGCATTAATAATTACACTAGTATCAGTATCCACAAATACGACTTCTATTGTATTTACCGATTTTATCACATTCGTATTGCTTACATGGATGTGATTAATACGTATCAATGTGCCCCGTGTATTGATGTATCAATGTGCCCCAGCAGATAATTTAAAAAAAAAATTAAAAAATTCAATAAAACCATCGAAAACATTAAAAAATACTTCTAATACCGAATGTTGGATAGATTAACTAACGTTTCGTAAGTTTAAATATTAATTATATCATATAAAACAGCAGAGAAATACTTTCAGATACTTAAGTATTTTTTAGTTAGTCGCACTAAAAACACACTTACTCTGTTCCAACGCTAACGGTTAACAAGCGGTCAGCGTGGTTATAGCTGTGGAGCTAAGACATGTATATGGACGTTTTAGTTTTGTCGGGTCTCTAATAATGTTTGTTAATATTGAAATATTGTTGGTGTATCAATGTGTCCCTTGTATCAAAGTACCCCACTTCCCCCTATAGATTAAATGCAGAAACCAGATCATGTAAAAAAATAATTCTACATTTAACATACGTAACACGTTTCTTAATATGATTTCTCTGCTCTTCCGGCATTACACTCATTACACACTGTACACACATACGTAACAGTACTACATACTTTACAACGACAAATTGAAGCGAGAACTCCTAATTATAGTCCCAACGAGTTATGCACGACATTATGTAAAATAGCCTTGCTCATAACCCGACGTTACGAATATGTTATGACGTCATCCTGAAAACGCGATTTGACTTATATCTGTTTGAGTAGACACGATGACCTTGAGAAAACACCATGGTAATTACGTAGTAAATTTATACAAGGTCAGTGTTTATAACACCATTATTAAATATTCGAACATCGTGTCTAATGACGTGCATTCGAGAATCCTATGAGCCTCAAACTCGGTGAAGGAAAATATAATTATCCAGATCTATGGTAAAAAAGCTAACCTAGGCGACAGACTATTCTAATTTACTCAGCTATATTTTTTTTTAGAACTATGTCATGGTATAAAACCTCATAAAGTCAACGTTGCTATACTTGCATTGGATTATGAACTATTTTCCTTACATTAGTGAAGAGTGCTGAAACCAAGGAAGTACTGCTAGAGCCTTAGAGGACTAAATTTATACTTAATTACATTTTTCCTAGGCTTCGTTCCCGTTGTGTTCAAATTGAAACGACTCGCACGGCATCTCTTGAAAACTGGGTTTACTAATAGAGAAATATTTGCAGTCGTGCACACAATAATTCATCAAAATTTCAACTCAATACGTTGATCGGTTTAAGAACTTTAGGGAATCTATCTATGTAAATAAAATGATTGAGGTTTACGTTGTGCACGCATCACGTAAAAATTACTCGATAGATTATGATCAATTTTTTTTTCGTTTTACTTCTTAAGTGCTTAATTCTTATTTAAAAAAACACGAAATCTTCAATCAATAAAAAAAGTAATTAAAGTTTTAAGAAATTACGATTTCTTCTATCGACCACGCGAGCGAAGCCGCGGTCACAGCTAGTAAAGATATACCTATATATAATAAAATTGAAGTGTCTGTTTGTAATGTGAAAATAACAGGTTTTTACTAAATGCATATGAAAGTATACACGGTACTTACCACCTAAAACAATAAACATTTTTTTTTTCTGTCTGTCTGTTTGTTCCGGGTAATCTCCGAAGTCTCCGAAAAGTAAAAATCTCCAGAGCGATTTTGACGGGACTTTCACTTTAACTTAGGCTACTTTTACTTTAGAACAATAGTTAGGGTTCCGCACAAAAATATTTTTTAGTAGTTCACGCGAGCGGAGCCGCGAGCACAGCTAGTTATAATATATAAGGAAGATTGCATAACTATATCTGCATCGTGGGCTACTGGTTGCTAGATGTGAAAACCAACATATTGGATACAATAGAGTAATTTGTAGTAGTTATTAAAAAATAAATGAAACCGTTGAAATTTGCTGCCGCTTATTACACTGTGCCAGCACCAATGCCAGATAAAAAGTAAGTGTTTTGCACTTTCCCCATTTGGCATACTTAAAAAAAGCATAGCTGAGAGTCAATTTAGTGTCTTATAATGTATCAAAGTCAAGAAGATCAGTGCTAGATTTAGTAGGTCATCATGTGTGAAATGAAAACCCACTGAGTAGTGGTATTTCCCTCAGACCATGAAAACTGAAGTTTCTATGCAGTTAGGATAAAATAAACCACATTAAGAATCAAGTTCCATAAAAAAAACTTCATTAAGCGGTAATATGTAAATTTTGTAACTGTATTAATAACCAAATTTATATTTTTTTGTTATAATTTTATTATATATCTGTTTTGTATTATAATATATATGAACATTCTAATTGTTTTTATATATATACTCTTTGATGAACTGTGACTTACAAAATATGAACATATATACCAAAAATAACATGAACAACCTGATGATTCAGTTTATTTATATTCACATAATATAATACAATTTGTTTTATCGAGATCATCATTCATAGTTTTATTAGGATCAGAAAGTTTTTTTAACATACAAAGGTGGCAAACAAACATACAGCCCTCCTGATAGTAAGCGGCTACTGTAGCCTATGGACACTTGTAGTACCATAAGTAACATTAGTTTGATACCGACCTTTAACCCCCCCCAAGGAGCTCTGGAATCCATACTTACCACAGGAACACAACACAAGGTTACGGGATACCTCTAGTAGAGAAGTCTCCAGTCTCTCTGTGCACTACCTCTGTTTAGCTCTAGTCTGACTATTAACTTACCAGAAATGCCAGAACGATATCTACCAGGCCAAGAACTAGTTTACTATAATTATTATAAGTTCAAGTTTTGTCAATACTTAGTTATTAAAAATATTAGTGCAAAAATATTTCCATAGTTGTAGAATTTATTTAATTATCCCATTTAGATATCAAAGTTCAAGTCCCACCATTTAGTCAATTTGGTTCTCAAGTATAGATCTTATTATGCATTCCTTATCTTTGGCACCCATTATACCATTAAGTATATGAACATAACTAAGATACCTATGCCATATACAGTACCTAACTTTTTATGAATTTATTTAATCAAATTTATTGTATCTTCTAATCTTTAGAATATAAAAAGGACTTGATGAATGATTTACTTCTAAGAATGCTTAAATTACCTTAATATAGTCATTACTAAAATGTCTATTTCTTGTCCATATAAACTAACTTATTCTCAAGTTGTGTAAGTGATAGTGAAAAATACTTAGAAAAAAGGTGTGTCCGATTCACACATGATAGAATTGAAACTTCATTTTAAAAGATATTTTATATTTTAATTAAACAGTGTGTAATATACATACACACCGACATTTGCTCTCTCGCTCTGGCTCACACAAAGAGGAGAGACTGATAATATATTGCTCTCTCGCTCTGGCTCACACAAATAGGAGAAACCGATAATGTGCGTTAAACTTTTAACGTGTTGGAAGTTGCATAAGAAGATTCACTTAAAAAAAAAACCATTTATTATTTATAACATTTTAATTGTCTATTTATCTCGTTTTGCATGAATTTTTCCTACAAAAAATATCATACTCGAGCATGACGATATCAACAGGACACTTCCCTACAAAGATACAATGTACCTAAATGTCAGATGTTTGTTTAAATTCAATTCAACTACACAGCAAAAGATGAAACAGTTTTAAAGTTAACTAAAATAACATCAACACAGAATGATTACATAACAGCTTCCAAATCACATGATTCTATAAAATACAGCATTACATGAAAACATCTTGCATAACAGTACAAGGTGTAATCCACTCCCACAGATGCTATATTGATGATTGAAGATAGGAATATCATCAATTTTCACTCATAATTTTGTTAATGTAAATTACTCTTGAAAGATTTCAATTGACATTAAGAAGTCTCAAACGGATTTTTACAATTTAACCTTGAACCTTATTACATAACTCAATTGTAAATATTCAAATAATAAGTGTGAATTGGCAGAAATTTAAGAATAATTTAAAGTTTGAATATAGAACTGACTATTAAAACTTATCAATGCCAGAAATCTTTGTTCAAAGTAGCACTGAATGAAACAAATTATGTAACACTTTTTTTTTTTAATAAAACAATGGATTATGGAATCAATTTATAACACTTTATTTAACTAAAAATAAGTTACTAAAGTCATTTTTGTATCTAATTAATAATACATGATTTCAGGGGAGTGGTTAAGGTGACGCGGAATCACAATTGAATTAATAATGGTAACAATTCTTACATTACATTTAGATGACCTTCTTGATTTCATCGTACAATACGAGCACGAATGCACCGCCGGTACCTCTGAGCACGTTCGAAAAGGCGCCCTTAAAGAAGGCGGACATTCCTTCAGTCTTGGCGATGGTTGCCCAGCAGTGGATGGTGTTCTTGTAGAGGATATCGCCCTTAGCACGGCCAGATTGCATCATCATGCGCCTACGGACTGTGTCGAATGGATACGAGATGATACCGGCGACTGTGGTGACGGTTTGCGCGATGGCCCAGCTGATGACGATGGGGGTGTTCTTAGGGTCGGGTAACATACCGCGCGCCGTGTCGTAGAAACCGAAATATGACGCACGGTAAATGATGATACCCTGTACGGATACACCGAAACCTCTGTATAGACCGATGAGGCCGTCAGATTTGAAGATCTTGCTGATGCAGTTTCCGAGACCGCTGAACTCGCGCTGGCCTTCGCCTTTGCCTACGTCGGCGGCGAGACGGGTACGGGCGAAGTCGAGCGGGTACACGAAGCAGAGCGAGGTGGCGCCGGCTGCACCGCCGGACGCAAGGTTACCCGCGAAGTAACGCCAAAACTGCGTGTGCTTGTCTACGCCACCAAGGAACACCTGCTTGTATTTGTCCTTGAAAGCGAAGTTGAGCGCCTGAGTCGGGAAGTACCTGATCACATTGGCGAAGTTACCACGCCAGAACGAGAGCAGACCCTGCTCCTTGGGAATGCGGACGAAGGCGTCAATTATACCCTTGTAGCGCTGGTCCACTGCGATCTGTTTGCTGACATGCTGCACTTGGAGCAGCAATTTGACGCGCTCGATGGGCGCTACAGCCGTCTTGGAGACGGCGGCGGAGATACCGCCAGCGAGAAAGTCCTTTGCGAACGCAACCGGATCGGCAAGATTCGACATTTTGTTCGATTATGTGATCCTCTTCGGGTGGAGACTCGTGGACGAGGAAGGACTTCGGCACACACGGATTGGAAAAACCACGAAACACGAACCCCCGATTTTTAATCAGGAGATTTGGAGATATTTCGTGATCACGGGAGCACAGGGGTAGGTGTGTGCCTTTTTTGAAATTCGATCGATCACGTTCTAACGCAGTTCTGCCCGGAGGAGCGGCGCAAAAGAAGGAAGGAAGGGGCACTTGCTGCCAACCTCACGGCAAAGTACCACGAGGTCAGTGTGGCGACTGCAAATTTCACATTTACAAAAATAGCCTGCACTTAATAATTAATAGAAAGAATTAATATTTTAAGAATATAGTCTACAAACTATACTTCAGAGATCTTTGACTTTAATTTTACAATTCTATTCAATTTCATATTTTTATAAAACATATTATTGTTTCATCAGCAATAATACAAATATTTTTATAACATTTTGCAATTCAATCTCAAACAAAATTACCCAATAGATACGAAATTTCTACCTTTTTAGGGAGAAAAGTTAAATATAGCAACACTTAAATGACGTGCACATTTTGCGTTTTATTAATGCTTATAAAAATAGAGTTGGATATAAGAAATATAATTTAAAAAAAATATGTAACCGAAAGTATATCTTTGATGAAATGCGCATTTCATCTACCTCAAATATTATAATAACTAAAACATATAACACTATATATATTTATTAAAATAGAATAATTTAGCAACAATATAACGTTTCCAAAAGTACCAACAACTAGGCAGATTGTGGACAGAGAATCTTTACATTTATTTGATTTATTATCTGTATTTATTTTTAAGAAATAAGTACTTAAACATACGCAGGTATAGTGAAGATGAACCAAGCCCGGATGAAGCTGTAAAAGCCGTTCGAGGCTCCAGAGCCCTTATGGCTAACAGTATAGTCGGTTCGAAAAAAAAAATAGGTAAGATGAGTTTTTGGTGGGATCTTGAGCTACAATGTTGTGGTTTATATTTTCAAAGTGAAACTTTTATTCTATCGCCCCAACATTTTTCGTTCATCTATCGCATGCCGCATTACATTACATTGTCGCAACTAAAATTGAATTTTATGCCGTGCTGTCCAGGATTATAATCGTAATTCGGAACACTGTATATGTTAATGTATGTCACATGTCTTTAATATTTTATATATTTTTTTAAGTTTCGCTTGCATTGTGGTTTTATAAAAGCACTCAATATTATTTTTTTAATTTCACTTGCATCGTAGTTTCATAAACCACATAATATTTTTTTAATTACTTAACTTTGGTTCTTTGATCCTATATTATGTAATAGTTGTGGCATTTTGCGTGCTATAGTTTGATTATTGTGTATTCGTGAAGTGGATTATAAACATTCGTTTTGAGGTGTAACAAAAACTCTTAAGAAAGGTCTAACAAGAGAGCCACCGTCTTGTTTGATCAACAGTGTATGTGAATAAAAAATACTACGAAAAAAACACTTGACACTGGCAAGTGCTTTTTGCGGCGCCAAAACAAGAATAGGTAGAAAGTATAGTGACAACGGTATAAATAAGTTGGCGGTGGAAATTTGAGGCATCACTAAATATATATATATATATATATATATATAAAATTGTCTATTCCTCTCCTCCCAGAGGATAGAGACAGGTATATATGTATAGTTAGTTTAGTTCGAGTGATGGGCATTAGTCAGATCGCGACTTAATTGCAAAAACTGCAACAGTCCGCGCCGACGTTGTCACTTTGACACCCTCGGAACTAGTTGCATTGCTTTCGTGGCTGAGCGGCTTAAGCGCTCGCCCCCAAGCCCAGGTGAAGCTGTAAAAGCCGTTTGAGCCTTCAGGGCCCTTATGGCAAACAATATAATCAGTTCGAAAATTTTTTATTGAGGAACTAAAGCCGCAATCTTGCATTGTCACAGCAATCTGATTCAGAATTTTATAAATTTGAACTAAATATTCAAATATATCAATTTCGTATGGAACTTAATTCAATTTGTATAGTCAATCATGGTAGTAAAGTCTAATTACTGAACACAGGTTATGCGCACAGTTGTGCACTGCACTGCTGTAAATTTCTTTCTTTCATTGTAACATATAAATTGAAATTATGAAATGGCAAAAAATATATTATTGTTCGTTTTGGAAAATCGTTAGCATCTTTTTTGATCGTATTTTATTACGATTATATAATTACTTGTTCAGTACCGTAGCTGAGTTAAATATATCTAACCTATTACTAATAAACTTATTATCTAAAATTTATTACATTATTTTTTTAATTTAAATAAAAATTAAATTATTTACTTATTTTGTCTAGCTGTTTTACCACATTAAAAAAAAAATTACAACATGTGTGAAAAATAAAATTAATAATGTATTTTAAATAATAATTATGTACTCGCTACTTGTATAACATATTAACACTATAATCAACGTGATAATTAACATTATTTCAATAAATTTTAAACACAAATAAAAATATATACAATCATATTCAAAAATTTGGATTGATTCAGCTCATGATTAAAAACATCTTGAAAAATATCATAAATTATTGTCGTTTTTTAAATTATAAACAAACTAGCGGACCGCCCCGGCTTCACACGGGTATTTAACAAAAAAATCAAATATAAATTTTCATACGGATTCCTAACTTTTTATTCTATCGCCTATGTTCACCAGGGGTAATGTAGGATACTAATGGTAAAATAATTTTTCAAATCGGTCCAGTAGTTTCAGAGCCTATTCAATGCAAACAAACAATCAAATCTTTCCACTTTATAATATTATAGTTTCGATATCAGTGACCAAAATACATATATACTAAAAACATTTTTATTAATTACTAGCTGTGCCCACGTCTCCGCTCGCATGTACTATAGATTTGTTGTTTATGAAGATCTCGTGATAATTTTTTTATAAGATCCAAGGAGTAAATAAAAAAAAGAGTGTGTGCTTAAGACCGCACGGTAGAAGTGAAAACTTAATAAAGACAATTATTACATATGAATTGAATATACTAAACACAGCGACATAACAGCGAAGAGCAGCTGACTGTATCTTCTTCACTCGGGTACACTCGGCGGTCCCGAGTTCACCCGATCGAGCCTTTCACCTCAGAGTGTGACGGATCAGTCTAACTTACCACCTACGGAAAATCTGTGCGCGATACGCCAAAAGAAGTTGTCACTTCAAAAAAAATCTATTCAGTAGTTTTTGCGTGATGCGCATACAACAGCAAACCTCCATCATTTTATTTATATAGATGCGTTCTACCTATATAGACGATATCGACAAATTTAGTTGTACAAATACATGTTTTAGAGTTTAGTTGCGTACCTACCTTTATTATTTCTCTAGGTAGCTTGCTAGCTTCTAACGGCTTTTGTTATGTAGGTACCACTTGGTACAATTTAATAAGTTATTACAGTATATTATACAGTACAGTAGGTAAGTAAAGTTGCCACATTGTTCAAAATTTTTAGCGTAATAATGCGGCAATACAGTGATTCAGCTGTCAGTGTAAACTCGATGATAGGTACAAATGCTCTACGTACTCTGTGGTACAAATGCCAGAGAATAGTATTTATATGAAACTATAATAATATAAAGTGTAAAGACTTCTATATATTTCGAAACATTGTTTAAATGTAAATATAATAAGAGTTAAATGAGCCGTATGGGTTCACCGTCCGTAAGCATGGAAGACGAAGGAGGTGCAGGACACGCGCTCAGCGATTTCCTTCTGCAGTTAGAAAATTATAACCCATCTATTCCGGATTCCGTGGTTGCGTATTATTTGAACATGTCAGGCTTCGAGTCACAGGATCCTAGGTAAAGAGTTTGGCTTTCCTATGTCTACAAATATTTGTATTGTATTTTGTGCAATTTAGTTTGTTCTGAACTTGTTATGTCTCACCAAATTGGTTTTCTGCGTTGCCTATAAAAAGAACACCATTCAGAATACCATATAACCTGAATGTTTAATTAAACACTGCATAATTAGGTGCTTCAGAGGCCCTATTCAGAATCAGATTCTATGATGAATACAAACAATAAAAATATGAGTGTAAGCTTTATTGCAATTTTTAGTATTTACACTGGCGAGTTATTCCATGAGGCATTTTCTTCCAGCTGGCGAGTGGTATTATGGAAAAAGTAATTGTAGCTAGTGCAAATATTTATATAAATAAAATTGAACAATCATACAGTTATACTGTCTAGAATAGTAATAATAAAATTAATATATTGCACTAAATTTATTTAAATAAATATCTGTGACTGTACCCATAAAAGAAAAATACTGTTGAAAGAAATCAGTTGATATAATATTAAACTCCCAATATTACTTTTATGATGAGTTAAAGTATCAAATTGTAAAAATAATAAGTAGACAGTGTCATGTTTGCTTTTATACCCCTCAAATATAAATTGTATTTCTCATGATCACTGTCTCTTTTTTAATGAACAAATATTGGTGCAGTTTCGGTCTGAAGTTGGTTAACATGAGAAATTTAAATTCCAGGTTGATAAGATTAATAGCACTTGCATCTCAGAAATTCCTCTCAGACATTGTTAATGATGCTCTCCAACACTGCAAGATGCGCACGTCAAGCCAGCTCGCGCAAAACTCGAAAAACCAAAAAGGGCCCAAAGAAAAGAAGTATGTTATGACTATGGAGGACTTAGCACCTGCGTTGCAGGAGTACGGAATCATTGCGAAGAAACCACATTATTTTGTTTAAGATTATTTATATTTACTAGTCTCAAGTTGCTGTGAAGGCTGTAAGTACTGGACAAAAATGGGGGTGTCTTAAAAAAAATGTTTCATTCAATTTAATTATCACTAGAACAATCATATCTCTGAATATCAACAACCTTTTGATTTTATCACAGTATTTCTTCAATGATAATGATTTGGGGTTATCACAAACTGTCTGTTTTTTTATGCATATCATACATCTATGGGCACATTTTTTTAGTTTGAATATGTTAATTTTCTAATTATCAAAATAGCAATAGTTTATAATATTAAATATTACAAGATATTTTCATTATTGTTTCAGCAGGTATACTAACTTTAAATAAATATAACATTTTGAACAATTTATTTATTTAAAATTATAATCTCACGTTTGATTATGAAGCTTTGTAAGTCTGAACTGTAAAAATTATATTAAAATCTTTTAGTTATGAAAAGTGTTTGATTTGATTTATAATCCAACATCATCATTGACATCATTCATCTACTTCATTTTGGTCACAATTTACAAAATAGATACATCAGAAAGTCAAGTCCAGCCGACCTTGATTTTAGTAACCTACATTTGACTGTAGCGCTAGGGCTTGCATCTACAATATACAGTGGAAATATTCAATCGTAATTTCAATAAATAACATTTTTTATAAATTATTTAAGTGTATTTATTTCAAATAATTAAAAAAAGTAATTTGGTTCTTGAAGACCATTGATTATAAAAGTGAATACACTTCAGTTTAATGTAATATTTATACACACGATTAAATAACAATTTCAGTGACATAGTTTAGTCATTTCAATTCAGAACCTGTTGTTTTATAAAACAATAATTATGTATATTTTTGGAAGTGAAGTGGGATATATTCAAAGTGGATATTCATAACTACCCTACTGCTATAACTATACAGGTTGTATGTGTGTCGCAACAAGTCTGAGAAAAAATTCGCGCAGAAGAGTCATCAATTCAAATAGCGACAACCGAACAACACTGGATATTTGCAATGCCGGGGCAGTGCTCCGCCCGCATCCTATGGCCGCACTACTAGCGCTAATAGCCACACGCTAGCAAACGAAATATCAAAAAGCGATTTTTTTACCGTTCTTTTTTCTATATTATTATGGCGCCGCACCTCAGTGATGGTAACATAAGGTATAAGACTTAAAATAAGCTATCGAAAGGTCAAAGATATATTTTCGTTTATTTTTATCCCTTCTTGACGGGGTAAAAACAAAACTAATAATAACGGAAACGTCTCGGAGAGCGCCACAGTAGTATCATGACGACGCTTCCGGCTTACCTTTAAGCGCACCGATCTACTGATTAAAAATATAACTAAATATAATAGCGAAATTTATTTTCCGTTTATCTTGTCTACCACTGATGCGAAACTGATCAAAAAAAAGCCCGCCGCGCTGCTTCTGGCACCCGCTGTGACTAAAGCACAGCTCCTGTGTTTTTTAAGGATAATGAAATATCGAAAGAGGTATGTAGTAGTTAAAGAAATTGAATGAAAATGCCTTAGAAGGCACCTAGGCGGCCCAGATCGGCGGCGCCGATATTCTCTTTGACTTAGATAAGGCAAAAAAGTGGTAAAAAAAAATTGAAACATCGAAAGGGAAAATGTTTAGGTACACTTAAATATTCTTAAAAAAAAACTGGTGGAATCTCAGGGGCATTACAAGTAAGCAGAAGTACACCCTAATCGAAGGCGCCGTGGGCACCTAGAGGCCTTCGCCGCCAAGGGTCAAATGGCGCCTTTTGCTTTTGGTCCCCGCCAAGGATCAAATGGCGCCTTTGGTCTTTGGCCCCCTTAACGATACTATTTTTCGAACTGACTATACTGTTAGCCTTAGGGGCCCTAGAGCCTTTACAGCTTTACCGGGCTTGGGGGCGAGCGCTTAAGACACTCAGCCACGAAAGCTGTGCAACAACATCCGAGGGTGCCAAAGTTACCGAACCTCGGCTCGGACTGTTGCGCGTATGCAATTAAGTCGCGATCTGACTAATTCCCTGTCATTCGATCTAAACTATCTATCTAACGATCTAAACTTCTTCCCCCTGGGAGGAGGGAAGGAACATGTGTATATGTATTTAGTGGTCTGAATATTTTTGTCTAACTATCTAGGCAAAAAAAGAATAAAAAAAGGTCCCTTACAGAACCTATGTGGTGTGCATGTGTGTATAATGCAGTGTCATGTATGTCTGTAAAAGCTAGTGAATGTGGAGTCACCGGCTCCATGCCGAAGGATCGGACCTAGGCTTGAGTGGCCGCAGAGGAGGGCGGTCGTGGCGTGTAAACGCCCTTACATCGGTCCAGCCAGTCTTATATATTGCGAAATTGCGCTTCTATTATATATTTTTTTTGTATTTAGATTTTAGCACAATTATAATAACTTATTTATTTATTTACCGTGTTGGAAACAATACTGCTCCAGTTCGAATGTTCATAAAGCGTATTGCTTTATAGTAGTGCGTAGTTTGGTAAATTAAACTGTGGAAATCCTAGCGGAGAGACTAAGAAAATTGTTAAAATTCTATCTAAAAGTAGATTCCAATTACAAATATTAGCTTATTTAATATCATAAACAATGAATTTACTAAAAATTTCCCACTAAAGTTCCTTAATGTTAGAGAAAAATGATTTTAGTGACTGGACAACCAGAATATTTAATAAAAGTAGAGACTGTTTATGTAATTTAAACGTATTTATGTAGCTGCAAAGGCGAAATATCTAGGCAATAAAGTTCTTGGATCTACTAATAAGACCAAGACTGTTTGGAATATAATAAACTAGCGACCAGCCCCGGCTTCGCACGGGTGCTATGCTGATACTAAATATACCCACCTACTACAGAATGTCCTTAAACAACGTTTACAGCTTTTTTGTCATTAGACAATACAAACATGTTTTATTTAGAGGTTACTCTTGAAAGAGCGACATATAATTGACCATGGTATATAGGGCCGGTTCCGCCGCACCGCTATATCCTTGCATTTTAAATCTGTAACATCTTCGGAAATATTCCTTTAAATCACATGCTGTAAAGAGCTATATTGATCTATATTAAATGTGTAAAGAGCTATATTGATCTATATTAAATGGACCATGTATTAAAGGTACTTAATTGGATAAGGATTAATGCGGTATTGCTTAAAATTACTTCGTAAACAAGCCATTTTTCCCCGTAACATGTAAAGGATAAAAAATGGTTAGCGTGGGTTATCCTTAAGAGATAGACATATACCATCCCGGACTTTTTTGTTTACCTTTTTAAGGTGTACAATACTGTGGTACATTATTTAGATTTATGTCTTGGGGTTCAGCCAACGTTTGCAATGTAAGCGCAAAAAATGTGTTTATTTACGACATTACATTAGAAACCTCTAAATTTATCAGTGTTTCTCTACAATATTATGCATGTTTTTTACATATAAACCTTTCTCTTGAATCACTCTATATATTAAAAAAACCGCTTCAAAATCCGTTCCGTATTTTTCAAGATTTAAGCATACATAAGGAAGGACAGAGCGACTCGACTTTGTTTTATACTATGTAATGATAAGGAAACTGGCAAACAAGGAAATATGGATGTTTCATGTAATCTAAATGTCGAAGGAGTATATATCTCAAACTGTTTCAGACTTCAGAGGTAACAACTGGTCTTCAAGATTTTTTTGATGAAACAAATTTGATGAAACTGCCGATTTTTAGCACTGACTAGTGTGAAGACGATATCTTTCATTCTACTTAAAATTCCAATGTCATAATAATTTTATAATATAGATATACCATTTCTTTATTAAAACTCAGTTGTCCATTTGTTTTTTCGCCTTTCGATTGTTCTTTGATATCGCTGTTTCTGTATTCATGGAAAAATAGCAGTATTTTCGAATACCAATTCCTTTGTGTCACCAACGCAACACAGACGGCAAGCAATATCAACGAGGTGTACGGTCCAGATACGGCAAGGCAACGCGCGACACACTTTTTGTTTAATCGATTCCGTTTTGGAAATTTTGACCTGAACAATGAGTCCTGTCGCCAACTGGATACGAAAGTCGATAACGACGAATTGAACCCCTTAGTCACAGCAAATTCATCATCTCAAACCACGTCGGAATCAGCAGCAGCATTCAACGTAAGTGATAAAACAATACTGATTCATTTATGTCAAATTAGAAAGATAAAAAAGCTTGGAAAGTGGGTAGGTACTATATGAAATCGTTGAACAACACCAAAATCTTGTCGGAGCTTGGTTTAGCTTGTTGAATAGGCAAATGAGGGAATTCTGAATCAGATTGTTACTTTTTATGAAAGTGGATCCACTTGTATGATAATAGAAAATGTCCGTCGTGCTGATTGGACACAGAGGAGACAGCCAAACCATGTCCTAAACGCATATTGTGTCAAAAGAAGCTGCTTCTGAGTATCAGATGGACCTGTACCGGCATTGTTCATTACAGCATCTTGAGAACTGTCACAAAATTACTGTGTAGAATTGCAAATGATGATGGACACGCAAAAAGAGAGATGTTATAATAAGTTTGTGTGTACCTGTGTGTCTGTCTGTGGCATTGTAGCTCCCAAACGACTGAACCGATTATGGTCGACTTTTTTTTGTTTGAAAGGTGTCCTTGATCAAGAGTGTTCTTAGCTATGATTCAAGAACATCAGCTGTCCAGCCGTTTGGATACTATCGGTTCTATTCTAGTTGATAAATAAATGTGAGCATCTATCACAGGTTTAATCGATTCGAAATTCGTTATTCTGGTTACTTCAATTATATTAGGTCCTTACATATGAAATTGGCGTTTTGTACGAGAGGAATATAAAGCCATTTTTTTTTTTGTAAAATATATTTAATTAATCAAGGTATGCACCGTTCTTATCTATGCAATTTTGCCATTTCATAGGTAGTTCATTGATCCCTTTACTAAAAAAACCATGGAGGCGAGAATCAATAAATTCTTTGAAGGCGGTTTGGACTGCCGCATCGGAGTTGAATTTTTTCCTTGTAAGAAGTTGTCCAAATTCCGGAAAAAATGATAATCTGTTGGAGCAAGGTCCGGGGAGTACGGTGGATGTCGCAGACATCTAATTGTAGCTCATCTAACTTAGTGGTTGTTTGTTGTGCAGTGTGTGGTCTTGTGTTGTCGTGAAGCAGCAGTGGCCTTGAGCGATTGACCAATCTCGGTTGTTTAGCAGCTAGTTCTTCCTTCATGGTTTGCAGTTGCTGACAATAGACATCTGCCGTAATCGTTTGGCCAGATTTTAGAAAGATGTAGTGAACGACACCTGCGCTAGTACACCAAACACTCACAAGTAACTTTTTCTGATTCAATTTTCGTTTCGGGCAGGATTTTACTGGGTCTCCAGGGTTCAGCCATTGCGACGCTTCCGATTATCGTACAGTATCCACTTTTCATCACAATAAGTAATGATTCGATTTAAAATCCCTTCATTATTGTGTCGTTTGAGCAAAGTAACACAGCAGTCGACGCGTGTTTGCAAGTTCGATTCACTCAATTCATGAGGTACTCATCGTTCAAGTTTTTTTTACTTTCCCGATTTGCTTCAAGTGGATTAATACAGTTTTATCTCTTACTCCGAAGCCTGCAGCTATCTCTGAAGTGCTTTGTGATGGATCTGCTTCCACAATAGCCTTTAATTCTTTATTTTCCACTTTGGTCTCCGGCCGTCTACGGGGTTGCTTCTGAAGGTCGAAATTTCCAGAACGAAAACGTTGAAACCAAAAACGTATCGTGCTTTCTATTGCGACACCAGCGCCGTACACATTATTAATCCTTCGAGCTGTTCCTGTAGCACTGGTGCCATGGTAGAACTCGTACTCGTAAATATACCGATATTTCATGGTTTCCACTGTGCGGTAATAAGCGACGCCAAAGAAAAAACAAATGAATGACTGTTTTCAAAACTCAAATGTACCTGCTAAATGAATTTATAAATTTGAATTTGGAATTCTTAACTAAAAAGGAGATATTTCCTATCAAAGTGGTCAGTACGACAAAAAGCTAAATTCACATGTAAGGACCTAATATATATATACTGACGTTTAAGGTAATAATTCCAGCAACTTTCAATTGCTAATTAACACTAAAATGTATCTCAAAAGTTAATATTATAAATTTTACACTGGTTTAGATAATAATCAGTTTTTTTCATTTCCTGAACATTTTACATTTTCAGAGATGTGCCCTTTTAGAAATTGCATATTCAATTGCAGTTGCACATATTTTCTGTTTGTTTGTATTTAGGGCTAAGAAAATAATGTTCTAAGCCAGCCTTTGATGTATTTATTACCGGTGAGTTTTAACATGTAGATGTTCACTTCTTACTATTCTGCTTTGTTTATTTAAATATACTTTTATTTGAATATAATTAAATACATTTAATGAACAAATATTACTAGATCGATGGACTATTATTATAATATATGAATTTAATGTGTTGTGTGTTGGGGTAAATTATCTTTATCAAAACAATAAGCTTAATATGTAGTTGCTCCATAAAAAGAGAATTTATTATATTAAAAAACAATGTTACACCAAAATATATACACAAAGGGACGTGTTAATTAGTAACAAATTAAACTATAACAATAATTGAGATCGCAATCTGGTGTACACTTTAATTGTCGAATGCCTGACTCTAAAAAACAAGATTAATTCTTCCAGTCAATATTCTTCGTTGCTTGTTCCTGCAGTAAAAATGTAGGAATTGCGTTTTTTTTTTTTTTTCGAAATTAAACAAGAAACTAATAATTTAAATGTACGACGGCAATCGATCAATACGATTAATTTTCGATTCGTACGATTAACTTTCATTTTCTTAGTTTTATTATTTTGGTCTACTCTTAGTCTAGGAGCCAGTGACAGATTTTCATGACCAAGTCCCTCCCAATAAAAAATTTGTAAAATGCATTAGGGATTTATACTATGTATAATCGCGACCGTCAGCTGCGACTCCGTGGGTGGGGCGAGCAGTGGCAGCCTCCTACGCATGGAGAAAAAAAAATTTTTTTCAGTCATTATTTCATTTTCAGTTATTTTCTCCCGGACGAACATTTATAAGATGATTGTTAACATACTCTAGTAAATAATGAAAAAAATCAGCTAGCTGTAAGTCGAGGGAAAAGTCGTCAGCTGATAAGATACAGTAAATTTTTAGTTGAGAGGAAATAATTGAATATAATATTTTTTTTTTTCATGTTCAAGCAGCTAGCTGACATATAATCCACCATATTATGGTCAGCTGACTTTGTTTTTTCTTTAAAATACTAGGTAAACTATAATCTGTCAAATTTTCAAATGGGAGGAAATGACTGAAAAAATATTTTTTTTCTCCATGCGTGGGAGGCTGCCACTGCCCGCCCCACCCACGGAGTCGCAGCTGACGGTCACGAGTATTCATAGTATAAGTGTCTTATGCATTTTACGAAGTTTCACTCGAGAAGAAATAATTGACCAAAATTGTACCTGGCTCCTGGACCATCTAGTTTTGTCATATAGAAAGTAACGATGCACGTAGTAACAAAAAAACGAATATTCACAAAAATCATTGTATAGAGTTTATCGTGCAAAATGTTTTTATAAAGTAGGTATATTATATTTATATAATTGATATTTAAAATGCATATGATGCAATTATGGCTCAGTGGTAGTGTTTACGACTTTGCGTCGATTGATATGAGTTCGAATCCTTGCAATGAGCCTGAGCTTTCGGTGAAGGAAAATATCGTGAGGAAACTATAGCATGGTGGTAGGGCTTTTTCTGATGTCCGCCTGGCAAGCTAATCCCTTAAGTTGAATTTGTCGCCAAGCACCAATAAGTGTGTTCCGGCAGCTGCACTCAAACCAGTCTTCCGCTAGGTTTAGCGTGTTATCATCTTGGGCCACAACGTCACTCAAAATCAGGTGAGATTGTGGCCACTACGCCAAAACCGATAATGACAAAAAAAAACTAGGTTATGTCAAAATTTGCACGACGTAACAATTTACGTTCTGTGGATGTGTCATTCAAGTCTTCTTACGATGAATAAGGTTTAATATGTATTGTATATGTATAGTATATTAGAAGTTTCACGTATAATAACTTAAAATAAATGAGTAAACAAGGCTTCGGCAATGTTCCATGACTACAATATTCTGGCTGTGTGCTTGGTAATTAAAATACAGTCAATTTGTAGTTTGTTTTGACATACTAAAGTCCAAACAGAACAACAGCCATAAGAGAGGTAGGGCACAGAGGAATTTCTTTGGAGATTTCCCTCCACTTGGGACAGCCAGATTGGTGGAATACTGGTGGTGGCCGGTATGAATGATGCATGGATGTAATGGATTGTAAATCCCTCGGTAGTCCCTGATATTATTAGATTGGACTGTGCTCATCATCAGGTACATTGTAGTCATTTCGCCGTTATTCGATAAAATAAAAAATAACCATATAGATGATCGCAGCCAAATAACCTTGCGTTGTAGTCCTGCGGTGAGTAGGGTTTCTGGAGCTCCTTGGGGCAGGGGGTTTAAGGTCGGCAACGCGCTAGTGATATTATTGTATTACAAGCGTCCATAGGCTACGGTAACCGCTTGGCGGAACGTATGCTTGTTTGCCACCTTTGTAGTATAAAAAATCATCCAGCTTATCAGGCCATCTGAGTATTTAGTGTGATTTGAGCACTTCTTCTATTATTTTAAGTATTTAAACATATTTTTTCTGTTTTACTTTAAACTTGACAAATTAGTATTTTGCTTGAACAATTATCCATCTAAATCCGATGTAATTTCCATTTGGTTTCAATATTTCTTAATCTTCAAGCAGCCAATGACTCAAAATTGAAGGAAGATCAATATGCATAGCCAATAGCGAACGAAAGGACTAGAGAAGGGAGTCCCCTTGAACCTGGGGCCTTAATCATCCATCGGGCTTTTGTTGTTTTATTATTATACGATAACTATGCCGATAGATATATAGGCAGTAAAGGCAGTATGACCAGCTAAGGCCATTTAAAAAAAAAACTTGAATTGTTTTTATATACGGTCGCACATTTCATTCTCACAACTATCCATTTTAGGCATTTTGTGTATTAAATTTAAATTTGTTAATTTTTGACCATTTGGTTTAATTTATTTAAATAAGCTTTTTTAATTAATGATCAATGCCTAGTTATGTTTCTTAATCAATCATAATGGTCAGATACAATTATACTAAATATTTCGTTATTTAGTCAAATTTAATCCTTTTCTTACATTAATTGCAATAATTCACTATTTACATTAGATAGAATAATGAATTATGCCATTATAAAGTCTACTTGAAACCGACATTATTTTAAAATTATTGGTCATTCTTGTTTTCATACTTTTTTTATACCCCAGATGCTTAAACTTTTCCAAACATATTTTTTTTGCAAATATGTCACTGAAAGAGTAATTCGCTTTTTTTTAAGGGCAATGGCATAGTCATATTATTAATGGCATATCTGTCGTTTGTGGTCTATTCAGTCATTTGTGGTCGCAGCGTACAAAAATGTACCTAAAATAAGGTAAAAGATTGTAGTATCTATTAAAAAAAAACATTTCTTAGAGAATACTTAGGATATATTTTGTTTTCTATTTTTTCTGAACCGCGTGTTTACATGCATTTACTGTGTTTTAAATTTTTAAATTTAATTCATAGCTATGTTACCTGGCCAGGTTATAGGATATATTTTGTAAAATATAGTAACATACGAAATAAGCAGTAACGATGATGGTGAATTAATTCGGAAAAAACCGCATTTGGGGCGCTTAAATGGCTTATGCCGAGTAAACAATACGAGATATATCAAATTAATGTTCTACATAATTGTAGATCTTAAAAAGATCTACAAAAAAGTCAGCGATAGCATATCTTTATAGATCACCCGCAATAAGCATTTTTGTCTCCCATCTTTCGAGCGGGGGCAGCACGACTGGCACGTGCGCTCGACCCATGGCATTCTGTAGTGCACACAAGCGGAGCCGTGAAAACAGCTAGCACATATGTATGTAAAATTTAAACAATTTTTGCACAAAATGTTGACTAAGAGTTCTTCACATTTTTATTTTCCGTTTTTAATTTCAGCGTTAAAGGGAGCTAACATTAAAAAAGGTCGCCTGGAAATAACAGGGGCTTCATTTATTTCAACCCCCATTTTTTTTTATGTGGTGGAACTCGTCATGGGTACACATCCGTCCGGGGGACGAGTGGTTGTGCGAGACTCCTACTCACTAAACCTGCACGGTGTACCATCCGCCGCCTTAACGAGGCGACGCGGGACCGCTGATAACATACTACCGCGTCGCCCCGGCCAAGTCCAGCAAACTGCAATGCCGTGCCCCCGGCATTAATGGGAGACCCTGTCTCCTGTCTGGACCTGTGCAATGGGAAGACGGGCTATTTCACCTTTCACCCAGGCCTAACACAGATTTAGTCCTTAACGGCAAAAAGCATATGGCACAAAACACGAATAAAATTCATTGGGATTTAATAATAAATATTTAATTTTATAAACCAAAACCTACTTATTTAAATATACTTTATGTATTTACATAAATTAAGGCTCATTAACTTTTTTATAAACAGCTTTCAAATGTTCAGTAAGAGGTGTGTTATCCGTTTCCATGTAAAGAATAACCTCTAAAACATCTGAAGTTAACAGCTTTATAACCCTTTTAATCTTTTTAACATAAGGCGGTTTTGCAAAGGAGATTCTTGTTAAATTTACAGTTTCTAAAATTATTTCCTTCTTATCTACTTCAAATTTGCCTTCTTCAAGTGATGTTAAGCCAAAGTTATGACTGACTACGAAAGCTAATTCATTTGTTCCAGGTTTTATTCGTAAGAACCCACGTTCTTGATGCATTGGTCTCTGAGTTTCTGGATGTCGTGATGTTGAGAGGAAATTGAACATAGGTTGACCTGCAAAATTACATACCTTGAAATATTTAACTTTAATTATGACCCATGAAATAGTGCAACATAGTATTAAAATAGCACCAGTGACAGAGTTGAGAGGTTAGCGTGGTATGAGCATATCAAGAAAAGGGATGAAAGTCATATAATTAGAAGAATGTTAAGTATGAAGGTATAGGAGTAGACGAAGACCGAAGAAGGTATTGGTGGATGGTGTGAGGTATGATATGCGTATAAAAGGCTTAATTTACCGCCGACTTAGGAGTGGAAGAGGAAAACATGTTGTGTCGATCCTACCAAAACAGATGCGAAAGAGAAGCGAACACGACGCGCGCAGACAACGAAACGGGCGCGGGCCGGGGGGATTGACACGGAATATTACCATGCAAGATGGAGTGCCGCGGTTATACAGTTGGGAGTCAATGTTGAAGAAACGAGATGCATTGTAGGCATTGCTGCTCACGATGCTGATTTTAACAGAGAGATAAAAGATTCATTGTTCAATTGAACAATTATCGCGAATACTGAAATAACTGTCCTAAGACATTACTATATCAGAGGCCAATAACGCTCTTCTTTCTGATGTACCGCAGTACCTTAAAACGGTGTATGAAGCTTTACAAAAAAAAACTTAATGAAAGCGATGTAGTTACTGACGAAGAAAAACACTTTATAAAATCAGCCATCCAGAACCGACGCAAGTTTTGCACAAAAGCATGTAATTTTGCGGCATATATACTTAATACAGGATACAGAGAACTTGACTTGACTGAAGAGGAGTTAGCTGAGGCATTGCGAGTTATAACACAAATTGTCAGACTGTAAATTGTAATTTAAATAATGCCAAAGTATTGGCAAATGCCGCAGAATTTATGTCAAAGACGGAGTTTTTCGAATATAAGATTTTATGGAGTCCTGTAAACTTGGGCTATAAATAACCCGAATATGATGGCAGACTTTTGGTCGTTCTCAAATAACTAGTATCATATCTATTCAGCTTTTCAGCGTACCAACGTCAACAGCTTCTTGCAAATGAATCTTGTCTCTTTTTGAAGCTACACATACAAAACTTAGAAATTATCTTCATAAACAAACTGATAACGATTCGATAAAATTTACGAAATATGGAAACAGATACAGTAGAAACCGAGATTTCTGACTTCGATGATGTAATTAATATATATTCAGAAGAACTGATGCACGTAATGACGTAAATTTTGATTTAGACAGTCTTTCTGAAAATAAGGAATTAAACATATATAATCAAACACAAGATATTAATTCTTTAACATAATAAATTTTTATTTCTTTATTTTTGACATGTACTCACATATTTTTTTTAATTTAATCACTTTATTAGAGATGATTTAGATGATTCACTAGAGCTGATTCACTTTAATAGAGCTTCTCAGTGCTGAAAATTTGCTTTTAATTGGGAGTCCCCTGTTTTAATTTCCTTTTGCTTGTAAATATAAAAAAAAATTAAGTAGCATTTGGTTACACATGACAATATATTTGAATCCTTTAGCATTGAGTTGACCAAAAGCTTCATTTCTTTTATCTTCCCATAAAACATATATTCATTACATACAGTGTTCGTTTTCTCCAAATAACTATTAGTCCTTTTTATATTTTCTTTATTATTTTGGATCACTTGTTGCTTGTTGTGTGTGCCATTTTTCGTCCAATTAATGATGGGGATAGTGATCGTTTATTTTTATATTCCACACATTGTATGTCAGATTTGGAAAACCAGTGGCGAACAAATATGATAGCGATTCAAAGCTAAAAACATAATTCAAAGTATATCATTAAATAGTATAATTACTCAAAACAGTATGAAACGCAAGCAAATAAACAATTTGAGGTGGGCTGGCAGCCAATGAATCCATTCATTGACTTTTATCTCCATTTGTTGTATACCATATATCATGTTGTATATACAATGAACCACAGGCAACTTTTGTTGCTTCATTGACTACCACACCACCCTTTTAAAATAGGTTTGTGTCTAGTCTACAAATAATTATACTTCATAGTAAAATTATAGTATGGTACTATGACCACAGAATACCTAATAGTACAAGTACAAAAGAATCACTCCTCAAAACTTTGACTACTAGTAAAACAAGACAAATATTGTTGTATAATTGTACTTACCCATTGCACTTTCAGCATTTTATACACTCAGTTTTATAGGTATACGTGCATCGCGTTCAAACCTTTTTTGTGAAATAAAACTACTAGATAGTAGAACGCACACAGCGCGATATATGGTACCTCGCATCTCGACCGAGTGACTCAGCTGAGCGAAACCACTGGGCAAAAATTACTGAAAATTGCTAAAATGTTTGGATTTTACTGAAAATAATATTAAATAATGTATTTTACATGGGTAATTTTACCTCTTTACATCTCTAATTACAATACAAAAACCTTCTAAACTCATTATATACTTGCTTCTATAGCTATGTTCAACACTATATAAAAGTCACATTGTCATATCTAATATAATTAGTATATAAGAACACACACTTAGAATGTTATGCAGCAAATATTTAATGTATACATTAATTTATTTATATTATTTACACATTTATATGTATATTTACAAATAATACAAATAAATTTGTTTTTATATATATGTTACTTAAATTATACATTTAATTATCATTATATTTGTTAAATATAACCTACCTATATCCTATTTCTATGTATTAAGACATAAACGTTAAAACCAAAACCTATCAACTAAACTCTGCACTGCTAACACCTCCTTAGGTGGTACAAGGATAAGAAAAAGTGTAAAATGACAATAGAGATGGTTTATAAATCAGTAGGCCTAACCTTACCAAGCCAAGTAGATATCTGGCAAACGTGATGTCACTCACTTCATTTACTGAATGCATAAAAATACAAATATCTTTATATTTTATTTATCAAGTGAAGTGACAATAAAAAGAGTTAACCATATACATCTATAGGATTTAGCCTACGAGAGAATGAGATAGAATATATTTACATAATGCAAGTGCTGATTGTCATGATTGTGATCGTCGTGGGATTGATCTAGTGGTGTGCAATGACACACTTTATAAGCAGTACACACAAGTGGTTGATAGTTAGAATCCTGCTGATTTATGATATTTGAAAATATATTTTTAAAGAACTTTCCTTTTTTTTTTTTGAGGGTTTCAATTCTGACTTTTTTGAACTACTGTCCACATAATTTTTTTATACTCGTTGTATTGACAAGAATTCCACTCGTTCGTCTAGTTGGCTTTGTAGCATTGTACAAACTGCACAAAATAGGAAAACTTAAATCTGAAATAAAGTTTGTGACATATGATTGTAGGAAGTAACCTCTAGAACTACTGATCCGATTCAAACAATTATTTTAATAGGAACCTGTTATCCCGGAGCATTATAACTACTATAGGTTATTTTTTATTCTTAGCTATAAAATTTTATACTGTTAAAGTCGCGAACAGTTGCTTATTATATTCAGATGTACACACTATGTGTATCACAATGGAGTCTTTGTACAGACAATTCGATAGTTGAATATATTATTTATTTATTTAAAGAAATCTTCAGCTCTTAAATTAATATACCATACATACTAAATTAACGTAATGGTTTAGCCAAGATGATTTCAGTTGTTTTACATATAAAATAATAATAATAATCTTATACCCTAACAACACTATTAATTATTAATTGCATCAATTTAATAATGGTATTTTGTACGAGTGGGTGTGTATGGATGAGTGGGTGTGTATTTATGAGTGGGTGTGCATGTGTGAGTGGGTGTGCATGTGTGAGTGGGTGTGCATGTGTGAGTGGGTGTGCATGTGTGAGTGGGTGTGCATGTGTGAGTGGGTGTGCATGTGTGAGTGGGTGCATAAGTGTCAGTGTGTGTGAGTGCGCGCGTGCGTATATGTCTTTATGTATATACTAATTACATATATTTTACGAAGTCTGAATAATATCAATAGTTTTTCTTTTAAATGCTGCACTACTATCAAAGAATATGTCTAAATTTTCTGCCTTCATATTATATGAGTGCATACACCTTATTAACACTGAATGACGAGCATAATTGGACTTAGTTATGCGTTCGTGGAAGATCCTGGGCATATGGGTATGCTTTATTGAAGACCTTAGATTAATACGTTCTAACAAGCACGAACAGTCGATTTTATTATTAATCAAATTATATAAAAACATGAGATACTCAACTCCCATAGGTTCACGTTTATGTCCGCCGACAAAAGCAGATATCAGTATCTTCAAAAATTTATTTTGAATTTTCTCAATTCTACGGCTTATACTGTATATAAGGTCAACAGTCCACACCTTTTAAGTCACTATAAATAAACTAATTACATACTGAATTGATTACAATAATAACTTATTCATTATTTAATTGAAATCAACCTACCGATACAAATAAACTCAAGTTCCTCATGATACTGAAAATCCGGTATGTTCGGATAGTGTCCTTTACCTTCTTCGGTTACCCAACGACCGGCAATCCAAGATATTGGTTTTAGATCTTCATGCATTTTAGATTCCATACCGGTACCTCACAGAATAGTAATTTAGTAATACTCCTATAAGTAATTTTACAAGCAGATCGCAAATGACAGTTGCAATTGCAAAACAGACTGCAGACTAGTAATGGACGATGTACATCGATGTATTAAAAACACTCTATGTAAAGTATCGATAAATCGAATTAATCCGATATATCGTTAATTTGTCAACATTGAGTAAGCATTGATGTTTTTTATTCGATGCATCGAAGTGGCAATGAGGCTACTATTATTATAACTATAAACTACTATAATAATTTTGTTAATTTTTGTGTTTTTCTTCATGTCTGACTCTATTTTTTTTGTTCTGTTTATGTTTATCTATATCTAGAGTAAGGAGGGACTGTACGCAGTTTTGAGCAAATTACTTCCAAAATTTAATTACTTTATAATTTGAAATAAATCAGTTTTTATGATCTTTAATTATGTATTTCTCAAAAATAACAAAATATAAAATTTTCATTTTCTTTATAATTGTAATTTATAATTAATGTTTTCATCAACAAGTGAAATGCGGTCATTTACCCCAATCAACGGGAAAGTGTCCGCACGTGTTCGATTAAGTGTATGCAACGTTGACTGAGTGTACGCACGGCTGAAACTCAACATACTAGACAAAGATCACTAGTAAATACACCACTTTCATAATTGGTACAATCTTCATACCACCAAGACTTGCATATATTGCATTTTTTTTTTTTTTTCGAACTGACTACACTGTTAGCCTAAGGGGCCCTGGAGCCTTTACGGCTTTTACAGCTTTACCGGGCTTGGGGGCGAGCGCTTAGGGCACTCAGCCACGAAAGCTAAGCAACATCATCCGAGGGTGCCAAAGTGGCCGAACCTCGGCTCGGACTGTTGCGCGTATGCAATTAGGTCGCGATCTGACTAATTCCCTATCCGTAATTCGATCTAAACTAACTATACATATATACATGTTTCTGCCCCCTGGGAGGAGGGAAGGAACATGTGTATGTGTATTTAGTGGTCTGAAATTTTTGTCTACTCTAACTAGGCAAAAAAAGAAAAAAAAAAAGGTCCCTTACAGAACCTATGTACCTATGTGTGTTGTGCATGTGTGTATAATGCAGTGTCATGTATGGCTGTGAAAGCTAGTGATTGTAGAGTCACTTGTATCGCGCGAGCGGCTGCTTGTCTCAAGGGCTCCATGCCGATGGATCGGACCTAGGCTTGAGTTGCCGCAGAGGAGGGCGGTCGTGGCGGGTCGTCATATATTGCACTCAATCCACTCTTCTATAGGGGGATCTTCGTACTTTTCTCGGCATAACGGACAGTAGAATTCTTTTTTACTTTGATTTGAACATTGTTTCATATGTTTTCCTTATTGTACATACTGATAGCTTTCTTATTCTTCTTCTTATTTGGTTTATTTTTGGTTCCTGTGAAACTATTAATCTTTGGTTTTCGAACTTTACTTGCTTTCTGTACTTTTTCTCTTTCTTTTTCTTCTAACTTATTTTTAAATGGACTTTCAGTAATTATTTGCCACTTATTGGCATTTTTGCGTCGTTTTTGAATGTGAGTTGCCTTTGATAACGGGCTTATTACTATGAGAGGAATATGACACACAACTTTCAACATGTCACTGAGAATGGAAAGCGATGAAAATTATTTCTCTCTCTCAATTTCTATCGGTTCAGACAAAGTGATAGTCGAGGTCAATGGTTAAATTTCAAGAGCTTTTTGTTCGTTTTCTTTGTTTATTCTAGCTACGATTTCACGCTCATTTCGTGCAAATGACCACGAACTTTGCTGATGGTGTACTTCTGCTATAGATAGAATATGATGGTGATGACTTGCAGTCTCTTGTGTTTCTACTGAATTAATAAAACCAGACGCAAATGGAATTAATATTTCAGGAACAGCTACATTATTGTGACTCTCAGTCACATGTGTTTCTATTAAATCAGCTGACTCAGAATTGAATGAAATTAGTTCTTCGTCAAAAGCCGTTACATTTTGATGACATTCAATCTCTCGTGCTTATACTAAATTAGCAAAACTGGAAGCAGACAGATTTTGGCCGACTTCTTGAGGTCTGCTAAACATATCAGTAACAGATGAAGGCCTAAAGTCTGCTTCTGTAAGTAGGTTGTCGTCAAAAGGATATATCCCAGTGACCCTGAACGCCGACGCTGCATTACCTACAGTAGCAACTTTTTTGAAGGCACTATCAAAAATCGAAGTTATTTGGTATTGATTAAATGATCTACCAGGGTGCTGTGCCATCTATCTATCAACTTCTAGTGGGTATTGGTTTTTAAGCGGACTGTAAACAGAGCTGGGCAAAATACATACTTTGCTTTAATTAAAATACAAATTACAAAATACTATCTCGCGTGTATTTAAAATACGAAATACAAAATACATTTAAGTCGTGTATTTGAAATATGAAACACAAAATACAGTATTTTAACTATTTGTATTTAAAATACAAATTAAAAAATACAGTCCGATGTTAGGTTATGTGAATAGAATAGAACTAATCTAGCCGAGCCTATTAATCAGTATAAAAAGAATTTCCTTTCAAGAATACTAGATTTTTCAATGTACAATCAGACAAACAGCCTCATGTTGGAGAATAAATAAAACCCGCTAAAGAAAACAATATTTCTACAGGTCGTTACTATTACCGCTATTGATCACTGTGAAATACTTTCCTCCAGTTAAAATTAGCGGATATGTCAGAACATTCACTTGGTTTACTCCATCGCCGACATCGTATACGTACATGTGGAGTGAAGTCTGTGAGAGTGAATTTGATAATTTATCGTGACATTCTTACTCCTACTTCTTCTTGACATGGCGCCGCAAAAAGCACTTGCCAGTGTCAATGTATTTAAATCTTCGTAGTATTTTTCAGACATTCAAAGTCGGTCCAACAAGATGTTGTTAGAACTTAGAACTTGTTAAAACTATGTAGAGAGTTTTTGTGACATCTCAAAATTCATATTTTCAGTTTATATTTATAATCCAATTCACGAATGCATAATAACCAAACTATATCATGCAAAATGCCACCAATATTACATAATATAGGGTCAAAAAAACTAAGTTAATAAATTAAAAATAAAAACCACAACATGACAGCTCAAGATCCCACCAAACACCTAACATTCGTACTAACATACTTAGCAGTTTCGTGAAAATAACCATTTAAGAATGAAAATTATTATTGAAAATACAGATTTGACGTACAGTACAGGTGCAGTGTTGCCAACATTAAAGATTGACATATTTAGCGGTCGCCATTTTGCTTACGAATGCAATCGAGTGCTATTTTCTGCAGAACCCACCCTTTAATAAGATCGCTAAATGTATTTATGTTTAAATGTATTTTCAAGCCAAAAGTATTTGAAATACTAAATACAAAATACCTCTGCGTCAGGTATTTGAAATACCAATTACAAATTACATTTTTAAGAAATAATTGAAATACATATACAAAATATGTATTTGTATTTCAATTACGTATTTTAATTACAAGTAATTGAAATACTGCCCAATCCTGACTGTAAATAGCCCTATCCAAAGGTTGTATCTTGTGGCTACAGTGTGGTGGCAATGTTAGTATGACAATATTATGTTGTCTACAAAACAGGGTGCTTGTAAACTTATATGGCTTGAGTGGTTATCTATTATTAATAGCACAGAATTATTGACAGTTGGCGAAGCACAATGTTTGAAGTGTTCCAGCCAATTCAAATATAAATATGTATTAATAAATCCCGAATCGGATGTCATACCAATACTACTGACTGGAGCTCCATCCAAAAGTACACCTTTCATTCGTTTGCGAAGGTTGCAGGTGGCACATAATTGCAGTTGCACTGACACAGCAAACAACTGTTATTGTTTGACCGCGTTCTGCTGAGAGAATTTTATTAATATTTTTCTTTCCTTTAAGAGATATAACCTTAGGTGTCTTTTTGGGGACAGTATTGATGCCCATCTTATCCATAATATATTTCGACCTGGTGGAAAGTTATATTTTTCTTGACAGTCTTTTTTGAGTTTGTATAAAATCTTTTAGCTTGCACTTCATTAAAACCAACAGCCCTTGCAATGCTTGTTATTGTAGTTTGTCTTAAAGCTAAATTAGGATGTCGCTTCATAAACTCTTAAACTCAGTCTTTTCCAGCCATTTTTATGATTTTATCAAATCTTTTCTCAATTTTATTTAAGTCGGCAAATTCGTAAACTATCTTCCTTAGTGAGTTCAAAGTGAAACCGTAAAACATATCATTACTGGCTTTAGATTTCGTACTAAAAAAAAAAAAATTGCAGCACAATCTGGTATTTTCTATGCAGATATCAATGACTACATACAATTTTATGAAAAATAGTTCAAAACGTACTTACTTCTTGTTCACGCGTAAATGTTGGCTTATATCGTCCCATTGATGATGCAGTAGAGTGAAGTTTCAAACGTTTTCTCAAAGTGCTTTTATCTATACCAACTATTTCAGCTGCCGTACGTTTAGATTTACCTTCTTCCATCACTTTCTTGGCTGCATTAATTTGTTCTTGGGTACAGACTTTTCGATCGGGACATTTTCTTATATACTTGCGAGGCATTTTAGATCTAGAAGACAATACAATACCTACTTAATTAATTAGGTTTACTTTGATGGGGTAAGTGTACGCGGGATTAGTATAATGCGGACACTTAACCGCGATATACTTTCCTCACCCCGATAAAAAATAATAATTACCACACTCACGTTTTTGAACTAAAATAATAAGAAAATGCTTATCTAATTTTGGTATAAGAATTTTAATAATTATCATATTAAGCAGTTCGGTATGTTGAACTAAACCTGATATTGCTCGTAAATTTTTTGTTACGTGGTCAACTAAAAACCTCAGTGATTTGTCCGATTCACGTTTGTGTTGTTCCTGTACTGTTTCAAAATATAACTGTTAGCGACGCAGAATGACTATATCGCATGACCTAACAATAATATATAGTTAAAACTATTCAGAATACGTATAAGTGTAGGTTAGCTGTTATATAATTAATATATAGTTAAAAATACGTATAAGTGTAGGTTAGTCAACTTGTTAAAAAGTAATAATGACTCGTATAATGGTAATTGTTCACATGCTATGTTTGTATTTGTTATATTTAAATAAGCTATGATTGAATTTGTAAAATATGTTTTCGTAATATCGTAATACTGATTACGTGTAGGTTGAACATTTCAGGATTTGACTTTACAATTATTTTAATGTGTAATTTAATTTATAATTGTTACGTAATGTAAGAAATATTAATGTTTGATGATATTATGTTATAAAATTATTAAGATTGAGTCACCAGATTTATAGTAATCTCACAAATAGTAGTTGAGAAATGTTTGACAACTAACGCAAAGTGACCAATCACGATAAAGAGAGCGAACTCTTGTTGTGTAAAATTGTAAGACAAAGACAGGAAGATAAATAAGGCTTCCTTATCTAACAATCTATAAAATTGTAAAATTTAGAGTATTTCGGGATAGTTTACATCTAAATAATGTAAAATAAGTTAAGTCTCAAGTTTCAACACATGTTTAAATAAGAAAATGTTAATACTTGTTAGAATCTTATAAGATTATTGTAAAAATAGTAAAACAGTTTGTATATAAGAATTTCCAGGAGCCGCGATAGTACATAGAATTGGATAGAGAGAGAAATAGAGTTAGATAGCGGCATCACTTTCTTTAGAAATCATATAAATATAGCGACGGGTTCTACACTCGTCAGATCGCTCTCAGATCGCTCAGATCGCTATACACGGAAGTCAATCCACCTCAAGACTCCTCAAGATTACCTCAAGACTGAAGAAACCCTGCGTGAAGACACTCTAGTGTTATAAGGGAAAATAGTGTACATACTGGCCTGTATCATCAAGAATATAAGTGAACGTGAATTTGGCATCGTGTTTTTGTTACCCGCCAGCGCCCAGTTCACCATAAGTGACGCCGAGGACAATTCAATCGCGTCTCTTCCGTGCATCCCGTTTTGGTTTCCCCTTCTTTACGCCCGGTAGGTTTGGGTGTAAGCAGGGACGGTGGTGTGCGGGACGAGAGCTCATTTGGCTTGCCGAGTGAGTTACAGGGTCACTGTTTGTTCGTCAATCGTTCGGTGACTCTGCGATAGTGGGTTGTTCTCGCGTCTTGTTTAGTGATCTGCCGGAGCTGTATAGAGCTCCCACGCAGGTCGTTAGGTAGATAGTTTTTACCATTTTTAGTGGTCCTTCGATTGCCGGATTGGGTGTTGTATATTTTTTTGTATTTTTTGTATTTTTTATTGTGTTTGTTTAAATTAATAATGCCTACTTTACGTTCGCCGAAATCGAGCCAAAAGGGAGACTCCGAGGAAACAGCGACTACGGATTGGTCGTTGTTCACACCGAGGGAGACGGATTCAGCTGCCACCACATCGGGTACCACCACCACCAGGAAGACTGCACCTTCAACGTCGTCGGTACGCACACGCTCCGCGACCGCCGCCGCGTCCAGAGATACAGCCAAGATGCCGGCACCGGGGAACAATGGAGGGAATGAAGGAATCCCACCGTCCGTTCCTGCACCGCCTGTGGCTACGAAGGCATCATGTACGAAGCCGAGGGACATTGGAGAGAAGGATTGCTCACCGTTAGTTCCTCAGGCGCCGCCACGCGCCACTGTATCAAGGTCAGTAAAATCTTCCAAATCTAGGAGAATGGAGCTGGAAGCCAAGAAGAAGCTGGAGCTCGCCCGGTCAGCTGCCACATTGGCGCAGCTGGAGTTGGAGATGATACAATGCCAGTCTGAAGAGGAGATCGATGACGAGGACATCGAACAAGAAGAGCGATCCACACACGTAGAACAGTGGATGAACCAGAGCGCCACAATAATGGAAAAAGAAGCAAACAATCCACAAGAATACGTGAAGGCGAGTGAAATTCAAAAAATTGCCGATACTATGCTCACCGCCGCTCAAATTTCAGCGCGAGCCGCCGCACCAGCCGCACCGTCGAAGTATGCCGATCTACCGCACTTCAATGGAGCAAGTGAAGACTGGTTACCGTTCGTGAGGTCATACAATGACACCGCATCACAGTTCAGCGATGTTCAGAATATGGCTCGGCTGAGACAAGCACTGCACGGCTCTGCGAAGGAAAGCGTTCGCCAGTTATTATTCGCCGCCTTTGACCCTGAAGAGATTATCAGCGCATTGGAGAGGAGATTCGGGAACCCAGAGCGACTCGTGTTAGCAGAGATAGCTTCGATAGAAAAGCTGCGGCCCATCGGGGACTCACCTGAAGATATTTGTGTGTTCGCCAGCCGAGTCAGCAACGCCGTCGCTACAATTAAAGCACTGGGAAAGCCGGAATATCTCTGTTCACCGCAAGTAAGCCGCGATATTGTAAATAAATTATCACCTATGCTAAGATGCAGGTGGTTGGATTATGTCAAGGGGCATCGAGACGAGCCAGTGTTAGTGAATTTAAGGAAGTTTTTAGAAAATGAAGCCGACTTATGGTCGACGCTCGCACCAGTGGAAGCACCGGGAACAAATAAGCGGTTCAACAGCCGACGTGTACACACTACGCAAGAAAGTGTTGCACCAACCATAAAAAAGTTTTGTGTAAACTGTGAAGAACGCGACCACTGGATCACAGAGTGTAAGAAATTTAAAGAAGCGACCACCGAAGATAGATGGGTGATCGTCAAGAAGAAGCGATTATGTTTCAAGTGTTTGCGACAACAGCATTCAAAGAACAGCTGCAAGGGACCATCTTGCCGTAAGTGTGGCCGACAACACAATGTATTATTGCACTCAAATAAGGCACAAGCGCCGTCAGAGAAGCCCGCGCCGCAACCACAGGAAGAAGACACAACTGTGAAGGCTATCTACGCCGCCGCGGACGGGAAAGAAGTCTACCTCAAAATGATACCGGTAGATATTTATGGTCCAGCCGGCTCCACACGTATACTCGCGCTCTTAGACGAGGGGTCTACAGTGTCATTGTTGGACAACGATGTGGCTAAGAAGATTGGAGTCACTGGGAAAGAAGACCTACTCATTTTAGAGACCGTCGGAGGGAAGCTCATCGAGAGAAGGGATTCACAACAGGTGGATATCAAGATAAAAGGAGCTCACCGACGGGACAAGCGCACCTTGAAGGGAGTCCGGACCATAAGTAATCTCAAGTTGTCGCCGCAACACGTAAGTAGAGAAATTATTGATCAATGTGCGCATCTCAAAAATATGAACGAATTAATATACAGTAAGGAGAGGCCAGCTCTACTCATCGGTCAAGACAACTGGGAGCTGATAGTATCCCGGAAGATCATCAAAGGGAAGCCGAACCAGCCAGTTGCATCACTCACAAGCCTGGGATGGGTGCTGCACGGTTGTTGCTCTACGAGTGACTCCACACCAGTCAAGTTCGTCAATCACGTGAACCACCTGAGTGAAGAATCGAGTATGGAGAAACTCATCAAGGATCACTTCGAGTTGGAATCTATTGGAGTGAAGCAACACCGTCCTAGCAACGACGCCGATGGCAGAGCACTAGAGATCCTCGAAGCTACAACGAAGCGACAACCCGATGGGAGGTTCGAGTCAGGCCTACTGTGGAAGAGCAACAAGGAAGTACTCCCGAATAACTACGCGCTGGCTCGCCACCGTTTAAAGGGTATCGAGAAGAAGCTCGACCGAGATGCCACATTAAAGGGGGAATATGAAAAACAAATTCAACATCTTCTGGACTGTGGATACGCAGAAGAGGCACCAACCAGTACTACACCAGGCAGAACCTTTTATTTGCCGCACTTCGCCGTGGTACACCCACAGAAAAAGAAGATTCGGATCGTGTTCGACGCTGCATCGAAGTGTGATGGGAAAAGCTTGAACGACGCGCTACTTCCGGGACCCGACCTACTGCAGTCTCTGTTCGGAGTGTTGCTGAGATTCCGGCAGGGGCCGGTTGCGGTGGTTGCCGACATCCGAGAAATGTTCCTGCAGATCCGTATACGCGCTGAAGATCGTGACAGCCTGCGATTCCTGTGGCGGGGTGAAGACCGCGTATCAAAGCCGACGGAGTACCGAATGACATCGGTTATCTTCGGAGCTGCGTCGTCACCAGCCACAGCTATCTATGTGAAAAATCGGAATGCGGAAGAACACAACAACGAATATCCCGAAGCAGCCAAGGCCATCGTACGAAATCATTACATGGATGATTATCTTCAGAGCTTCCACACAAGCAGCGAGGCAATTAAAACCGCGAAGGCCGTCGATACTATACATAGGAAGGCGGGATTTGAATTGCGGCAATGGGCAAGTAACGACGTGCGTGTACTGGATGCGGTGGCAAGTGTAAAAGAATCCCCGTCCGAGATTGAACTCGGCAATAATGAAGAAAAAACACTCGGCCTACGATGGATTGTAATGGAAGATGCGCTAGCATTCAACACCGGGCTGAGAAACACGCCGGACGACGTTGTAAAAAATCGCCGGCCGCCTACGAAGCGCGAAGTTACTAGCGCGGTTATGTCGACATTCGACCCGCTAGGGCTCGTCGCGCCTATATTAATAAAAGGGAAACGACTGTTACAGGATATATGGAGAACCGGGACCAAGTGGGATGACACCATAGGAGAAGAAGCTCATCATCTGTGGCTCGAATACATTGTCAGTTTGTCCACGCTACGAGACATGAAAATTCCACGTTGCCTAACACCGGCTACGGGAGCGGGACAACTGCACACCTTCGTCGACGCGAGTGAGACTGCGTACGCCGCGGCGTGTTACTGGAGATCCGTCTGCGGAGATAAAGTCTGCATCGCCTTGATAGCGGGAAAAGCTCGAGTAGCGCCTATCAAGCCCGTAACGATCCCGAGACTGGAACTTCAAGCTGCACTATTGGGAGCTAGGCTGGCAAATACAGTTATAGAAGAATTAGACTTACAAGCGAGTGAAAAGTTCTACTGGTCAGACTCTAGCACGGTACTGCAGTGGATGAAGGCCGATCCGCGACGATTCAAGCCATTCGTAGCTCACCGACTCGCCGAACTGGAAGAACTATCGAAGCCGCACGAGTGGAGATGGGTACCTACACGAGAAAACCCGGCTGACATCGCGACCCGGGAAGTCCCGAGCGACTTTGGTTCAGATTCAAGATGGTTCATCGGTCCTGAGTTTCTCCGCCGGCCAGAGACAGAGTGGCCGTGTAAACGTTTCGAGAAAAATGAAGATAACACGGGCGAAGAGAAAAAATCCGTAACAGTTTTCACCACACGAACAAAAACCGACAGTGTATTACCAAACCCGGATAAATTTTCAAGTTGGATTCGGTTATTACGAACAACCGCGAGAGTGTTTCAATTTATTGAATTATGCAAGCGAGGACGCGCCGTGAACATTGCGCGAAAAGATAACGATTGGAAGCCCTACAAGAAGAGGGAAAATAAGAAAGTTATTATTCGTCCCAAACAAAAACCGGAAGTGAAAAGAGACTGGCTACCTCTAAGTGAGGAACATTTAAAGCGGGCCGAGCTAGCCCTTATACGTGAAAGTCAGCGAGATTCATTCTGTGACGAATTAATTTGTTTACAGAGAAGTGTACCGGTTCGAACTGGCAGCAGATTGAGGAAAATCGACGTGCAACTCGACGAACACGGCATTATACGTCTGCGTAGCAGAACGGGGAAGTTAAGAAACGCCTCGGATAGAAGCCTAGCGGTCCTGGATGGAAGGCACAAGATCGCGCGCCTGCTCATCGATCGCTACCACCGACGTTTCTGCCACGCCCAACATGCGACTGTCGTGAACGAGCTGCGACAAGTATACTGGATTTTGTCGCTACGAAGTGCAGTGAAAAAAGTGATACACGAATGTCAGTGGTGTCGTGTTAAGAAAGCGAAACCACAGCTGCCGCCAACAGGAGACTTACCCGCCGAGCGACTACAGTACGGAGCGCATCCATTCACATGCACTGCAGTCGATTATTTCGGCCCAATGCATGTTACCATCGGTCGTCGGAAAGAGAAGAGATGGGGAGCTCTCTTCACGTGTTTAACAACACGAGCCATACATTTAGAATTAGTACCATCATTGAGTACTAGCTCAATGATTATGGCGCTACGTCGTATGTCCGCCCGACGAGGAAATCCGCGGGTAATGTATAGCGACAACGGGACTAATTTCGTTGGTGCGGATCACGAGCTGCGTGAAGAGGCCGCGAAGTTAAAAAGATCTGAACTCACCGAGGCAGCCAGCCTGGAAGGAATTACGTGGAAATTCATCCCACCTGGAGCGCCACATATGGGGGGCGCGTGGGAACGAATGATAAGAACGGTGAAAACCGCCCTCGCCGCGATATTAAACGAGAAAAGCCCTCCAGAGGAAGTGTTGCACACGCTGTTCACCGAAGTGGAGCATACAGTGAATTCGCGTCCGCTTACACACATAGGTGCCAACCCTGAGGATGAGGAAGCACTGACACCTAATCATTTTCTTATAGGTCGATCTTGCGGGTCCACGCTAGTTGGGAGTATCGACGAGCGTGCCCTCACCGGGAAAGCGGATTGGCGGGCAACACAACATCTGGCAGACCACTTTTGGAGGAGGTGGCTACGGGAATATCTGCCGACCCTCCGAACGAGAAAGATCGACGGGCGGGAGATGTCACCACCTGAGCAGGGCGACATCGTTGTTATCGCCGACCCTACACTACCAAGAAATACCTGGCCGAAAGGCGAAGTAGTCGCAATCTACCCGGGCCCGGACGGAAGAACGAGAGTCGCAGACGTCAGAACACCGAGAGGCGGCGTGCTGCGGCGTCCCGTGTCACGACTGGTGGTCATCGTGCCGGCTGCGTCGCAACCACAAGTTGGAGTACACGGCGGAGCGTGCACTGGGCGGGAGACTGTTAGCGACGCAGAATGACTATATCGCATGACCTAACAATAATATATAGTTAAAACTATTCAGAATACGTATAAGTGTAGGTTAGCTGTTATATAATTAATATATAGTTAAAAATACGTATAAGTGTAGGTTAGTCAACTTGTTAAAAAGTAATAATGACTCGTATAATGGTAATTGTTCACATGCTATGTTTGTATTTGTTATATTTAAATAAGCTATGATTGAATTTGTAAAATATGTTTTCGTAATATCGTAATACTGATTACGTGTAGGTTGAACATTTCAGGATTTGACTTTACAATTATTTTAATGTGTAATTTAATTTATAATTGTTACGTAATGTAAGAAATATTAATGTTTGATGATATTATGTTATAAAATTATTAAGATTGAGTCACCAGATTTATAGTAATCTCACAAATAGTAGTTGAGAAATGTTTGACAACTAACGCAAAGTGACCAATCACGATAAAGAGAGCGAACTCTTGTTGTGTAAAATTGTAAGACAAAGACAGGAAGATAAATAAGGCTTCCTTATCTAACAATCTATAAAATTGTAAAATTTAGAGTATTTCGGGATAGTTTACATCTAAATAATGTAAAATAAGTTAAGTCTCAAGTTTCAACACATGTTTAAATAAGAAAATGTTAATACTTGTTAGAATCTTATAAGATTATTGTAAAAATAGTAAAACAGTTTGTATATAAGAATTTCCAGGAGCCGCGATAGTACATAGAATTGGATAGAGAGAGAAATAGAGTTAGATAGCGGCATCACTTTCTTTAGAAATCATATAAATATAGCGACGGGTTCTACACTCGTCAGATCGCTCTCAGATCGCTCAGATCGCTATACACGGAAGTCAATCCACCTCAAGACTCCTCAAGATTACCTCAAGACTGAAGAAACCCTGCGTGAAGACACTCTAGTGTTATAAGGGAAAATAGTGTACATACTGGCCTGTATCATCAAGAATATAAGTGAACGTGAATTTGGCATCGTGTTTTTGTTACCCGCCAGCGCCCAGTTCACCATAAGTGACGCCGAGGACAATTCAATCGCGTCTCTTCCGTGCATCCCGTTTTGGTTTCCCCTTCTTTACGCCCGGTAGGTTTGGGTGTAAGCAGGGACGGTGGTGTGCGGGACGAGAGCTCATTTGGCTTGCCGAGTGAGTTACAGGGTCACTGTTTGTTCGTCAATCGTTCGGTGACTCTGCGATAGTGGGTTGTTCTCGCGTCTTGTTTAGTGATCTGCCGGAGCTGTATAGAGCTCCCACGCAGGTCGTTAGGTAGATAGTTTTTACCATTTTTAATAACAATGAATTAAGGTGTTGATTTATAAGTTGGCGCTTGTTATCATAACGAACGCTCAAAATACGCCACGCAATTTCATAGTTAGTTTTACAAATTTCTAAATTAGAATTAATCTGCGCGGCTTCGTTTTCGATACGACACGGTGCGATACTTTTTTTTTTTTTTCGAACTGACTATACTGTTAGCCTTAGGGGCCCTGGAGCTTTTACGGTTTTTACAGCTTTACCGGGCTTGGGGGCGAGCGCTTAGGGCAATCAGCCACGAAAGCTAAGCAACAACATCCGAGGGTGCCAAAGTGGCCGAACCTCGGCTCGGACTGTTGCGCGTATGCAATTAAGTCGCGATCTGACTAAATCCCTATCATTCGATCTAAACTAACTATACATATATACATGTTTCTGCCCCCTGGGAGGAGGGAAGGAACATGTGTATGTGCATTTAGTGGTCTGAATTTTTTTGTCTAATCTAACTAGGCAAAAAAAAGAAAAAAAAAGGTCCCTTACAGAACCTATGTACCTGTGTGTTGTGCATGTGTGTATAATGCAGTGTCATGTATGGCTGTGAAAGCTAGTGAATGTAGAGTCACTGTATCGCGCGAACGGCTGCTTGACTCAAGGGCTCCATGCCGATGGATCGGACCTAGGCTTGAGTTTCCGTAGAGGAGGGTGGTCGTGGCGGGTGTGCGGGAGCGAAGTTAACCGTACGTCCCCTGCGGAGGGAACGGTGGTTTCGCGGGCGTGGGCGCGAGCACGCATATGTTGCGGGAGCGGACGCGTAGAAATTGTTAGCTTTCTCGGTGTCGTCATCGGGATCGACAAAGAGATTTCGCGGACGGCGTTTATAACGTTTGGCAACGGGGATCGAGTTGTCTGGGACGTAGTTCACGGTGGATTTGACGAGCGGGTTGGGATGATTCGAAGCGCTATCGAAGTATCTCCTGGTGAGATATTTCACATAGGCTTCTATCGAGGGTAGCCTCATGTCCCTGTGCAGGTCCATGTTCCTAACGAAGGCTGGAGGATCAAGCAGGCGACGGAGAAACCGATTTTGGACTCTTTATATGCGGGCAAAGTTATGTTTGGACATATGTGCGAACGCGGCGCAGCTATATGTCAAGATCGGACGTACGCACATCTTGTAGAGTGTGAGCTTATGTCTTAAGGACATTTTGCTTACCGAACTGAGCAAGGGTCGCAAGCGGGAAAGGATCCAGATGGCCCTATTCCTGACTATAGTAACGTGTGCGTTGAAGTTAAGCTTCGAGTCGAGGGTGACACCCAGATATTTAGTCTTGGTGGCCCAAGGCATATTCGTACCGAATAATGAGAGGGGTCTTACCGTGCGTGGTAGTTTGCATGTATGCGGTTCAAACATAATCGCGGCGCTCTTTACCGGATTAATAGCTATTCGCCACGTTCGAAACCACTCCCCGAGAGTGGTTACGGCATGTTGGACTGCGCATGCGAGATTTTTTCTGTGTCTGTTTGACGCGTATATGACTGTGTCGTCAGCGTAGAGCCCTACCTCGACCCCGGGGGGCTTCGGGAGGTCGCTGACGTACAGATTGAAAAGGCAAGGCGCCAGAATGGAACCTTGCGGGACTCCTGAGCGTATAGGGTGGGCGGTAGATAGTACTCCTTCCACTCGGTAGTGAAAGGTGCGGTCGCGTAGAAAATCATGAACTAGGTGAACTAACCTATCCGGGATTTCTAGTTTATGTAGCTTGTGGACTAGTCCGGCATGCCAGACCTTATCGAAGGCCTTAGCTACGTCGAAAAAGACCGCAAGCGTACGGGCGGGGGCGATACTACTTTTGGCAAAGTTGCTCGTGATGTGCTCCGTGAGGCGGTGCACTTGATGTGTACACGAGTGTCGGGCGCGAAAACCGAACTGTTCGGGAGGGTATAGATTTTTAATATCTATAACGGTTTTGAGACGGTTCAGAAGGAGCCGCTCGTAAAGTTTCCCTAGTGTGTTTAAAAGGCTGATCGGGCGATAGCTATCGGGAAGCGAAGCTTTTTTGCCGGGCTTGTGAATACCTACAACTATAGCTTTTTTCCAGACGGCTGGAAAATAGCAGTGGGCTATGGCTACATTGAAGATGCAGACCAAAAGAGCTATGAGGTGATCGGGAAGAAGTTTAAGTACTTCATTCCTGATACCGTCGGGGCCAGGGGACTTTCTAGGCTTAAGGCCTTTAATAACAGAACAAATCTCGTCATGCGTGACCGGGGTTAACGTTTCCGCGGGGGGACTCGTCGTTAGTTCCTGAACGGCGGTCTCGATAGTTTCGATGTGGGCAGTATCTACGTTGTCGCAGTTTGGAGAGCACTGGCTCTCCAAGCTTGCGGCAAGGCATTCTGCCTTATCGTCGCTATCGAACGCGGGTGGGAGATCGGGGCCCCTTTCGAGGGGCGGCATTAGGGCGGTAGCTTCTAACTTCAGAGAGCGGGCGAGGTTCCAGTAAGCCAGATGGGACGGCTTGAGACCCTCTAAGAGGTTATCCCACCGATGACCTCTGAACTCGTCGATGCGAGTTCTGACCTCTCTCTGAAGTCGTCGTAACCTACGGGTGTTATCCCTCGTTGGATAAGAATCGTGTGCACGTGTCGCGGCGTTCTTTTCCGTGATTAACGCTCGTAAGCCGGGGGGGAGTATAAAGCGGCGATCGTTCGCCGCTTGCACCTCTCTCGAGGCCTCCCTTACATCGGTTTGGAGGTAGTCGACCAGGGAATCGATGGCTAAGTCGGCGTCTGCTGTTGATTCTAATACGTCGGGGATCCTAGCTAAGCTGGACGAGGTCGCGTTATCTGTTAGGTAGCGATTTAAGATCGCGTAATCAACTACTTTGACTTTTGGCGGACTGGAGTCGAACGGTTGCCCGAGTTGTAAGATAACCGGGCGGTGATCGGAGTCAAGTTCGTGTACGACTTCTATAAGTCGTAACCGAAGTGAGACACCTTTGAGGAGGGCTATTGTCAAGTACTGTCGGTTGACAGTTATCTTGAAAGTGCGTGGGCTCTAGCGGTGCTATGACGTCAAAGCCGAGCACATCGCTTAGTAGGTCGAGTATAACCCCGTTAGGGGGGTACGATACTAAATAATGAAACTTGTAGGGGGGCTTGATTCGCTCATTACGATGAATAAGTGATAAATAGTGTTAGCGACGCAGAATAATGATATCGCATGACTTAACAATATTATATATAGTTAGTTTAAAACTGTTCAGAATACGTATAAGTGTAGATTAATCAACTTGTTAAAAAAGTAATATAACTCGTATAGTAATAATTATTTATAAGCTATGTTTGTATTCGTTACGTAAATAAGCTATGTTTGAATTTATAGAAAAAGTACCTCAAGATACCTCAAGACTGAAGAAACCCTGCGTGAAGACACTTTAGTGTTTAAGGGAAGATTCTTGTGAAAAGTGGACTGTATCAAGAATATAGTGAACGTAAATTCGGCATCGTGTTTCTATTTACCCGCCAGCGCCCAGTTCACCGTAAGTCACGCCGAGGACAACTCGATCGTGTCTCTTCCGTGCATCCCGTTTGGTTTCCTCTTCTTTACGCCCGGTAGGTTTGGGTGTAAGCAGGGACGGAGGTGTGCGGGACGAGAGCTCATTTTGGTTTGCGGGCTGTCTCGCCTACCGAGTGAGTCATAGTTAAGGGTCACTGTTTGTTCGTCAATCGTTCGGTGACCCTGCGATAGTGGTGGGTTGTCCTCGCTAGCTTGTTTAGTGGTCCTTCGAGACGGATTGGGTGTTGTATTTTGTATTGTTTGTATTGTGTTGTATAATATATTAATAATGCCTACTTTACGTTCGCCGAAATCGAGCCACAGGGGAGACTCCGAGGAAACAGCAACTACAGATTGGTCATTGTTCACACCGAGGGAGACGGATTCAGCTGCCACCACATCGGGTACCACCACCACCAGGAAGACTGCACCTTCGACATCGTCAGTGCGCACACGCTCCGCGACCGCCGCCGCGTCAAGAGACACAGCCAAGATGCCGGCACCAGGGAACATTGGAGGGAGTGAAGAGATCCCACCGTCCGTTCCTGCACCGCCTGCGGCTACCAAGGCAACGTGTACGAAGTCGAGGGACATTGGAGAGAAGGATTGCTCACCGTTAGTTCCTCAGGCGCCGCCACGCGCCACTGTATCAAGGTCAGTTAAATCCTCTAAATCTAGGAGAATGGAGCTGGAAGCCAAGAAGAAGCTGGAGCTCGCCCGGTCAGCTGCCGCGTTGGCGCAACTGGAGTTGGAAATGATACAGTGTCAGTCTGAAGAGGAGATCGATGACGAGGACATCGAACAAGAAGAGCGATCCACACACGTAGAACAGTGGATGAACCAGAGCGCCACGATAATGGAAAAAGAAGCGAACAATCCACAAGAATACGTGAAGGCGAGTGAAATTCAGAAAATTGCCGATACTATGCTCACCGCCGCTCAAATCTCAGCGCGAGCCGCCGCACCAGCCGCATCGTCGAAGTATGCCGATCTACCGCACTTCAATGGAGCAAGTGAAGACTGGTTACCGTTCGTGAGGTCATACAATGACACCGCATCACAGTTCAGCGATGTTCAGAATATGGCTCGGCTGAGACAAGCATTGCACGGCTCTGCGAAGGAAAGCGTTCGCCAGTTATTGTTTGCCGCCTTTGACCCTGAAGAAATTATCAGCGCATTGGAGAGGAGATTCGGAAACCCAGAGCGACTCGTATTAGCAGAGATAGCTTCAATAGAGAAACTACGACCCATCGGGGACTCACCTGAAGATATTTGTGTGTTCGCCAGCCGAGTCAGCAACGCCGTCGCTACAATTAAAGCACTGGGAAAGCCGGAATATCTCTGTTCACCGCAAGTAAGCCGCGATATTGTAAATAAATTATCACCTATGCTAAGATGCAGGTGGTTGGATTATGTCAAGGGGCATCGAGACGAGCCAGTGTTAATAAATTTAAGAAAGTTTTTAGAAAATGAAGCCGACTTATGGTCGACGCTCGCACCAGTGGAAGCACCGGGAACAAATAAGCGGTTCAACAGCCGACGTGTACACACTACGCAAGAAAGTGTTGTACCAACCGTAAAAAAGTTTTGTGTAAATTGTGAAGTACGCGACCACTGGATCACAGAGTGTAAGAAATTTAAAGAAGCGACCACTTAAGATAGATGGGTGATCGTTAAGAATAAGCGATTATGTTTCAAGTGTTTGCGACAACAGCATTCGAAGAACAGCTGGAAGGGACCATCTTGCCGTAAGTGTGGCCGACAACACAATGTATTATTGCACTCAAATACGGCACAAGCGCCGTCAGAGAAGCCCGCGCCGCTACCACAGGAGGAAGATACGACTGTGAAAGCTATCTACGCCGCCGCGGACGGGAAAGAAGTCTACCTGAAAATGATACCGGTAGATGTTTACGGACCAGCCGGCTCCACACGTATACTCGCGCTCTTGGACGAGGGGTCTACAGTGTCATTGTTGGACAACAACGTGGCTCAGAAGATTGGAGTCACTGGGAAAGAAGACCTACTCATTTTGGAGACCGTCGGAGGGAAGCTCATCGAGAGAAGGGACTCACAACAGGTGGATGTCAAGATAAAAGGAGCTCACTGACGGGACAAGCGCACCTTGAAGGGAGTCCGGACCATAAGTAATCTCAAGTTGTCGCCGCAACACGTAAGTAGAGAAATTATTGAACAATGTGCGCATCTTAAAAATATGAACGAATTAATATACAGCAAGGAGAGGCCAGCTCTGCTCATCGGTCAAGACAACTGGGAGTTGATAGTGTCCCGGAAGATCATCAAAGGGAAGCCGAACCAGCCAGTTGCATCACTGACAAGCCTGGGATGGGTGCTGCACGGTTGCTGCTCTACGAGTGACTCCACACCAGTCAAGTTCGTCAATCACGTGAACCACCTGAGTGAAGAATCGAACATGGAGAAACTCATCAAGGATCACTTCGAGTTGGAATCCATTGGAGTGAAGCAACACCGTCCTAGCAACGACGCCGACGGCAGAGCGCTAGAAATCCTCGCAGCCACAACGAAGCGACAACCCGATGGGAGGTTCGAGTCAGGCCTACTATGGAAGAGCAACGAGGAAATACTCCCGAATAACTACGCGCTGGCTCGCCACCGTTTAAAGGGTATCGAGAAGAAGCTTGACCGAGATGCCACATTAAAGGGGGAATATGAAAAACAAATTCAACATCTTCTGGACAGTGGATACGCAGAAGAAGCACCGACCAGTACTACACCAGGCAGAACATTTTATTTGCCGCACTTCGCCGTGGTTCACCCACAGAAAAAGAAGATCCGAATCGTGTTCGACGCTGCATCGAAGTGTGATGGGAAAAGCTTGAACGACGCGCTACTTCCGGGACCCGACCTACTGCAGTCTCTGTTCGGAGTGTTGCTGAGATTCCGGCAGGGGCCGGTTGCAGTGGTTGCTGACATCCGAGAAATGTTCCTGCAGATCCGTATACGCGCTGAAGATCGTGACAGCCTGCGATTCCTGTGGCGGGGTGAAGACCGCGTATCAAAGCCGACGGAGTACCGAATGACATCGGTTATCTTCGGAGCTGCGTCATCACCAGCCACAGCTATCTACGTGAAAAATCGGAATGCGGAAGAGCATAACAACGAATATCCCGAAGCAGCCAAGGCCATCGTACGAAATCATTACATGGATGATTATCTTCAGAGCTTCCACACAAGCAGCGAGGCAATTAAAACCGCGAAGGCCATCGACACTATACATAGGAAGGCGGGATTTGAATTGCGGCAATGGGCAAGTAACGACGTGCGTGTACTGGATGCGGTGGCAAGTATAAAAGAATCCCCGTCCGAGATTCAACTCGGAAACAATTAAGAAAAAACACTCGGCCTACGATGGATTGTTCGGGAAGACGCATTAGCGTTCAATACCAGGCTGAGAAACACGCCGGACGAAGTTGTGAAAAATCGCCGGCCGCCTACGAAGCGTGAAGTTACTAGCGCGGTTATGTCGACGTTCGACCCGCTAGGGCTTGTCGCGCCTATACTAATCAAAGGAAAACGGCTGTTACAGGATATATGGAGAACTGGGTTATTACGAACAACCGCGAGAGTGTTTCAATTTATCGAATTATGTAAGCGAAGACACGCCGTGAATACTACGCGAAAGATACCAACTGGAAGCCCTACAAGAAGAGGGAAGATAAGAAAATTATTCGTCCCAAACGAAAACCGGAAGTAAAAAGAGACTGGCTACCTATAAGTGAGGAACATTTGAAGCGGGCCGAGCTAGCCCTTATACGTGAAAGTCAGCGAAATTCATTCTGTGAAGAATTGATTTATTTACAGAGAAATGTACCGATCCGAACCGGCAGCAAACTAGGAAAAATCGACGTACAACTCGACGAACACGGCATTATACGTCTGCGCAGCAGAACGGGAAAGCTGAGAAACGCCTCGGATAGAAGCTTAGCGGTCCTGGATGGAAGGCACAAGATCGCGCGCCTGCTCATCGATCGCTACCACCGACGTTTCTGCCACGCCCAACATGCGACTGTCGTGAACGAGCTGCGACAAGTGTATTGGATCTTGTCGCTACGAAATACAGTGAAAAAAGTAATACATGAGTGTCAGTGGTGTCGTGTTAAGAAAACGAAACCACAGCTGCCGCCAACAGCAGACTTACCGCCGAGCGACTACAGTACGGAGCGCATCCGTTCACATGCACCGCAGTCGACTATTTCGGCCCGATGCATGTTACCATCGGCCGTCGGAAAGAGAAGAGATGGGGAGCTCTCTTTACGTGTTTAACAACACGAGCCATACGTTTAGAATTGGTACCATCATTGAGTACTAGCTCAATGATTATGGCGCTGCGTCGTATGTCCGCCCGACGAGGAAATCCGCGGGTAATGTATAGTGACAACGGGACTAATTTCGTTGGTGCAGATCACGAGCTGCGTGAAGAGGCCGCGAAATTAAAAAAGTCTGAACTCGCCGAAGCAGCAAGCCTAGAAGGGATTATATGGAAATTCATCCCACCCGGAGCGCCACATATGGGGGGCGCGTGGGAACGAATGATAAGAACGGTGAAAACCGCCCTCGCCGCGATTTTGAATGAGAAAAGCCCTCCGAGGAAGTGTTGCACACGTTGTTCACCGAAGTGGAGCACACCGTGAATTCGCGTCCGCTTACACATATAGGTGCCAACCCTGAGGATGAGGAAGCACTGACACCTAATCATTTTCTTATAGGTCGATCTTGCGGGTCCACGTTAGTTGGGAGTATCGACGAGCGTGCCCTCACCGGGAAAGCGGATTGGCGGGCAACACAACATCTGGCAGACCACTTTTGGAGGAGGTGGCTACGGGAATATCTGCCGACCCTCCGAACGAGGAAGATCGACGGGCGGGAGGTGTCACCACCTGAGCAGGGCGACATCGTTGTCATCGCCGACCGGCGGGAGACTGTTAGCGACGCAGAATAATGATATCGCATGACTTAACAATATTATATATAGTTAGTTTAAAACTATTCAGAATACGTATAAGTGTAGATTAATCAACTTGTTAAAAAAGTAATATAACTCGTATAGTAATAATTATTTATAAGCTATGTTTGTATTCGTTACGTAAATAAGCTATGTTTGAATTTATAGAAAAATGTTTTCGTAATATCGTAATACTGACTACGCGTAGGTTGAACATTTCAGGATTTGTCTTTACAATTATTTTAATTTGTAATTTGATGTATAATTGCTACGTAATGTAAGAAATACTAATGTTACGTATGCGAGCGGGGACGAGTAAAACAACGCGCAGCTAGTGACACACTGACTGTATTCGTGGAACGAACATAGGGTTGTCCGGACACGCACATATTGACATTTAATACATAACATTTCCTTCCCCTAGTTCCTACTAGTATAAACTAATCTAATATTACATAAATTTTTTGTAATCTATTTTTGCACGCTTACGCAACGATCTTCCAACTATTTTAGGAGGTTGTACTGGGACGTCAGACAAAGCTTCATGGAACTGGTCAATATCATCTGTTCTAGCCGGTGTACTACTAACTGGTTGAGCAATTCCCGTAGCCTCATTTCCCTCCTCTCCAGTCATTATTTGCTCGGTGCTAGCTTGAACTGTTAGAGCTCTTTGTGGAGGTGCTTCTGGTGGAATTGCCAGTGGTGGCAGTGACGATGACGCCGTGACCTCCGGAAGTGACGGTTGTGGCGGCGGCGGCGGCGGCGACAGTGGCGGCGGCGATGGCAGCTGTGCAGCGGATTTTAATAGAGCCGGGGGTGCTAACAGTTTTGTCTGATGACCGGGTGATATAGGTGGCATCGATGAACACGAAGTAGTATCAGGTAAGTATATTTCACTATTTTCTGTATCATAGTCCCAGTAGTTTCTATTATTTACAGTTCCTTTGTACTTTATTAAATGATTTTTATGTTTTTTAACTTCTTTGTTAAATAAATAGTCTCTAATTAAATATAAAACTTTTCCAATTCTTTTAACGAGTATTCCTTTTGTCCATTCAAACTTATTACCACTAATAAACTTTTTGTACAAGACTATATCTCCTTTCTCGAATTTGCGACTCAACTTCTCATTATATTTTTTAACACTGTTTTGAGAACACTGTTTATCGTAACATACATTAGTTGCAGGTGGAGAGCGTGAAGAGGATGACGGTGTAAGAAGATCTAAGCGGCACCTTAACTTACGTCCAAAAACTAGCTCTGCGGGCGGGAGTCCAGTGCCAGAATGAACTGAGTTCCTGTAGTCAAATATATATTTTAACAACCCTAGTTTTTGATTTTTATTATTTAATTCCAAACAAGATTTGATTCCCTTTTTTACAATTTTTACAAAGCTTTCTGCCTGCCCGTTACTGGCCGGGTGGTAAGCTGGAGATGTTAAATGACAAATCCCATTTAAATTACAAAAATGTTCAAAGCTTTGAGAACAAAAAGCTGTACCATTGTCACTTACTATAGTATCAGGTAGGCCGAATCTTGATACGAAATCAATTAATTTATCTATAACGGCCGTGGAGGTGGTCGAGTTTGACATATCATAAACTTCTACCCATTTAGAGTAGGCATCTACTATAACCAAGTAAGTTCGATTGTTTATTGGGCCCAGGAAGTCTATATGAATGCGATGGAACGCGTGAGGAGGACGTGCCCATGGCGCGGGTGCCGCGCGAGGGGGCGTTGCTCGCAATTTAATGCAGATCTCACAAGAATTTATCATATTTTCGATTGCACTATCTATTCCAGGAAACCAAAATCGAGATCGAGCCTCTGATTTTGTTTTTACGATTCCTAAATGGGATGTGTGCAATTCTAATAGAATTTTATTACGTAATACTTCTGGTATCACAAGCTTATGCCCACGCATAACACATCCATTTTCGAACGATAATTGAGTTCGACAAAGGAAAAATGGTTTCAATTTATCGTTGGAAATTTTGTTTGGCCAGCCATTCATTATATAATTTACTATTTCATTCAATAACAAATCTTTATTTGTCTCATTACGTAATACACTTAAAGTGACCGGTAAATTCCCTTCATTTACGAAACAAATGTAGGCAGCGCGATCCAGCATAGCTGACTCGTCCGCGCTGCTGACGATGTGCTCGCGCACTGAGGACTTATGACTCGAACCACCTGTTTGCGTCGAGTCGTCTGGTAGACTGGCTCGTGACAAATAATCCGCGCAGTTATTACTACTACGAATATATTCAATTGTATAGTTATAACCGCTCAAAAATAAGGCATACCTTTGGAGTCTGTTGGCGGTCACCTCTGGGACCCCACGATGAGGACCAAAAATGGAGATTAAAGGCTTATGGTCTGTACGTAGCAAGAATGGATTTGATCTTCCATATAAATATTGATGGAATCTCCGCACTCCAAAAATTATTGCAGTTGCTTCCTTTTGAATTTGAGAGTACCGCTTCTCAGCCGCATTTAAAGTCCGTGAAGCGAACGAAATAGGTCTTTCAATCTCATTTTTATCAATTTGAGATAATACTGCACCAAGTCCACACGGCGAAGCATCTACGGTCAATACTATCTTAGCATCCGGATTGAAATGTGTGAGCACTTGATCCGAAGTTATGATGTGTTTAATTTTATTAAATGCTTCGGAGTGTATTGCAAGCCAATTAAATTTATTCCCGTTTTTTAAAAGTTCATATAAAGGACTCAAAATCGTAGATATATTTGGCACAAAACTTCGGTAATAATTAATAAGCCCTAAGAATGACTGTAACTGATTGAGGTTTGTAGGAATCGGGGCTTCAACGATAGCTTTGACCTTCTGAGGAGATTTTTTTAATCCATCTTTATTTATGACATACCCCAAATAACATATCTCGTTTTTGAAAAACTCGCATTTTTCCTGCTGCAAGGTAAGTCCCGCGTTCTCTAATCTTTGGAGTACGGAGTTCAATCTTTCTATGTGCTGCCGTTCATCTTTACCAGTGATAAGCACATCGTCCAAGAGACAAAGTACTCCCTCGAGACCCGACAGTACACACTCCATCGCGCGCTGGAAAATAGCCGGCGCGCTTGCTAACCCAAATACCAAACGGGTATATTTGAAAAGCCCGCGATGTGTATTTATACACGTGATGTCCTGTGACTCATCTGATAATAAAAATTGATTGTATGCCATTGATAGGTCAAGCTTAGTAATTTTTTTCCCACCATATAACTTTACAAATAACTCTTTGGCTGTCGGTAGCGGATACTTTTCAATAACCAATTGTTTATTGACACTAATTGAATAATCTACGCATAATCGCAACGACCCGTCACGTTTGAGCACTGGAACTATAGGCGAAGCGTATTGTGAGTGTTCGACCGGTTTTAAGATTCCTAAGTAAACTAATCTATCTATTTCTGTGTCAATCTTATCGCGTAAGGCGAATGCAATTGGTCGCGCTTTACAAAATACAGGCTTAGCGTTATCTATGAGAGAAAGTTTCACTTCATATTTGTTGAAACACCCTAGTTTATTAGAAAACAATTGAGGGAAACGCATTTTTAATTGTTGGATCGTATCAGTCTCCGTACAATAATTTACTGGCATTAGTTCTAATTTGAACTGAGAAATAAAATTTCTACCGAGTAAAGGAGGTCCACCGTTTCGGACAACGAATAAATTTAATTTGTGTGTGATTTCTCGAAATTTCACAGGAACATTAATTAAACCTAAACAGGGTATACTGTCACCAGTATAAGTCATTAACTGTTTATTAGTATTTGACAATGGTACCCCTTTAAAATGTAAATTGTAAAACTTTAAGGAAATCACAGAAACAGCTGACCCTGAATCTATTTCGAACTGTAATTGTAACCCATTAATATAAACAGATTCTACCATGGGTTCCCCCCGCTCTGATCGTAGATTATACATTTTAAGCTTACCGTCATCATCGTCATCGCTCTCCAACTCGCTAATCGTATCAACGTAGTTCACTTTCGTGCACATCTTTTGTAAATGACCTTTGGTCTTACACTTTTTGCACACTGCATTAGCATAACGGCATTTTGATGATTCATGATTTGTAAAACCACAGACCGAACACTTTTTTTTATTTGAAGTACCACACTTAAAAACGGTAAAAAACTAAAACCTAACGACCTGCGTGGGAGCTCTATACGGCTCCGGCAGATCACTAAACAAGACGCGAGAACAACCCACTATCGCAGAGTCACCGAACGATTGACGAACAAACAGTGACCCTGTAACTCACTCGGCAAGCCAAATGAGCTCTCGTCCCGCACACCACCGTCCCTGCTTACACCCAAACCTACAGGGCGTAAAGAAGGGGAAACCAAAACGGGATGCACGGAAGAGACGCGATTGAATTGTCCTCGGCGTCACTTATGGTGAACTGGGCGCTGGCGGGTAACAAAAACACGATGCCAAATTCACGTTCACTTATATTCTTGATGATACAGGCCAGTATGTACACTATTTTCCCTTATAACACTAGAGTGTCTTCACGCAGGGTTTCTTCAGTCTTGAGGTAATCTTGAGGAGTCTTGAGGTGGATTGACTTCCGTGTATAGCGATCTGAGCGATCTGAGAGCGATCTGACGAGTGTAGAACCCGTCGCTACATTTATATGATTTCTAAAGAAAGTGATGCCGCTATCTAACTCTATTTTTCTCTTTATCTAATTCTATGTACTATCGCGGCTCCTGGAAATTCTTATATACAAACTGTTTTTCTATTTTTACAATAATCTTATAAGATTCTAACAAGTATTAACATTTTCTTATTTAAACATGTGTTGAAACTTGAGACTTAACTTATTTTACATTATTTAGGTGTAAACTATCTTGAAATACTCTAAATTTTACAATTTTATAGACTGTTAGATAAGGAAGCCTTATTTATCTTCCTGTCTTTGTCTTACAATTTTACATAACAAGAGTTCGCTCTCTTTATCGTGATTGGTCACCTTGCGTTGGTTGTCAAACATTTCTCAACTACTATTTGTGAGTTTACTATAAATATGGTGACTCAATCTTAATAATTTTATAACATAATATTATCAAACATTAATATTTCTTACATTACGTAACAATTATAAATCAAATTACACATTAAAATAATTGTAAAGTCAAATCCTGAAATGTTTAACCTACACGTAATCAGTATTACGATATTACGAAAACATATTTTACAAATTCAATCATAGCTTATTTAAATATAACAAATACAAACATAGCATGTGAACAATTACCATTATACGAGTCATTATTACTTTTTAACAAGTTGACTAACCTACACTTATACGTATTCTGAATAGTTTTAACTATATATTAATATTATAACAGTTCTAACTATATAATATTGTTAGGTCATGCGATATAGTCATTCTGCGTCGCTAACAGTCTCCCGCCCAGTGCACGCTCCGCCGTGTACTCCAACTTGTGGTTGTGACGCGGCCGGCACGATGACCACCAGTCGTGACACGGGACGCCGCAACACGCCGCCTCTTGGTGTTCTGACGTCTGCGACTCTCGTTCTGCCGTCCGGGCCCGGGTAGATTGCGACTACTTCGCCTTTCGGCCAGGTATTTCTTGGTAGTGTAGGGTCGGCGATAACAACGATGTCGCCCTGCTCAGGTGGTGACATCTCCCGCCCGTCGATCTTTCTCGTTCGGAGGGTCGGCAGATATTCCCGTAGCCACCTCCTCCAAAAGTGGTCTGCCAGATGTTGTGTTGCCCGCCAATCCGCTTTCCCGGTGAGGGCACGCTCGTCGATACTCCCAACTAGCGTGGACCCGCAAGATCGACCTATAAGAAAATGATTAGGTGTCAGTGCTTCCTCATCCTCAGGGTTGGCACCTATGTGTGTAAGCGGACGCGAATTCACTGTGTGCTCCACTTCGGTGAACAGCGTGTGCAACACTTCCTCTGGAGGGCTTTTCTCGTTTAATATCGCGGCGAGGGCGGTTTTCACCGTTCTTATCATTCGTTCCCACGCGCCCCCCATATGTGGCGCTCCGGGTGGGATGAATTTCCACGTAATTCCTTCCAGGCTGGCTGCCTCGGTGAGTTCAGATCTTTTTAACTTCGCGGCCTCTTCACGCAGCTCGTGATCCGCACCAACAAAATTAGTCCCGTTGTCGCTATACATTACCCGCGGATTTCCTCGTCGGGCGGACATACGACGTAGCGCCATAATCATTGAGCTAGTACTCAATGATGGTACCAATTCTAAATGTATGGCTCGTGTTGTTAAACACGTAAAGAGAGCTCCCCATCTCTTCTCTTTCCGACGGCCGATGGTAACATGCATCGGGCCGAAATAGTCGACTGCGGTGCATGTGAACGGATGCGCTCCGTACTGTAGTCGCTCGGCGGGTAAGTCTCCTGTTGGCGGCAGCTGTGGTTTCGTTTTCTTAACACGGCACCACTGACATTCGTGTATCACTTTTTTCACTGCACTTCGTAGCGACAAAATCCAGTATACTTGTCGCAGCTCGTTCACGACAGTCGCATGTTGGGCGTGGCAGAAACGTCGGTGGTAGCGATCGATGAGCAGGCGCGCGATCTTGTGCCTTCCATCCAGGACCGCTAGGCTTCTATCCGAGGCGTTTCTTAACTTCCCCGTTCTGCTACGCAGACGTATAATGCCGTGTTCGTCGAGTTGCACGTCGATTTTTCTCAATCTGCTGCCAGTTTGAACCGGTACATGCCTCTGTAAACAAATTAATTCGTCACAGAATGAATCTCGCTGACTTTCACGTATAAGGGCTAGCTCGGCCCGCTTTAAATGCTCCTCACTTAGAGGTAGCCAGTCTCTTTTCACTTCCGGTTTCTGTTTGGGACGAATAATAATTTTCTTATCTTCCCTCTTCTTGTAGGGCTTCCAATCGTTATCTTTTCGCGCAATGTTCACGGCGCGTCCTCGCTTACATAATTCAATAAATTGAAACACTCTCGCGGTTGTTCGTAATAACCGAATCCAACTTGAAAATTTATCCGGGTTTGGTAATACACTGTCGGTTTTTGTTCGTGTGGTGAAAACTGTTACGGATTTTTTCTCTTCGCCCGTGTTTTCTTCAATTTTCTCGAAACGTTTACACGGCCACTCTGTCTCTGGCCGGCGGAGAAACTCAGGACCGATGAACCATCTTGAATCTGAACTAAAGTCGCTCGGGACTTCCCGGGTCGCGATGTCAGCCGGGTTTTCTCGGGTAGGTACCCATCTCCACTCGTGCGGCTTCGATAGTTCTTCCAATTCGGCGAGTCGGTGAGCTACGAATGGCTTGAATCGTCGCGGATCGGCCTTCATCCACTGCAGTACCGTGCTAGAGTCTGACCAGTAGAACTTTTCACTCGCTTGTAAGTCTAATTCTTCTGTAACTGTATTTGCCAGCCTAGCTCCCAATAGTGCAGCTTGAAGTTCCAGTCTCGGGATCGTTACGGGCTTGATAGGCGCTACTCGAGCTTTTCCCGCTATCAAGGCGATGCAGACTTCATCTCCGCAGACGGATCTCCAGTAACATGCCGCGGCGTACGCAGTCTCACTTGCGTCGACGAAGGTGTGTAGTTGTCCCGCTCCCGTAGCCGGTGTTAGGCAACGTGGAATTTTCATGTCCCGTAGCGCAGACAAACTGTCAATGTATTCGAGCCACAGATGATGAGCTTCTTCTCCTATGGTGTCATCCCACTTGGTCCCAGTTCTCCATATGTCCTGTAACAGTCGTTTCCCTTTTATTAATATAGGCGCGACGAGTCCTAGCGGGTCGAACGTCGACATAACCGCGCTAGTAACTTCACGCTTCGTAGGCGGCCGGCGATTTTTTACAACGTCGTCCGGCGTGTTTCTCAGCCCGGTGTTGAATGCTAGCGCATCTTCCATTACAATCCATCGTAGGCCGAGTGTTTTCTCTTCATTATTGCCGAGTTGAATCTCGGACGGGGATTCTTTCATACTCGCCACCGCATCCAGTACACTCACGTCGTTACTTGCCCATTGCCGCAATTCAAATCCCGCCTTCCTATGTATAGTATCGACGGCCTTCGCGGTTTTAATTGCCTCGCTGCTTGTGTGGAAGCTCTGAAGATAATCATCCATGTAATGATTTCGTACGATGGCCTTGGCTGCTTCGGGATATTCGTTGTTGTGTTCTTCCGCATTCCGATTTTTCACATAGATAGCTGTGGCTGGTGACGACGCAGCTCCGAAGATAACCGATGTCATTCGGTACTCCGTCGGCTTTGATACGCGGTCTTCACCCCGCCACAGGAATCGCAGGCTGTCACGATCTTCAGCGCGTATACGGATCTGCAGGAACATTTCTCGGATGTCAGCAACCACTGCAACCGGCCCCTGCCGGAATCTCAGCAACACTCCGAACAGAGACTGCAGTAGGTCGGGTCCCGGGAGTAGCGCGTCGTTCAAGCTTTTTCCATCACACTTCGATGCAGCGTCGAACACGATCCGAATCTTCTTTTTCTGTGGGTGTACCACGGCGAAGTGCGGCAAATAAAATGTTCTGCCTGGTGTAGTACTGGTTGGTGCCTCTTCTGCGTATCCACAGTCCAGAAGATGTTGAATTTGTTTTTCATATTCCCCCTTTAATGTGGCATCTCGGTCGAGCTTCTTCTCGATACCCTTTAAACGGTGGCGAGCCAGCGCGTAGTTATTCGGGAGTACTTCCTCGTTGCTCTTCCACAGTAGGCCTGACTCGAACCTCCCATCGGGTTGTCGCTTCGTTGTAGCTTCGAGGATCTCTAGTGCTCTGCCATCGGCGTCGTTGCTAGGACGGTGTTGCTTCACTCCAATGGATTCCAACTCGAAGTGATCCCTGATGAGTTTCTCCATGCTCGATTCTTCACTCAGGTGGTTCACGTGATTGACGAACTTGACTGGTGTGGAGTCACTCGTAGAGCAACAACCGTGCAGTACCCATCCCAGGCTTGTGAGTGATGCAACTGGCTGGTTCGGCTTCCCTTTGATGATCTTCCGGGATACTATCAGCTCCCAGTTGTCTTGACCGATGAGCAGAGCTGGCCTCTCCTTACTGTATATTAATTCGTTCATATTTTTGAGATGCGCACATTGTTCAATAATTTCTCTACTTACATGTTGCGGCGACAACTTGAGATTACTTATGGTCCGGACTCCCTTCAAGGTGCGCTTGTCCCGTCGGTGAGCTCCTTTTATCTTGACATCCACCTGTTGTGAATCCCTTCTCTCGATGAGCTTCCCTCCGACGGTCTCCAAAATGAGTAGGTCTTCTTTCCCAGTGACTCCAATCTTCTTAGCCACATCGTTGTCCAACAATGACACTGTAGACCCCTCGTCTAAGAGCGCGAGTATACGTGTGGAGCCGGCTGGACCATAAATATCTACCGGTATCATTTTGAGGTAGACTTCTTTCCCGTCCGCGGCGGCGTAGATAGCCTTCACAGTTGTGTCTTCTTCCTGTGGTTGCGGCGCGGGCTTTTCTGACGGCGCTTGTGCCTTATTTGAGTGCAATAATACATTGTGTTGTCGGCCACTTACGGCAAGATGGTCCCTTGCAGCTGTTCTTCGAATGTTGTTGTCGCAAACACTTGAAACATAATCGCTTCTTCTTGACGATCACCCATCTATCTTCGGTGGTCGCTTCTTTAAATTTCTTACACTCTGTGATCCAGTGGTCGCGTTCTTCACAGTTTACACAAAACTTTTTTATGGTTGGTGCAATACTTTCTTGTGTAGTGTGTACACGTCGGCTGTTGAACCGCTTATTTGTTCCCGGTGCTTCCACTGGTGCGAGCGTCGACCATAAATCGGCTTCATTTTCTAAAAACTTCCTTAAATTCACTAACACTGGCTCGTCTCGATGCCCCTTGACATAATCCAACCACCTGCATCTTAGCATAGGTGATAATTTATTTACAATATCGCGGCTTACTTGCGGTGAACAGAGATATTCCGGCTTTCCCAGTGCTTTAATTGTAGCGACGGCGTTGCTGACTCGGCTGGCGAACACACAAATATCTTCAGGTGAGTCCCCGATGGGCCGCAGCTTTTCTATCGAAGCTATTTCTGCTAACACGAGTCGCTCTGGGTTCCCGAATCTCCTCTCCAATGCGCTGATAATCTCTTCAGGGTCAAAGGCGGCGAATAATAACTGGCGAACGCTTTCCTTCGCAGAGCCGTGCAGTGCTTGTCTCAGCCGAGCCATATTCTGAACATCGCTGAACTGTGATGCGGTGTCATTGTATGACCTCACGAACGGTAACCAGTCTTCACTTGCTCCATTGAAGTGCGGTAGATCGGCATACTTCGACGGTGCGGCTGGTGCGGCGGCTCGCGCTGAAATTTGAGCGGCGGTGAGCATAGTATCGGCAATTTTTTGAATTTCACTCGCCTTCACGTATTCTTGTGGATTGTTTGCTTCTTTTTCCATTATTGTGGCGCTCTGGTTCATCCACTGTTCTACGTGTGTGGATCGCTCTTCTTGTTCGATGTCCTCGTCATCGATCTCCTCTTCAGACTGGCATTGTATCATCTCCAACTCCAGCTGCGCCAATGCGGCAGCTGACCGGGCGAGCTCCAGCTTCTTCTTGGCTTCCAGCTCCATTCTCCTAGATTTGGAAGATTTTACTGACCTTGATACAGTGGCGCGTGGCGGCGCCTGAGGAACTAACGGTGAGCAATCCTTCTCTCCAATGTCCCTCGGCTTCGTACACGATGCCTTCGTAGCCACAGGCGGTGCAGGAACGGACGGTGGGATTCCCTCATTCCCTCCATTGTTCCCCGGTGCCGGCATCTTGGCTGTGTCTCTTGACGCGGCGGCGGTCGCGGAGCGTGTGCGCACCGACGACGTTGAAGGTGCAGTCTTCCTGGTGGTGGTGGTACCCGATGTGGTGGCAGCTGAATCCGTCTCCCTCGGTGTGAACAACGACCAATCCGTAGTCGCTGTTTCCTCGGAGTCTCCCTTCTGGCTCGATTTCGGCGAACGTAAAGTAGGCATTATTAATTAAATTAAACAAACACAGTAAAAAAAAATACAAAAAATACACAACACCCAATCCGGCAATCGAAGGACCACTAAAAACGGTAAAAAACTAAAACCTAACGACCTGCGTGGGAGCTCTATACGGCTCCGGCAGATCACTAAACAAGACGCGAGAACAACCCACTATCGCAGAGTCACCGAACGATTGACGAACAAACAGTGACCCTGTAACTCACTCGGCAAGCCAAATGAGCTCTCGTCCCGCACACCACCGTCCCTGCTTACACCCAAACCTACAGGGCGTAAAGAAGGGGAAACCAAAACGGGATGCACGGAAGAGACGCGATTGAATTGTCCTCGGCGTCACTTATGGTGAACTGGGCGCTGGCGGGTAACAAAAACACGATGCCAAATTCACGTTCACTTATATTCTTGATGATACAGGCCAGTATGTACACTATTTTCCCTTATAACACTAGAGTGTCTTCACGCAGGGTTTCTTCAGTCTTGAGGTAATCTTGAGGAGTCTTGAGGTGGATTGACTTCCGTGTATAGCGATCTGAGCGATCTGAGAGCGATCTGACGAGTGTAGAACCCGTCGCTACATTTATATGATTTCTAAAGAAAGTGATGCCGCTATCTAACTCTATTTTTCTCTTTATCTAATTCTATGTACTATCGCGGCTCCTGGAAATTCTTATATACAAACTGTTTTTCTATTTTTACAATAATCTTATAAGATTCTAACAAGTATTAACATTTTCTTATTTAAACATGTGTTGAAACTTGAGACTTAACTTATTTTACATTATTTAGGTGTAAACTATCTTGAAATACTCTAAATTTTACAATTTTATAGACTGTTAGATAAGGAAGCCTTATTTATCTTCCTGTCTTTGTCTTACAATTTTACATAACAAGAGTTCGCTCTCTTTATCGTGATTGGTCACCTTGCGTTGGTTGTCAAACATTTCTCAACTACTATTTGTGAGTTTACTATAAATATGGTGACTCAATCTTAATAATTTTATAACATAATATTATCAAACATTAATATTTCTTACATTACGTAACAATTATAAATCAAATTACACATTAAAATAATTGTAAAGTCAAATCCTGAAATGTTTAACCTACACGTAATCAGTATTACGATATTACGAAAACATATTTTACAAATTCAATCATAGCTTATTTAAATATAACAAATACAAACATAGCATGTGAACAATTACCATTATACGAGTCATTATTACTTTTTAACAAGTTGACTAACCTACACTTATACGTATTCTGAATAGTTTTAACTATATATTAATATTATAACAGTTCTAACTATATAATATTGTTAGGTCATGCGATATAGTCATTCTGCGTCGCTAACAACACTTTTTTACATTTTGTACTATTTTATACACTTGATCACTCCTCGAAGTCATCGACGACGATTGGTGAACAATCTGTCCACCCATACTGGTGCTCACCGCAGCGCCAGCTCGCGCGCATCAAATGTTTTCAGCCTTTTCGACTGCCTTCGCTAGAGTTAAATCTCCTAGATCCTGGGAATACAGTTTCTCCTTTTCAACGCCTGGCAACATACCCATGATAAATCTATCCCGGAGTGCCTCCTCCACGTTGGTGAAACTGCAGTGGGCAGTCAGCCCTCGCAGTCGCGCAGCCCACTGATTGTGGCTTTCGCCCTGCTGCTGAACAGCTGCATAAAAATTATGTCGCTCAGCAAACCCAATGCGTTTTGGAGTGAAATGTGTATCTAGTAGATTCAAAATATCTTCGAATGGTACATCTTCCAATTTTTTGGGTAATGCTAGGTCTTCTGCTAGCTTATATGTACCCTCCGAGAGTGCACTCAGCAAAATCGCGCGTCGTCTTGTCCCCAATTTATCTTCTTCGGAGATTGCATTTGCAATAAACCACTGTGTTATTCGACCTTTGTAAGTTTTCCAGGACTGAAAACTGTGGTCAAAAGTGGTTAAAATACCGAAATTAGACGTACTCATTTTTTTTTTTTCACTTGCGAATAAAAATGTGGGTAACTCGTCGCCACTGTTACGTATGCGAGCGGGGACGAGTAAAACAACGCGCAGCTAGTGACACACTGACTGTATTCGTGGAACGAACATAGGGTTGTCCGGACACGCACATATTGACATTTAATACATAACAACTAATGATTGTTAATATTATGTTATAGAATTATTAAGATTGAGTCGCCATATTTATAGTAAGCTCACAAATAGTAGTTGAAGAATGTTTGACAACAAACGCAAGGTTACCAATCACGATAAAGAGAGCAAACGCTTGTTATGTAAAATTGTTAGAAAGAGACAGGTAGATAAATAAAGCTTCCTTGTCTAGCAGTCTTTAAAATTGTAAAAATTGGAGTATTTCGGGATAGTTTATACCTAAATAATGTAAAATAAGTTAAGTTACAAGTGTCAACACATGTTTAAACATGAAAATGTTAATACCTGTTAGAATCTTATAAGATTATTGTAAAAATAGTAAGAAAGTTTGTATATAAGAATTTCCAGGAACCACGATAGTACATAGAATTAGATAGAGAGAAAAATAGAGTTAGATAGCGGCATCACTTTCTTTGGAAATAATATAAATATAGCGACGGGTTCCATACTCGTCACTCCCAGTTTTAACTTGGACTATATGGCAATGCTCCTCCTGGAGCACGACGTCCAAGAAGTACTGGATTTTGACCAGTGCATCACTGAACTAGGCCCAGTCGGGGCCATTAGGCACTTCCCGGCCCTCGCGTCGACGTTACAACGTTTGACCAGGGCCACGGTACAAAAATATAATTATCAAAATGACGCGTATTAAGCCTAAAAGTTTAAATGTGTCATTTTTTAACGCGCGGAATTTATATCCCCAACGCGATTTAGTAGCTAGGTTTCTTAGTGAAAGGGAAATAGATGTGTTTCTCGTACAAGAAACACTTCTAAAGCCCAGTAGGCGTGACCCGAGAGTCGCGAATTATAACATAGTTAGGAATGACCGTGTCACCCGAGGCGGCGGCACTCTCATTTATTATAAGCGTTCCCTCTACTGTATGCCAGTAGATCCCCTTACACTTACCAATATGGAAGTGTCCGTTTGTAGAATAGGTATGACTGGCCATCCGTCAATCATACTTGTGTCTGCATATCTCTCCCCGAGTAAAAGACTCCTTCGGTCCGATCTGGAGGCGCTACTTTCACTCGGGCAATCTGTAATAATAGCGGGTGACCTCAATAGTGGGCACACTCTGTTCAACAGTACGCGTAATACCCCTAACGGGATAATACTCGATCTGTTGTGCGATGTGCTCAATTTTGACGTCATAGCGCCGCTTGAACCTACACATTTTCAAGATAACTGTCGTCCGACAGTACTTGATATTGCTCTTTTGAAAGGAGTCTCACTTCGGTTACGTCTTATAGAAGTCGTACACGAACTAGACTCGGATCACCGTCCGGTGATTATGCAACTAGGTCAACACTTTGACACGAGCCCTCCTACAGTCAAAGTAGTTGATTACGCGATATTAAATCGTTATCTTTCAAATAACGAATCTCCTTCGAGTTTAGATAGGATCCCGGACGAATTGGGGTCAATAGCGGACGCCGACCTAGCGATCGATTCCTTTGTTGACTATCTTCAAACCGGTGTCAGGGAGGCATCCAGAGAGGTGCAAGCGGCGAACGATCGCCGCTTTGTACTCCCTGCCGACGTGCGAGCGTTGATCACGGAAAAGAACGCAGCGACACGTGCACATGACTCTTATCCGACCGTGGATAATACCCGTAGGTTACGTAGACTTCAGAGAGAGGTCAGAGCTCGCATCGCCGAGTTCAGAGGTCACCAGTGGGATAACCTAGTAGAGGGCCTTACGCCGTCTCACTTGGCCTACTGGAAACTCGCCCGCTCTCTCAAGTTAGATGGCTCCGGATCGATGCCAGCCCTCGAAAGAGGGCCTGGCCTCCCGCTCGCGTTCGATAGCGTAGATAAAGCGGAATGCCTTGCCGACAGTCTGGAGAGTCAGTGCTCCCCGAACTGCGACAATGTAAACTATGCTCATATCAACGATATCGAGTCCTCGGTACAGGACTTAAATTCGATACCCCCCGCGGATAACCTCACCCCGGTCACGCCTGATGAGGTCTGTTCAGTCATCAAAGGCCTTAAGCCTAAGAAGTCACCTGGTCCTGATAGTATCAGGAATGAAGTACTCAAACTTCTTCCTGATCACATCATAGCTCTTTTGGACTGCATCTTCAATGTAGCCATAGCCCATTGCTATTTTCCAGCCGCCTGGAAAAAAGCTATAGTTATAGGTATTCGTAAGCCCGGCAAAAAAGCTTCGCTTCCCGATAGCTATCGCCCGATAAGTCTATTAAACACCTTAGGGAAACTTTACGAGCGGATCCTTTTGAACCGTCTCAAGACTGTCATTGATGACAAAAATTTATTTCCGCCTGAGCAGTTTGGTTTTCGTGCCAGACACTCATGTACCCATCAAGTGCACCGCCTCACGGAGCACATCACTAGTAACTTCGCGAGAAGTAATATAGCTCCGTCCCGTACGCTTACGGTCTTTTTCGACGTAGCCAAGGCCTTCGATAAGGTCTGGCACGCCGGACTGGTCCACAAGCTACACCAGTTAGAAGTCCCGGATAGGTTAGTTCACATAGTCCGCGACTATCTCACAGACCGTTCCTTCTGCTACCGTGTGGAAGGTGAGCTCTCTAGCTCTCACCCGGTTCGTTCAGGAGTTCCACAGGGCTCTATTCTCGCGCCTAGCTTATTTAACCTCTACGTCAGCGACCTTCCTCGACTCCGCGGGGTCGAGGTAGGGCTCTACGCTGACGATACTGTTATCTACGCTTCACGTAGAAACAGATCTCATCTTGCAGCTACCGTTCAGCGAGCCGTGACCACTCTCGGGAAGTGGTTCCGTACATGGCGAATCGCTATTAATCCCGAAAAGAGCGCCGCGATTATGTTCGATCCGAATAAGAAGCCATTGCCAAAGACGCTCAAACCTCTTAAGCTTTTCCGTAGGGAAATCCCATGGGCCACCCGGACTAAATATCTGGGTGTTACCCTCGATAACCGACTTAAATTTAACACACATGTCAGTATAGTTCGGAATAGGGCCGTCATGGTCCTATCCCGCTTGCGGCCCTTGCTTAGCTCGGTAAGCAAAATGTCCAGGTGGCATAAGCTTACACTATACAAGGCATGTGTAAGACCTATATTAACATATTGCTGCGCCGCGTTCGCTCATATGTCAAAAAGTAACTTTGCCCGCTTGCAAAGAGTTCAAAATCGGTTCTTACGTCACCTTTTAGATCCGCCGCCTTATGTACGTAACGCAGATCTCCATAGAGATATGGAACTGCCGTCCATAGAGTCATACGTAAAATATCTCTCTAGGAGATATTTTGATTCAGCGTTGAATCATCCAAATGAGTTAGTTAGGAACGCCGCGAATTACACACCGAGTGTAATTACAGACATTAAATTCCGGTACAAACGTAGGCCGCGAAATCTCTTTATCGATCCCGATGACGATATCGAGAAAAAAAATCAATATTACGCGTCCGACCCTATACAAACAGCGTGCCTGCGCCCACGCCCGCGAAATCACCGTTCCCTTCGCAGGGGACGCACGGTGAACTTCGTTCCCGCACACCCGCCACGTCCACCCTCTCCTGCGGCCACTCAAGCCAAGGTCCGATCCTCCGGCATGGAGCCCTTGAGTCTAGCAGCCGCTCGCGCGATTCAGTGACACTGCATTCACTAGCTACCTACATACATGCATTACACTTTTTACAGACATGCACTACACTTAGGTACATAGGTTCTGTAAGGGACCTTTTTTTTCTTTTTTTGAGGCTAGTTAGTCTAGATCAAAAATTTACAGATTACTAAATACATATACACTTGTCTCTTACCCTCCTCCCAGAGGATAGCGACATGTATATATGTATAGTTAGTTAGATAGTGTGCTAGGGCATTAGTCAGTTCGCGACTTAATTGCATAGCGCGCAACAGTCCGAGCCGAGGTTCGGCCACTTTGGCACCCTCGGATGTTGTTGCAAAACTTTCGTGGCTGAGTGCCTTAAGCGCTCGCCCCCAAGTCCGGTGAAGCTGTAAAAGCCGTTCGAGGCTTCTGGGCCCTTATGGCTAACAGTATAGTAAAACAAAAAAAAAAAAAAAAAACCATACTCGTCAGATCGCTCAGATCGCTATACACAGAAGTTAATCCACCTCAAGACACCTCAAGATACCTCAAGACTGAAGAAACCCTGCGTGAAGACACTTTAGTGTTTAAGGGAAGATTCTTGTGAAAAGTGGACTGTATCAAGAATATAGTGAACGTAAATTCGGCATCGTGTTTCTATTTACCCGCCAGCGCCCAGTTCACCGTAAGTCACGCCGAGGACAACTCGATCGTGTCTCTTCCGTGCATCCCGTTTGGTTTCCCCTTCTTTACGCCCGGTAGGTTTGGGTGTAAGCAGGGACGGAGGTGTGCGGGACGAGAGCTCATTTTGGTTTGCGGGCTGTCTCGCCTACCGAGTGAGTCATAGTTAAGGGTCACTGTTTGTTCGTCAATCGTTCGGTGACCCTGCAATAGTGGGTTGTCCTCGCGAGCTTGTTTAGTGGTCTTTAGAGTTAGGAATTGCCCACGGTTGGACAATTAATTAATATTTATGTCTTTTTTTAAATAGGTATCTCGGAACTCAAGCCAGCGGAAGTAACAGCCATCGAACTTTGTAATTTGTATTTGTGGTAATTTAAAATCAACGTGATGGAAATGAAATGACTGATCGCGGTGATATTGTTGTGACGTATTTTACAAATCGGAATAGTTAGATCCATTTTATGCTTATCAAGTTGTTCTTCAGCAATTACAAGGTGTGAAGTAAAGATCTGCTCAATTTCATCCCGTTCGGCTATCTCAGAGTCCATATTTTCGCAACCTCAATCTGATCCTGTAGTTCGTCGAATTTTCTAGACATAGCTCGTATTCTACCAATATTAATTTCTAGCTCCTTAACTTGCATTTTTGATAATTTTGACGAACATACTATATCTAAATATTCTTTAAATTTCGTTAAACGTCCTTTGACCGAGCTACGTTTAGCAAGTAGTTCCTTCAATAGTTTTGCACTACTGTGTTTATTAATTAATAGCATCAATCGCACAATAAACTAGCACCGGAAACTTTAGAAAAATTGATATAGTTGATTGATATTCTATAGATATTATATAGTCAGTTAATCTTGATAGTAACACCAATGCCAAATGAAGGAATAAGGTTATATGTTTGTAATCTTATCTTATACTCCTTTGACGGCACCTGGAGCCCGAACGCAGCCACGCGGCAACAGCGCGGCGTCCCCCGAACACAGCTAGCGGTAGCCGGCAGCGTCAGGCGGCGCGTGACGAAGTCCTTGGAATAGTCGGCCGAAAATATTTGAAATATTGTAAACTAGAATAAAAATTCGAATTGAGTGGGAGATTAAGTTTAGTGCCTCAGATTACCCCGTAGAATAGGTAGAATATCCGGAATATAATTACTGTTTTATGTTTAGATATTCAAATATTATGTATTCACATACTTATTTTAATCAATTTACTGTTATTTAAATGAATTTACGATTTTACAAATTGTTATGTAGGGTAATTGACAATGAACAATTAATTTTAATTTTAATATTTTGAATAAGTAATGCTAATACACTTGTTAGATAGTTAGGTATTTTGTTGAACTAATAAAACACGAGTAAAATGTACCAAACAGCCACCCTTTTGATAGGAAAATGAAAATGGGTATTTGGGTAAGCTATAGGAATGTCACTTAACTGATAGATAAGACAGTTGCTACAGTTGCGACAGTGCTAGCTGCACTGGTCCTCGATGGTGGCTGTGGCACAAATAGGTACACGAGCTGCTCGCAGATGTTGACGGACTCCTCGAACTTGCGTGGACAGGCTGACGTTGAACCTCTACGTCGTAGAAGCTAATACCGGGCGCGGCGCTTTCTGCTGACCGACCTGACTGGCTTAGCTGTCTGCTACTATAGTGAAGAATTCTTTGTCTTTGTACTCAAATCCGAATTTTGCAAATGTGTCCTGTCACTGTCGCCACATTTTGTCTCATAGTGGACATTTGGAAGATCTATAATGAAAAACCTCGTAATCATCACTAAACTGTTTAATCTTGAATTTACGTTGTTACAAAAACAATAGATTAATTTTGTTGCGAAAAGTCAAATATGCGGGTGAGAGTAAAAATACACTCTGATGCGACGTGCCGGCTGATCCACCCGCCGAATCACAGAAAAATAAACAGGTGCACGGCGTAGACATATATTATTAGCGGGTTGTTAAATAATAAAAAGAAAATATCCATAAGCGAATATTAATAACTACCCTACAGTTCGCACTGAGTGGAAGGTTATATAAGGTGTAGCGCACAAGGAGGAGAATTATTCTCGCATGGATCGTCGAACAGTTCACATCGTCTAGTTACATTTACAGCGCGTGAATTATATTTGTAGTCTATGAATGATATTCGTAGTAGTCAGAACGTCTAAGATCAGAACTGTGAAGAGATAGTTCTTCTAACATCAGATGTGGGATAATGAACATTTGTGAGGTAGAATCAAGCAGAGTATAGGTTTTCTGCGGAATTTGGTGAGAGCTATACTTAACTTGCGTAATTTTTAAATGTTAATTTATACGTAAAGCAGTTTTCTGTGATTATGTTTAAAACTATAGTGTTTCTACAATGATTCTTGTTATGGCTAGCATTTATGAGCATTTATTTATGGGTTTAACATAACAGTCGATGTTTCTACAAAGCATCTTTGTGTATACGAATTTTTTTTTTTCGTGGATTTGTACGTTCGCATGAAAACTGTATGAAAATTTGTGATTTTTAAATGTTAATTTATACATGAAGTAGTTTTCTGTGCTCGTGTTTAAAACTACCCGTGTTTCTGCAATGATTCTTGTTATGGCTAGCATTTATGAGCATTTATTTATAGGTGTAACATAACAGTATTTGAGACTTAAACCGCGTGAAAACACTAGATGGTTAGTTAAGTTAAATCATTATGATACAATGATATTTGAGTGTTATGACTTGCATTGTTAGTTAAGTTAGTTCATTATGAAATTTTCACGCCTTTTTAAAACAAAGAATGATATTGTGTGTTATGATAAATATAAAATAGTTTGCTCGCGCTTGTTAGGATGCATTGTATAATTTTTGCGTGATGCATTTTAATGCACGTTATGCACGTTATTTTTAAAGTTCCATCACGACTTAAAAAAGCACGTGAGCTGCTGCTTTGTTTATTTTCTGTTGGCAGTATGTCGACTGGCCCGGCTGCGGCTTCGGCAGCGGCTCCGGCTGCCAACCGTAGCGACGGGCCCGGCTGCGGCTTTGGCTCTCCCTGTGGCTCCGGCTGCCTGTCTACCGTGGGGTGGGCTGACTGCCTACCGCGTGGTGACTGGCCCAGCTGGGGCTCAGACTGCCTGCCTACCGTGGCAACTGGCCGGGCTGAAGCTAAAGCTGCAGCTGTGGCGGCAACTCCAGCTGCCTGCCTGCTTGCGTATTGTGGTAAGTTGTCGCAGTATAATTGGTTATAAATCCCTATCACTCCGCTTGTTTACTGGAACACCGGCTAATCTCTTGAAACGCGACAACGTATGTGTGGCTATATGGCGGGTATTATACCCGGCTTATGGTGGTCTCTCGATCAATTCGTACAATACTGTCATGTCCTACCAACTCATAACTATGGTCAAACTAATTCCACGCTTTGTTTATTTGTCAATAAATATAGTATTTTCATTATTTAATTATTTCAGAGGAATAATCAAGGTATGCTATCGGTCTAAGGAGTCCGGGAAATGCGAAAATGAGTGAAAGATTTATACTCTGAAGCTTGCATGAGTGGTAAGGATTTTTACTTGTTCGCGCTTGTTCTTTTTGCGTGATGCGTGCACGTTATTTTTAACACGTTATGCACGTTATTTTTAATGCACGTTATGCACGTTATTTTTAAAGTTCCATTACGTTTCCATCAAGACTATTGCCTGCCTACCGTGGCGACTGGCCCAGCTGCGGCTGTGGCTGTCGCTGCCGTTGCCTCTCCGACTACCTGTCTACCGTAGGCTGTGGCGACTAGCCCGGCTCCAGCTCGGGGTCTGGTGGCTGCGGTGTGGCGCGGCTGCGGCAGCGGCTCTGGCTAAGACGTAGCGCGGCTGCGGATCTAGCTGCCTGCCCTGCGTACTGTGGTAAGTGGTCGCAGTATAATCGGTTACAACTCTGTAACACTCTGTTAATTATTTCAGATGAATAAAAGTTTCATCACGTTTCTGGCTCTGGCTCTGGCTGCGGCTCACCGTGGGCTCTGGCTGCGGCTCACCGTGGGCTCTGGCTGCGGCTCACCGTGGGCTCTGGCTGCGGCTCACCGTGGGCTCTGGCTGCGGCTCACCGTGGGCTCTGGCTGCGGCTCACCGTGGGCTCTGGCTGCGGCTCACCGTGGGCTCTGGCTGCGGCTCACCGTGGGCTCTGGCTGCGGCTCACCGTGGGCTCTGGCTGCGGCTCACCGTGGGCTCTGGCTGCGGCTCACCGTGGGCTCTGGCTGCGGCTCACCGTGGGCTCTGGCTGCGGCTCACCGTGGGCTCTGGCTGCGGCTCACCGTGGGCTCTGGCTACGGCTCACCGTGGGCTCTGGCTACGGCTCACCGTGGGCTCTGGCTGCGGCTCACCGTGGGCTCTGGACCAATTGTGGATGGCAATGCTTTCTGCATAAGGTACGAGATGGTACTTTTGCAGAAACCTCGGACAACTATCACCAGGTCATCGGCATAGCCCTGGGTGTCTATCCTCAGTTCCTCCATTTTACGCAGGATCTAGTCAACCGTCAAGGTCCACAGCAGTTTAACTGTACGAGTTGAGAGCATTGCTTCGATCCACTTGATAGTGGTCGCATCTACATTCTTGGTCGTAAGACCCCTAATCAGCGAATATATTGGAGTATTATCGCATCGAAGTTTTGTTTATTGTAACACCCGATAACGATCCAACTAGCTTCTGTAGTGCTATTCTGTAAGAACGTTTAAGATCTCGATACCTGAATCCGCGCTGCGGTATCAAATTAGTATTCTCTAAAACTCGATAGTGCTAGTGGCGCCACATCAACGAATGCGGAAATGAAATGAACTGTCAAGTGTGAGAATGTTGACATTATATGTAGGGGAAAGTGGGGCAGATTGATACAGAAAAATTCAATGTCGTATTTTATGCATAAATAATTAATAAAATATTATTATTTTATGTTTATTGAATGTTAAATTTTATCAATATTATAATACGAGTCATAAGAATCATTAAAGTTAATAATAATGAGAATAAATTATTAATAAAGGAAAAATTATATGTTTCAAAGGCTTTTCTCTTTAAAACAAAACTATAGAAACTACTATGGATTTAATTATTTAATAACTACAATAAAAAATGTTTAGGTACAGTCAACCTTGCACCATTGGTAACAGTTCCAGGTATAAGCTGAGTTCTATTCAGTAATGACAAGTTCCTAAAGGTATCTCAATTTATGCTGGCACCATTACCACCGCTGTGTGGTTGAACGTTTATATACGTTTAAATTATTTCAAAAAGTACAAAAGAAAAAAGTTCTAGACGTTTCCTTTAAATAAATAGTAACTGCTAAAGCACAGGTATTGCAGTTGCAGCTGCAAAATAAACGCTTGTCTTATATTCACACAAACACAAACTTATTGGATGCAAGTTTTTTCGTACATAAAGGTCAGTTTCAATTGCAGATATTTCATTTTCTTCACAATTTCGGCAGCATTGATAATTGCACTAGTAGCAGTATCCACAAATACGACTTCTATTGTGTTTACCGATTTTATCACATTCGTATCGCTTACATGGATGTGATTAATACGTATCAATGTGCCCCGCGTATTGATGTATCAAGGCGCCCCAGCAGATAATTAAAAAATAAAAATAAAAAATTCAATAAAACCATCGAACACATTAAAAAATACTTCTAATATCGAATGTTGGATAGATTAACTAACGTTTCGTAAGTTTAAATCTTAATTATATCATATAAAACAGCAGAGAAATACTTTCAGATACTTAAGTATTTTTAGTTAGTCTTACTAAAAACAAACTTACTCTGTTCCAACGCTAACGGTTAACAAGCGGTCAGCATGGTTATAGCTGTGGAGCTAAGACATGTATATGGACGTTTTAGTTTTGTCGGGTCTCTAATAATGTTTGTTAATATTGAAATATTGTTGGTGTATCAATGTGCCCCTTGTATCAAAGTACCCCACTTCCCCCTATGGGTTTGGTATTCTATAAGGAAATTCGCGGCTCGATCGTCGAGTTTCAACGCCTTCGAAGATCGAATCTACTGTGAAATTATATTTGGACGAAATTGTTATAGTATTATCTAGTTGTAACAATAATAAACAAAGCATTTTCAATTATAATTAAGCATATAAATAATTAGTTTGATAATGTGTCGTTACTTAGTGTTATTAAATTTACTTAAAGAAGCATACTCTTTAGATTTATACGATTATATTAATATAATGATTAGTAACCTTCAAAATAGGTTGATTTTCTATAATTGGAACAATAAAATATATAATATATTAAAAGAATATACGTATTTTTCTAGAAAAGGGATCATCGAATTAATTTCGGCTTAGTTATTCATAGTCAATACATTTCTAGCTAGACGTTCTTAGATAAGAATCTCACCTCACTTCGCAAGTGCGTCCCATGTGTTTACAGAATACCGAACCAAGGTCAAGTGAGCTTATTGTCGAAGTTAAATATGTCACTTGAGTGAGTGTCGACATCGAGTTGGTATTTTACAGAATAAAACTACAGATTCCATCATAAGCGAGTAAAAGCATCATCAACGAAAAGTTTTGCTGCAAGAATTTCAGAGATTGTCGTTAAATCCTTTACACACTAAAGCCCAAACGATCTTGGATTTTCTTCAAACTAAAAATGGCATTTCCATAACCACATTACATTGTCAAAGTCTACAAAGCCATAGCTTGGATTTGTCGGATTCTGTAATTCAAAAAATTAATTTCTTACTTCTTTCCGAAACGTGGATGAGCAATGACCAACAGTTTGATATTCCTAATATCAACTGCATTGCCCATTTCAAGCGAGATTACGTACGTACCGGTGGAGTTGCTATCTATCAAAATAGCAATGACACTACTAATATTTTAACACCAGATATGGACATAATCTTAAAAAATACTGGCGATGTGAATGTTAGACGTACAAGAGTTGGAGACATTTGTTCAGCTATATGTAAAACGAACAACGGAGTTGAAACTGTCATGGTAATAGTCTACATTTCACCAAATACAAAAATTGAAGATGTGAAACATTTCATCCATCGAACTTCCATCAGCTTCCGATGGTTTTATCTGGAGACTTCAATATCAATTTTGCAGATGAAAAATCAGAACCACTAAGAACATTTCTTTTATAAAAATTTAAATTACATATAAATAACAATCCAAAAGAATCGACAACGAGATACAGTACTACTGTTGATGCTGTTTTTTCGAGATATTTGCATAAAATAGAATCACAAACATATGTATCATATTTTAGTTACCACAAGCCAATAGTTTCAGCAATAGAATTTAATGACGAGACTGATTAATAAGAATTACTTATAATAATAATAATAATAAACTTTTTTGTATTTGTAATTATTTCTATTTCTATGTAATTTTATGTTGTCAAACAAAAATAAAGAGACATATTTTGTTATTTTAGTTGATAATTTGAATTATGTTTTTTTTTTATTTTACTTAATTTATTATTTCCTAAAATACTGAATACTAAATACTTTCCTGTACTTAAATAAAAACTAATCAGCAAAATTTAAGAGAAAAATCAAGAAAACCTACATAAACCCGTCTATGTAGCGCGTGGCCTACGAAAATTACCGCCGGTTACATTTGATCATATAGATGTAACTTCGTGGCTGAGTGCCCTAAGCGCTCGCCCTCAAGCCCGGTAAAGCTGTAAAAGCCGTAAAGGCTCCAGGGCTCCTCAGGCTAACAGTGTAGTCAGTTCGAAAAAAAAAAAAAAAAAAGATGTAACTAAGCTTTTAAAGGATATTCTCGTGCTACAATCGTATATAAAAGTTCTTAAAAATGACTAAGCCACAACGACTCAGATATTGGAATTAAGAACTGAAATAGACAATCTGAAGAGTGCCTCAATTGTGTACAATAAGTTTGACTTTGTCAATAGACGGCAAGGTAAATTTATGGAAGTCTTAGAAAACTTTGACAGTGGTCCAATGGCTTTACAACAGCATTCGAACTTGGAAGTTGTTGATAAATCACCCAAATCAATGTTAAAATCTAACACCAGTGATTGTTTTCCTAAAGATGTGGGTGAGCAGAAATGTCTGTCATCGACTACAGAAAACACTAACGGCGCGAATCTATCAGCTGATTGTGCGTGCACGATAAGTACCGTAAATACGTGTAGTGCCGTCTCGCTCACACAACGGCCCGATAGTGATGCGGCTGCGGAGCGCGTCACCGACGCGAGCCAGCTACCGAATGAAGTTGAACAATGCAGAACCCCTACCACAGGCTTAAATCTCATTGATCGGCCGTACACACTAATCTTTCTACCTCATCCCGAGGTAAAGAAAGCAAGTCGATGGCGGATGCACTGAAGGCGACTATCGAGCGTAAAGAAATAGTAAGGGAAAAATGGAATCTTGTCTCTCATAAGAAACTCAAGAAGCCCATATCTAGTGGAAGTATGGGTAAAGCTTATGTTGGGCCTGAGGGAAAATTTAAGGCAGCTATGTTCAGAGTACCACTGTTTATATCTAATGTTTGCAAAAGTACGAATGAAAATGATATTATTGCATATATAAAGAACAGCGTTCAGGAAGAGGTAACGTTGTTTAAAATTAATAGAAAAACGGAAAAGAGGTATAACTCCTTTAAGTTGTATGTACCCAAAGCAAAACTAGAATTATTCCTAGATAATAAGTTCTGGCCCGACGTTTAGACGTTTTGTGAATGAGACATATAAGTCGAGCACTGGCATAATGAAGCAAACATCGTCACAATAAAATGGATAGTGTTAATTATAAGACGAGTAAATTTGTAAGTTTTAATTGCAAATCGGTGAAACGGTCTGCCGAGGCAGTTAAACTGCTATGTGAGTCGGCTGACATAGTTGCCCTCCAAGAAACATGGCTGCTTCCTCACGATGTACCCTTCCTTGGTCAAATACATGACGGTTTCGAGTACACAGGAAAGTCAGCCGTAGACATATCAGCGGGGATACTCAGAGGGCGACCGCACGGTGGTGTTGCAATCCTGTGGCGTAAGCGAGTCTTTGAATCGGTCACAGTAGTCAGCTGTGTTAGTGCGCGTTTGACGGCTGTTCAAGTGTCGCTAGGGAATAGGTTTATAATGGTGTTTAGTGTATACATACCGACTGACTCGAGTGAAAACCTGTCAGAATTCACTGAATGCCTAGCTGAAATTAGTGCTATAGTCGAAACTAGTAATATTGAAACTGTATACATACTTGGTGATTTCAACGCCCACCCCGGTGAGTCCTTTTGTGGTGAACTTTTGGATTTTTGTGCCGATCAAAAGTGGATGTGTGTGGACATTGAAAAATTAGGATTACAGTCAGATAGCTATACCTTTATTAGTGACGCGCACGGCTGTAGGCGATGGCTCAACCACTGTGTCGTCACAAAGTCAGCCTTCTTAACAGTTACTAATGTAGGTATAGAACACGATGTGTTCTGGTCTGATCACTTTCCCATATTTGTTGAGTGTAAATTAGATAAAATTAAACTAAGGTCAGAAATTCATAACACATCTCGTAATAAAGTAATTTCGGGGGAGAGGGATAGTGAGCAAATAGGTGTATACTATAACGTATGTAATAGTAGATTAAGGTTAATTGATTACCCTCGGGAATTCGATATGTGCAGTAATACACACTGTGATAATGTTGACCATAGGCAAATTCTTGACAGAATGTATGCAAATATTGTTAATATTTTGTCAGAGGGCGCTGTACAGAGTCATGTGGAAACTGGGGCAATTAGGCACGGAGGACGTGTTGTCGGGTGGAATAAACACGTACGTGATGCTCATGCGAGGGCCAGGCTTAAATATCAACTATGTGTATGGCATAACAAACCAACGTCTGGTGATGTATATAATGACATGTGCCTTACGCGAAGGGTGTTTAAAAGCAAACTTATGTGGTGCCAAAGGCATCAAGAACAAATTAAGCTTGACATCGTAATACCAATAATTTTAAAAAGTTCTGGAAGGCTACAAAAAAGTTTGATATTAGGCCTGGCCTGCCGGTGAGTATTGGGTGTGCTGATAAGCCAGACAGCATCGCTAACATGTTTATGGAACATTTTAAAGTAGAGTCACCGCTTGGCTCACCGCTGCGAGTGCTCGATGATGGATGCTGTCGTGATTCTGATCTGGTTCGTTTTTCCGGCAAACAGGTGTCTAGCATAATTAAGAATATGGCTGGGGGAAAGTCCCCGGGTCACGATGGTCTGAGTATTGAGCACTTACAGCATGCCGGTCCTCATATATCTAGAGAGATCACTATGTTTTACTCATTGTGTATGTGTCACAATGTCATGACATGTGTCAGTGTGGGGTTAGACAGGGGTGATAACGTCACCAAAACTGTTTAACCTCTATATTAATGATCTGATCGTGGAGCTCAGTAGTGAGAAAATAGGATGCCGCATTGATGACATCAGTGTCAAGAACATTAGTTATGCTGACGACATGGTGCTGCTGAGCCCAACGGTTAGGGCGCTTAGAGAGCTGCTTAAGTGTTGTGAGTGCTATGCTCAGGCGCATGGTTTATTATATAATGAGAAGAAAAGCGAGTTCTTGGTCTTTAGGGCCGACGGTGGTAAATCCCCCGAAACCGTGCCTGCGATAAAACTGAACGGTGATGAGTTAATGCGGGTCTATCAATTCAAGTACCTGGGGCATTATGTAACCGACGACCTTAATGACCAAGCGGCTATTGAAAGGGAACGTAGGGCGCTGGCAGTCCGATGTAACATGTTGGTACGCAGGTTTGCACGTTGTAGCAAGCAAGTCAAAGTGACGCTTTTTAAAGCTTACTGCCAAGTGTTTTATACGTGCAGCCTGTGGACCAATTATACTCAGCGGGCTATCAGCGCCCTGCGGGTCCAATATAATAACGGATTCAGGATGTTGATGGGGCTGCCCCGTTTCTGCAGTGCATCTGGCATGTTCGCACAAGCACACGTTGATGGCTTTCATGCCATCATCAGACAAAAATCTGCCTCGCTGCTCTGCAGAGTGCGGGCCAGCTCCAACTCCATCATGAAATCCATAGCAGGGAGGTACGATTCCTCTATTATTTATCATCTTATTAGGAATTGTATCTCAGGAATCGAACTTGTTACTAAATATTAGCGTCTACTAATATAGGTATAAGATTTTTTCTTTTGTGTTACTAACCAAATATGGATGTTGCTCATCTGAAGTAAATATTATTTTATTTTATTTATAAAATTGACCAGGTTTTTTTTTTTACAAATTGTATCGATTCTACATTAGCCGAAGGAACTTAGTTCCTACTTGGTGTCCCACGACACCACATCTATCTTTTTTATTATAGATTTTGAGGCATAAACGGAAAACTAAGACGATCTATAAAAAACTGGAGAATTCCAGTAAAAAACTTGCGGCTGGCTATACTGCTTGCACACAGAATTCATCATCATCATTCTCCTACCCTTATCCCAATTTATTTGGGGTCATCTCGGTCTTCCATACTTCTCTATTAGTCGTCATCTCGGTAGTCACTCCTGTTGCGGACAGCGAGCCCAAAATGACTATGATACCTTTAATAATGTATCGATAGTATGAAATGTTATAAATACGTGTATAAGCATAAGAATAGGAATATATACGTGTTAGGAATAAGATATGAATGTTTTAATAGCTAGTTGGTTTAATATTGTTAGAATAAGAATAAATTGCTAGTTGTAAGTTTAAAAATGTAAATTCACTAGTTGTAAGGCCAGACTCAGCGAACATCTGGCGTGGTGACTCATGGTACTGCCGTCCCTCTCGCATGGTTAGCCTCGCTCTGCGGAGAGCGCGCGCACAGGGCGTGCGCGCTCATTGGCTGAGCGACGCCCCGCACCGACGCTATCGCACAACCGGCTGTGAGGCAAAGGGCGAGGTTAAATATAGCGGAGAGGGCGGCAGTATTATGGGAAGACCGATCACGACCGCCGGCGGGAACGGACGTGTTTACGACCGCTCTCTGCCGCCTTTGTGAAGTTTTACGACCGACCGGCTTTGCTGCACACCTGCATCGCACCTGCGCCGCACCTGCGTATCGCCGTCTCGCTCGCACCCATTGTGTCGCGTACTTTTAGTACACTACACAAACATAAACTGCTCTTTTAAGAGCAATTTGTTTGTATTCGACGAAATCCACACTTTAGTGGTCACTTGCCTGATACCTGACGGTGCCAACTAAAGCAAGTGGGTGCGTGACCCAAGCACCCCTCGGTTGCCTCCTTCAGAGGCAAACGATAGTACTTGGTCGGGCTCAGGAATCTTGGCCCTTGATAGAGTCATAGTCAAGCCCTGAGTGTCCCCTTCCCACCCTTCCGATCCTGCTACACATCCATCCCCGAGTGTCTGTTTGGGCGTAGCTAGGTATTTATACCGGCTGCGTTCTCTGCCTCGGGCTTGATAGGGACCTCCACGTAGGGCCCGGTAGGTTCTTTTCCTGCGAGTCATTACACCGTGACCCGCAGGTCCCTTTGCACGGCTCGGGATAGCCGTTTAAATTCACTCGGCGCACCCCCCTGCCTCTCTGGCAGGGAGGTTTAACTTCACCCCCGCCCGCCCAACCGCCGCCGCCGGAATGGCAAACTCGCCAGACTTAGAAAGCTTCGTTGCGTTCGCAACAAGCCTACACCCGTCAATATGGACGGATTTCAATAGGGCCATCGCGGCCGCGCAACCCGCCATTGCTGTCGCACAGGCCACCGAGGCCACCAGCGACCCACGCGACGAAAAAGAAGCCCGCCCCGCGCTCCCGCTCAACGGCACCCCGCGCTCACCGTCAGACGCCGTACAAACGGCCATCGTCGCGCTCACGTTCCCCGGGCATTCAAGCCCCGACCCCAGCGCCCTCTGCGCTGCCAATAAACAATTCGTTTGCGTCGCTAGTTCCCGAAGCGGACACGCCGACGCTAGTAGCTACAAACGTTAGCTACTCGCCCGCCAGTCCGGACCCCGAACCCGAGTCCATCGAAATGGACACGGCAATACGAACAGACAACGAGGGCTTCACCCTCGTTCAAAAAAATAAGCCCGCCAAACGGGCACCGCGTTCGCGTCCCGAGTCTCCGGAGACTCAGTCCCGCCCACAAAAGGCGCAAAAAACTGGGCTCAACAGCCACGCCTCCCGCTCCGCAGTGCCCTCAGCGCCTGCCGGTACCTTTGCCGGCAGAAAGGCGCGTCGCCCGCCCCCCGTCACGGTCCAGAACAAATCGGTCTGGACAAAACTCTCAGAGAAACTGAGAGAACTCCGTATCCACTACACCCAGGCCAGTAACACGGCCAACGGTAAAGGCCAAGGCCTTCCCTGTCCGCGAAGTGCACAGAATGCACGGCGGACAATCCAAAAACAGACCTCTCGACATGGTCTTAGTCATCTTGGAACTGACCCCCGAGGGCAGAGCCATTTTTAACGTTAGGAAAGTGTGTGAGCTCTCCGGAATAGCCGTAGAGCCCCCACACAAGAACCGCAGTCCTCCGCAGTGTCACAACTGCCAGCTGTACGGTCATTCGGCACGCAACTGCCATCTCCGTCCCAGGTGCGTTAAGTGCCTCGGGGACCACGCGACGAGCGAGTGCTCGCGCACTCGTGAGTCGGCTACCCCTCCGAGCTGCGTGCTATGCGGCAACGAAGGTCACCCCGCGAACTATCGCGGCTGTCCCCGTGCCCCGCGCCCCACGCGCCCTACGCGACCCATGCGCCCTACGCGACACACCCCTCCTCAGAGGACACGTCCCGCCGTAGGACAGTCAAAGCCCCTGCTCACGCCAGAGGCTTTCCCCAGCCTCCCGGGCGCCTCCAGCGCCCCGATGGCAGCCGCCCCCGCGCCCCGCGCACCCCCTCCGGCCATGCGAGCCCCTCAAGCAGCATGGGTCTCCACTCCCCGCCCTCAGCCTCCTAAGGCTCAGGCCCCCCCGCCCGTCAACACGCGCCGCGGCGTTGACTACATGGTCATGCTCTTCCGCGAGCATGACCCTCAGGAAGTACTGGCGTACGAACAGTGCGTCGCTGAGTACGGTCCCGGCGAATCCATCAGGCGTTTCCCCCTGATGACAGCGACGCTAATGCGCCTGGCCCGTGCCGGGAAATAGATATCGGTTATCAATGGCACGCATTAAGCCTAGAAGCCTCAATATATCTTTTTTTAACGCGCGATACCTCTTTCCACAACGGGACTTAGTATCCACCTTTCTTAGGGAACGGGAGATAGACGTGTTTCTAGTACAAGAAACACTTCTAAAACCCAGTAGGCGCGACCCTAAGATAGCAAATTACAATATAGTCAGAAATGACCGTGCCACCCTAGGAGGCGGCACGCTCATCTACTACAAGCGTTCTCTCTATTGCATGCCAATAGACCCTCCCGCACTTACCAATATGGAAGTGTCCGTCTGTAGAATAGGCATGACTGGCCATCCGTCAATCACGCTTGTCTCTGCATATCTCTCCCCGAATAAAAGACTCCTTCAGTCCGATCTGGAGGCGCTTTTTTCACTCGATCAATCAGTCATAATAGCAGGCGACCTCAATAGCGGTCACACCCTTTTCAACAACCCGCGCAACACCCGTAACGGGGTTATACTAGAACTACTATGCGACGTGCTCGGCTTTGACGTCATAGCACCGCTAGAGCCCACGCACTTTCAAGACAACTGTCAACCGACAGTACTTGACATAGCCCTCATCAAAGGTGTCTCACTTCGGTTACGACTTATAGAAGTCGTACACGAACTAGACTCCGACCACCGCCCGGTTATCTTACAACTCGGGCAACCGTTCGACCCCAGTCCGCCAAAAGTCAAAATAGTTGACTACGCGATCTTAAATCGCTACTTATCCGATAACGCGACCCCGTCCAGCCTAGCTAGGATCCCCGACGTATTGGAGTCAACCGCAGACGCCGATTTAGCCATCGATTCCCTGGTCGACTACCTCCAAACCGGTGTAAGGGAGGCCTCGAGAGAGGTGCAAGCGGCAAACGAACGCCGTTTTATACTCCCCCCGGCTTACGAGCGTTAATCACGGAAAAGAACGCCGCGACACGTGCACATGACTCCTATCCGACGAGGGATAACACCCGTAGGTTACGACAACTTCAGAGAGAGGTTAGAACTCGCATCGGAGAGTACAGAGGTCACCGGTGGGATAACCTCTTAGAGGGTCTCAAGCCGTCCCATCTGGCTTACTGGAACCTCGCCCGCTCTCTGAAGTTAGAAGCTTCCGCCCAGATGCCGCCCCTCGAAAGGGGCCCCGATCTTCCACTCGCGTTCGATAGCGACGATAAGGCAGAATGCCTTGCCGCAGGCTTGGAGAGCCAGTGCTCCCCAAACTGCGACAACGTAGACACTGCCCACATCGAAACTATCGAGACCGCCGTTCAGGAACTCACGTTGATTCCTCCCGCGGAAACGCTAACCCCGGTCACGCCAGATGAGGTCTGTTCTATCATTAAAGGCCTTAAGCCTAGGAAATCTCCCGGTCCAGATGGTATCAGGAATGAAGTACTCAAACTTCTTCCTGATCACCTCATAGCTCTTTTGGTCTGCATCTTCAATGCAGCCATAGCCCACTGCTATTTTCCAGCCGTCTGGAAAAAAGCTATAGTTATAGGTATTTGCAAGCCCGGCAAAAAAGCTTCGCTTCCCGATAGCTATCGCCCGATCAGTCTCCTAAACACTCTAGGGAAACTCTATGAGCGGATCCTTCTGAACCGTCTCAAGGTCGTTATAGACGACAAGAATTTATACCCGCCCGAACAATTCGGTTTTCGCGCCCGTCACTCGTGTACACATCAAGTGCACCGCCTCACGGAGCACATCACGAGTAACTTCGCCAAGAGCAATATCGCTCCCGCCCGCACGCTTGCGGTCTTTTTCGACGTAGCCAAGGCCTTCGATAAGGTCTGGCACGCCGGACTGGTCCACAAGCTTCACCATTTAGAAGTCCCGGATAGGTTAGTACATTTAGTCCGCGATTACCTAAGCGACCGCACCTTCCACTACCGAGTGGAAGGAGTACTCTCCACCGCACGTCCCATTCGTTCAGGCGTCCCGCAAGGCTCCATTCTGGCACCTTGCCTATTCAATCTGTACGTCAGCGACCTCCCGAAACCCCCCGAAGTCGAGGTAGGGCTCTACGCTGACGACACAGTCATATACGCGTCAAATAGGAACAGATCTTTTCTCGCTCACAAAATACAACGCGCCGTTACCACTCTCGGAGAGTGGTTTCGAACGTGGCGTATAGCTATTAATCCGGTTAAGAGCGCCGCGATTATGTTCGAACCGACTACATGCAGACTACCACGCACGGTAGGACCTCTAACATTATTCGGTAAAAATATCCCTTGGGCCACCAAGACAAAATATCTGGGTGTCATCCTTGACTCGAAGCTTAACTTCAACCCACACGTCACTAGAGTCCGGAATAGGGCCATTTGGGTCCTTTCCCGTTTACGACCCTTGCTCAGTTCGGTAAGCAAAATGTCCATAAGACATAAGCTTACACTGTACAAGATGTGCGTTCGTCGTTGACATATAGTTGCGCCGCGTTCGCACATATGTCCAAACACAACTTTGCCCGCTTGCAAAGAGTGCAAAATCGATTCCTCCGTCGCCTGCTTGACCCTCCAGGCTTCGTTAGGAACATGGACCTACACAGGGACATGAGGCTTCCCTCGTTAGAAGCCTATGTGAAGTATCTCGCTAGGAGATACTTCGATAGCGCTTCGAACCATCCAAACCCGCTTGTAAAGTCCTTTGTGAACTACACGCCTAACCACGCGATACCCGTTGTCCAACGTTACAAACGCCGTCCGCGAAATCTCTTTGTCGATCCCGACGACGACATAGAGAAAGCAAACAAATTCTACGCGTCCGCTCCCGCAACATATGCGTGCTCGCGCCCACGCCCGCGAAACCACCGTTCCCTCCGAAGGGGACGAACGGTTAACTTTGCGCCCGCACACCCGCCACGACCACCCTCCTCTGCGGCAACTCAAGCCTAGGTCCGATCCATCGGCATGGAGCCCTTGAGCCAAGCAGCGATACAAGTGACTATACAATCACTAGCTTTCACAGCCATACATAACACAGCATTATACACACATGTACAACATACATAGGTACATAGGTTCTGTAAGGGACCTTTTTTTTTCTTTTTTTGCCTAGTTAGAATAGACAAAAATTTCAGACCACTAAATACACATACACATGTTCCTTCCCTCCTCCCAGGGGGCAGAAACATGTATATATGTATAGTTAGTTTAGATCGAATTACGGATAGGGAATTAGTCAGATCGCGACTTAATTGCATACGCGCAACAGTCCGAGCCGAGGTTCGGCCACTTTGGCACCCTCGGATGTTGTTGCTTAGCTTTCGTGGCTGAGTGCCCTAAGCGCTCGCCCCCAAGCCCGGTAAAGCTGTAAAAGCCGTAAAGGCTCCAGGGCCCCTCAGGCTAACGGTGTAGTCAGTTCGAAAAAAAAAAAAAAAAAAAAAACCGCAGTTTTATGGATTCCGATCACGACCGCCGACGGGAACGGACGTGTTTACGACCGCTCTCTGCCACCTTTGTGAAGTTTTACGACCGACCGGCTTTGCTGCGCACCTGCTTCGCACCTGCATCGCACCTGCGCCGCACCTGCATATCGCCGTCTCGCTCGCACCCATTGTGTCGCGTACTTTTCAGTACGCTACACAAACACAAACTGCACTTTTAAGTGCAAATTGTTTCTATTCGACGAAATCCACACTTTAGTGGTCGCTTGCCGGAAACCTCTCGGTGTCAACAGAAGGCAAGTGGGTGCGTGACCCAAGCGCCCCTCGGTTGCCTCCTTCAGAGGCAAACGATAGTACTTGGTCGGGCTCAGGAACCTTGGCCCTTGATAGAGTCATAGTCAAGCCCTGAGTGTCTCCTTCCCACCCTTCCGATCCTGCTACACATCCATTCCCGAGTGTCTGTTTGGGCGTAGCTAGGTATTTATACCGGCTGCGTTCTCTGCCTCGGGCTTGATAGGGACCTCCACGTAGGCCCGGTAGGTTCTCATTCCTGCGTGTCATTGCACCTCGACTCGCAGGTCACTTTGCCGGACTCAGGATAGTCCGTTAAATTTTATTTGGCGTGCCCCCCTGCCCCTCCGGCGGGGAGGTTTATATTTTGTTTCGAATTCGGAATTCGAATTTCAAATTTTTTCCCCAGTCCTCCACACGCCACCGGAATGGCCGATTCTGCAGAAGCCCTAGAGCTAAGGAGGCTCCGTACCTTTCTCAAGGAGAACATACCCGACGCCTTGGTTTCCTTTAATAGGAAGTACCCACGCGTCCGTCCCGCGCCGGCACAGACCCCCGCGGAGAAATGCCGGCCCGCCGCACACTTCGTACCCCTCACCGCCGCGTCAAACAGAGTACACGCCGCGCCGCGCCCGCGCTCGCCGCGCTCCCCGCGCCCCCCGCATCCTGACACGCGTGCCCCGCGCTCGCGCGTCGATCTTACGGGCGCGTTCGAGCTCTAACAGCTCTTCTCTCCCGCGTCCGCGGTCACGTTCGCCCGTAGTGCGAACTTTCATTAATACGGCGAATTCTTTCTCGCCTTTATCTCCGGATCCGGAGATCCAATCGTTAATGCCGCCTTTCGCGCGGAAAATCGTAAATGTCCCCGCGATGGACACCGCGGTCCCCAACGAGACCATACTAAACGACGGTTTCATAACCGTCAAGTCCACCAAAAGGAAGGGGAGAGGCTCTCCGCCCTCTTCCCCTACACCCCAGGCCGCAGGAAAAGCACGCCGAACGAGCGAGAACACTCGCTCCGACCCCTCCTCCGCGCCCACTGCGGCCCCCGCACCCACTGAAGGGAAAAAACCCCGCCGCCCGCCTCCAATCACTATCCAAGACAAAGCGTCTTGGACGAAAATCTCGGACAAGTGCAAGGAGCTCAAGCTCCACTACACCGGGGCCCGGAACACCCCTTCAGGGATCCAGGTCCAGGTGTCCACCTCCGATGACCACAGGAGGCTCACTTCCCTCCTGCGGTCGAACAGACTAGGTTACTTCACCTATGCCCTCGAGGAGGAGCGCCTCCTGCGAGTGGTTATCCGTCAGATCCCGGTCGAGATCACTCCCGACCAAATCTCAGTCTCCCTTAAGGAGCAGAACTTCCCAATTCGTGAGGTACACAGGATGTACAAACACACCACCAGGGCACCATACAATATGGTGCTTGTCTTTCTAGACAAGTCCCAGGAGGGCAAGTCGATTTTTAACCTCTCCGAGGTGTGCGGTCTCACCGGAATAACCGTTGAGCCGCCACACAAAAATATAATCCCGTCGCAGTGTCACAACTGCCAGCTCTACGGACACTCTTCCCGTAACTGCTGTTTCCGCGCTAGGTGCGTCAAGTGCCTAGACGACCACGCCACGAAGGAGTGCCCTCGCACTCCTGGCACTCCCACCCCGCCCAGCTGCGTTCTCTGCCAGCAAACGGGACATACCGCAAATTATCGCGGTTGTCCCCGCGCCCCGCGCACGAAACGTCCCCAGCCAGTCAGACAGGCCACCTTTCCCAAGGTACCTGTCGCTCGGCCTCATATCCAGCCTCTAATGTCTCTAGAGGCTTTCCCCAGCCTTCCAGGCACCTCACGAGCCCCAGTGGCACCAGCTCCCGCGCCTTTCGCACCCCTCCCACCCGTACTGGCCCCTCCGGCCTCATTAATCAAACCCAAGCCTGTCAAGGCCGCCCCGGCCCCGGCAGCCCCCGCCACCTCAGCCCTCGGTTTCTCGTTGGCTGGCAAGGAGTGGTTCACCCAGCTTCTTCTTGTGCATGAAGTGCAAGAAATCATCGCATTCAACGCGGTGATTAACTCCAATAAGGACTTAGGATTGCTCAACGCAATAACCCAATTCCCGGGCATAGCCGCCACTATTCAACGGCTTGTCCGCGCCTCACATAGTCAAAATTAAAATGGATCGGATCAAACCTAAGAGTTTGTGCCTTTCCTTTTTTAATGCGCGATCAATTAGACCTCAGCGTGATCTAGTTGCCGCCTTCCTCCGAGAGCACCAAATAGACGTGTTTCTAGTCCAAGAAACATTCCTAAAACCCAGCGCTCGCAATCCCCGAATCGCGAACTACAACATTATTAGGAACGACCGGGTCCACGCTAACGGCGGAGGCACCCTCATATACTATAAACGCTCTCTATACTGCATAGCAATAGAACCTCCCGAACTCTCCAGTATAGAGGTATCTGTTTGCAGACTCGGTATGACTGGCCACTCGTCAATCATAATCGTCTCTGCCTATCACACCCCGAACAAAAGGCTTCTCAGGTCAGATCTGGAGGCTCTTTTTGCACTAGGTAATTCAGTTATTATAGCGGGTGACCTCAATTGCGGGAATGTCATCTGGAACAACCCGACTACCTCCCCGAACGGGAGGATTCTGGAGGATCTATCTGCCATTCTCGACTTCGATGTCATCGCTCCTTCAGAGCCCACTCACTTTCAGGACGATTGTCGTCCATCTGTTTTAGATATAGCACTTTTAAAAAATGTCTCTCTCAATATAAGACTCGTACAAGTCGTACATGAGTTAGACTCCGACCACCGACCCGTAGTTCTCCACCTAGGTCAGCCTTCTGAACAGCATCCCTCCTCCGTCAAGGTGGTGGACTATGCGGAGCTAAACAGATACCTCTTGCACAATCCCTCATCCTCCAGTTTGGATAGGGTCCCAGACGAGTTGAAATCGACAGCCGATGCCGATCTAGCGATCGATTCCCTGGTCAGCCATCTCCAAAACGCCGTCAGTAAGGCCTCGAAAGAGGTGCAAGCGGCGAACGAACGCCGCTTTATACTTCCTGTCGACGTGAGAGCGCTGATCACGGAAAAGAACGCCGCGACTCGAGCACACGATTCATACCCGACTGCGGACAATCGTAGGCGGTTAAACTCACTTCGGAAAACGGTAAAAAGCCGCATTTCCGAAATCCGTAATGCCAGATGGGGGGCCCTACTCGAGGGTATCCAACCATCCCATCTGGCTTTCTGGAAATTAGCACGCACATTTAAATGTGACGATACAGTCCCCATGCCCCCCTTAGATCAAGGCCCCGGCAAACCTCCCGCTTTCGATAGCGCTGAAAAAGCAGAATGCCTTGCCGAGAGCCTTGAAAATCAATGCTCTCCGAACTGCGTTAACATCGATTCCGAGTTCGTAAGCTCGATAGAATCGGCGGTAACAAATTCTCTCGCGGTCCCCCCGACAGATGATTTGGACTCGGTCACGCCTGAGGAAGTTATGTCAACCATTAAAGGCCTTAAGCCTAGAAAATCACCTGGTCCCGACGGTATCAGGAACGAAGTATTCAAACTTCTTCCTGATCACCTCATAGCTCTTTTGGTCTGCATCTTCAATGTAGCGATAGCCCACTGCCATTTTCCAGCCGTCTGGAAAAAGGCCATAGTAATAGGTATTCACAAGCCCGGCAAAAAAGCGTCGCTTCCCGACAGCTATCGCCCTATCAGTCTCCTTAACACGTTAGGAAAAGTCTATGAGCGGCTCCTTCTGAACCGGCTCCAGTCAATAGTCACAGATAACAATCTTTTACCACCTGAGCAGTTTGGTTTTCGTGCCAAACACTCTTGTACCCACCAAGTGCACCGCCTCACGGAGCACATTCTTCAAAACTTCAACCGCGACCCAAAACCTCGCCCTACACTTGCGGTCTTCTTCGACGTCGCCAAGGCCTTCGATAAGGTCTGGCACGCCGGTTTAGTCCACAAGCTTTTGGAACTTCAAATCCCGGATAGATTAGTTAAAATCATACACGCGTACCTCTCTGACCGGACCTTCTGCTACCGAGTAGAGGGTGCTCTCTCTGAGCCTCATCCCATACGCTCAGGTGTTCCCCAGGGTTCCATTCTGGCGCCCGCTCTATTCAACTTATATATCAGTGACCTCCCTCGCCTCCCCGAGGTAGAGGTAGGTTCCTACGCTGATGACACAGTCCTGTTTAGTTCCTCGTGGAACAGACAAACCCTCAGGCTACGAGTCCAAAAAGCCGTAGATAAGCTAGGCGAATGGTTCCGTAGATGGCGCATAGGAATTAACCCCTATAAGAGTAGCGCTATCCTCTTTCATCCCACTCAAAGATTAGTTAAAATTCCCGCTATCAAACTATTTAATGTGGCTATCCCGTGGGCCAGCCAGATCAAATATCTGGGTGTCACACTGGATAAACACCTAAATTTCAAGGCACATATCGATAGAGTGCGAAGGAAAGCCGGTATGGTCTCAAGCCGCCTGCACGCTCTCGTGTGCTCGAAGAGCAAAATGTCCCTCAGACATAAGCTCACGCTCTACAAGACTTGTATCAGACCGATCCTAACTTATAGTTCCCCAGTCTTTGCTCACATAAGTAAATTCACCCTCAATAAGTTACAAATAGTTCAGAACCGCTTTCTCAGAAGGGCGGTCGGTGCCCCTTGGTTCGCTCGGAACGTAGATCTCCATAAAGATATGGAAATACCTTCGATCGAATCATTTATAAAGTCCCTATCAAATAATTATTTTGAAAAAGCGTCGAACCATTCGAACCAGCTAGTAGTGGCAGCCGCATCTCAGAACCCGAATCCAGACATCCGAATGTCTAACAAATATAGACGCCCGCGCGACATTTTATCTGACCCCGATGATAAAATCACGGAAGCGAACGCGATTTTCCCGCCCGTATCTAATAACCAAGCGTGTTTGCGCCCACGCCCGCGTAATCACCGCTCGCTCCGCAGGGGGCGGGCGGCAAACTTCGCTCCCGCACACATATCTCGACCGCCTTCTCCTGCAGCGACTTGAGCCTAGGTCCGTTCCCCCGCTAGGGAGCCCTCAAGCCAGCTGCTCGCGCGATACAGTGACACTGCAATCACTAGCTACCGACATACATTCATTACACTGTATGAACACACATGCACTACACTCAGGTACATAGGTCTTGTAAGGGACCTTTTTTTTTTTCTTTTTTGTGGTTAGTTAGCCTTAGAAAATTTTTCAGATCACTAAATACATGTACGCGTGTCTCTTCCTCCCTCCCAGGAGGCAAGAGACATGCATACATGTATAGTTAGTTAGCTCGAATTCGCGTAGGAATTTAGCTAGGTCGCGTATGTTGCAAATACGGCAACAGCTCAAGCCGAGGTTCGGCCACTTTGGCACCCTTGCGCATGTTGCCCAAAATTTCTCGGCTGAGTGCCTTAAGCGCTCGCCAACAAGTCCGGTGAAACTGTTAAGGCCCCCGGGCCAACAGCATAGTCAGTTCGAAAAAAAAAAAAAAAAAAAAAAAAGGCAGTGTTATGATCAGTACGAGAACAGCAACAACGATCAACTTCAGTACGAGAACAGCAACAGCAAGCAGCGAATCTACAAGCAACTACAAACAAGAAATCAAGAACGTTACTAAGAAACAACATTGTTACTACGAACCACTGTAACATTGTAACTAAGAAAGAAGAATAAACAAGTACTAATAATTACATATTAGTACCATTCAATATTGTGAACGACTTTTATTCACAATAACTCCCTTTCTAATCATATCATCATTCACACAGCCCATACATCGTTTCTTTGGTCTTCCCCTACTCCTATAGCCATCGACATTCATACCTAAAACCCTCCTCACGACATTTTCCTCATTCCTTCGCATCACGTGCCCATACCATGACAACCAAAATCCACACAATTTTTCAGTTACCGGTGCCACTTTTAGACTTCCACTTATGTACTTATTTCTTATTCTATCCATTCGTAACACCATACATCCCCTTTAGCATTCTCATCTCAGCTGCATGCAATTGTCTTTCATTCGTCGGTTTTGTGGCCCAATATTCTGATCCATACAAGACAGCAGGTCTAATAATGGTTTTATATATCTTCCCCTTAAGTTTAAGGGGAATGCGGGAGTCACAGGTTGTTCCTGTGACCTGCCGCCATTTTATCCATCCAATGTTAATTCTGTGCTTAACCGTCCGATCTACTTCACAATCGCTTTGCATGATTGAACCGAGATACCGAAAGTCGGTTGACATTTAATATATATATTTAGTTGGAAAAAAAAATCAATTTAAAAAAAAATACAATTGTTAACTAACAATTTTTTTTCCAATCTCTTATTTTCACAAATGATGACGTAAAAGTTTAAATAATTGACCTATATTTTTTCGCTTCGTGGACCCCTTGTTATATACTTTTCATTAAAAAAAAAGGTGTGTGTGCGATTCACACACGATAGAAGTGAAACTTAATTTTAAAATATAATTATATTTTATTTAAACAGTGTGCAATATACATACACACCGACATTTGCTCTCTCGCTCTGGCTCACACAAAGAGGAGAGACCAATAATGTGAGTTAAACGTTTAACGCTTGGAAGTCGCATAAGAAGTTTCACTTCAAAAATCGAAACTCCCCTGAAGTTTGGGTTTGAATGGGTCTTATAATTTTTTTACGCTAAAAAAAAGTAAGAAATTATTCCAGGTACTCGCGAATATTATAAGGTATCGTTTGATACCAATCGATCAATCGATGTTTCAAATTAAAATTAAATTTCTTTAGCTAGCGTGTTTTGTTCAACTGATATATTTTTATCCTTTGAGAAATTAGTAAAATGTTAGAAAGGAAGACGGAAGGCAAAAAATATTTTAAAAAAAATTATTTAGTATCTCGTATTTTCTCCCCGGGCTCTAATGACTGCTTCCATGCTGTTCCTCTTGGAACGGATGAGAGTCACAATCTTGTGTTGAGAGATGTTATCCTATTCTTGTCGTATAACTGTTTTAAGCTAGCCAAGCGTCTCCGGAGCAGGATCTCTCGCTCTTACTCGTCTCTTCAACTCATCCCATTAGTGTTCTATGGGATTTATATCCGGGCTTTTTGCTGGCCATCCCATAACCGTAATACCAACTACGTTCATGTATTCATTTACAATGCCTGCGGTATGAGCCCTGGCATTGTTCTGCATAAAAATGAACTCTTCGCCAATAAAATGTGCGTAAGGTACCACATGAGGCTCCAGACACTCTTAGATGTAGCGTGGTCTATTTAATGACGGTATTCGAGGTCCAGATACAAAAGCAAGTTTGGTTTTCCATCGGCGATTATACCTCCCCAAACCGTCCACGAACCGCCACCGTAACTGACTCTTTCTTCAATGCAGCACTGTGTGAAACGCTCACTCTCTCTTCGATACACCTTCTTTCTTCCATCGTTACCATACAGCATGATCTTACATTCGTCAGAAAAGAGATCTTTGCTCCATTGAAGGTATGACCAATTTGAGTGCTCTCGTGCAAAGTTAACACGCACTCTTCGGTGTTCTGCCGTCAATTTGGGGCTATTATCTGGTTTATGAGGTTTCAGGCCACGCTCCGATAATCTTCTTCTAATGGTAGAATCCTTCACAGTCAATCCTCGAATCACACGGAGCCTCTGCTGTAGTTGAATAGAGTTAAATTGAGTTATCTCCTTCAGACGTGACTCCATGTCTACTAGATCCTGGACGGCGAGTAAACTTAACAGGCTCCCGATAACGCTGATACACTCTATTGACAGCTTTATTCGATGAAAATTTAAATTCAAATTTGGAATTGGGTAGACTAAATTGCCAGCGGAGTATCTTTTTAATGATATCAAACCTCTTTTATTTTAAATTCCGCCTGAACACTCATAAGACTCATTCAAATCCAAACTTCAGGAGTGTTTCGATTTTTTTGGTGAGAAGTGTATATAGGTATATGATGAAGCATGAAGCTTATGGTCCGAAATTTTTTGTTAAAAATGTCTTTTTTTATATTGAACTTGTCTATTTGTTTATAAACAATTTCTTAATAAAAGACGGTAAAGAAATTTATCCAGCGTTACTTAATGCCATTTTTAAATGCGAAGACATCAATAAACTCAGAATTATAATGAAAAATACAAGTAATACAAACTCCTTGTACACGATCGTTTAAGGTCGTTAAACGTCACAGAGACTTCATATAAAGAAATTCACATGAAATAATAATGTCGTATTTGTTCAATTTTAACAAAAACGCAAATAAGCACACCAAAATTTATATTAAAATGTTCCACATAACTCCAAAGTCACTTATAAATACAAAAAGGAATTGTTAGCTAAGAATAATGAACATAATACGACGAAAAGACAAGGCGGCGAGGAGCTCGAGGTGTGGAGGTTCAATGACACTTCATACGAGGGATTTCATACAAACAATATGTTACAAGAAAGAAGCTTCGGTGGATATGACACAATACGGATTTATAACCGACAGTAAGCTACTTGAAAAGAAATTACGTGGTTGATATATTTTAACTAGCAAACAAACAATGTAATAAAATCTTAGAAGTAAATTTTAACCTATTTCTAATTGTCGTATCGAAATGAAACTTTGTATGTATATGTAGTTCGGATGACAACACTATAATTTGGTATCTCGGAGCAGATCTGATGATGGAGCCAGGAGTTGGATAGTGGAACACATCAGTGGCTACTAGTAAACTCCTTGAGTTTGGGCTCATATGATTTGTTTTGACAAGTCCAATAGATTAGGTTTGGTAACGAAGGTCTGATGCTTAAGCTAGGAAGTAGATGGTGGAACTCTTTAATGGTTACTAGCAAACCCCTTGAGTTTAGACTGATATGATTCGTTTTGACGAGTCAAATAGCAAGGGCTTGGTATGTTATTATAAGACTAATTATAAAATATAATTCTTAGTGCTTAAATATAGTGTATTTTTAGCTTTTTAAACTATTTTAACTTATTGATACGTTAATTCAGAATACAGGCTGTGACAGATTCATAAATATGCCGCCTTTAGACAGAATCACATCACCGCCTTTTTTTACGTTGGGAAATCATCACGGATCTTCCTCAATGATTTTTAAGGGGGTTGTCTTCCACCATCCTTCCATGGTTTTTAAACGGTGTTCTCCCCCGCCTATGTCCTTTCGTGATTTTTAAGGTGGTTTTCTGGACCACCTACAGCGGTTTTTATAGAGTCGTCTGGTAATTTTTTAACGAGGTTATCTTCCTCAATCATTTTTAAGGTGGTTGTCTTCCACCATCCCTCCATGGTTTTTCAAGGGTGTTCTCCACCGCCTATGTCCTTCCGTGATTTTTAAGGTGGTTTTCTGTACCAACTACAGCGGTTTTTATAGAGGTCTGTTGCCCCATCCTCCGTCAACTCTGATAAGCTAAGGGGTACAAGGGAGGGACGTCGTCGGTCTGGTATTAGTCGCCAGTCATAACGACTGACGTTGCCCGGGGCACCATGAGGAGGTTCCAGACATAGTGCCCCAACTCAGAGCCCAGTCACTTTACGAGCATATTTTTGACAAGAGCATTGGTTCGTTAAGACCCTGCAGAACCCTCTAAGAACAAGATGTTCTTGAGGTTACTGACTGGCAGCAACTCAAAGCCCAGTTTCTTTACGAGCATGTTTTTGACAAGTGCACTGGCATTCAAGACCCTGCTGAACCAGGTTATATTACCTAGAGCATTTAAACTAATCTGGTATTTTCAGATCCCACAATTCCCTCGAAGAACTCATCGCCTATGCCAACATTTCTCAACTTAGAGGCCGCAATCTGTCAAAAAATTATGCCTGTATACGAAATATCCTTAAATAAAGTATTTTTAATTTTAAAACAAGCTTAGTGATAAAGAAATTTATATTAACTATTAAACTATACAATATTATATATAGCTAAAGAGATTGTCTGTTTGACTGCGTTGATCTCTGGAACTACCCGGCAGATTAGAAAAAATATTTATGCATTTTTATAGCAAATTTATTAAGAAATCTTATCTATATGTATACATATAATAAAATTGAAGTGTCTGTTTGTAATGTCAAAATAACAGCTTTTTACTAAATGCATATGAAAGTATACACGATACGAATAACAAAAAACTCATTTTTAGATTTTTTCTCTGTCCGTCTATCTGTTGGTTCCGGGTAATTTCCGAAATTTTCACTGGCAGACAGCTGATGTTATAAGGCATAACTTAGGCTGTTTTATTTTTTTAAATATAATTGGAGTTTCGCACAAAAAATAAAAAAGATTTTTAGTAGCCCACGCGAGCGGAGCCGCGGGCACAGCTAGTAGGTATAACTTATAACTAGGTGTATAACTTCATACTACTACTTTAAGGAGCGGAGCAGTAAACATCGATGTCAAAATATCTGGCAAACTGGAGTGAAGTGCGGCTAATAAGAGAACCGTACACTACACGGGTGAATTGGCGGGGAATTGGGAACACGGAACATTTAACACGGGTTAAACCGTAGGGCACTGCTAGTAACAACATAGTCAAAATACGCGAAAAATTTTTTCGCAACCTGTAAGGATTTGAACAAGCTCCTTGGAGTGTATAAGCCATTTATTTTATTTTTGGACTGAAAACTTTTTGGCACCATTGTGATTTGTGCATCGATGAAACGAAAAAGCGACAATGAACAGACACAACCACATACATCTATAGGATATAACGCGTGAGAGAATGAGATTAGAATACATTTACATTATGCACGGTTAATGCAAGTCCTAATTTTCATGATTGTGATGTGAGACGATCAGACTTCATACACAGTACGCACCAGTGGTCTATAGTTAGAATCTCGCTGATTTTTAAATAACATATTTCTTTATTTTTTTTCTGAAGGTTTTATATCTGACACGTGTAAACTGGTGCACACATCACTTTTTTTTTTCATTCTTTATAAGTTCAGCTTTTGGCCACAATCGCACCTGATGCTTAACGAAGATGTGGCCCAAAATGATAACATGCTAAGCCTAGTGGAAGACTGGCTCTCAAGCGCAGTTACCAGAAAACACCGAGATCGACCGTTAAAAGTGTTGCGGCAGCTAACTATATTCACTCCACATATCCAAAATGAAGTATTATTATATATAATTTCCGATATATATCTTAAAATTATAGCATCTGATCCCAAATTTCATAAACATGGTGTGTTATTGCAATTATATAAAAAATAAAAAGAAGTATTAGGTTGGCAGCTGATCACTTGCTAGCTAAATATTTTGTGGTAAATCACGCAATATCACTACGTGACAGGCTTTAGATTCCGCTATAAACTCCCAATTAATTCAGAAAGTTGTTAAGAAACAATGGCACATGTTGTATCTATTATAAAACTAAAAATAGGTCCCTTATAAAAACTATTTCTCTTAAATAAACAAAACATTGGCGATGTTGATACTTTTTATAACAATAAAATCAAGGAAACAAGCGTCTTAGACGGTTTATTAATTTACCTGTAAATGTTTTTACAGCATCAGCCAGTCCCAACCCTCGACATCCGTTACCGAAAAAAAGAAGTAACAAGTATAAAGTAAAGATTAAAATAAATAACTCGACAATAATGATAGAAGGAAAACGGCAATTAAAAAAAAAGTAAAACAGTAAAAAAGTAAAAAAAAGTAATTAAAATATTAATAGAAAGATTTATTGTCTGTTTTTCATAGATTTAATTTTTTTTTTTATTATTTCATATTTGTAATGGAACTACTTTTACGCCACCTGTTCTAAACTGTTTACACGTTATACATTGATACAAACCTTCATAGGCGTACGCATAATCAAGTCGGCATAGTTTCGTCGCAATTGAAATGGTTTGTGAAAGCATAGAGGGCAAACAAACATCGTTACAATCATTTTTAGGGTTCCGTACCTAATAATTAACAAAACTGAACCCTTATAGGAACATTTAGTTGTTCGTCTGGCTGTTTGTCCTTTTTCTTTATTTGTTTAGCGTTGTGGCCACAATCTAACCGGATCTTAAGTGTCGATGTGGCCCCATATAGTAACACGCTAAGCCTAGTGGAAGACTGGCTCTCAAGTGCAGCTGCCGGAACACACCTATAGGTGCTTGGCGACAGATTTTCAACTTGAGGGTGGTAGCTAGCCAGGAGGTCATTAGACAACCGTGCTATGGTATCATCACGATGTTTTCCTTCAACGAAAGCTCAAGCTCATTGCAGATTTTCGAACTCACGTCAATCGACGCGATGTCCGTACACGTTACCACTGGGCCATCATTGCTTCAAAATAACCATGACAAACATATTATAGTTTTTAAGTTATTAGGGTCTGGAAAGTAGCATTTTTATCATTAACTCTTTCATCAAACCAATTTTATGTGAATAAAAAACTTGAAATTTTGCATCAAGGTAGATAATTAACTTTACTCTATAAGTCTTATAGAAAGAATACAAAGAAGAAAACAAGAATCTTCAAAAAAGTACAATTTTAAGTGAAATAATATTCATAATGAGCATCCACTACAACGTTGATTCCATCCGCTCACCAATAGAGGGCGTGTGTAGCTTTTAAAAAAGAAATGATATCCCAACAATACATACATGTGAAAAAGGAACCAAGTACGGTAAAAACGACGTCCGGGGTAGACGTTGTCGCGGATAAAAGACCTGAGATCTAACGGGTGACAAGTTCCATAGCAGTAGTTCCTTTAATTATGCTGTAGGAATGTATACACTTCAATTCATATACAAAACAACTGTTATTTTGTAGAGGTTTCTAACTTGGCAAGTTTTAATTGTCAATAAATATATTCATAACTGTATTAAGTTATTGTATTTATTACGTGAAAAAATATTTACTTTCATTTCTAATTAAAAGTTTTTATTTAATCATAATTTCTTGACAAATGTGCTCCGCGGTTTTACCCGCGTGTAATTTAAAAGAAATGGCTAATTGATGATTTATAATACTTTAGTATAGACAATATTTTTATCGGGCGGCCAGGGTTATGTGTTACAACAACCCACACGGCTCCTTCGCGCCACTGCACCTATAGTAATAGGCCGGAGCCGAGTGTTGAATTATTTTAATTTTACATTATCTCCGAAACTATTCGTTCAAATAAGATGCTATAAAGGGCAAAGTTTATCTACATAAAATCGTCTTGATAATGACGTAACTTTCGTTCGTAATATGCCATGCCCAATGATAATGCTCATAAATCACATTCTAATTTTCAATAAAACTTTGCCGTAATGGTATCTCGGACTTTTTTTAGATGTACTAAAGAGAGATATTTTTGCAGAACATTGTATTTACGTATTACTAACCATTACCCCAGCGCACGCGGATAGGTTAGGGTGCAGTTAGGGTACGCTATTAATTGCGACTAAATTAACAAAAATCAATATTTAAGATTAGCTAAGAGGTGTAAACTAATGCTAGATAGCCTATACTATTCATCGTGAATCTAGCTATTAAATACAAAACTAATTTTTCGATTCCGATTGGTAGTTTCAAAGATTAGCGAGTTTAAATAAACAAAAAAACCATTCCGCTTTATTATTTTAGTATAGAGTAGACTTGCCAAGTGAGAAATCCCATATCAAATAAAGTAACAAATTGTTTCGTAAATGAATTGAAGAACGTACATCCCTACACCTATAATTAAAGGAACTGCTATGGAACTTGGCACCCGTTAGATCTCAGCTCTTTTATAACTGACAAAGTACGTAGTACATAATACCTCAATGGTGACAATGACTACTCCGAACGTCGCTTTTCCCGAACTAGGCACCTTTTTCACATTTATGTCTTGTTGGGATTCATATTTTTCAATGCACATCTTGTTTATTCTAGTATTAATTTTCGACCCTACTTCAACTCCTGGCTACATCACTAGATAAGAAGTCGAACCTTACTGCCAGCAAAAATAACACTATTAATTATGTAACCAATACGACGAACTTTTGCAATGATTTATAATTTATAAAAAAAATGCCAAGTGCGTGTCAGGCTAAGTGCAGTGTAAGATTCTGTAGTTGCCCGTCACAATATGTAGACTTTGAGAGTGGGCTTTAAGTAATTTTCAATGAAATTTGTACAAAATTAATTCTCCAAGTACATTGTATAAGTTGGTCGACTATACTCATTAATTTGTAATGAATTGTTTTTCTTTTAACTTCGCTATATCCATATACTACTGCCGTGATTTTTTCACATATCCACAAACACCATTTAGATAGCAGGGGAGACGACTCTTTTTTTATAGTTGTAGGTTTGGCGTAATGGCCACAATCTCACCTGATGTTAAGTGACGATGTGGCCCAAGATGATAACACGCTAAACCTAGTGGAAGTCTGGCTCTCAAGTGCAGCTGCCGGAACATACCTATTGGTGCTTGGCGACAGATTTTCAACTTGAGAGTGGTAGCTAGCCAGGCGGGCATTAGAAAATACCCTACCACCATGCTCTGGTTTCGTCACGATGTTTTCCTTCACCGAAAGCTCAGGCTCATTGCAGGGATTCGAACTCGCGTCAATCGAAGCGAAGTCGTACACGCTACCACTGAGACATTATTGCTTCAAAAACTTGACTCTAACAAAAAATAGTACTTTAAAATCTTAATACTTCGAAAGATTATTTTCACACACCTGCAATATTATTGAGCGAACATTGAAAAAAATATTGTATGATTTTATTTTACCACTTTGTCGGCGTGACATATGCATACTAAATTACAGCTTTCTAGTACTATGAATCTCTAAGCTAAGCCGTGGACAGACAGTCGGACATGGCGAAATTATGTAGGTTATTTTTTGACTTCGAAACTCAAAAAAGTAGCTCAAAATGAAATAGGTAAAATACGCAATATAAAATGGATATAATAAATATTTTACATTATCACTTCTTGCAACAACAATCACAGTTGCCAGTTATCTTTCCCGTGCAGCTGAACTGTTTGAAATTAGGTGGATATTGGCACTGACACTGTACTTGTTGCTTGTCTTTGCAAGACGCTGAGACGCACGTAGTCGAAGAAGCCCCTACGTCAGCTTTCTGAGTTTTATGTGATTCTGTCGGCGTACTGCAAGAAGCTTGCTGACTCGTTGTATTTGGATCAGGGAGTAGAGACGTCATACTAGTTTGTACGCCGACATCATGCTTCGAAGGTATTGGTTCTGGTGCATTTGTATTTTGTTCGTTCAATTTTTTGCCGCATTTACATGGACTCGTGGGTAGGGTACTATCCGCTGTCTTTGGTATAGATTGCCTGCGATTGTCGTTTGAAGATAACGCGCACGGTGGTTTCTTTTGAGATATATTTTTGCATGGTAATTGGTAGTTTGTGTTCGATGGAACTTGAATGGAGGATATGCTAGATACGTTTAATTTCTGTTGTGTGGCCGTAGAAGGGGTTTGTGGTGCTCGTTGTGCACAACATCCTTTTAAGGAATTCGAAGAAGATAATTGCGTTCCTCTTGTTTGTAAACTTGGAGCGTCTTCCGTTCGTGACGAAGGCTTATTAGTTTGTTTTTGGTCGAGTTTATTGTCCGAACACAGCGGTCTATTACAATTATCACTGTTTCCGTTTTTGAGACCGTAAGAGCAATAAGGAGATGTTGGCTCCTTGCAATTTTTCGAGTCCTGGCATGTTTGTGACGTGCAAAATTTTACACGTGAAGTTGTTGAAGACTGAACGGAATCTGGAGTGGTCGGTCGTGATCGACAACAACTTTGGCGTCTGGTTAATGTGCTAGAAGCAGGCTTATAACACGGAATGGAAGGTACAGAGCACTCCGAAAGTGTTTCCTCGGGTGAGCCACACGGCGTTTGGTCACCGCACTTCTTAGGACTTCGAGACATTCCTCATAAATTAAACGAATAAGAAAAATAATTAATTACCGAGAAGTTATACAATGCATATTGTTTATGTTTGATGAAATTGAATACCGTTTCCGTAAATATAATAAGTATATTTATTTTAGTTTTGACTTCATCCTAGTCAACAGTGATAATTATTATAGTGACATTTTGTTAATATTATGACAGACAAAATCAAATACCTTATAGTGTTGGCAATAATCACTGCCATAGAGGCATAATAAATAATAGTTTTCTCTATTATAAGGCGCCTCTCTACTACAGACCTATTTAGCACTTGACACTATTTTACGTCGATTTTGATCATAAAAGTTACAAAAAGCCTCCGTCCATGCAGTTTCCTGAATACCGATGAAAGTCTCTCCTTCACATTAATTAATAATCCGTTTTTACAACTTTTTTAAAATGTACAACTAGCTTTGCCCGCGGCTCTGACTATACTGTTAGCCTTAGGGGCCCTGGAGCCTTTGCGTCTTTTACAGTTTCACCGGGCTTGGAACAATTACACCAGGATACGTTTGTTTTTATATCCCAGCTAGTAAACCCGGTCACGCGTTGCAGTGGGCCAGTTTTTTTTTCGATCGCTACCATTCTTTGCAGGATCACCCGCTGGTCTATTATGAAGATTGTCTGAAAATTTAATCATAATCGCTCCAACTATTTTGGAGTTCATAGGGAACATAACAAACATCCATTTTTATAGACATTGATTCTAAGCGAAACGAAAATATACGCTTTTTTAATTTCTGTTATACCTCTTTAGACGGGTTTGTTAGAGGGTAAAATGAAAAGCTTAGCGAGCAACTCATAACGGATGTGTGTAATGATGACGACATGATTACATGTGTGATGATGTTTTGAAACATATATGTAGTGACTAAGTACTTTTGTTATTTGTCTGTATTCTCTTGATTTTATAAACATTTAAACTCATTTACACTATTTATTTTTGCATGTCAGAGCTACCTTTGATTAAAGCAACACTTAGATTCTAATTTAAGCATGTTTTGTATATTTTTTTTCAATGTTGGTGAGGTGGTGTTGTTGAGGCATCAACGAGATGCCTTGATGGTTGCTTAAAATAAATAAATAAGTTAGTCATCAAATATAAATAATAATTCTTATTCATTTCACTGACTTTTTTGATGTATAATACATCTAATGCGGCGGGTCAGACCTGCTGTTGGCGTGGCAACATTGGCGACACACAGTGGTTCAGGATTTGAAAAATAGGGGCGTCGAAAGTCTGAATTTCTACCTGATTTTTGTTTTACAGGGTGAAAGATTATATGATTTAACTATTAATCATGCGGAGTACTCTATATATATAATCGACCACTATACACATCTTCTATACATGTTATAAAACTCTCTCTCTCTGTCCGTTTATGTTCTTTTTACGGGACAACTACTTACCTATCTGATTTACGTATTTTTCTTTTAATACATAACTAAGTTATATGGCTTAGTTATATAACATATTCTGTTAGATAAACTAATATACGAAATAAGCAGGGACGATAATGGTAAATCAATTAGGAAAAAAGACGAATTTGGGACGCTTAACTGGCTTACGTTGAGTAAAACATACGGGATATACCAAATTAATGTACTACATAATTGTAGATCTTAAAAATACCTACAAAAAAGTCAGCGATAGCACCTATCTATCTTCTAAGGATCATCCACAATAAGCATTTTTCTCTTTCGTCTTTTGAACGGGCGTAGAACGATCTGCGCGTGCTCTTGACGACGGCATTCTGCAGTCCACGCCAGATAAGAGTACCGCGATTCTCTTTCATTCTGCACGTTTACGAATGACACTCAAACTCCTCCACCTTTTCGGTATAACTAACTTCGATCGATTTTTTATCTAGTATTTTATGCAAAAAATGCAAGCAAAGATTCGACTCGAATACACTTAGAAAGCCTTATCGCTTCAACTGTCAACACACAATGGGCCATAAATCGTAAATTGGTTACGTTTCAGGGACGTTCTTGGATTTCGTGATCGTCTCATTTGGTTATAAAAGCGAGCCGTATTGTGAGTAGCGGTAGTTCTAATTTTAAAAGCGAAGTGAAAACTATGAGCGAAATAAAGAATAACTACAAGAGGAACCTACAGGTTGATTCTTTAATACATACAGGTGATTCTGCAAGTACATTCGGTGAGCGATTTGTGAATTTGTTTTGTTTTAATTTGTATTTCTTTAGGTACGAATAATTTTTTTTCGTCTAACACTACGGCATTTTACTACCTACGGGTGTAACAATACATATACGCATGTTTCTGCCAACTTCCTAGAGGAAAGAAACATGTATATTTATGTATAGTTTACTTTAGGTCGAATTACTGATAGGGAATTAGCCAGTTCGCAACTTATTTGCAACTACGGCAATATTCCAAGCCGAAGTTTGGCAACTTTGGCCTCCTTGGGGCTTGTTACCTTGCTTTCGTGGCTGAGTGCCTGAAGCGCTCTGCCTCCAAGCCCGGTGAAGCTGTAAAAGCCGTTTGAGGCTTCAGGGTCTATTCGGCTAACGGTGTAGTAAAAAAAAAAGTAGTCCACAACTAGTCCTATATAAAGGACATGGATATAAAAACATTTTTGTGTGCCTATCTATATTATTTTATTTTCGGATTTAAGTCAAAAAACGGCTTGACGGATTTTTAATTTTGTACATGTAATGATTACTCATTATATCATTGCTCGATAGATTAAAAGAATTCTCAGTAATGCTTTTAGAAATCGTTAAAAATAATAAAAAAACTAAATTTTTATGAAATAATCAACCAATTTTGATGAAAATTTGTACACAAGAAGTACAAGCCATTTCTCTTTTGATAGATTTTTGATTTGATGATTATTTAATCAATTATTTACATTGGTACATAACCGTAAAAATAAAACACTGATATAATATAAAAATTTAACATGTAAATAAATATTTTAAAACTGCATTGACACCGAGTTTCAGTGACGTCAGCGTACGCAATAAAATAAATATATTGTATACACTTGATAAAGTGTATTTGAGTGTACCGCAAGATGTGATTTAGACTTTAGTAATACAGACCGGCTGGAAAAGGACTAAAACCAGTGTAACATATTTTTATGATTCATAGACGTTGTAATATAGAACATAACGGAGAAGATTCTTACAGACGTTCAGACGTGCAATACAAAATATTTTAACAAAACATTAAATTATTTTACAAAATATTTTTATTTTCTATTTAATATAAAAATATCCTGTTGAACTTACTAAGGGAAGAAAGCTTATTTGATGGGTCGGTTATGACAACTGTTCGACTGACCATACGCCAGGTATAACACTCGCTATATTGACATACTTAGGCGTGTCATGTTCCGGGATTAGTCCTTGTAAATCCAGTAATCAAGCGGGTTAGTAGGGTATCTGTCTCCGACTGAATCGCGACCACCATACAGATGCTGATAAATTCGTGACTGGGTCTGAGTTTTGATATGTCACATTTCGGAATCACCCAATGTATATTCAGCTGCTAAGAGGCTTACAGGCTGGCATGTCAACGACGACCACCGATAGATTACCATAGATCTCAATGGTCGTTATTTTTGAATTGTAATGTACATCTTCAGGAAAAGTACCGCAACTTTGTCGTGCTACCATAAAAAAATAAAATATTGTCTCATATTACTGTTGTATTTAGCCGAATTATTTGGTAGTCACTTATTATAGGGTGATCTGGCCGAACTTAATCGACCAATAATAATACCCAATCTGCATTCTAATAATACAATATTTTTCTAATTAGACTAATAAATAAAGATAAAACTTAAATACTACCCAATAACTTCGCTCTTTTTTTTTCTTTTTTTTTTAATTCTAAATTTTTAGAGACTTTTATGCAATTCGCATATGTCAGCCTCATCGTAGCGTAACCCTAATATCTGGACATCGTAACATAATTATACATTTAATAATAATGAGCAATTGATTTGAATAGACTAGCCGCCTCCTCAGTGGACGTATCACCCAATATTTTATTATACATGCCAACGTCTAGTTTGTTCAAACAAAAGGCATTCATTAAACTCTGCCTAACTGACTCGAACCTGACACACTCCATCAGAACATGATAAACGTCATCCACTTTTTGACATACGTCACAAAGTGGTGATTGTTTTAATTTTAACATATATTTATATTTGTTTGATGGAATATGTCCGGATCTCAACCAATGTGCAACAGAAATTAATTTCCTACCTAACTTTGTCGTAGCACACCAGGGTATACGAGGAGGCTCACACTGTAAAGTCCTATACCAGATTCCTTTCTCACATGATCTTACGTCAAAATATGTTTTCCAATCACTAAAACAAATTTCTTTAAATTTTGGTAATAGTTCTGAATAATCTGGTAATATATTAATAATTTTTCCACTTACAATACCTAATTTAGCAAGTTTATCTGCCTTTTCGTTACCCTGTAAACCAATATGTGCTGGTACCCATTGCAATTTCAGATCCACTCCGGTACAAAGTAAATCATCTATTTTACTTAGTAAGCTGTAAGCTACCGAAATACCTCTGAGGCCAGAGGCGCATCGAGCTAAATGCTGTAGTGCGCTTTTACTGTCACTACAAATAACAACTTTTCTAAGATTTAATTTTTTAATAAATGAGAGTGCTTCTGAAATTGCAATAAGTTCAAGAGACATAATACAAAAATAACTACAATTAATTTTAAAACACTCCTGATATGCTGAAATTCCTGGCTTACCAGGAAAAAAGAAGGCAGCTCCGGATCCATAAGCACTCTTTGACGCATCAGTATAAACAACATTACATTCAGAGTATTTTTCTTGTAATTCTATTATAATATCATATCTTAATAAATTTAGTTCATATTTATTTTTTGCTTTCTGAATAGAATTTAAATCGGTTCTAATAACATCAATAATATTCATATTAGTTATCCAAGTTCTTAAAGTAAACATCTGTAATGGAAGAGAAGAAGCAATACATTCACCTTTGAGATCATTGTAAACCTCAATAAGTAAAGGATGTCCTCTTCTACCCCAGTAACTGTTGTGACAGGCTTAGGCTTAGGCTAGCCCACAGTTCTACAATTTTACTGTTGGACCAAGACATCGTTTTTAAACAAAATTTTATCGCTAAATATTTTCTACGAAAGCTCAGAGGAGGTAGGCAGAGTTCACTCTGCATGACATGGATTGGCGTTGTTTTTATGAAACCCCCTATAATTCTTAATGCTTGATTTTGGACTTTTTCTAATTTGTATAAATTTGATTTGGCACTATCACTATAATGGAAACAACTATAATCTAAACGGCTTCTTATTAACGATATATATATTCTGCGTAGGTTTTTGGGATGCACCCCCCAAGACGATCCAGCTAAGACTTTAAGTATATTTAGACAATTTTGAGTTTTTCTTACTATTTCGTTTATGTGTATGGTCCAACGTAGTGAGTTGTCTAACCATAATCCCAAATATTTATAACAGGAAACTCTTTCAATTACTTCGTCATTTAATATTATTTGTGCATTATGACTTTTGCGCCCTCTGTTAAAAATACAAAACTTTGACTTCTTATTAGATATTTCTAAACCTAACTCACTTAAATTATACACAATTTGATCGAGAGCATGTTGAATAATCGTGGTACATTCTAATATGTTGTGAAGTGAACTGTATATGACAATATCATCAGCATATTGACAAATAGATACATTGACAATATTGTAAAAAATTTTTGATGTTAATATGTTAAACAGAATCGGAGAAATGGGGTCGCCTTGAGCTAAGCCTTTATTTGTATATCGATTGTATATTTGTATATTTTTGCTTTCCTCGATCATAATTTTGAGGTGCCTTTCACTTAAATAGCTCCATAAGTAATTACATAACCTTTTCCCACACCAATATCATCTAAAATATACATTAATTTTTCTATAAAAACATTATTGTAGGCATCTTCAATATCTATAAAACATGCTAACGTGGGTTTTTTTTTGAAAATCCTATTTGAATATATGCAATTAATCTTGCCAAGCATTCTTGACAAGATTGTCCTTTCCTAAATCCCGTTGAAAAAGAATTAATAGCACTATTTTTCTCAGTGTACCACTCTAACCTTCTCACCATCATCATATGAAAATTTTTGCAAACACAAGATATTAAGGAAATAGGTCTATATTTAACCAAGCTGTTAGGAAAATTATTCATTTTTGGTATAGCAATTATTACTACATCTCGCCATGAATGTGGAATTGTGCCTGTAGAGAAAATCAGATTATACATATTTAGTAAATACATTTTACCTATATCTGGTAAGTTATATATCATAGAATATGTGATTCCATCATCGCCTGGTGCTGTATCTTTCTTTTTAACAGCATTCCACATTTCATTTAATGTATAATTATAATCTAAAGATGGATTACTAGATTTAAATTCTGGAGATTGTGAAAGAACATAATCTGGAGCTAGTTTAGATAACAGTAGTTCTTTTTGTTCTTTAGAAGCAATACAACTATATGACCTAAATCCTTTAATCCACCTAATGCGTTTCCACATATCCGAAGGTGTTATAGATTCATTAATATTTTCACAATATTGCCTCCAGTCCAGATTTTTAGCTCTTTTTATTGCATTTTTGGCCACTGTAGCTTTTTCTTGAAATAAATTTAAGTTTCGAGGCGAGGGATTTTTCCTAAACCTACTTAAGGCTAATCTTCGCTGGGCAACTAATTCAGAGAGAAACTTCGCTCTTGTGTCAAACTGAACGCGTACTTGGACGTCACGATTCGATTTGACCAATAGCGTAGCGTTTTGCGATTATAAATTTTCCTCATATTTTTAACACTTCTTATTAAAGAAATTCTACAAACAAAAAGTAAAAGATAAAAAACGTTAAGGTGTAATTCTACAGTAATAAAGATTCAAAAAATAATATTTTACCTATATTTGAAATACATGCATATTCCCTATTGTAAGTAAACGCATGCGTAGCTGCGAGGCACTGCAAGTTAAAAAAATATTACTTTCTATTAAATATTCTTTAGTTATTTTTTTATAACTTGCATATTTTGTATTAAAACTAACTACATTAGACTTTGAGTATCTATCTGCAAAACATTCAATTTTTTATTTATTAAATCGGTAGTAAGTACTTTGAATATATAAATATTAGCTTCCTATCTAAGGTAAGTAAAAATAATAACCAAAGATTTTTACTTATATAAAAAATTAAAATATAATGCACTCAACAAAAAAAAAATAAAGTACGAATTCGCAGTCTATTATTACAATACGAATACAAGAACAAATCATAATTAAATCAAAATATTATGAAGCACTCCTCGTTGCCATGCTGTAGGGCTCCTGTCTTCTTCTTTTTCCTAACTTGTTAACAGGTCCTCTTTATTGAAGACCATTACTGCTATTATCAAGTGAATATAGTTTCAAGTCTTAGGACTATTTCAGGATCCTAACAAGATGGTGGCTCCCTTGTTAGAACTTTCTAGGGAGTGTTCGTGGCATCTCAGAATTCATGATCAACGTTTTTATTTCGAATCCACTACACTTGTGCACAATAACCAAGCTTCATTATGCAAAACACCACCTATATTACACAATATAGGTGCAAATAACACAAATTTATGAATAAAAATAAAAACCACTACATGGCAGTTTGAGATCCCACTAAAAATCAGATTACTGCCATTATCGAGTAAATATAGTTTCCAGTATTATAACGATTTTGTTATCCTAAAAAGATGGTGGCTCCCTTGTTAAAACATTCTATGGAATTTTTCTGGCATCTCAGAATTCATGGCCCATGTTATTATTTCCAATCCACTTGTGCCCAATAACCAAATTTGTATTATTCAAAATGCCACCTGTATTACACAATGTTGGGTCAAATAACACAAATTTATGATAAAAAACAAAAACCAATGACAATTTGAGATACCGCCAAAAATTCGGACTGCTGTCGGGTATCGTAACATTAGATACAGACCATAAGTATCGTAGAGAATACAACTAAAAGTGTTAGAGATATTTTTTACTCTTTCATTACGACCTGAAAGAACGACATACAAAAAATACGAAAAAAAAAGGAAAAGTGCTATAGATTATCTGCCTTAACCGCTGTTACTGCTTTTCTGGTGCTAAAAGCGCCACAGTTGTCAAAATAGTCGAGGTTACCAGTTTTGTCATGGTTTTTTTTAAAAAAAGTAGCATTTTGTGCGTGCGTACAATGGTACATTTTAAATTATCGCTATCTCACACCTGCGTACCCGGTTACACAACCTGTAGGTCTACGGTCTTCATTCTCTGTCTACGGCTTACCGCAACTAAAGAAATAGTTGAACACTCAGAACTTACACTGAGAACTACGTGGATTATAAATAATAATTACAATACTAATAGATTAGGTTTGTTTAAAGTAGGTATTATGTAAAATTATCATAGATTTGGAGCAGTGATGGCTCAGTGGTAGCGTGTATGGACATCGTGTAGATCGACATCGTCACTTAAGATCAGGTGATATTATAGCCAAACCTATAGATAAATAAAAAAAAAACTTTTGTAAGATTATTTTGCTGTTTAATATTAAATGGTAGTTTATGCAAGGTATAAGTAAATATTTTTTTTTGTAATCGTATTATTGTATCGGTTAATTTTGTTATTACAGATATAGTAAACATAAAATAAGAACTATGTATATAAATTGTTAATGTAATCTGTGGTAAATGTCATGTGTTTCCACGTGATTATGTAACTTCCTTCAACAGCTGTCACTGTGCGAACTATTTCCTTTATCACTGTGCGTCAGGCGCAGTGCGGTGTGTTAAGGGTGTGTTAGCCAATTTCTATCGGATTTAAAACATGTAAGTCGATTTTTTGTTTATTATTCCAATTGTTAACTTGATAATTAATATAGATGATAACAGATATCCGGTTGTTTAGATCAAAGAAATATGTAACGTAAAAATTTCCTTACGTAACATATAATGAAATTATGTTTGCACGTGACCTTGTCCTATTTATTATTTCAGTATAAGAAAAATAATTACCTTATATACCTAATCATTCCTTCACCATTTAAGATTTTTATGTCAAAAATCACACCAACGAGAGGTCCGCTATAAGCGGTATTGATCAGCGCTCGCATCGCTACTGGAACGTTTTATTGGATTTTTTATGTAAGATATATTGGACGCTACTTATTCTCTTCATTATGTGTATGTTATTACTATCGTTAAATTTATTTTTCTATAGCAAACAAGTGAAAACTGCCTTTAATCTGTATTTAACGTTACCTAACCTCTGCATAAACTCTGACAGGCGATGCAATGGCATTGATTTTGGGTTTCGCCTCTATAAAAAGGTCATTTTTTCAATGATTTATTTGATTTTCTCCAATACAATTGATTGTCAGTTTTGATGGCTTTCACATTTATTACTCCACCCATTAACAAACATTACTGAAATATGTTTTTTAAATGGCATCACTTGGCACCTTTTTGTATTCTTTGTACATTATTCTGCCTGGTGTTCTCTGCCAATTTTATTTTGGCAATAAATAGTTTAGTCAATTCAAGGCAAGGAGACTGAAAAAATTGTTGAGTTGTTTATAATTTATGTCAATGTAAGGACATATATAAGAGAATCAATGGATGTTTGATTCCTCCTTTAGTCTATGTTGAAACGCTAAATAATATTCGCATTTTATTTTTGGTATATATCATACCACAAATTTACTATAAAAGTAAACTGCAATTTTAATTGATTGATTTTATTTGCGTTAGAGTTGTACTTTTTATGGTGTGAAGTCATTGGCAAAAAGTAGTTTGACTTTGTACATTTTAGGACATTTGAAAACTTTTTATCATAGCACTTCAAAGTGATGGTACTGTACCTGATGGTGAGCACAGTGCAATCTGATAACATCGGTGTTACTCTGAGATCTACAATCCATCGTCAGTCATCATTGTCCTGCTGTTATTGCTAGGAAGGAAGGAACACACTGGCCGGCATATAGTTACATAGCACGGCCAAGATAAGAAGTATTATTTGTTTGTGCTCAGAAGGATGTTACCTTATAGCTGTGGCTCCAGAGCCCATTGTGTGTGGTTCTGTTATAAAAGGGAGAACCGAGTACTATCTAAACTATCTGTTGACCAGGGTATTGAAGACATTCTATAGTTGCTACATTTAATGATTAAAAACTAAATTTGTAATTAAACTTAAAATTAAATACATGCTTAGTAATAGAAATTTCTAGATTTGAAATTGATCTTACATACCTTAAATATATTTGAAATATGTAACAAAATGAATATATTATTAATTTATAGTTTTGATTATGATTTAATTTGAAGCAATGATGGCTCAGTGGTAGCGTTTACCAAATCTGAGTTTGAATTATTGCAATGAGTCCAAGTTTTCTGTGAAGGACAACATCGTGATGAAACCATAGCATGGTGGTAGGGATTTTTTTAATGTCTATGTGGCTAGCTACAACCTTCAAGTTGAAAATCTATTGCCAAGCACCTATAGATGTGTTCCGGCAGCTGCAGTTGACAGTCATTTCTCCCACTATACTTAGCGTGTTACCATCCTGTGCCACATGATCACTTAACATCAGGTGAGCTTGTGGTAAACACAATTTAATCATACCAAGCATACCTACAGATATTTTCTAGTGGTATCCTGGCCCCTGAAAAGTGATGATCAAAATACTGTTTTTGGTTGATAACCCACATTCTGGGGTGGGTGTGGACCACTCATTACAAGTATACATATTTTTTTTAGTTTGATAGGTCATAAAGATTCAACTCTGTAATTAAGGAAACATTTAATGATAATAATATGTTTTTACAAAATTATAATTTTCAAGGTTATATTATTTTAAAATGGGGTAAAATAATATCTTTATTAGCTAGCCAACTCTGTAAAGATAAAAAAATATGTTGCCAATGCAGCTATTAGTGTATTCCGCTAGCTGCAATTCATTCTAGGTGGTCTTCTTTTTCCAAATTCAATATGATAGTCTGGTCCATCTTTGGAAAAATATACATTTATTGTTAGCTGTGATTAAAATGTTAACTTATAATGAATTAAACAATTGACATAGTTAAGTTTTTAGTTGTTGAATTAAATTTTACTTTATCTGAGTGATATTTAGATTACTATGGATTTGTTAATGTACAGATTTATTTTACTAATGATACAAAAACCAGATGATAACAGTTTGATTATTTTAATCTGTGATTATAATGTAATGTGGTACACTTGAATTCAGTTTTGATAATTTTATTTCTCATTTTTAAGGCACGGTATTACTGGCATGGTCATTAGCTGATAATATAATTTGATAGCGGGTAAATATTACATGAGTGTTATGTGTTATAATTGTAATATTGTTTGTCTTTTCTCAAATATAGATTTTTTTTCCATTACCCGGCACAATGAGCCTTTCTATTACTTGAACTGGTCCATACTAGATGCTGTAGTAGCACTCATAGGCGTGTCGTGTTCCAGTATAAGCTGGTGTATATCCTTTAATTAAGTGGGGTTATTTGCACATGGTCATAAACCCATTAAAGTGAGTTTGAGGCTTGCAGTTTTTATTTCTCCTAATAATGTCTCACTTTGGTTATGGAGGTTGACATTCTGCCATTTGTTTCATGTGTCTTCCATAGCAGACTTGAACATTTGTCCCTTGAACATGGCATATGTTATATGGCCTGATTAATAAGGATATAAATTCCAATGATGCTTTATCATTACTGAATACTACAAAGCCTTTTATGGCCAAATTTTATGGCTTGCCACATGCTAATTTTCGCATGCAACATTAAATGCTTTTAAACTCGATATTCTTAAAAAAAAATTAGTAGATACTAAATTTGAAACAATTAATTAAGTTCAATTGGCTACTACTGATTTCAAGATATGACAGAATAATTAATAAATTAAATTAGAGTTTGTCAGAGATAAAATACAGAAATAGTGACAATTTCAAACTCCGCCATTTCCCGTGTTCTCTTCCCATTAGTTGTTTGAGAAAAGGAATGCGATTCTCTCACTATTAGTATTTTGAATAAAGAAAACGTAATGACGTGGATTTATTCAGACAAGTTAATTGATTTTATTTTAAAACTAGCGGTTTGCCCGCGGTTTCGCACGCGCTTGTTACGCCGTAATTTTAATATTACTCATATTTTTTGACAGTTCATATTATAGTCTATCAATTGAGAAATTACATGTACTTCCTGTGTTCAAAATTTCATCAAAATCTTACTACAAATTTCTTAAGATGCCTGAATGTGTTGTTGACGATTCTTATAGCTTATGAATTATGGAATAACTTTAACTTCCCGTATACAAAAAAACCGGTTATATTTATTTTTCTATGTCTAAAGTATTCTTGAAAATTCTTTTAGCCTAGCAACTGACCAATGATTATAAGGTACCCGTGTACAAAATTTTATAAGAATCGGTCAAGCCGTTTTTAGTTAAATCCAGACATTCAAACAGACAAACAAACATTTTTTTAATGGCATATTCGTGTTCTGTTTCCTTTATTTCCTTACCGTCGGGATATTTTGAAAAAAAATTAACTGTACAAAAAAACTACAGATTTATTAATGTAAATAAATCAATTGTAAAAAATTATCATAGTACATTTCAATGTACAAAACAGACAAATTTATGAGAGGTAGGGCACAGAGAAATTTCTTTGGAGATTTCTCTCTACTTGGGGCAGTCCGACTGGTGGAATACCTCCACCCTACAGAAGATCGCAGCCAAATGACCTAGTGTTGTGTTTCTGCGGTGAGTAGGGTTTCCAGAGCTCCTTGGGTTAGGGGGGTTCAAGGTCGGCAACGCGCTTGTGATACCTATGGTATTGCAGGCGTTCATAGGCTACGGTAGCCGCTTAACATCAGGCGGGCCGTATGCGTGTTTGCCACCGTTGTAGTATAAAAAAAAATCATATTACTTGCAGAATAATCCGAGAGCTTATGTAATAAAGTATGGTTATTATTATCAACCTGAAAAATCAAATTATGATAGTTTTGAATTTTGGTTACTCAATGTTCAACATATGATCCTTTCTGTTTAGTATTTTTTATTTATAGGTTTTTTCGAATTAACTATACTGTTAGCCTTAGGGGCCCTGGAACGTTTGCGGCTTTTACAGCTTCACCGGTTATTTATATCGTTCTGTATCCTTCATGTTTATTCCTCTTTGCAGAATAATGTTCTCATCCTTGCTGGACGCGGCGCGGAACTCGCCATTCCGCGGGCCCCTATCGCCTGTACAGTGCCAGGACTCCACACTTGCACCAGCCCATAATGATCTGGTAATTATATATATATAAATTATCTCAATGTATCATGCTCAAAGGTATTTCTTTTTTGTGGCAAGAGCTTACCTCCGTTAATTCTTCATCAAAAGTAAGGACTCAAGAATCATTTTCAAGTTTATATTCCCCGCTATTGATAAAAATAGACAAATAGTTTAATTATTGTTTTCGTTAAATTTATTATTTAAAAAAAAAATTCATTAGGAAAACTATCTTTGCCTTTATGAGTACATCGCTTTTGAGTCAAGGAGGGATGATTGCGCATATTGCCTCCCACCCCCACGCTATCCGTACCTGGTATCAGTAGTAATTCTTGCCCGATGATGACAACTCGTTACGGAGGGGGACTGTTGGGGAACGTTTAGACTGGGTCAGCGTCGTCGCCGCGCCGCTTTGCTGTTCACAGTAACGTAACCGAGTCTAGATGTTTCCTCCAGCAGGGTTGCCCTGTGACCAAATGATTATGAGAGCTGAGGGCGCAATTACATATATTGCTAACATCAACAAATGTGCGATTTGGAAACCCTGCACAAAAATAAATAAATGTTAGAGTTTTCGACGCAACCTTGATATGTCATGTTATTGGTTATTTTATTGCTTAAAACTTACGTTATTTTACTCTATATTATGTAATATTGGTGGCATTTTGCGTGATATAGTTTAGTTATTGTGCACTAGTGAAATGGATTATAAATAATAACTAGGAATATGCATTTTGAGTTGCTGCAAAAATTCCCTGGTAAGTTCTAAAACGGTAGCCACCATCTTGCTGTAAGATCGATGTGTGCAGATAAGTTAACGTAGTTGACTTAAAAGATGTGTATCCAGTGGGATTAACAATAAAAAAAGTTAATAATTCTACTAAATTAAATGTAATAAATAAGGAACTGTATTTAAAATCTCAAAATATACCAGGGGATCATGGCTGCGTCTGCAGAGGTGATCACCGAATCGTGCGAATTTGCGTCGCCAAAATACTACGCGCTCTGCGGTATCGGCGGTATTCTATCTTGCGGTAAGTCGTCATTCATACACTTTTTATATACAACTAAAGTGGCAAACGAGGGTACGGCCCGTCTGATGGTGAGTAATTACCAGCATAGCCTATGGACACTTGAACAACAGCGGTATCCAGTATTGCTTTGAACCTCCTTTCCCCAAGGGGCTCTGGGAACTGACTGTAGGAACACAACACAAGGCTAATTAGCTACGATCTCCTGTAGGGGTGGAAGTAGAGTGTAGTTTCTAAAGACATTTCTCTGTGTCCTGCCTCTCTTCCACGAGGAGTTTTGGAAACTATACTCACCGCAGGAACACTAGACAGGGTTATTTGGCTACAGTCTTCTGTAGGGTAGTGATATTTCACCAGTCGGGCTGCCTCAAACAAAGAAAGATTTTTAAAGAAATTAAGTGTGGGAAAAGACATATAAAGAGGAGTGCAGGTCCCGCGAGCGATTAGGACTCCGGTCGCCATACACACCGCACCTTCTGCGCCTTATTCTTGTCAAAAACGTGCAAGCTTATCCGTCACATACACGTGTGTGAAAACAATTTTGTTGTAAAATAAAATATCTGAATTTAATTTCGGACTACAGTTCGACCGCTGAGAGAATGCGTTCCTGACGTCTGTCATAACAGATTGAACCTCTGTTCTATATGCTTTGCTGACTCTTATATTAAGGAAAAGAGAAAGCCTAGGTTTTTTGTAGGTGATAATAAAAGTGGTACAAACAGTCATAAAAAAGGCCTCCAGCAAAAGCGCGATTTGCTGGGCCGGGTCATGGTCACATGGTCCTAGGCCCAGGAACAACTGCGAAATTGAGACGGTAAGCTTAGGACCGGCTCTCGAATGTTGGTACCGAAACACACGTATAGGTGCTTGACGATAGATTTTCAACTTGAGAGTGGTAGCTAGCCAGACTGGCATTAGAAAAACCTTACCACCATCTATGGTTTCCTCGTTTTTTTTTTTTCACCGAAAGCTCAGGCTCATTGCAGGGATTCGAACTCACGTCAATCGACGTGATGTCGTACACGCTACCACTGAGCCATTATTGCTTGAAAATTTCTTCATTAGGAAAACCATCTTTGCCTTTATGATGAGTACATCGCTTTTGAGTCAAGAGGGACGATTGCGCACATTGCCTCCCACCCCCACGCTATCCGTACCTGGTATTAGTAGTTCTTCTTGCCCGATGATGACAACTCGTAACGGAGGGAGACTGCTGGGGAGCGTTTAGACTGGGTCAGCGTCGTCGCCGCGCCGCTTTGCTGTTCACAGTAACGTAACCGAGTCTAGATGTTTCCTCCAGCAGGGTTGCCCTGTGACCAAATGATTATGAGAGCTGAGGGCGCAATTACATATCCTGCTAACATCAACAAACGTGCGATTTGTAAATCCTACACAAAAATAAATGTTAGAGTTTTTGACGCAACCTTGGTATGTTATGTTATTGGTTTTTATTTTAATGCATAAAACTTGCTTTATTTTGAGAGTGGTAGCTATAAAGTAGCCTACCACCATGTTATGGTTTCATCACGATGTTCTGGATTAACACAGAATACATTCATCACGGTTGACCTTTTTTTTACATTTCTCTCTGGACCCTATTCTAAAGTTCACGCAGACGAAGTCACAGGCAGAAGCTAGTAATTTTATATAACCACTGTTAGCATCTTGAACGCATCTTACTTTCGTTCTGACTATACTGTTAGCCTTAAGGGCCCCTGAAGCCACACACGGCTTTTACATTTCACGGAGCTTAGCATATTGACCGCTCAGTTAATCCATGAAAATATTATGTTACGTCATTTTAGATCGACCTAGTAAATTGGATGAAGTAAAATCTTTCTTGTCCAGACAGTTATGTAACTCTAATGATACCGTACACATTTGTGATATATACGCGGATTAACTTCCCTTATCTATTTTTATCCTCACATGAAAGTCTTCAATCATGGGCAATGTCAGATTATATGATAAATTCGTACAGGTTTTTTTTTTCAGTAGGCCAAATTATTTATATTGAAAATGTTTACGCGTAATTGTTATGTAATTTTAATTGAGAAATTATGATAAAGTCGCTGTTGGTTAAAATTAAGTCAAGACATGTGATTATTTCGTTGATTTATTGAACAATGAGCTTCTTGCTAAGGTTTTCCCAAAGGCCTACACCATATTGTTCTTCTTTTCTATACCACTAAGGTGGCAAGCATACGGCACGCTGGATGGTAAGCGGCTGCCGTAGCCTATGGACGCTTGTAACACCATAGAACCACTAGCGCGTTGCCGACACTGAACCCTCTACCCCAAGGAGCTCTGGAAACCACACTAGGTTATTTGGCTACAATCTTCTGTAAAGAGAAGAAGGTATTTCACCAGCCGGTCTGCCGTAAATAGAGAGAAATCTCCAATAAATCCTCATCAAGATGGGAGTGAACATTTTTTAATAACTTCACTCCCATGTGCCAATATTACGCACATTTTGTGTGACGTAGAGAGCCAAAGGGTTAAAAGGGGTGGGCGACGTGTATGTGATAGTTTTAATGTTACAAGCATCACCTTCGGCTCACCCTTGACGCTTGGAGTAGCCGCTCCGTTCGCCTTATGGACGATCCGGGCCTGGTGTTAGGTTCTATAATAAGCCATATATTTTCCAGCCGTCTGGAAAAAAGCTATAGTTATAGGTATTTACAAGCCCGGCAAAAAAGCTTCGCTTCCCGATAGCTATCGCCCGATCAGCCTTTTAAACACACTAGGGAAACTTTACGAGCGGCTCCTTCTGAACCGTCTCAAAACCGTTATAGATATTAAAAATCTATACCCTCCCGAACAGTTCGGTTTTCGCGCCCGACACTCGTGTACACATCAAGTGCACCGCCTCACGGAGCACATCACGAGCAACTTTGCCAAAAGTAGTATCGCCCCCGCCCGTACGCTTGCGGTCTTTTTCGACGTAGCTAAGGCCTTCGATAAGGTCTGGCATGCCGGACTAGTCCACAAGCTACATCAATTAGAAGTCCCGGATAGGTTAGTTCATCTAGTTCACGATTTTCTACGCGACCGCACCTTCCACTACCGAGTGGAAGGAGTACTATCTACCGCCCACCCTATACGCTCAGGCGTCCCGCAAGGTTCCATTCTGGCGCCTTGCCTTTTCAATCTGTACGTCAGCGACCTCCCGAAGCCCCCCGGGGTCGAGGTAGGGCTCTACGCTGACGACACAGTCATATATGCGTCAAACAGACACAGAAAAAATCTCGCCTGCGCAGTCCAACGTGCCGTAACCACTCTCGGGGAGTGGTTTCGAACGTGGCGAATAGCTATTAATCCGGTAAAGAGCGCCGCGATTATGTTCGAACCGCATACATGCCTATAGCATGCGATAGAAGCCTATGTGAAATATCTCACCAGGAGATACTTCGATAGCGCTTCGAATCATCCCAACCCGCTCGTAAAATCCACCGTGAACTACGTCCCAGACAACTCGATCCCCGTTGCCAAACGTTATAAACGCCGTCCGCGAAATCTCTTTGTCGATCCCGATGACGACATCGAGAACGCTAACAATTTCTACGCGTCCGCTCCCCCAACATATGCGTGCTCGCGCCCACGCCCGCGAAACCACCGTTCCCTCCGCAGGGGACGTACGGTTAACTTCGCTCCCGCACACCCGCCACGACCGCCCTCCTCTGCGGCAACTCAAGCCTAGGTCCGATCCATTGGCATGGAGCCCTTGAGTCAAGCAGCCGTTCGCGCGATACAGTGATTCTACATTCACTAGCTTTCACAGCCATACATGACACTGCATTATACACACATGCACAACACACAGGTACATAGGTTCTGTAAAGAACCTTTTTTTTTCTTTTTTTGCCTAGTTAGATTAGACAAAAAATGTCAGACCACTAAATACACATGCACATGTTCCTTCCCTCCTCCCAGGGGGCAGAAACATGTATATATGTATAGTTAGTTTAGATCGAATGATAGGGATTTAGTCAGATCGCGACTTAATTGCATACGCGCAACAGTCCGAGCCGAGGTCCGGCCACTTTGGCACCCTCGGATGTTGTTGCTTAGCTTTCGTGGCTGAGTGCCCTAAGCGCTCGCCCCCAAGCCCGGTAAAGCTGTAAAAGCCGTAAAGGCTCCAGGGCCCCTAAGGCTAACAGTATAGTCAGTTCGAAAAAAAAATAAGACCGACGTAAAACCGAAAACTTACCGTGTCTTATGTATAATAGATAGGCATATAATATCGCGGACTTTTTTTAGATGTACTAAGGAGCAATATTTTTATAGGACATTGTATTTACGTATCACTAACCATTACGTCAGCGCACGCGGATAAAGCAGTTCGGGTGCACGGTTTCGTACGACTTAATAAAACTCAATATTTAAGGTTAGCTGAGAGGTGTAGCCTATATACTATTTCACGTGAATCTGGAAAAATATTTTTTTGAATCCGACTGGTAGTTCCAGAGATTAGCGTGTTTAAACAAACAAATAAAAAACTCTTCCGCTTTATTATATTAAGTATAGATAAAACAATAATGATGTTTTTTATTAGGTCTGACCCACACCGCCGTGGTGCCCCTCGACTTGGTGAAGTGCCGGCTGCAGGTCGATCCTGATAAGTACAAGAACGTGCTGAATGGGTTCAAGGTATCGGTGCGCGAGGAAGGCTTCCGCGGCCTCGCCAAAGGATGGGCGCCTACTTTCATTGGTTACTCGCTTCAGGTACTTTATTCAACTTCACATTTTTACTAATACTGTTGGGGTCAGTTGAAACCACTTCCAACTTATTATTTTAGACTGTATTTTCAGAGGATATGAGCAGTGAAATCGTAGTACAATCCTATCGAATCCTAGTCCAATTCGGATTTGTTAAATTCGAGCCGTGCCGTTCAACATTTTGGCACCATTCTTAAAAACTATCCATGTACTTACAACTATTACATGGTTGTTATATACTTAAAATACCATTCACCTATCTTAGGTCTTGTATTTACCAAGTTTTATAATAATTAAAGGTTATTAATAATAAAAAACACAACTGTTAAAGTTACTTTCACCAGCCAGACATAGCTGTGGGTGGGTATACAAATAAATGTATTTAATGTGTTGTAAACTTTCTGTTGCCAGTTTTGTTCGGATAAACTTAGTATATAATGTATATAATTAACATTGTAAATATTTTTGATTTTTATATGAACAACTAGCTGTGCCCCGCGGTTTCAAACGCGTATTATTATTAGTATAAATAGATTTCAATACTTTTTTGTCACAAAATATTTTATTGTGGTTAACAAAAATCAATATTTAAGGCTAGCTGAGAAGTTTAGCGTAATGCTAGATAGCCTACACTGTTCCTCGTGAATCTGGCTATCATATACATAATTTTTCGAATCCGACTGATAGTTCCAGAGATTAGCGTGTTTAAACAAACAAAAAAAAACTCTTCTGCTTTATAATATTAGTATAGATGACGCATAACATAGAGTATATATCTGACTAACTTCACCATAAAATTTGTAAAAACTTAAAAACATTATAGTGACATCTAGCGTTACAATTATGAACTAATACATCGGTTGATCCCTGAACACGATACGTCTGAGCGTGCCACCATGACGGGTGATACACTCGGTAATCGCGATCCAGTCGGAACAACAGCAGAATCGAGTGGACAGTATGTTTAAAAATTAAAGTTAATTATTTTATCATATTGGACTATTGATAAAAAGCTTAAAACAATATGAATCTGGAAAAATGATTGATTATTTATTTAAAATTTTGTCTTTGATTGTGTGTGAGTCACGTGATTGGTAACGCCATACAGAAAATGTGACGTCATTGTTCAATGAATATACACAGTTGAGTGTTATCTTGTGATAAGTGACTCTAAAATTATTATTAAGTGTTGAAATAGTGGCTTTAACATTACATGTGCAGAGAAATTTCATAACTGAAATTCTAGTAGTAATCTTCGCATATAATACCTTTAACACCAAAGTTTTATTTATTGAATGATGATGTCACCCTTCGTTTTTGGGACAAGTTTTATATGTAGATAATATTGGTATATTACTTTTAAAGGTGTAATAATGATTAAGGATTATTTTCAACATATATAGTGTATTTAAAACATTTTTCTAAAGTTGACTTGTCTCTACTTCCGAACTCTATGATTATGATAATAAATCCAATTGTTCCTACTGAGAACCGTGATGATAAACGATATTATGAGATTTGATATTAGTTGACATATAATGGTTTATTTTTACCATGTGATTGATGTATGTACGTCTCTCCAGGGTCTCTGCAAGTTTGGGTTCTACGAGGTTTTCAAAGTGGCGTATTCCGGTATGTTGGATGAAGAGACTGCCTACTCGTACCGTACTTTCGTGTATCTGGCTGCGTCGGCGTCCGCCGAGTTCTTCGCCGATATCGCCCTCTCCCCGCTAGAGGCCGCTAAAGTAAGTGCTTTTTTATCTTTATAGGCTTCGGCGTAGTGGCCACAATCTCACCTGATGTTAAGTGACGATGTGGCCCCAGATGAAAACACGCTAAATCTAGTGGAAGACTGGCTCTCAAGTGCAGCTGCCGGAATATACCTATCGGTGCTTGACGACAGATTGTCAACTTGAACGTAAAAGCCCTACCACCATGCTATGGTTTCCTGACGATGTTCTCCTTCACCGAAAGCTCAGGCTCATGGCAGGGATTCGAACTCACGTCAGTCGACGCGATGTCGTACACGCTACCACTGAGCCATCATCGCTTCAAACTTAGGACGTATTTTTTTGCAGTGAACCTTTTTCAATGGAGATGTGATAATTGGAAGAGTTGAGAGTGAAATTTGGAGGACGCGTCACGTTTACGCACATTTCCTTACATGAGAGAGAGAAGAAACATTTAACTTGGAGAGAAGGAGAAAGACAGCTATACATTGTATATCAAATACACAGCTTACGCTATCCGCGTCTCCCTTTTTAAGATGTTTCACTTTTAACACGTGTACGGGGCTGGACGCACTATTATTTTTGAAGCGAGACTTCTTATGCGACTTCCAACGCGTTAAACGTTTAACGCACATTATCGGTCTCTCCTCTTTGTGTGAGCCAGAGCGAGAGTAAATGTCGGTGTGTATGTATATTGTACGCTGTTTAAATAAAATAGAAAATGTCTTTTAAAATGAAGTTTCACGTCTATCGTGTGTGAATCGCACACACACCTTTTTTTCATATTATACTTAAGCGCGTTTAATAGAGGTTAAAATTGAAAGCTGCGCGCGCATCATATGACGTAATTGCGACATGATGAATTATTGGAGTTTATTTTGTTTTTTTGACAGAGAAAGTATAAGTTTCGTGTAGGTTTTTTGTACGAAACCCTAATTATTTTTCTAAAATAAAAGTAGCCTAAGTTATACCTTATAACACCAGCTATCTGCCAGTGAAAGTGCCGTCAAAATCGATCGGAGATTACCCGGAAGAAAAAGACATAAAAAAAATGTTTTTTTTTTTTGTTATAAGTAGCGTGTGTTTTATGCATTTAGTAAAAATGTGTTATTTTAACATTACAAACAAACACTTCAATTTTATTATATGAATAGATTGTACACGGGACGCTTACGTCAATCATCAATTGATAGACATATCAATGGGCAATTGATTGATGGTTTTTTTTTGTGATCCCAGGTACGTATCCAGACCATGCCTGGATTCGCGAGCACCCTACGTGAGGCGTGGCCGAAAATGGTGAAGAACGAGGGCTACGGTACCTTCTACAAGGGTCTAGTACCGCTGTGGGGTAGACAGATCCCCTACACAATGATGAAGTTCGCCTGCTTCGAGAGGACGGTCGAGCTTCTCTACAAGGTTCGTGTTTTGTTTCATATTTTATAATTTAAATATTAATTTATTATATATATTAAAGTGGCTCACATGAAAATATGTTGATTTAACATGTTTTAAGAATGCTTATCAAAAATTAACTATACTATGTCCAAAATAAGAAGGCTTGCATGACATATCCACAGAACGTAAATTGTTACGTCGTGTAAATTATTGTTTAAAAAAAATATGACAGAGGAAGGGCATAGATAGATTTTTGAAGTGAAAACTTCTTTTAGCGCACCGACTTTTTTTCACACACTCGTTTTTTTGGAGATTTCTCTGTACTTTGGGTAGTCCGACTGGTGGAACAGCTCCACTATACAGAAGATCGCAGCTATATAACAAAGTAGGGGGTTTCCATAGATCTTTAGGGTAGTGGGTTCAAGTTTGACAACGCGCTAGTGTTTAACTATGGTATTGCAAGAGTCCATAGGCTACGGTAGCCGCTTATCATCAGGCGGGCCGTATGCTTGTCTGCCACCTTTTGAAGTGTAAAAATATATATTTAATACAGATAAACGTTATAAAAACATTTTGCACGATTTCCGACGAATATAATGATTTTTGTGAATTTCCGTATTTTTTTTTCCCACTACGTGCATCGTTACTTTCTATGTTACTTAAGACTAGAGTTCCCCAAAATAAAAAAACCATGGAATTGAAAATTAATCGTATTAATCGTACGAATACAAAATTAATCGAATTGATCGAACCCGTTGGGTATTTAATATCGATTTATTTTTTTAATAATTCTATAAAAATAAATTAATGAAATAAGATTGATATATTGTTTTATAAATAACTCTCTGATATTGTTGTTTGTTTTGTTTTTGAAGTGAAAACTTCTTTAGCACCGTTGTGATTTAAAACACGATGAAACGAAAAAGCGACAGTAAAAAGCGACAACCATATACATTTATAGGATTTAGCATACGATAGAATGAGATAGAATACATTTACATTATGCACGAGTTTCTGATTTTTTTTATTAATTCATATTTCAAAATAAAATATAATTAAATTAGGTTCAAATCTGTGATACGTCCTGTGAACGCCTTGTTTTTTTTTTTCACCGTGTCCGCCAAATACAGTTGTTAGTGTTTAAGCTGATGTGGTAGAGGGTGTGTGTTTGACTCGGTGTGTTGTCTGCCGACAGTACGTGGTGCCGAAGCCCCGCGAACAGTGCACGAAGGGCGAACAGCTGGTGGTGACCTTCGCGGCCGGGTACATCGCCGGCGTGTTCTGCGCCATCGTGTCGCACCCCGCCGACACTGTCGTCTCCAAACTAAACCAGGTGTGACTCATTTTATTATTTAAAAAAAAAAACACAATTTCTCTCCGCATAAATATGATCCTTTTGAGCCTTAAAAAATTTATTAAGTTTTTTTTTTCTAAACTTCTGTTTTTACAGTTTAACGATTCAGAGTATTGCCTATTTTTTTGTCCTTGTATTTATTACTAGCCACGCGGCTCCGCGACAAAATCTAAGACAAAAGTCTACCGTCAGCAAGTGAAAGTCCCGTCAAAATCGGTCCAACCGTTTCGGAGTTACCCGGTACAAACAGACAGACGGACAAAAATGTTAAACATATTTTTTTATGATATGTACCGTATATAATTTCATATGCATTTAGTAAAACGCTGTAATTTTCACAATACAAACAGACACTTTATTTTTATTATTTGTATATAAAGTTTCAAATGAATTAGCCGCCGGACTCACGTCAGCGTCAATTCACTTTATTTCTGTAATAGTGTTGTGCAGTGTTTGTTTTGTTTTTTTTTTACCGTTATTTGTAGTGGTCACAATCCCACCTGATGTTAAGTGACGATGTGGTCTAAGGTGATAACACGCTAAACCTAGTGGAAGACTGGCTCTCAAGTGCAGCTGCCGGAACACACCTATTGGTGCTTGGCGCCAGATTTTCAACTTGAAGGTGGTAGCTAGTCAGGTGGCCATTAGAAAAAGCCCTACCACCATGCTATGGTTTTCTCACGATGTTCTCCTTCACCGAAAGCTCGGGCTTATTTATTGCAGGGATTCGAACTCGAGTCAATCAACGAGAAGAAGTACAGGATAACACTGAGCCATCATTGCTTCAAACTGAAATGATGCAGCTTACTGCCCATACCCGCGCGGCAAAAACATGCCGCCGGCATACTGTTTAGGAGCCTTTACACTATAGTACTTTTGTCTCACCTTCTCTCAGCTTAATATTATTTTCTATTACACGACTACCCAAATAAGGAGTGTAATGTTTTCAGGGTTCATGTATATGAGTTTCTTTATTCCACCATTACTTTTAAATGCCGAATAGATATGGATTCGTCGATACGGACCAGCCAAACACATTTTTTGCGCTTACATTGAAAACGCTGGCTGAACCCCACGAGATAAATCAAAATAATGTACTACAGTATTGTACACCTTAAAAAGGTCAAAAAAAAGTCGGCGATGGTATACGTCTATCTCTTAAGGATAACCCACAATATCCATTTTTTTATCCTTTACATTTTACGCGAAAAAAATACTTATTTACGAAGTGATTTTAAGCAATACAGCATTAATCCTTATCCAATTAAGTACCTTAAATACATTGTCCATTTAATATAGATCAATATGGCCCTTTACAGCATGTAATTTAAATGAATATTTCCGAAGATATTACAGATTTAAAATGCAGAGACATAGCGGTGCGGCGGTACCGGCCCTATATACCATGGTTAATTATATGTCGCTCTTTCAAGTGTAATTTCTAAACAAAACATGTTTGTATTGTCTTATGACCAAAAAGCTGTAAACGTTGTTTATAAGGACATTCTGTAGTAGGTAGATATATTTAGTATCAGCATTGCACCCGTGCGAAGCCAGGGCGGGTTGCTAGTTAATAAACCCACTTAAATAAAAGAAACGCATCCAAGATACCAAACAAAAAAGTTGTAAACACTATGTAATGTGTCATATAAATGTGAAACATATTATGATCTATGCGACATGTCAAATTAAGGTAATCTTATATCACATATGTATCATCAATACTAATAAATCTAGATAGATAGTGTTAGATAGCTATTTTACAGGTTACTAATATGATTTTTAAAATTTCAAAAATGTTTGTTTGTTTGCCTGTCTGCCATTTTATATGCCTAGATTTCACTCGAAGACGGCTTGTGAGCGACCATAATGAAATTTTATACGTGAGAATTATATGTCATTCTTCAATTGATACGATTACGAAAATCATCAGATAGAAAATTTACTTCAAAAAATATCTATTTACCATATATCATACAATTTAAATGAAATTTTGTATATATGGACTATATATTACTCTGAAATTGATAGACTACATAACGTTAAAAAAAATAGCAATACTAAAATTACAGGACGAAAATAATTAAGTACTGCGTGTCATGAATGATCTATGTGTGATATCATATTAAGGTCATATTTTTGTTCACCGGATACGTAATGTTTAATTTCAGGACAAAACAGCTACAGTCGGCTCCATCATCGGCAAACTCGGATGGGGAGGAGTGTGGAAGGGTCTCGGCCCCAGGATCGTGATGATCGGTACCCTCACCGCGCTGCAGTGGTTCATCTATGATGCTGTCAAGGTATTTACTAATAATTAAGATGATGAGAACAAGACAGAGTTGAACACATTTCCACACTTTGTTCTCGTTTCTTTGGTCATAATTTCACTACATAAATTATTGGTAACTGGGAAAATGAATACTCTATTTAGGATCTCAATCCAGATTTATATTAACCCTTAAATGCATTATGGTGTAATCACAAATTACTACACGAGTTTTTTTGTAAAAATAGGAAAAATGAATAATCTACTTGGAATGTTGATCCAGATCCTTATATTAACCCGCAATTGCATTGTGGTTTACTTCCAAAAAAAAAAACCCTTGTTTATCTTTGGCCATAACCTCACCTGATGTTAAGTGACGATGTGGCCCAAGATAGTAACACGCTAAACCTAGCTTAGGAGACTGGCCCTCAAGTGCAGCTGCCGGAACACACCTATAGGTACGTGGCGACAGATTTTGAACTGCAACATTATCCTCAGTTTAAGGATAACATAGATTATACAAGAGCGTACTTCCGTAATGGACAGCAATATGGTGTAACCCGACAAATTAAATATACAGTACAAAATGACTGCTTTAATGTTAAATTCCTTGTATAATATGACAATAACCAAACTACCAAATTTAACCGGTTAATTTCTGGAAAATTATAAATATTGTAAAACAGTTTCTGGCCAACAATAAAAACCGTATATGTAGAGAAACACAAAAAGAACGTTTTCTATCTCTTTTACCCTCAGGTCCTTCTGTATCCGCTTGTCTCGTTCGTTCTTGATATTATTTTTAACATGTAACTCTATACTACTAACTATTATACTTACTTCAAGACATTAACGCATTATTACTTATTTATGTATTGTTGTACTTTTTGTCTATATAATATTTATAATTCTATTACATTTATACATTATTTTGTTTAAATATAGTTTCTAAACATTTTGAGAGTTCGCTTTATACAGGTCATGTATGAAATAAATTATACTTGTCAGAACAGTTCAGACGTGTAGTAGATAATTTAAAAAATCTGCCTATTTAACATATGAATACATTGTTGTTTATTTTTTTATAGTATAATAGTAAAGTGTAGGCACTGTGCCTGCATACAAGCTTCTTCTTGTTTTGGCGCCGCAAAAAGCACTTGCCACTATCAATTTGTTTGTTTTCGTTGTATTTTATAAATACAAAGTTGATCCAACAAGATGGTGGCTCTCTTTTTAGAAGTTTCTAGAGAGATTTTGTGGCATCTCAAGGTGCATGTTTCCAGTTAATATTTATAATTCACTTCACTAGTGCATAATAACCAAACTATATTTTGCAAAATGCCACCAATATTACACAAAGAACCTAAGTTAAGTAATTAAAAATAAAAACCACAACATGGCAGCTTAAACAGCAAAAACACCTGGATATATATATATGTATATATATAATTGCTGATAGTGAAACGCGATAAGCCACAAGTCTTTTTTTTGTTTTGGCGCCGCAGTAGATCTTGCCAGTGTCAATGTTTTAAGCCGCCTTCGTAGTATTTTCTAATATTCAAAGTGGCGTCTATGGTGGCTTCTTTGTTACAATTATCTAGGGAGTTTTTGTGACAACTCAAAAGTGTATGTTTGCAGTTTATATTTAATACACTTCACGTATACACAACAACCAAACTCTATCTCGCAAAATGCCACCAATATTACATAGTATAGGATCAAAGAACCAAAAGTAATGAATTAAAATAAAAACCACAAGCTCAAGATCCCGTCAAACACTTCACTAGAGCGACACTGTGATGGGCTTATCACCTGATACTCTAACCACCTCGCTTGATACTGAACATACCCCGGCTTATCCTGCAACGCCTAAACGTTCCACTATAGCAGTTTTTAAACTTAGTGTATGGTGGTCGCGATCCAGCAGTAATAATATTGGAAGCAATGATTATCCTAATGTTAACCAATTGTTCCTTCTGACTAATGTCAAATGGAGAAAACCATGAGTAATATGAGAATATTATATAGGGGCTATATAATATTTAATTATAAGATTTAGGTTAACATTATGAATTTTCCCTCGACAGGTGTGGCTCAGGATGCCGCGACCCCCGCCGCCGACTATGCCGGAGTCTATGCGCAAGCGGCTAGAGGCCGAAGAGGCCGCTAAATCCAATTAAACATGTAGAAAAAATATATAATAGAAATACGTTCGGCTGCGAGACGTATTTATACAAACTTGTGACGTCATTGATCCTCTCGCCTAACATAGGAACGACGCAAATAAATTAATGTATCGGATTATTTATGTATATTTAATTGGTGATATTGGAACAAGATGATATTAAACGGGTCGTTCGTGAGGTGAGCAGAGTTGTAGCAAAGTAGAGGAGTCGGTTCCAGCCGTCTCACACACATACATACACACCCACACACACATAACACACAGTCCCTAATGTGATGATTACCATATTTACAGTATAGTTTATGAGTAAGCGTATAAAATCATGTTAATTTATTTTGGAAATAAATGTTTATTTTTATTTATTTGTTTTGTTTATTTTTATTTATATGTATTTAAACAGCATGTGCGTTCACGTTAAACGTTTATAACTGATAATCTATATATAATACATACGTATATAAACGATGTTTGTTTTATTTAACTGGTTTGTTATTTAACTAGCTGTGCCCCATGGGGTCACCCGGCCGACACTCCAACGCATCCGTGTAGCTTATAGTAATCGTTCTCATTTCCCATACTTGCCTACAGTTTCCTAGATTACTTGATGATCATGGTTTCTGCTCCTTTTCTTATAGTCGGAGCGTGAAGTTATATAGAACAACCTTCCTCGTTATATAAGAAATTTTCAAGTTTGACTATTAGTTCCAGAGATTATCTCTTTCAAACAAACTGTTCCTTGAGCCTTATAATATTAGTATGGATGTGATTAATTGATGTATTATAAGCTCTTATACAAATAGTAATAGTTCTGTGTTAGTGAAAATAATCAGAATAATTTGTAGGCACATGCAGCCGTCCATGTGGGCGAGGTACACCTGTGATACTCGTTCAAGGCCTTTTTTATTGCTATTGGTTTCGCATTGAGGCCACAATTTCACATAATGTTAAGTGACGATGTGGCCCAAGATGGTAACGCGCTAATCCTAGTGGAAGACTGGCTCTCAAGTGCAGCTTCCGGAACACACCTATTGGTGTTTGGTGATTTTTTTTTTCGTACTGACTATACTGTTAGCCTTAGGGGCCCTGGATCCTTTACGGCTTTTACAGCTTTACCGGGCTTGGGGGCGAGCGCTTAAGGCACTCAGCCACGAAAGCTAAGCAACAACATCCGAGGGTGCCAAAGTGGCCGGACCTCGGCTCGGACTGTTGCGCGCTATGCAAATAAGCCGTGATCTGACGAATTCCCTATCATTTGATCTAAACTAACTATACATATATACATGTTTCTTCCCCTGGGAGGATTGTTTGGTGACATATTTTCAACTTGAGGGTGGGAATTAGAAAAAGTCCCTACCACCATCCTATGGATTCCTCACGGTGTTCCGTTCCTTCACCGGAAACTCGGGCTCGTTGCAGGGATTCGAAATAATGTTAATGGACACGTTGTCCGTACACGCTAGCACTGAGCCATCATTCCTTCAAACTACTATGGGTTCTAGGGATCGTCGAAGACCTTAAGGTGGTTGCTCGATGATATTTGTTGAGATTTTGGTCAAAAAATCGTTCACAATGATGGCCTTGTGTAAAAACGCATTAGCGTGGTAAAAAACGCAAGATTTTTCCCACAAATGAGACCTTTTTCGTCAAATTTGCTCTCTTAAACGCTTTTTTTGGGATTGTAGTGACGGTCGGAATGGTGGTGACCGTTGAGATGTTGGGGTGGTAGTGACCATCCTCATGGTGGTGACTGGCGGTAAATTTTTAACTTAATCGACATCTCTTATAACGCCAAAGAAGTTTTACTTCAATCGCGTGTGACGGTTACAGGCTTTTAAATTTTATTTTTCAAACTTCAAACGAAAAAGTCGCGATCTGACTAAATCCCTATCCATAGAAATTCGAGCTAACTAACTATACAAATATACATGTTCCTGCCTTCTGGAAAGAACATATGTATTTAATGATTTGGCAATTTTTGTCTAAACTAACTAGCCAAAAAAAGGTCCCTTACAGAACCTATGTACCTGAGTGATGTGCATGTGTGAAGTGCAGTGTCATGTATGTGTGTCGATAGCTAGTGAATGCAGTGTCACTGTATCGCGCGAGCGGCTGCTTGGCTCGAGGGCTCCATGCCGGAGGAACGGACCTAGGCTTGAGTTGCCGCTGGAGAGGGTGGTCGTGGCGGGTGTATGGGAGCGAAGTTAACCGCCCGTCCCCTACGGAGGAAACGGTGGTTTCGCGGCCGTGAGCGCAAACACGCTTGACTAGAAGAGATGGACGGGTATGACGCATTAGCTACCGTGATTTCGTCATCGGGGTCGGTAAATATGTTCCGCGGCCTACGTTTTGCCTTCGGGGCGTCTGGGACTGGGGTATGTTGCGGCGCATGCTACTAACAGGTTCGGATGGTTTGACGCTCTGTCGAAATAACTCTTCGCGAGAGTTTTGATGTAAGATATGATCGAAGGAAGTTCCATATCTTTGTGGATGTCTTTTCGTTTCGAACGAACCATGGGCAGTTAACTATTTTGCAAGGGGCTGAAGTTTGATTTCGCCACATGGGCGAATATTACGCAACTGTATGTTAGGATCGGACGGATACTAATCTTTTAGGGTGTAAGCTTATGACTGAGAGGCAATTTGCTTACAGAGGATGCAAGCGAGCCAAGACCATAGTGGCCTTGTTTCGGACTCTACGGACATGTGCCCTGAAGCTAAGCGTATTATCGAGGGTGACACCCAGGTATTTAGACTGGGTAGCCTATAGGGGATTGATCTTTTAAACGCCGCATAATTTTCAAATAATATACTTTATTTACCGTTTGACCTTCCGCTAAGAATTCCGAGTGCACAACACCGCGATAGTCAAAGAAAACAGTCAACACGACTGACTTTTGATTGACTTTGGTGTGAAATTGAAATCTTGAAATCTTAAACCCATGTCTCATAATTTCTTAAAACTTTACTAACTTTTTATTTAATGAAGATATCGTGATTATTTTTTTATGATAAGTACCAAGTATCTAAGTAGTAAAAATCTATGCAGTAGTTATTTGCGTTAAACGCGCACAACGTCAAACTTCAGTCATTGTATTTACATATAGAACTAAATTATATGTTGCAAAGCTGAGAAACAGATACGAATTGATTTCATTTGAATTTGATTTTAATATAGTATTGTATCGTTCATATCATATATTATCCTAAATTAAGACTATAATACTTATTATAAATATGTACATGAACTAAAATAATATTAGTATTTGCCATTTCAAATTTCCCTTTATAGATGACAGCCTATGATATTTTTTTTTTTTTTTATCGTAGCACGGCATAGTGACTACTGTGTACCTGATGGTGAGCACAGTGCAATCCAATAACATCGGCGACTACCGCAGGATTTATTATTATATCGATAGTCGACGCTGTCATGCCGGCCTGCATCTTTTACAGAATGCCGCCAAACAATGCAAATTTAACTTTATCTTATAGTGGTCAAGGCGTCGAAACGCTAGTCAAAACTTTTCAACACAGTGAGACGTTTGAGCTATTAAAAGTTATTTTTTAAACTATATTTTTTACAATTTCTATAAACAATACCGAAGGCCATCATAATATGATGATAAGACTTTCTCGAAAGATTATTGTCGAACGATTAAAGAACACCGACCGCCGCAACACGCCACTCGATGCGCAGGTGTTAAACACGTGCACCTACATAAGGGACGCCCGAGAAAATCGGGTACCCAATCGCAAGCGTATGCGCCGAACGTAAGCCAATCAGAGGCGAGCTACTACAGCGCAATTCCCAAATTCGCTACAGGCACCGGCGCAAACGCAACTCTGTAGTTCTACAATCACAACTTTCGTTGTCGGCCGCGTTACATTTTTAGACTTTTGGTATCTCTAAAAAAAATCGTTTTTATTTTATGTGATCTACATTGAACGTTTGACCCGTCAGTGAATTATGGGCTTTCTGCTGCTATCATCAAATTAACCCGACTTTTAGTGGACTATAAACGACGTGTTATATGAAGAACATTCTGAGGTATTTTTATACGTTTTTATTAATTCGCTTTCTTTTTATTAACTGTTCGATACCACTTTTGCAATCGATTTTAAGGTAACATATCAATGCAATAGAGATTTTAAACATTAAACAGCTAAGAACTGAACGACAGTTAATTATTAACTCATTTCATTTATTCCTGCTATATATACATACCGTTTGCAATCGATTTTAAAGTATTTTACGGATATGTGAAACCTTAAACAAAGCTCAGAACAGAATGATAACAATAATAAAACGCTTTTACGTCTTTCCGTTAGATATAACTAATACAGTCGATTTTAAACTAATTTATTGATGAAACTCCCTTTCATTTATTGATGTTCTCTATACCGTTTGCATCTATTTTAAAATAATTTACGGATATGTTAGATACTTGAAACCTTAAACATAGCTCAGAACTGGACGTCATTGCAATATTAACTCCCTTTCATGTATTTATGTTGGATACAACTATTGCAATCGATTTTAAAGTAACTTTTCGATGAGACAGAGACTTGAAATATTAAACATAGCTCAGAACTGGACGGCATTGCAATATTAACTAGCTTTCATGTATTTCTGTTCGATGAAACGTTTGCAATCGATATTAAAGTAACTTTTCGATGAGACAGAGTCTTGAAACATTAAACATAGCTCGGAACTGAACGACAGTGCAATATTAACTAACTTTCATGTATTTCTGTTCGATGAAACGTTTGCATTCGATTTTAAAGTAACTTTTCGATGAGACAGAGACTTGAAATATTAAACATAGCTCAGAACTGGACGGCATTGCAATATTAACTCGCTTTCATGTATTTCTGTTCGATGAAACGTGTGCAATCGATATTAAAGTAACTTTTCGATGAGACAGAGACTTGAAACATTAAACATAGCTAGGAACTGAACGACAGTGCAATATTAACTAGCTTTCATGTATTTCTGTTCGATGAAACGTTTGCCATCGATTTTAAAGTAACTTTTCGATGAGACAGAAACTTGAAACATTAAACATAGCTCGGAACTGAACGACAGTGCAATATTAAAGCGCTTTCATGTATTTCTGTTCGATGAAACGTTTGCAATCGATTTTAAAGTAACTTTTCGATGAGATAGTGACTTGAAACATTAAACATAGCTCGGAACTGAACGACAGTGCAATATTAAAGCGCTTTCATGTATTTCTGTTCGATGAAACGTTTGCAATCGATTTTAAAGTAACTTTTCGATGAGATAGAGACTTGAAACATTAAACATAGCTCGGAACTGTACGACAGTGCAATATTAAAGCGCTTTCATGTATTTCTGTTCGATGAAACGTTTGCAATCGATTTTAAAGTAACTTTTCGATGAGACAGAAACTTGAAACATTAAACATAGCTAGGAACTGAACGAAAGTGCAATATTAAAGCGCTTTCATGTATTTCTGTTGGATGAAACGTTTGCAATCGATTTTAAAGTAACTTTTCGATGAGACAGACTTGGAAATATTACACATAGCTCAGAACTGGACAGTATTGCAATATTAACTAGCTTTCATGTATTCAGAACTGGACGGCATTGCAATATTAACTCCCTTTCATGTATTTATGTTGGATGCAACTATTGCAATCGATTTTAAAGTAACTTTTCGATGAGACAGAGACTTGAAACATTAAACACAGCTCAGAACTGGACGGCATTGCAATATCAATTCGCTTCCATGTATTTCTGTTCCATGAAACGTTTGCAATCGATTTTAAAGTAACTTTTCGATGAGACAGAGACTTGAAACATTAAAAATAGCTCGGAACTGGACGGCATTGCAATATTAACTCGCTTTCATGTATTTATGTTAGATACAACTATTGCAATCGATTCTAAAGTAAATTTTCGATGAGACAGAAACTTGAAACATTAAACATAGCTCGGAACTGTACGACAGTGCAATATTAAAGCGCTTTCATGTATTTCTGTTCGATAAAACGTTTGCAATCGATTTTAAAGTAACTTTTCGATGAGACAGACTTGAAAATATTTCACATAGCTCGGAACTGGACTGTATTGCAATATTTACTCGCTTTCATGTATTTCTGTTCGATGAAGCGTTTGCAATCGATTTTAAAGTAACTTTTCGATGAGATAGAGACTTGAAACATTAAACATAGCTCAGAACTGAACGACAGTGCAATATTAACTAGCTTTCATGTATTTCTGTTCGATGAAACCTTTGCAATCGATTTTAAAGTAACTTTTCGATGAGACAGAGACTTGAAATATTAAACATAGCTCAGAACTGGACGGCATTGCAATATTAACTCGCTTTCATGTATTTATGTTATATACAACTACTACAATCGATTCTAAAGTAACTTTTCGATGAGACAGAAACTTGAAACATTAAACATAGCTCGGAACTGTACGACATTGCAATATTAAAGCGCTTTCATGTATTTATGTTCGATGAAACGTTTGCAATCGATTTTAAAGTAACTTTTCGATGAGATAGTGACTTGAAACATTAAACATAGCTCGGAACTGAACGACAGTGCAATATTAAAGCGCTTTCATGTATTTCTGTTCGATGAAACGTTTGCAATCGATTTTAAAGTAACTTTTCGATGAGATAGAGACTTGAAACATTAAACATAGCTCGGAACTGTACGACAGTGCAATATTAAAGCGCTTTCATGTATTTCTGTTCGATGAAACGTTTGCAATCGATTTTAAAGTAACTTTTCGATGAGACAGAAACTTGAAACATTAAACATAGCTAGGAACTGAACGAAAGTGCAATATTAAAGCGCTTTCATGTATTTCTGTTGGATGAAACGTTTGCAATCGATTTTAAAGTAACTTTTCGATGAGACAGACTTGGAAATATTACACATAGCTCAGAACTGGACAGTATTGCAATATTAACTAGCTTTCATGTATTCAGAACTGGACGGCATTGCAATATTAACTCCCTTTCATGTATTTATGTTGGATGCAACTATTGCAATCGATTTTAAAGTAACTTTTCGATGAGACAGAGACTTGAAACATTAAACACAGCTCAGAACTGGACGGCATTGCAATATCAATTCGCTTCCATGTATTTCTGTTCCATGAAACGTTTGCAATCGATTTTAAAGTAACTTTTCGATGAGACAGAGACTTGAAACATTAAAAATAGCTCGGAACTGGACGGCATTGCAATATTAACTCGCTTTCATGTATTTCTGTTCGATGAAACGTTTGCAATCGATTTTAAAGTAACTTTTCGATGAGACAGACTTGAAAATATTTCACATAGCTCGGAACTGGACTGTATTGCAATATTTACTCGCTTTCATGTATTTCTGTTCGATGAAGCGTTTGCAATCGATTTTAAACTAACTTTTCGATGAGACAGAGACTAGAAATATTAAACATAGCTCAGAACTGGACGGCATTGCAATATTAACTCGCTTTCATGTATTTATGTTAGATACAACTATTGCAATCGATTCTAAAGTAAATTTTCGATGAGACAGAAACTTGAAACATTAAACATAGCTCGGAACTGTACGACAGTGCAATATTAAAGCGCTTTCATGTATTTCTGTTCGGTAAAACGTTTGCAATCGATTTTAAAGTAACTTTTCGATGAGACAGACTTGAAAATATTTCACATAGCTCGGAACTGGACTGTATTGCAATATTTACTCGCTTTCATGTATTTCTGTTCGATGAAGCGTTTGCAATCGATTTTAAAGTAACTTTTCGATGAGATAGAGACTTGAAACATTAAACATAGCTCAGAACTGAACGACAGTGCAATATTAACTAGCTTTCATGTATTTCTGTTCGATGAAACCTTTGCAATCGATTTTAAAGTAACTTTTCGATGAGACAGAGACTTGAAATATTAAACATAGCTCAGAACTGGACGGCATTGCAATATTAACTCGCTTTCATGTATTTATGTTAGATACAACTACTGCAATCGATTCTAAAGTAACTTTTCGATGAGACAGAAACTTGAAACATTAAACATAGCTCGGAACTGTACGACATTGCAATATTAAAGCGCTTTCATGTATTTCTGTTCGATGAAACGTTTGCAATCGATTTTAAAGTAACTTTTCGATGAGATAGTGACTTGAAACATTAAACATAGCTCGGAACTGAACGACAGTGCAATATTAAAGCGCTTTCATGTATTTCTGTTCGATGAAACGTTTGCAATCGATTTTAAAGTAACTTTTCGATGAGATAGAGACTTGAAACATTAAACATAGCTCGGAACTGTACGACAGTGCAATATTAAAGCGCTTTCATGTATTTCTGTTCGATGAAACGTTTGTAATCGATTTTAAAGTAACTTTTCGATGAGATAGAGACTTGAAACATTAAACATAGCTCGGAACTGTACGACAGTGCAATATTAAAGCGCTTTCATGTATTTCTGTTCGATGAAACGTTTGCAATCGATTTTAAAGTAACTTTTCGATGAGACAGAAACTTGAAACATTAAACATAGCTAGGAACTGAACGAAAGTGCAATATTAAAGCGCTTTCATGTATTTCTGTTGGATGAAACGTTTGCAATCGATTTTAAAGTAACTTTTCGATGAGACAGACTTGGAAATATTACACATAGCTCAGAACTGGACAGTATTGCAATATTAACTAGCTTTCATGTATTCAGAACTGGACGGCATTGCAATATTAACTCCCTTTCATGTATTTATGTTGGATGCAACTATTGCAATCGATTTTAAAGTAACTTTTCGATGAGACAGAGACTTGAAACATTAAACACAGCTCAGAACTGGACGGCATTGCAATATCAATTCGCTTCCATGTATTTCTGTTCCATGAAACGTTTGCAATCGATTTTAAAGTAACTTTTCGATGAGACAGAGATTTGAAACATTAAAAATAGCTCGGAACTGGACGGCATTGCAATATTAACTCGCTTTCATGTATTTCTGTTCGATGAAACGTTTGCAATCGATTTTAAAGTAACTTTTCGATGAGACAGACTTGAAAATATTTCACATAGCTCGGAACTGGACTGTATTGCAATATTTACTCGCTTTCATGTATTTCTGTTCGATGAAGCGTTTGCAATCGATTTTAAACTAACTTTTCGATGAGACAGAGACTAGAAATATTAAACATAGCTCAGAACTGGACGGCATTGCAATATTAACTCGCTTTCATGTATTTATGTTAGATACAACTATTGCAATCGATTCTAAAGTAACTTTTCGATGAGACAGAAACTTGAAACATTAAACATAGCTCGGAACTGTACGACAGTGCAATATTAAAGCGCTTTCATGTATTTCTGTTCGATAAAACGTTTGCAATCGATTTTAAAGTAACTTTTCGATGAGACAGACTTGAAAATATTTCACATAGCTCGGAACTGGACTGTATTGCAATATTTACTCGCTTTCATGTATTTCTGTTCGATGAAGCGTTTGCAATCGATTTTAAAGTAACTTTTCGATGAGATAGAGACTTGAAACATTAAACATAGCTCAGAACTGAACGACAGTGCAATATTAACTAGCTTTCATGTATTTCTGTTCGATGAAACCTTTGCAATCGATTTTAAAGTAACTTTTCGATGAGACAGAGACTTGAAATATTAAACATAGCTCAGAACTGGACGGCATTGCAATATTAACTCGCTTTCATGTATTTATGTTAGATACAACTACTGCAATCGATTCTAAAGTAACTTTTCGATGAGACAGAAACTTGAAACATTAAACATAGCTCGGAACTGTACGACATTGCAATATTAAAGCGCTTTCATGTATTTCTGTTCGATGAAACGTTTGCAATCGATTTTAAACTAACTTTTCGATGAGACAGACTTGGAAATATTACACATAGCTCAGAACTGGACGGCATTCCAATATTAACTAGCTTTCATGTATTTCTGTTCGATGAAACGTTTGCAATCGATATTAAAGTAACTTTTCGATGAGACAGAGACTTGAAACATTAAACATAGCTCGGAACTGAACGACAGTGCAATATTAACTAGCTTTCATGTATTTCTGTTCGATGAAACGTTTGCATTCGATTTTAAAGTAACTTTTCGATGAGACAGAGACTTGAAATATTAAACATAGCTCAGAACTGGACGGCATTGCAATATTAACTCGCTTTCATGTATTTCTGTTCGATGAAACGTGTGCAATCGATATTAAAGTAACTTTTCGATGAGACAGAGACTTGAAACATTAAACATAGCTCGGAACTGAACGACAGTGCAATATTAAAGCGCTTTCATGTATTTCTGTTCGATGAAACGTTTGCCATCGATTTTAAAGTAACTTTTCGATGAGACAGAAACTTGAAACATTAAAAATAGCTCGGAACTGAACGGCAGTGCAATATTAAAGCGCTTTCATGTATTTCTGTTCGATGAAACGTTTGCAATCGATTTTAAAGTAACTTTTCGATGAGATAGTGACTTGAAACATTAAACATAGCTCAGAACTGAACGACAGTGCAATATTAACTAGCTTTCATGTATTTCTGTTGGATACAACTATTGCAATCGATTTTAAAGTAACTTTTCGATGAGACAGAGACTTGAAACATTAAACATAGCTCAAAACTGGACGGCATTGCAATATTAACTCGCTTTCATGTATTTATGTTGGATACAACTACTGCAATCGATTTTAAAGTAACTTTTCGATGAGACAGAGACTTGAAATATTAAACATAGCTCAGAACTGAACGACAGTGCAATATTAACTCGCTTTCATGTATTTATGTTGGATACAACTATTGTAATCGATTTTAAAGTAACTTTTCGATGAGACAGAGACTTGAAATAATAAACATAGCTCAGAACTGGACGGCATTGCAATATTAACTGGCGGTCATGTATTTTTGTTCGATGAAACGTTTGCAATCGCTTTTAAAGTTACTTATCGATGAGAAAGATAACGTTCTTAGGATCTAAGATCTGTTAAAATAACTATAATATATTCCTGTAGCATTTATTTTCTATGCAATGATAACTGAACATCTGTTTATACTTTGCTTATAAAAGAGTAATTTAGTTGCTAAAATAACCTTTCCCGAGTATGTTTTCAGGATTTAAGGTAAAGTTAATTTGTCCTATGCATGTTTATGGGCAACGTCGAAATGAGCAAAACAAGTCGGTTTGATGATTAATTTGAAAAATAATTGCAGCTGCAGATATTTTCTGTTTGTTTGTATTTAGGCTAAGAAAATAATATTCTAAGCCGGCCTTTGATGTCTTTATTGTCAGTGTCGGTTTTTTATTATTGTTACCGTGTATACTTTCATATTTTAAATCGTGGATAGGTTTAGCGTTACGGCCACAATCTCACCTGTTGTTAAGTGACGATGTGGCGTTTAGATGAAAGTACGCTAAGCCTAGTGGAAGACTAGCTCTCCAGTTCAGCTGTCAGAACACACCTTATAGGTGCTTGGCGACAGATGTTCAAGTTGAAAGTGCTAGCTAGCCAGGCGGGCATTAGAAAGAGCGCTACCGCAATGCTATGTTTAAACACGATGTTTTCCTTCATCGAAAGCTCGTGCTCATTGCAGGTATTCGAACTCACGTCCATCCACGCGATGGCAATACACGCAACCACTAAGCCATAATTACTTCCAAACATAATGGAGCCAAATTTCTCTTTTGAAGTCAAAATCGGTTTTTAAAATTCGACCTTGTGGCAACATGACTGTCTCTTACGTACATTTACTATTTATTACTTTAGACGCTTTAATTCATTTGTCTGTATAGATTTTAGTAGTCAGTTAAAAATACATTTTAATTTTTTTTTTTTAAAGCCATGACAATGCTATATTGCATTCTTCTTAGCTGATAAATTTCTTTTAATTTTTTTTTATTGTGGTGTATGTAGCACAACACTAAGTTTAGAATACGACACTAATTACTTTTAATTAATAAATAAGTAAAGTTAGTCGTAGCCGTTTGTAATTGTAATCCAATAATAAATATCAGTCTGATTATAAGGTCATGTTAACAAATCCCAGTAATTTGATAAACAATAAGAACCCACAAAACACAATATTTATCTTTATGTTTCTTGCCTTTCCTTTGATTTAATGCGGCAACTAGAGCTCTATTTGTGATCATTTCATAACAGAGAGTCGACAAAAATAAAATTGAATGTATAGAACAGCCATATTTACATTTGTTTTTGCGTAATCAAATGACAATTTTATAAAGTGTGTGTAATATCCCTAGTTTTGTTTAAAATAGTGTAATCGACGGTAACATTTTTATTTACTTTAACAAAATTAATACAATAGTAGAACTCCTGGAAGTCAAACTTCAAGGTAGACGCAAAATAAATTGAGTTCTTATTTAGAATGGTTTCAATTAGCAGCAATTGTGGTTCCTACCTAATTTTAAATTACAAAACAGAGAAGAAATACATAAAAAATATTTTGAGAGCAGTAATGTTTATTCTCAGCTTAAGATTTTGTATTTTTCAATTTTCTGAAATATAAGCTTTATTAATTTCTGTTAGTACCATAGTTAACACCAGAAAGTCATAACTACGTCTAATATACTTGAATAAATACGGAAGCTAATAGAATCATCGTCTATATAAATAAAATGATTGAGGTTTGCTATAAATTTTAGATACTTTGTCCTTATAAATATATGTATATATATATATATTTATATCATATATATTTATATATATCACGATATCTTCATTCAGTAAAGAGTAATTAAAATTTTAAGAAACTACGATTTTTATAAGCGCTAGGCGTTCTCCTGTCGTCCACACGAGCGAAGCTCAGTCTAATGTAGTGTATAATCAAATATTTTAAATACTTAATATAAATAATATTAATAAATATGATTAATAGTAATTTATAATATACGGTAGTTAAATTATTGATCAGTTAATAATAACAATTATGAACAATTTCATATATCATCATTTATAAAGAATATGTCTCTTGAGTCAGTTACACAAAATTCACGCGTGAAATTGGTATTATTCCGATCCATGACAGTCAAGATAATAAATATTAGTCTTAGAAATTTAAGGTGTGTCTAAGAAAATTGTAAGACAATTTAGTATATAATTAATATATTGGTAATTTATGGTTTTTGAAGTGTTTTTATATATAGCTACAGTTTTACATTGTTTGACCAGTCTGTTCGTTTCCGTTGACTTCTCTTTCTACTGTACTCCGTCTTTTTCACATTACAAGCGCGAGACTCGTAGCGAGATGTTCGTCATTGGCGCCATGTTTCCCGTTCGAACGCTACGAACAAATTGTGTTCTCGAAAAGTGCCTAGAATGACTTGTTAGAATTATAATTATGTTCTGTGCTCGAATGGCCTACTTTGTTTAAATGTGTGAAGTACTTCAATAGCCTTTTTTAACTTCAAAAAGTGATCAAACACGTAAGTTGAACAATTATATATTCAAAAAAAATTTTTTAACTGGTGCACCGTTTGATATTAAATGTTATTTATAGTTTACTTTTCAAAATCTTATTCTTGCTTTAATCTGTAAGTAATTACAATTTATAATTATTATTTTTCTGAGTTCTGCCGCCGCGGGCTCAGCTAGTTTTTAAATATTCATAAACTATACACAACTCTTTAGAAACAAATAGACAAACAGCGTGTTGAGTGTGATAGCGACCAGGACTGCCGTGTTCTTCAGTTCAAATACTGCAAATCAGGATGAAGTATAGAAAAATAAAATTTATTACGTATTAAATACATCACAACGTATAATAATGGTAAATGATATTGAATTGATTTATAAGCTAACATAACTTTCAACTCGTTGCAGAAAAATAGTTTTGATACTATATTTATTGAAGGTAATGCACTAATAAAATTACTAAACTGTTATAAAATTATAAGAGGAGGCACATTTTACATGGCATCCATTGTCTATTAGCGAATGTTATTGTTAACAAACACCCGACTCGTCAGTATTGTCTATAGTTTTCGCTCTTTACGACAATTCGACTCTGATGATATAGGATACCACAACCTTGAAAACAAAAACAATTTTCAACAATTTTTAATTACTATTTGGTGTAAGATAAAGTAATAAGACTAATTCCATTAGCTTTTACAGCTACGGTATTAACAAACATGTGACGTCACTGAATCCAGTTAGTCGCTAAATTGCTAAATATAGCGTTTTGTCGGCTTATTCAAATAGTGAAGGTTTATTTCCGTTATACGAAAAAATACAAAAATAAATAAAAATGAGTACTTTGTTTAGTGAGGTTAAATTAATCTGAGACGGTTACCGGAAACCAGTCAAATAGCCTATTGGCTAATTATAGGCAAATTGCCTAATTAGTAGTTCCAGAGATATTACCCTTAATAAACAAACAACCATAAACAAACAAGCAAACTTTACCTCTTTATAGTATGCATGTAATTTTAATGAAAGCCAATTTACAAAAATATTTCAATGTGCCGTATATATGTGACGCCCTCTCCAGGCCCGCTTGCACCGAGATCACGGCGCAAGCAAATCCGATTGGTTCTGCGCACTCTGTATTAGCGCGCAGTTGCTGCGCTGTATTGCGCGCGCCTCATCCACCCGCGGCTATCCACCGCGGGGCACGAGGCGTGCGACGCCTGTACAGGTCGAAGTAGGTTGCACCCCGTGTGTCGCGTCCGCCCGTATTCACGAGCGCGGCACGTTTGAATTTGTTGATGTTTACCGAGGTTTGGAAATTGTGTGGATGGCCATTATTTTAGATTTTTTTTTAATCGATCCAAATAGTAAGTCTGATGAATCGATTTACAAAAAATCGGGGTCCATAAGATTGATTTCTCAAGAATCGATTAGAGTGTGGGCAACATAAAGTTTTTCCTTACACACCTATTGATGGTTGTATAATTCTTGTTCACACTGGCCGACAATCGTGATTGTCAACAATAATAACGTACAATGGATAATCGACAGCATAATAATTATCCTGGTAAAAAGCTTTTTTTTGTTCACTTGAGCGGAGTCGTGGGTTCAGCTAGTATTGTATTAGTTATAACAAGTCGTGATATATATATCTGTAAACATTTTTGTCCAGTGTTTTATGATTTGATAAAAAAGAAACAATGTCGGTACCTATTAAACATTTTGAGATTAAACTGCAGCTGCAGATGTTATTTTCTGTTTTGTCCATTATTGTCCTTGTCCATTATTTTATTAGGGGTAATAATTTGGAAAAGAAAATAATTTAAGCCACACAATGTATTTATTATCGGTGGGATTTTATTACATGCAGGTGTTCTTTATTCTGTATTTCAAAAATAATTTTACTTAAAATAAGAAAAACATTAAATGTTACTATATCAATGAAACAAATGTTACTAAATCAATGAAATATTGTAACTATTGAACTCATAACTAGATGTCGCAAATTATTTTGCTTAAACGCATATGAGAATTGGAAGATTAATAAATGTTCCGAATATGAATGGCATAAAGTATACTTGGAAACAGCAAATTACCCAACAGCAGAATAACGATAAGTTTTTAATAACGTTAGTTGAAAAATAAAAACAGCGTACCTTATTGGTTTATTGACTTAACCATTATTCTCATCTTTAATCAGTTTATCAGTATACATTTCTTTTTGGCAACTACTAATGGTCCCATATTTCTGTTTTATTTCAATATCGGTTTGTAATAAGACATTAAAAAAGTGGTAAAAAGGATGTTTCATACAATATTCTTAGTAATTTAACAGATTTACAATAATTCAAGATTACTCTACCAAATTGGAAATTAGAATATCCCAGTATTTTATTATATATAAAAATGCATGTTTGTATGCATGTTCCTTATGGACTCCAAAACGAGTGGAGTAATTTTGGTGAAATTTTCAATCTTCATCCTGAAAAGGTATGGTAGCGATCGATCAAATAAAAAAAAACATTTTCTGAGCTACAGCATCGCGTGGCCAGGATTGCTAGTCATACATAAAATATTGTTTCCTCGGAAGGAAGTCTTAAGTATGTTAAGTTTAGTCTTAAATACGGAAGCTCCTTTCTTTAATGGAAACATTACTGGTTGCGCCATCAATTAGTCTAGAACTCGGTTAAATTATTGATCAATTGACTAATAACAATTAGGAACAGTTCCATATAAGAAGTTCAGTTCTATAAAGAAATTATATAAAACTTATTAAATATTAGAAAATAAAGTTTGTCCAAGAAAACAATTTATTATGTAAGAAATAAAAATAGTATTGATTGTTTTTGGACTACGTATTTTTATAGATAGGTGGCGATATGGGCACACCGGAAGTAGGAATAGACGCGTCCATATATACTTTGGAGTGAAATATTTCAAAATGAAATGCCTTATAATTCAGCAGTTAAATGCTCATTACAACACAACTATATTTGAATTAACATTACTTTTGAACTGCGATTGTTGTTTATCATGTTATTTTAGTAGTTGTATGTTTTGTTTGTGTGATAGTGGCGATACCTGTCCGATACTTTGATACACGATGTGTTATAATCTACATCAACTTGTATTTTTTTGTGCTATTAATGATGCGAAATTAGTACTAAAATTGCAATATATGATATATTATTAGATCTGAATAATTTATTAGATTCTTTAGCTACTAAGAGCACATTATACTGATTGACCGTTATTAGAGGATTTAATTTGAGTCTAGTAGTATATCCGTTTCCGTTAACTTCACTTCCACACAGGCGCGAGAGTCGTCGATGTGAGTCGTTTTTCATTGGCGCGATGTTTCCTGTTTGAACAAGTTGTGTTGAAAAAGTGCCTCGAATGGTATATTTTATTAATATGTGTTAAGTGTGAAGTGCTTCTTCAAAATGTGTTAAAACTCCAAACACGTAAGTTGAACTAAAATACGTTTAAAAATAATTAACGATGAACCTTTCCATGTTAATTAAATGATTTTTGAAGTGAAACTTCTTATGCGACTTCCAATCGTTTAACGTGAAACGTTTAATGCAAATTATCGGTCTCTCCTCTTTTTATGAGCCAGAGCAAGAGAGTAAATGTCGGTGTGTATGTATATTGCACACTGTTTAAATAAAATAGAAAATGTCTTTTAAAATGAAGTTTCACTTCTATCGTGTGTGTGTGAATCACACACACACACCTTTTTTTTAAACCTTTTTTGCTTCGAGCTGCAAGTAATTTAAAAATACAATTACAATATTGTTCTTATTATTATTATTTTTAATATTAATTTTATTATACTTTTTCTTTATATTTAACGTGCGTGTCGTAGAAAATAAAGCTCAAATTTCCAAAGGTTATATTTCGAAAAAGATAATGTCCATATTCTTTAAAGTAGAAACATTATTGCTTATGTATATAAAATCATTTGAGAAGTTCCTAGTAATCGTAAGGTGCATTGCAATAATATTTCTGGGTTACTATAATGTTAAAATCTATTAAATACAGTTACGTTTCATTATTTTATAATAAAATAAATAAGATTTAATTAATACATATACGCATCGCAGAGAGTAGAGACGGCTAGTGCTGCCACCTAACGAAGGCAAAGGTCCAACATTACATACAATATTTTTAACACAATACTCCCGCTAACATTTTACATATTATAATAACCATACACTTCTACATGCAAAACCATGATGTTTAAGGAAACTTAAAAAATAACTACTTTTACATTGAACTTACTCTACTGGGAAGAGACAAAGAATTGATTACTTTTTTATTCATTATGTAGGATTAGTGTTTGGCCATAATCACACCTGATGCTAAGTTATTGTGACCCGAGATGCTAACCTAAAAGCCTAATTTATTGCCTACTAGCTGTGTCCGCGGTTCCGCTCGCGTGTACTGCTAAAAAGGTTTTATAATTATTTTATTTTTTTGATATACCAGTGTGTGTGTTGCTAGTGATGACCTATGTCACTGATCCGTGGTCGCAAATTATGGGCCTCATAAGAATGCTCAATGTAACTCAAAGGGCTATGCTCAGGGTTTCTTTGAGAATTATGAGTAGATATCCGCATAAGAATAGTTCTAGTTAATATAGCTCTACGAATTATTAGACTTGAGTGGCAGTGGGTGGGGCACATTGCTCATAGAATGAATGGCCGATGGGGCTAAAGAGTTCTCGAGTGGCTGCCACGACCAGAAAGACGCAGCGTGGGCGGACAGCCCCCACTAGATAGACCGATGATCTGGTAAAAGTTGCGGAAAGCGGTTGGAAAATAAAAGTGCAGCGTAGTCAATTGTGGCGATTAATTGGGGAGTTCTATGTCCAGCAGTGAACGTGTTTCGGCTGAGATGATGATGGTGATACAAACATGTAATACAATAATATACGGTATGTAATATGTAATCAGTACGGGACCCTCAGGGCCCGAGTTCTACTCGTATAATCTTGTCTTTTTGTGAAGAATAAGTCCTTCGTACTTTATATTTTTTGAAAGTTTTACATTTACCTAGTACTAATATTTTCCTGTTCAACGATTAGATTTCCCACAATCTTATCCCCTGATGTCAAGTGACGATGTGACTCAAGGTAAGATTTTGGCCATAACGCTAATACCTATACACGATACAATAAAAAAATGATATCATTCTTTTTTTCAGTTAGATTCTACATTCAAGAAGTTCATCATGCTTACACGAGTGATGTTCGTGGCTAGCAATGTATTACAAAAAATGTACAGTGATATGGCAAAACAAAGCGGTGGCGGCGCGATGACGCGACGGAGCGGTGATGACGCGTTAGCGACGCCATCTACACAAGCCTTAATGCGCCTATGTTCACAGCGGTCGTAAAGTTCGGCGCGAGTTGTAAGTCGGGACGCACGCTTTGGAGCGAGATATTTTTTTTTAAATATCTTTAATAATAATCGTAATTGAATCTAAATTTGTGTTTTGTTCAGCCTAACGTGCCTATGTTCACAGGGAAAGTTTGGCGCGAGTGGTAAGTCGGGACGCACGCTTTGGAGCGAGATAATTTTTTTAAAATATCTTCAATAATAATCGTAATTGTATCTAAATTTGTGTTTTGTTCAGCCTAACGTGCCTATGTTCACAGGGATCATAAAGTTTGGCGCGAGTGGTAAGTCGGGACGCACGCTTTGGAGCGAGATATTTTTTTTAAAATATCTTTCTTCAATAATAATCGTAATTGTATCTAAATTTGTGTTTTGTTCAGCCTAACGTGCCTATGTTCACAGGGATCATAAAGTTTGGCGCGAGTGGCAAGTCGGGACGCACGCTTTGGAGCGAGATATTTTTTTTAAAATATCTTTCTTAAATAATAATCGTAATTGTATCTAAATTTGTGTTTTGTTCAGCCTAACGTGCCTATGTTCACAGGGATCATAAAGTTTGGCGCGAGTGGCAAGTCGGGACGCACGCTTTGGAGCGAGATATTTTTTTTAAAATATCTTTCTTAAATAATAATCGTAATTGTATCTAAATTTGTGTTTTGTTCAGCCTAACGTGCCTATGTTCACAGGGATCATAAAGTTTGGCGCGAGTGGCAAGTCGGGACGCACGCTTTGGAGCGAGATATTTTTTTTAAAATATCTTTCTTAAATAATAATCGTAATTGTATCTAAATTTGTGTTTTGTTCAGCCTAACGTGCCTATGTTCACAGGGATCATAAAGTTCGGTGCGAGTGGTAAGTCCGGGATACACGCTACCGTAAATCCCGATTCCCGCTAAGTAAACAAAATCGTGAACGATTTCGCGTGTAACGCCATTTCTCCTGCCATCATCATCAGCAGCTCGTCATCACAACCTCGTGGAAGCTCATCGTCAAGTCTTAGCACGCTAGAAGATATGTAAGGTACTTGCCAATGTATTATGTATACCTTTACTTTTCTATCTTAATAAGTTTTAGCCGTTATAGCCACAATCTCACATAACATAATACGCTACGCCTAATGTAACCTCTACACGTTAGCCAACATTATGGCGAATGGTGTGGTAAAGATGTTAGCCAACAGTTTGTAATGGCGCGTCCACACCTTCAGTCCGAAGGTCGTTCAGTTTGTTTCAGTTCAGGCCAATGTTCGGACGTATATTAAAATAGATTATATATTAAGACTAATATTTCCATATATTTCCAGGTCATCTACTTAATTAAAAGTACGTATTTTTTTAATTCCTGTCTAAAAAGACTCTAACTCTAAAGTGACTGTAACCTCTTTATAGTTAAGAACAATTTTACAAATAGATGAAACACAATCTAAAATAGCATTTACCTACTCTTTCTTAACGCCATTATATACAATATACTGTATTACCCTCACAATACTTCGTTAGAAAAACATTACTTGCTTCTATTTTGGAATTTGTGAGAATAATTTGAAATTAATCTTAATTCCAGTGTCATCTCTACTACATCTCGGAGACTCGGAATCATATCAGTTTTGCATCAGACGGCTGCAAGGACATGATGCGTCCTTACAACTGTTGCCAGTCGTCTGCGTTCCGAATTGCCAGGTATACAAATATTCTGTATCATACATATATCAATTATACGCAAATGAAGCTTGCAAAACACTACCCAATTGAACATTGAATTTCAAGAAATTTCACAAATTACTACATCCGTCACAAACTGCGATGGCTATCGCTGTTGTCCAATAAACAGGCTGATAAAACCTGAACGGGGAGCCTGAAATTATTTTTCAGCTACAAGTGGTTAGAAGAATGCACCGTCGCTGCCGAGTTGATCCATCCGACTTTTTCAAACTCATAATTTTATAATAGATACTACCTAAATTTGTGAAGATGTTCTGTCTTCCGCACAGTATCTCAGACTAACCACCAGTCAAGTTAAAAACATGAAGATCAAGATACGAAATAAGTTAGTAACGCCCCTCTACTAATTACAAAAGATATGTAACAAATTAGCTATATATTAATTGCTGTCACTTTCGTACTGTGTCAATTGTTGAAAATGAGAGTGACAGGGACCAGTGTACTACTGTTCTTCTTTTTCTTTTACCTAACTTGGCAACTGGTCTTCTTTATTGAAGACCATAAGTGCTATTATCGAGTGTATACAGTTTCCAGTGTTCTGACAATCTGACAGTTTGTGTATCTTAATAAGATGGTGGCTCCCTTGTTAGAACTTTCTAGGGAGTTTATGTGGCATCTCGGAATTCATGATCCATGTTATTATTTCCAATTCACTTCACTTGTGCACAATAACCAAACCTTATTATTCATAACGCCACCTGTATTACACAATATAGGGTCAAATAATACAAATTTATGGATAAAAAATATGAACCACTACATAACAGTTTGAGATCCTGCCAAAAACTCGACAGTGTATAATCAATCGTTTTATTAATTGTTTTAGTTTTCTTATTTATTTATTTAAGCAACCAACAAGGCATACACTTCATAAAAACTAAAAAAAAATACAATATGCTTAACTTAGAATCTAAGTGTTGCCTTAATTAAAGGTAGCTCTGACATGCAAAAAAGTAGTGTAAAAAGTGTTTAAATGTTCATGAAATCAATAGGATATTAGAATACAAACAAATAACATAAGTGCTTAGTCACCACAGTTATTAGTGTATAGCCTAGGGATGGCGATCTGAGATCTATTCGATGTTTTGTGTTTTGATAAGAATCATAAAGTTATTTAAAATTAAATAAATTTACCTAAAATACATTTGAAGAAATGACAGTTTTTCACTTAATTACTCAAAAACTCGCGAGATGGTTGTATAGGCTTTGTGCTTTGTTTAGTTTACTTAAATTTGTGAAATAAATATTACTTTGATAATAAATACACTTTTTTCTTTTTCTATACCTGGTACTATAGTAGTTATAAAAATAACAAAAAATCGATAAATCGATTATTATGGTGAACTTTTTTTCCATAACGGGAAAATGGCATATGGAATTGAAAACAGTTCGTTTGTTAAGAAATCGATATTTAAGAATTCGATTAATTTGTGAATCGATTCATCAAGACTTCTGTAAAGCAGTCAGGTGACTTACCGACTATATAGTTAAGAATTTCAGAATAAATTTAACGAAGATTACGGAACTTAGAAATTTTAGTACAGTAATTAAAGTCAAAAAGTAGTTAAAAGCTTAGCTAAATATATAAAAAATATTTTAACATTAATTGGTAATAGTTTTCTGAACAAATCTTGATGCACGGAAATAAATCTACTCAATGAAACGAAAAAGCGACACTAAAAAACCGGAATACTTTCACATTATGCACAGTTAATTAATGCAAGTCCTGATTTTCATCATTGTGATGGTCGTCGGATTGGCCTAGCGGTGTGAGACGACCAGACTTCATACGCAGTACGGACGAGTGGCCGATAGTTCGAATCCATCTGATTTTTAAAGAACATTAATTTTTCTTGCACTTCTGACACGTGTGAACTTGCTCCACGCATTTTTTTTAGAAATGTTTTATTTCTCTCTGAAACTAGGTTTTGGGCTTAACGGTCTTGTACTTAAAGGACAGACGGCAGTATTATACACGTTTATCGGGTTATTTTTAAAAAAATATGAAAATTACATGTAAAGACAAGTATTGTTATTGATACTATCAAAACTTACGTTTCAGATCTCCGCTAGTTGACGGTATCGAGAGTATAACCTTCGTGCACAACAGCTCAAAGTCAAAAATCGCGTCCGGTTTCGAGAGCAACATCATTTCTCCTGGCCGGCCGTCTCTATCATCATCATTATCACAATCACCAGCAGGTCCGTCACCACAACCAACGTGGAAGTTCATAGGCCAGCCTGACACGGTGTATGATATTAAGGTATGTGCCATGTATCTTTAGTTTTATGAATGTTAGCGTTACAGCCACGATCTTACCTGGTGTTAATTGACGATGTGGCCCGAGATGCTGTGGCTTAGTGTGGGAACTGGTTCTCAAGTGCAGTTGCCGGAACACACTTGCCGGCAGATTTCTAACTTGAGGGTAGCAAGTACTATAAAATACCCTACCACCGTGTTATGGTTTCGTCCATAGAATTAAAACACTTCATAACAAACAGTCCGCACATTGGTAAACCACAGTTAAATTCTAATCGAATCGAGCGAATAAGAAGTAACAGGCATACTGATAAAAACTGAAAGTCTTGGTCTCTAATATCAAGAAGGCATAAAAAACTAGGATGATGAAATACCCGTTTTGAAATTCCCTACTGCGCCATCTATGGTCTAGTAAAAACATTACTTTTAGTATGCCTGTATTCCACACCGCACGCTACCGGTCTACTAACGCCATCTTTCGTCTAATAGCATCAACGTCGATACATTATTTATTTATCATCTTACCAAAATTCTACAATCGGTATATGAATAGTAATATAACTAAGTAAAAAAAGAGTAACCCACTGTCATCAAAATTGTGCAGTACACTTCAAAACATGAAAGATTTGTCCCGATATAATAATTATAAATGACTTAAAATAGGTACAAAACGTCTTTAAAATATAATTCATTTATTACTCAGTTTTACAGATACATTTACAATGAGTATTAATACCAGTCGATCCGTATGAGACTCACAAAATATTATGGCGTATAGCCTCGAACAAATCGCCTTGCCGCTCTACCTCGCGCACATCTGTAATTCTTAGTTAGAAACAGTATGCGTGTCCAGAAACAGTATGAATGTTAAAAAAGCAGTGTAATGAGTAGCCCGCTATTACGATTGTCACCATAGAGACCACTATTATCTGGCTCCAGTACACGCTCCAATTCTGTTATAGATTAGAAACGGAATGAGATGAACGGTGCGTATATGGAGCTTACAATAGACTGGAATTACACTGTACACTTTTCACAAATCACACTCTATACACTATGATACAATGTCGATGATGAAATCAAAACTGCAACTACGCCATACATTTGATATGCGTTTCGCGCCAATTCTGTTTCGTCGCCGCTTTCTTGTTTCCCCATAGTCGAAATACTTCGTCTTCGTCGTCGAACTTTGTTTCTGCGGGGTCCAGATGTGTGCGTTAAGATCTTCTTTAGGGTTTCATCGGAATCCGGGCGATTGCATTTATCTGTCGTTGTAATTTGGCCCTGAAAAGGGCCTTTGTAGTTCATATTGCCAGGTTTTAACGCCATGACTTGCTGTTCTGTATCCGAAAAGTCTAAGAAGATTCCAAATTTCAAATGAAATATAAGGCCGCAGCGATCCAAATGTAAAACGGTTATTTCCCGCGCTGTACTAGAAGCAGCTTACACTCAATCCCGCCGACTCTCAAATACACACGCGATCGCGAATTACGCCTTTTATAACTTCGCACGGAGTGGGGAGGGGTACGGTGAATCGACCAATCGGGAAACGCCGCGAGATTCTTACCATTCGCAAGTTGTTTTTTTTTTAATGTATGTATCTATTTCTCAAGTTGTACTATAAAATTAATATCTATAAAATTCAGAATATAAAGTACAAAAATCTGACACAAATGATATTTAAATAAAATACAAGAGGTAGCCCGTGTAAAAAAGTCTGTGGATAATTGTCCGTGTGGTACATATAATTTATTATAAAATAACATATTACTAGGCACACACATACATATTACACATTATTAGGCAAATCCTTTACGATAATTGCAAGCGAACAACGCAATGGTTGACCGGATAAAGCGCAAAAACAATGTCCTAAATCGAAGCTTACCCACAGAAAAGTGATGGTGACTGTTTGGTGGTCTCTCACTACAACTTCCTTAGATCCCGTCAAGCAATAACAGCAGATGTCTACTGTGCAGGATTCCTAACAATGATAACGAAGTTTGCAGCAAAACAGCCATCGTTTTATGCGGCGAGACTCGTCCATCGGTCTTCAACAGTATTAATCCATAATAACATTAGACCTCACACTGCTTGAAACGGTTTTTATACTACAAGAACATCAATTACAAATATATGTGATCCTCCAAAAAAATATTTTAATTTTACGAATTACAAAAAATTACGAAACAGTAATTCAATATATTTTTTATCATTACAGTTCACACTTTAATAATATTGGAAACAGTGTGAGAGAGATAGCAATAGTTAAGGGAAACGCTGTGATTGGCTAAATGTAAACTGTATACACACACGCGCACAGTCGTATGTGAAGCGTCAGATGGCTATAAAAGGCGATAACCATTGAAACCTATATTAATATTAAGGTCGGAGTCGGAGTCGGGAGTCGGGCGGTCGGGCGGTCTCATCCGATTCGGCGGATGGTGGTGCTGGTTGGTGGTGGTGTGTGTGTGGTGTGTGGTGTGTGGCGGATGAGAAGATCGATCACGTAAAAATAGTTTGTTTTATGAAGAAGAAGAAGAAGAAGCATTCACATCATACGATGAATGAACGCGTGAGCTTTAGCTTTCGGCGGGGTGGAAAAACTACGCGATGAAACCTGAGAGTGCGTGTCTGTCTAACATCTTGGGCCAGCCATACTACCACCAACCACACACACATCAACAAACGTAACACACCATACAAACGGACGGACAACTTAAATTAATTAATTAATTAATATATATATATATATATATATATATATATATATAAAATCGGGAATCCGGTATGGGGAAGTAGGAAGACCGGATAATTGTGTGTTCTGTGTTTTGTATGTATATGTACTATTTATTTATTTATTACGCTGGTGTCGTATGTATTTATGTATGTAGCATATGTATTTTTTATAGTATTTGTTGTATACATACTTATACGTAATAATAATATGCACCTAGCGTACGTAGGTACCTCTAGCTTCTCGTTTATTAAATATATCATACTCGGACTCTTCGTGTATGGTGTAAGTTAACAATAACAACAACAACAATCATGTGAATAGAAACGGAATGAAACAATAACTGTTCCATATAATGATAATTTGTTAGCCCTGAAAAGGGCTGTTTCAATTTTGTGCTTGCTGTCGAGTCAGTCGATAGGCTTACACACAACAATAGATACAGACACACCACCGGAGATCCCGCCGCCACGACGACGGGTGTCGGTTGCGAGCCGTGTATGCTTTTCGTTTTTATTATCGCGTCATCGTCTGCTTGCTGATGTTTTTAAAATTTCTTTCTTTCTTTCTCCACGCTCACTTACTCACTCACTATACACTATACGACGCGACGGACGAACGAACGACGAAACACAGAACTTTACTTCTTGGAAGCGGCCGCTTTTTTCGCTGCGGGCTTGGACTTCGGTGCCGATGCAGCCTTCTTAGGTTTCGGTGCTTTCGGTTTCTTAGTCGGCGGTTTGGCGGTCTTCTTTGCTTTGGGCGCTGCGGCTGAACCCTTACTCTTCGATGCGGCCGAAGCGGAGGCCGCGGATGGCTTCTTCGCTGCGGCCGGTTTCTTCTTAGCGGCGGCGGCTTTCCTATCTTTCGTGGCGGCCGATGGTTTCGCCGCCGCGGCTGATGTTTTCGCCGGTGAAGAGGCGGCGGCCTTTTTCCCTCTGCCGCCAGCACCGGCTGAAGCGGCCGACGTCGCTTTCTTCGACGATGCGGAAGCGGCACCGCCGGCGGTAGATTTAGCGGAAGAAGATGCCTTTCTGTTGCCGGCGCCGCCGGCTCCCGCGCCGGACTTCGCTCCGGCGATCGATGGTTTCTTCGAGGCGGCTGATTTTGATTCCAGTTTGAAAGAACCAGAAGCGCCGGTGCCCTTTGTTTGTATCAGAGCGCCGGTTTCGACGGCGCTCTTTAGATATTTCCTTATGAACGGTGCCAATTTCTCAGCGTCGACCTTATAATGGGCAGATATATATTTCTTGATCGCTTGCAGAGATGATCCGCTGCGTTCTTTGAGTTCTTTAATGGCGCTGTTCACCATTACCGATGTCTTCGGGTGAGACGGTTTCGCCTTTGGCTTTTTGGCGGCGGCCGTCGCGGCACCGCCTGCCGCAGAAGCCTTGGGTTTCTTCGCGGTGGGAGTCGCGGGTGCCGGAGCCTCGGTAGCGATAGCCGTATCTGCCATATCTCTCTTAGTTAGTATTAACACTTTTAAAAAATATAAATGTAAACAACAACAAAACACACGCACACAGATTCGATGCGAATGGAAAACAGTAGTAGTACTATGCGTATAACACGAAAGTTTCAATGTAGGTGGCGCTAGTGGTTAAGTAGACATGGGCGTTACCGTAATGAGATCCTCCGAGTTGCGAGACAGTTTCCCGTAAGAAGAGTTTCATGTTTTCACTAACACGTCTCCGATTAAACGGGATTTATATCAAGTTTTAATATTAGGTCGCTATAGATAAAGCGCTGCGGCTATTCACCATGAATCAACGTGACCATCGATATCGGACATACGTGTTTAACTGCCACGGGTACAGTAGTAAATTTCGTTTATCCGCGTCGGTGTGTATCGCACGGAGCGAGTGTCCGATTTAAAAGATATTTTTCTCGATATAACGTATTATTATTAATATTTTCATTTTCCAACTAAACTACGAATTATATCTTCTTATGATATACACGAATATAAAGAGCTCGACAATAATTTCCGATCGTTATAACGTTACAGAAACGTGAACGTCGTAAAACACACGCACCCTAGTCACTTCGATCAGACGACGAGTTTCTGTTCGCTTCTTCTCTAATCATCGAGGCTCTATGATTTCTGCTCTTCTCGTCCCCGTAAGAACATCGAGAGGTACATAACAAACGTAATAATAATATAATAATACAGTTATAATCAAACATCACAGGGCAGGCAGGCAGGTAAATTTAGAAGGGGGGCGGGCTAGAAAGCTGAAGAACATTTCATCGAGGTGATCTCTCTGTCTCTCGACTTAGAATGCAATCCTGATTAATCAATACGATTGACCGATTAAATGGTTCCGTCAAAATTATAATAGTTTTATTTTTAAATTATTTTACTTTCATTCATAACAACCGTTATTATGTTCACATAATATCACATCGACCGACAGACACACGACGAGCCTCATTATATTAACATGACTTTATCATTATAATTAATATTATAAGAACAATAGAAAAGAAGAAGACGGTATGTATAACATATATGAGTATCCGTCTATCTATCATAGCGGTAAGTAAGTAGGTAGGTACGTACGGACGTACGTACGTACGTACGTACGTACGTACATAGATACATACATATCATATTTTTATTAAGTGTGTAAGTAGGTAAGCGAATGACGATACTGTCACGTATAGAAACTTAAAAAATATATATACAAATAAATAGTGTGATATTTATTTGTATCGAATTTGAATCATTTGCGGCCCTGAAAAGGGCCTTTTTGTATGCCGTAGGTATAGGTATATAGGTGGTGTATTAAAATTAACCACCGAAGCCGTAAAGGGTGCGTCCCTGTCGTTTCAGTGCATACACGACGTCCATGGCTGTGACAGTCTTCCTCTTGGCGTGCTCGGTGTAAGTGACCGCGTCACGGATCACGTTCTCGAGGAACACTTTCAGAACGCCTCGTGTCTCTTCATATATCAAACCGGAGATACGTTTAACACCGCCTCTGCGAGCCAAACGGCGGATAGCCGGTTTCGTGATACCCTGGATGTTATCGCGTAGCACCTTCCTGTGGCGCTTGGCTCCGCCTTTTCCCAGTCCCTTGCCTCCTTTTCCGCGACCGGTCATGATGACACGATTATAATAAAGTAAGTCGATTTATTAAAAAAGTTGTATGTTATTGAAAGAAAGAAAGAGCGAGCGCGTGCACGTACGTACGCGTGTGAACAGTTCGCGCGAACTATGAAAATCCTACCAGGAGTCTTCGGCTTATTTATACCTTTACGGTATCGGCGGCGGGGAGAGGCGCTCTTTATGTCTGCGGGGTTTGGAGGAGGGGCGGGCGGGAGGGGGTCTTGTCGACGGTCGCGACTAAGAAAAAGACAGACGAACTCTTTTCGTATTACTTACTAACTAACTAACTAACTAACTAACTAACTAACTAACTAACTAACTAACTAACTAACTATATATGTATTTATTTATTTTTATTCATTCACATTGCACGCGCGTTACTAGATGGCGCTCGCCGACCGCTACCGCGGCCGTCTCGCGCGATTCTTTATCACAAGTCAAACCTAACCTAACCTAGCATGTAGCTATTGGGTGGTAATACGTACGGTACGTAGTAGTTGTTTCTCATATTAATAACAAGATGACGTTGTAATAAGAAAGAGGTGTGTTGTACACGTTCCAAGTATGGAACCGGATCCACGAGTAGCGAGCGACTAATTTATTTATTTTATTTTTTTTTCCCTCGCTTTGTTCGTTAGGTTAGGTTATTATGATGGCTAGCTAGCCTAGCTATTCCTATCTATCTATATGTTAGGGAAAATGACACTCCGTTTGAATAGAAACAATTATGAATAACGATTAAACTCTCGTCATCGTATTACGTAGTGGTGAATTATATGCGGCCCTGAAAAGGGCCTTTTGTACATATATGTGTGGTAGGTAGGAGGTATACGGGTAGACAGATCTATTATTATCTATCCCCCCTAAGCACGCTCTCCACGGATTCTACGCGCCAGCTGTATGTCTTTCGGCATGATCGTGACTCGCTTCGCATGGATCGCACAGAGATTCGTGTCCTCGAAGAGACCGACCAGGTAGGCCTCACTCGCCTCCTGCAGGGCCATCACAGCCGAGCTCTGGAAACGAAGATCCGTCTTGAAATCTTGAGCTATCTCACGAACGAGACGCTGGAATGGCAACTTGCGGATCAGCAACTCTGTACTCTTCTGATAACGACGTATCTCACGCAGAGCGACCGTTCCGGGTCTGTAGCGATGCGGCTTCTTGACACCACCGGTGGCGGGCGCACTCTTACGAGCCGCCTTAGTGGCGAGCTGTTTACGAGGAGCTTTACCGCCGGTCGATTTGCGAGCAGTCTGCTTGGTACGCGCCATTGTTAACTAACAAACGAACCACGACAGCCGTGTTATGTAGTATCTCAAGTAGTTAGTGGTTATAGAACGAAGAAAAACAAAAAGAAACGAACTTATACGCGCACGCGCCCTCTCTTCTAGCTCGAATAAACCGTTCGAGCGCGTTTTGTCGGCCTTTTATAGAAACGAACACAAAACGTGCGCCGAACGGCCGCGGCATCGTATCCCTCCTTCCCCCCCCCCCTCCTCCTCCCTTCTCGCTCGCACTCACTCACTCACACACACACGCTGTCTCTCGCTCGCTCTCAGTATATTACTTACTGGTTATATTATATTATATTAATAATTGAAAAGTAAAATAATAATAAAAATTATATTTGTGTACATTATATATCTATGTAATTTTTACATTTATAAATATCATAATAATATATCGTATAGGTTTGTGTGTGTGTGTGTGTGTGTGTGTTTTTTTTTTTTTTTTTTTTTTTTTAGTTATATCTTATGTAAAGTTTGCGTTTTAAGAATAAGTAAGTAACTAACTAGACCTATTATAACATGTTACATATACGAGAACATGAAGAATGAGAGACTGACATTTTCTATCGTTTTTAGAAACTGTTTTTCTTTAATATAGATATATAAACGAGCAATTTTGTGGCCCTGAAAAGGGCCTTTTGATCAAGTGTTTGACAACAACAAACACACACGTCGAGTTAATTAATTCATTCACTTGGAACTTGTGTATTTCGTGACTGCCTTGGTTCCCTCACTGACTGCGTGCTTCGCCAATTCACCGGGGAGCAGGAGCCTCACGGACGTCTGCACCTCCCTCGAGGTGATCGTCGAACGCTTGTTGTAGTGTGCCAGACGAGATGCTTCCGCAGCGATACGTTCGAATATATCGTTCACGAAAGAGTTCATGATCGACATAGCCTTGCTCGATATACCGGTGTCCGGGTGAACTTGCTTGAGTACTTTATAAATGTAGATGGCGTAACTCTCCTTCCTCTTGTGCTTCTTCTTTTTCTTGTCGGTCTTCGAGATGTTCTTTTGAGCCTTGCCAGATTTCTTGGCGGCCTTTCCGCTCGTCTTGGGTGGCATTATTATTTATTTATTGTTATGTTCCTTGAACGTAGTCTCGTATATTTTTCTAAAACCGTATCTATTTGATTTTCAGGCTCACAAGTAGTACATCACAGTGCGTACGTTACGGACGCGTTTCGACCAATCGCGCTATGCCTACGATCCGAGCAGCCGTATGCAGCTAGGCGGACGGCCGGCTGGCAGGGGGGGGGGCGTGTACGATGTAAGTAGTAATAATAATAATAATAATACAACAGTAAATAGTATATACTATGTATGTATGTATAAATAATGAAATCTTATAATATGAAGCATGCTTGAACAAGCTAATTATCATTAGACCCTTCAGGTTTTAATAATAAAGCGAATAAGAAGAAGAAGAATAAGCGATATGCAAACGTTCCGTTCTTGTACTCTCACACAATGTGCATTTTGCTGGTAGTATAATAATAATATATATATATATATATATATATATATATATATATTTATAAATATAAAATAGTTTGTATTTGTGTGACCGAGCGCGAGTGTCAATGATGCAGTGGTGTATATATGCTTACTACCTACGTATAATGTGATTGAACATATTATTATTATTATTATGTACAATTAGCTTTTGACATCTTAACACGTTAGATAGAAACTTTTTATATGCATGTGAATTATTTTGTGGCCCTGAAAAGGGCCTTTTTATAACCGGTCGGTTAACGTTCTTGTTTTTTGCTTAAGCTTTCTTCTCCGTTTTCTTCGGCAACAGTACAGCTTGTATGTTAGGCAGGACGCCACCCTGAGCGATCGTGACGCCCGAGAGAAGCTTGTTCAATTCCTCGTCGTTTCTGATCGCCAACTGTAGATGTCTAGGTATAATCCTAGTCTTCTTGTTGTCTCTCGCGGCGTTGCCGGCCAACTCGAGCACTTCAGCGGCGAGATACTCCATGACGGCCGCCAAGTAAACCGGAGCACCGGCACCGACGCGTTCGGCATAATTACCGTTTCGAAGCAGCCTGTGTATACGTCCGACGGGGAACTGTAAACCGGCACGGTTCGAACGAGACTTAACCTTCCCCTTGACTTTGCCGCCTTTACCGCGTCCGGACATGATTAATTAAAGGTTTATTTAACGAACAACACTCGAGAAGTACAGTAGCGGCGTGCTACTGTATGTAAGTTAGAATAGAAAATATATTTTTTTTTTGTACCGCGACGTCCGCTCTCTATATAGATGTTAGACTAAAGATAACGTAGTCGAAGTGAGTATAACGAAACGATCAATCGACCAATCCGAGTCGCTCCCGCGTGTGAGGGAGAAAGCTATATTGTGGATGTAGGTAGGGCGAGTAAATACTCGATCTAAATAGATCAATTAAATAAAACTAAAACGAACAAACATATAGATAGATAGATAGATAGATAGATAGATATAGAGATAGAGAGAAAGGAAAGGAGGAAGGAAGTAGGAGTCGGGCGGTCGGGCGGTCTCATCCGATTCGGCGGATGGTGGTGCTGGTTGGTGGTGGTGTGTGTGTGGTGTGTGGTGTGTGGCGGATGAGAAGATCGATCACGTAAAAATAGTTTGTTTTATGAAGAAGAAGAAGAAGAAGCATTCACATCATACGATGAATGAACGCGTGAGCTTTAGCTTTCGGCGGGGTGGAAAAACTACGCGATGAAACCTGAGAGTGCGTGTCTGTCTAACATCTTGGGCCAGCCATACTACCACCAACCACACACACATCAACAAACGTAACACACCATACAAACGGACGGACAACTTAAATTAATTAATTAATTAATAAATATATATATATATATATATATATATATATATATAAAATCGGGAATCCGGTATGGGGAAGTAGGAAGACCGGATAATTGTGTGTTCTGTGTTTTGTATGTATATGTACTATTTATTTATTTATTACGCTGGTGTCGTATGTATTTATGTATGTAGCATATGTATTTTTTATAGTATTTGTTGTATACATACTTATACGTAATAATAATATGCACCTAGCGTACGTAGGTACCTCTAGCTTCTCGTTTATTAAATATATCATACTCGGACTCTTCGTGTATGGTGTAAGTTAACAATAACAACAACAACAATCATGTGAATAGAAACGGAATGAAACAATAACTGTTCCATATAATGATAATTTGTTAGCCCTGAAAAGGGCTGTTTCAATTTTGTGCTTGCTGTCGAGTCAGTCGATAGGCTTACACACAACAATAGATACAGACACACCACCGGAGATCCCGCCGCCACGACGACGGGTGTCGGTTGCGAGCCGTGTATGCTTTTCGTTTTTATTATCGCGTCATCGTCTGCTTGCTGATGTTTTTAAAATTTCTTTCTTTCTTTCTCCACGCTCACTTACTCACTCACTATACACTATACGACGCGACGGACGAACGAACGACGAAACACAGAACTTTACTTCTTGGAAGCGGCCGCTTTTTTCGCTGCGGGCTTGGACTTCGGTGCCGATGCAGCCTTCTTAGGTTTCGGTGCTTTCGGTTTCTTAGTCGGCGGTTTGGCGGTCTTCTTTGCTTTGGGCGCTGCGGCTGAACCCTTACTCTTCGATGCGGCCGAAGCGGAGGCCGCGGATGGCTTCTTCGCTGCGGCCGGTTTCTTCTTAGCGGCGGCGGCTTTCCTATCTTTCGTGGCGGCCGATGGTTTCGCCGCCGCGGCTGATGTTTTCGCCGGTGAAGAGGCGGCGGCCTTTTTCCCTCTGCCGCCAGCACCGGCTGAAGCGGCCGACGTCGCTTTCTTCGACGATGCGGAAGCGGCACCGCCGGCGGTAGATTTAGCGGAAGAAGATGCCTTTCTGTTGCCGGCGCCGCCGGCTCCCGCGCCGGACTTCGCTCCGGCGATCGATGGTTTCTTCGAGGCGGCTGATTTTGATTCCAGTTTGAAAGAACCAGAAGCGCCGGTGCCCTTTGTTTGTATCAGAGCGCCGGTTTCGACGGCGCTCTTTAGATATTTCCTTATGAACGGTGCCAATTTCTCAGCGTCGACCTTATAATGGGCAGATATATATTTCTTGATCGCTTGCAGAGATGATCCGCTGCGTTCTTTGAGTTCTTTAATGGCGCTGTTCACCATTACCGATGTCTTCGGGTGAGACGGTTTCGCCTTTGGCTTTTTGGCGGCGGCCGTCGCGGCACCGCCTGCCGCAGAAGCCTTGGGTTTCTTCGCGGTGGGAGTCGCGGGTGCCGGAGCCTCGGTAGCGATAGCCGTATCTGCCATATCTCTCTTAGTTAGTATTAACACTTTTAAAAAATATAAATGTAAACAACAACAAAACACACGCACACAGATTCGATGCGAATGGAAAACAGTAGTAGTACTATGCGTATAACACGAAAGTTTCAATGTAGGTGGCGCTAGTGGTTAAGTAGACATGGGCGTTACCGTAATGAGATCCTCCGAGTTGCGAGACAGTTTCCCGTAAGAAGAGTTTCATGTTTTCACTAACACGTCTCCGATTAAACGGGATTTATATCAAGTTTTAATATTAGGTCGCTATAGATAAAGCGCTGCGGCTATTCACCATGAATCAACGTGACCATCGATATCGGACATACGTGTTTAACTGCCACGGGTACAGTAGTAAATTTCGTTTATCCGCGTCGGTGTGTATCGCACGGAGCGAGTGTCCGATTTAAAAGATATTTTTCTCGATATAACGTATTATTATTAATATTTTCATTTTCCAACTAAACTACGAATTATATCTTCTTATGATATACACGAATATAAAGAGCTCGACAATAATTTCCGATCGTTATAACGTTACAGAAACGTGAACGTCGTAAAACACACGCACCCTAGTCACTTCGATCAGACGACGAGTTTCTGTTCGCTTCTTCTCTAATCATCGAGGCTCTATGATTTCTGCTCTTCTCGTCCCCGTAAGAACATCGAGAGGTACATAACAAACGTAATAATAATATAATAATACAGTTATAATCAAACATCACAGGGCAGGCAGGCAGGTAAATTTAGAAGGGGGGCGGGCTAGAAAGCTGAAGAACATTTCATCGAGGTGATCTCTCTGTCTCTCGACTTAGAATGCAATCCTGATTAATCAATACGATTGACCGATTAAATGGTTCCGTCAAAATTATAATAGTTTTATTTTTAAATTATTTTACTTTCATTCATAACAACCGTTATTATGTTCACATAATATCACATCGACCGACAGACACACGACGAGCCTCATTATATTAACATGACTTTATCATTATAATTAATATTATAAGAACAATAGAAAAGAAGAAGACGGTATGTATAACATATATGAGTATCCGTCTATCTATCATAGCGGTAAGTAAGTAGGTAGGTACGTACGGACGTACGTACGTACGTACGTACGTACGTACATAGATACATACATATCATATTTTTATTAAGTGTGTAAGTAGGTAAGCGAATGACGATACTGTCACGTATAGAAACTTAAAAAATATATATACAAATAAATAGTGTGATATTTATTTGTATCGAATTTGAATCATTTGCGGCCCTGAAAAGGGCCTTTTTGTATGCCGTAGGTATAGGTATATAGGTGGTGTATTAAAATTAACCACCGAAGCCGTAAAGGGTGCGTCCCTGTCGTTTCAGTGCATACACGACGTCCATGGCTGTGACAGTCTTCCTCTTGGCGTGCTCGGTGTAAGTGACCGCGTCACGGATCACGTTCTCGAGGAACACTTTCAGAACGCCTCGTGTCTCTTCATATATCAAACCGGAGATACGTTTAACACCGCCTCTGCGAGCCAAACGGCGGATAGCCGGTTTCGTGATACCCTGGATGTTATCGCGTAGCACCTTCCTGTGGCGCTTGGCTCCGCCTTTTCCCAGTCCCTTGCCTCCTTTTCCGCGACCGGTCATGATGACACGATTATAATAAAGTAAGTCGATTTATTAAAAAAGTTGTATGTTATTGAAAGAAAGAAAGAGCGAGCGCGTGCACGTACGTACGCGTGTGAACAGTTCGCGCGAACTATGAAAATCCTACCAGGAGTCTTCGGCTTATTTATACCTTTACGGTATCGGCGGCGGGGAGAGGCGCTCTTTATGTCTGCGGGGTTTGGAGGAGGGGCGGGCGGGAGGGGGTCTTGTCGACGGTCGCGACTAAGAAAAAGACAGACGAACTCTTTTCGTATTACTTACTAACTAACTAACTAACTAACTAACTAACTAACTAACTAACTAACTAACTAACTAACTATATATGTATTTATTTATTTTTATTCATTCACATTGCACGCGCGTTACTAGATGGCGCTCGCCGACCGCTACCGCGGCCGTCTCGCGCGATTCTTTATCACAAGTCAAACCTAACCTAACCTAGCATGTAGCTATTGGGTGGTAATACGTACGGTACGTAGTAGTTGTTTCTCATATTAATAACAAGATGACGTTGTAATAAGAAAGAGGTGTGTTGTACACGTTCCAAGTATGGAACCGGATCCACGAGTAGCGAGCGACTAATTTATTTATTTTATTTTTTTTTCCCTCGCTTTGTTCGTTAGGTTAGGTTATTATGATGGCTAGCTAGCCTAGCTATTCCTATCTATCTATATGTTAGGGAAAATGACACTCCGTTTGAATAGAAACAATTATGAATAACGATTAAACTCTCGTCATCGTATTACGTAGTGGTGAATTATATGCGGCCCTGAAAAGGGCCTTTTGTACATATATGTGTGGTAGGTAGGAGGTATACGGGTAGACAGATCTATTATTATCTATCCCCCCTAAGCACGCTCTCCACGGATTCTACGCGCCAGCTGTATGTCTTTCGGCATGATCGTGACTCGCTTCGCATGGATCGCACAGAGATTCGTGTCCTCGAAGAGACCGACCAGGTAGGCCTCACTCGCCTCCTGCAGGGCCATCACAGCCGAGCTCTGGAAACGAAGATCCGTCTTGAAATCTTGAGCTATCTCACGAACGAGACGCTGGAATGGCAACTTGCGGATCAGCAACTCTGTACTCTTCTGATAACGACGTATCTCACGCAGAGCGACCGTTCCGGGTCTGTAGCGATGCGGCTTCTTGACACCACCGGTGGCGGGCGCACTCTTACGAGCCGCCTTAGTGGCGAGCTGTTTACGAGGAGCTTTACCGCCGGTCGATTTGCGAGCAGTCTGCTTGGTACGCGCCATTGTTAACTAACAAACGAACCACGACAGCCGTGTTATGTAGTATCTCAAGTAGTTAGTGGTTATAGAACGAAGAAAAACAAAAAGAAACGAACTTATACGCGCACGCGCCCTCTCTTCTAGCTCGAATAAACCGTTCGAGCGCGTTTTGTCGGCCTTTTATAGAAACGAACACAAAACGTGCGCCGAACGGCCGCGGCATCGTATCCCTCCTTCCCCCCCCCCCTCCTCCTCCCTTCTCGCTCGCACTCACTCACTCACACACACACGCTGTCTCTCGCTCGCTCTCAGTATATTACTTACTGGTTATATTATATTATATTAATAATTGAAAAGTAAAATAATAATAAAAATTATATTTGTGTACATTATATATCTATGTAATTTTTACATTTATAAATATCATAATAATATATCGTATAGGTTTGTGTGTGTGTGTGTGTGTGTGTGTTTTTTTTTTTTTTTTTTTTTTTTTAGTTATATCTTATGTAAAGTTTGCGTTTTAAGAATAAGTAAGTAACTAACTAGACCTATTATAACATGTTACATATACGAGAACATGAAGAATGAGAGACTGACATTTTCTATCGTTTTTAGAAACTGTTTTTCTTTAATATAGATATATAAACGAGCAATTTTGTGGCCCTGAAAAGGGCCTTTTGATCAAGTGTTTGACAACAACAAACACACACGTCGAGTTAATTAATTCATTCACTTGGAACTTGTGTATTTCGTGACTGCCTTGGTTCCCTCACTGACTGCGTGCTTCGCCAATTCACCGGGGAGCAGGAGCCTCACGGACGTCTGCACCTCCCTCGAGGTGATCGTCGAACGCTTGTTGTAGTGTGCCAGACGAGATGCTTCCGCAGCGATACGTTCGAATATATCGTTCACGAAAGAGTTCATGATCGACATAGCCTTGCTCGATATACCGGTGTCCGGGTGAACTTGCTTGAGTACTTTATAAATGTAGATGGCGTAACTCTCCTTCCTCTTGTGCTTCTTCTTTTTCTTGTCGGTCTTCGAGATGTTCTTTTGAGCCTTGCCAGATTTCTTGGCGGCCTTTCCGCTCGTCTTGGGTGGCATTATTATTTATTTATTGTTATGTTCCTTGAACGTAGTCTCGTATATTTTTCTAAAACCGTATCTATTTGATTTTCAGGCTCACAAGTAGTACATCACAGTGCGTACGTTACGGACGCGTTTCGACCAATCGCGCTATGCCTACGATCCGAGCAGCCGTATGCAGCTAGGCGGACGGCCGGCTGGCAGGGGGGGGGGCGTGTACGATGTAAGTAGTAATAATAATAATAATAATACAACAGTAAATAGTATATACTATGTATGTATGTATAAATAATGAAATCTTATAATATGAAGCATGCTTGAACAAGCTAATTATCATTAGACCCTTCAGGTTTTAATAATAAAGCGAATAAGAAGAAGAAGAATAAGCGATATGCAAACGTTCCGTTCTTGTACTCTCACACAATGTGCATTTTGCTGGTAGTATAATAATAATATATATATATATATATATATATATATATATATATTTATAAATATAAAATAGTTTGTATTTGTGTGACCGAGCGCGAGTGTCAATGATGCAGTGGTGTATATATGCTTACTACCTACGTATAATGTGATTGAACATATTATTATTATTATTATGTACAATTAGCTTTTGACATCTTAACACGTTAGATAGAAACTTTTTATATGCATGTGAATTATTTTGTGGCCCTGAAAAGGGCCTTTTTATAACCGGTCGGTTAACGTTCTTGTTTTTTGCTTAAGCTTTCTTCTCCGTTTTCTTCGGCAACAGTACAGCTTGTATGTTAGGCAGGACGCCACCCTGAGCGATCGTGACGCCCGAGAGAAGCTTGTTCAATTCCTCGTCGTTTCTGATCGCCAACTGTAGATGTCTAGGTATAATCCTAGTCTTCTTGTTGTCTCTCGCGGCGTTGCCGGCCAACTCGAGCACTTCAGCGGCGAGATACTCCATGACGGCCGCCAAGTAAACCGGAGCACCGGCACCGACGCGTTCGGCATAATTACCGTTTCGAAGCAGCCTGTGTATACGTCCGACGGGGAACTGTAAACCGGCACGGTTCGAACGAGACTTAACCTTCCCCTTGACTTTGCCGCCTTTACCGCGTCCGGACATGATTAATTAAAGGTTTATTTAACGAACAACACTCGAGAAGTACAGTAGCGGCGTGCTACTGTATGTAAGTTAGAATAGAAAATATATTTTTTTTTTGTACTTTTTTTTTTTTTTTTTTTTTTTTTTTTTTTTTTTTTTTTTTTTTTTTTTTTTTCGAACTGACTACACTGTTAGCCTGAGGGGCCCTGAAGCCTTTACGGCTTTTACAGCTTTACCGGGCTTGGGGGCGAGCGCTTAGGGCACTCAGCCACGAAAGCTAAGCAACAACATCCGAGGGTGCCAAAGTGGCCGGACCTCGGCTCGGACTGTTGCGCGTATGCAATTAAGTCGCGATCTGACTAATTCCCTATCCGTAATTCGATCTAAACTAACTATACAGATATACATGTTTCTGCCCCCTGGGAGGAGGGAAGGAACATGTGTATGTGTATTTAGTGGTCTGAAATTTTTGATCTAGACTAACTAGCCTCAAAAAAAGAAAAAAAAAGGTCCCTTACAGAACCTATGTACCTATGTGTGTTGTGCATGTGTGTATAATGCAGTGTCATGTATGGCTGTGAAAGCTAGTGATTGTACAGTCACTTGTATCGCGCGAGCGGCTGCTTGGCTCAAGGGCTCCATGCCGATGGATCGGACCTAGGCTTGAGTTGCCGCAGAGGAGGGTGGTCGTGGCGGGTGTGCGGGCGCGAAGTTAACCGTTCGTCCCCTTCGGAGGGAACGGTGGTTTCGCGGGCGTGGGCGCGAGCACGCATATGTTGCGGGAGCGGACGCGTAGAATTTGTTTGCTTTCTCTATGTCGTCGTCGGGATCGACAAAGAGATTTCGCGGACGGCGTTTGTAACGTTGGACAACGGGTATCGCGTGGTTAGGCGTGTAGTTCACAAAGGACTTTACAAGCGGGTTTGGATGGTTCGAAGCGCTATCGAAGTATCTCCTAGCGAGATACTTCACATAGGCTTCTAACGAGGGAAGCCTCATGTCCCTGTGTAGGTCCATGTTCCTAACGAAGGCTGGAGGGTCAAGCAGGCGACGGAGGAATCGATTTTGCACTCTTTGCAAGCGGGCAAAGTTGTGTTTCGACATATGTGCGAACGCGGCGCAACTATATGTCAAGATCGGACGAACGCACATCTTGTACAGTGTAAGCTTATGTCTTATGGACATTTTGCTTACCGAACTGAGCAAGGGTCGTAAACGGGAAAGGACCCAAATGGCCCTATTCCGGACTCTAGTGACGTGTGGGTTGAAGTTAAGCTTCGAGTCAAGGATGACACCCAGATATTTTGTCTTGGTGGCCCAAGGGATATTTTTACCGAATAATGTTAGAGGTCCTACCGTGCGTGGTAATCTGCATGTAGTCGGTTCGAACATAATCGCGGCGCTCTTAACCGGATTAATAGCTATACGCCACGTTCGAAACCACTCTCCGAGAGTGGTTACGGCGCGTTGTATTTTGTGAGCGAGAAAAGATCTGTTCCTATTTGACGCGTATATGACTGTGTCGTCAGCGTAGAGCCCTACCTCGACCTCGGGGGGTTTCGGGAGGTCGCTGACGTACAAATTGAATAGGCAAGGTGCCAGAATGGAGCCTTGCGGGACGCCTGAACGAATGGGACGTGCGGTGGAGAGTACTCCTTCCACTCGGTAGTGGAAGGTGCGGTCGCTTAGGTAATCGCGGACTAAATGTACTAGCCTATCCGGGACTTCTAAATGGTGAAGCTTGTGGACCAGTCCGGCGTGCCAGACCTTATCGAAGGCCTTGGCTACGTCGAAAAAGACCGCAAGCGTGCGGGCGGGAGCGATATTGCTCATAGCGAAGTTACTCGTGATGTGCTCCGTGAGGCGGTGCACTTGATGTGTACACGAGTGACGGTCGCGAAAACCGAATTGTTCGGGCGGGTATAAATTCTTGTCGTCTATAACGACCTTGAGACGGTTCAGAAGGATCCGCTCATAGAGTTTCCCTAGAGTGTTTAGGAGACTGATCGGGCGATAGCTATCGGGAAGCGAAGCTTTTTTGCCGGGCTTGCGAATACCTATAACTATAGCTTTTTTCCAGACGGCTGGAAAATAGCAGTGGGCTATGGCTACATTGAAGATGCAGACCAAAAGAGCTATGAGGTGATCAGGAAGAAGTTTGAGTACTTCATTCCTGATACCATCAGGACCGGGAGATTTCCTAGGCTTAAGGCCTTTAATGATAGAACAGACCTCATCTGGCGTGACCGGGGTTAACGTTTCCGCGGGGGGAATCAACGTGAGTTCCTGAACGGCGGTCTCGATAGTTTCGATGTGGGCAGTGTCTACGTTGTCGCAGTTTGGGGAGCACTGGCTCTCCAAGCTTGCGGCAAGGCATTCTGCCTTATCGTCGCTATCGAACGCGAGTGGGAGATCGGGGCCCCTTTCGAGGGGCGGCATCTGGGCGGAAGCTTCTAACTTCAGAGAGCGGGCGAGGTTCCAGTAAGCCAGATGGGACGGCTTGAGACCCTCTAAGAGGTTATCCCACCGGTGACCTCTGTACTCTCCGATGCGAGTTCTAACCTCTCTCTGAAGTTGTCGTAACCTACGGGTGTTATCCCTCGTCGGATAAGAGTCATGTGCACGTGTCGCGGCGTTCTTTTCCGTGATTAACGCTCGTAAGCCGGGGGGGAGTATAAAACGGCGTTCGTTTGCCGCTTGCACCTCTCTCGAGGCCTCCCTTACACCGGTTTGGAGGTAGTCGACCAGGGAATCGATGGCTAAATCGGCGTCTGCGGTTGACTCCAATACGTCGGGGATCCTAGCTAGGCTGGACGGGGTCGCGTTATCGGATAAGTAGCGATTTAAGATCGCGTAGTCAACTATTTTGACTTTTGGCGGACTGGGGTCGAACGGTTGCCCGAGTTGTAAGATAACCGGGCGGTGGTCGGAGTCTAGTTCGTGTACGACTTCTATAAGTCGTAACCGAAGTGAGACACCTTTGAGGAGGGCTATGTCAAGTACTGTCGGTTGACAGTTGTCTTGAAAGTGCGTGGGCTCTAGCGGTGCTATGACGTCAAAGCCGAGCACGTCGCATAATAGTTCTAGTATAACCCCGTTACGGGTGTTGCGCGGGTTGTTGAAAAGGGTGTGACCGCTATTGAGGTCGCCTGCTATTATGACTGATTGGTCGAGTGAAAAAAGCGCCTCCAGATCGGACTGAAGGAGTCTTTTATTCGGGGAGAGATATGCAGAGACAAGCGTGATTGACGGATGGCCAGTCATGCCTATTCTACAGACGGACACTTCCATATTGGTAAGTGCGGGAGGGTCTATTGGCATGCAATAGAGGGAACGTTTATAGTAGATGAGCGTGCCGCCTCCTAGGGTGGCACGGTCATTTCTGACTATATTGTAATTTGCTATCTTAGGGTCGCGCCTACTGGGTTTTAGAAGTGTTTCTTGTACTAGAAACACGTCTATCTCCCGTTCCCTAAGAAAGGTGGATACTAAGTCCCGTTGTGGAAAGAGGTTTCGCGCGTTAAAAAAAGATATATTGAGGCTTCTAGGCTTAATGCGTGCCATTGATAACCTTTATCTATTTCCCGGCACGGGCCAGGCGCATTAGCGTCGCTGTCATCAGGGGGAAACGCCTGATGGATTCGCCGGGACCGTACTCAGCGACGCACTGTTCGTACGCCAGTACTTCCTGAGGGTCATGCTCACGGAAGAGCATGACCATGTAGTCAACGCCGCGGCGCGTGTTGACGGGCGGGGGGGCCTGAGCCTTAGGAGGCTGAGGGCGGGGAGTGGAGACCCATGCTGCTTGAGGAGCTCGCATGGCCGGAGGGGGTGCGCGGGGCGCAGGGGCGGCTGCCACCGGGGCGCTGGAGGCGCCCGGGAGGCTGGGGAAAGCCTCTGGCGTGAGCAGGGGCTTTGGTTGTCCTACGGCGGGACGTGTCCTCTGAGGAGGGGTGTGTCGCGTAGGGCGCATGGGTCGCGTAGGGCGCGGGGCACGGGGACAGCCGCGATAGTTCGCGGGGTGACCTTCGTTGCCGCATAGCACGCAGCTCGGAGGGGTAGCCGACTCACGAGTGCGCGAGCACTCGCTTGTCGCGTGGTCCCCGAGGCACTTAACGCACCTGGGACGGAGATGGCAGTTGCGTGCCGAATGACCGTACAGCTGGCAGTTGTGACACTGCGGAGGACTGCGGTTCTTGTGTGGGGGCTCTACGGCTATTCCGGAGAGCTCACACACTTTCCTAACGTTAAAAATGGCTCTGCCCTCGGGGGTCAGTTCCAATATGACTAAGACCATGTCGAGAGGTCTGTTTTTGGATTGTCCGCCGTGCATTCTGTGCACTTCGCGGACAGGGAAGGCCTTGGCTAAGAGGTCAGTTTTGACCTCCTCGGGTGTGATTTCCACCGGGATGCGGCGGATTACAACCCGGAGTTGTCGTTCTTCCTCCAGGGAGTATGTGAAATATTCGAGGTTGCTGTCCCGGAGCAACCTAGTAAATTGACGGTGTTCGTCCGAGGTGGAAACCTGGACGCGGATACCGTTGGCCGTGTTACTGGCCTGGGTGTAGTGGATGCGAAGTTCTCTCAGTTTCTCTGAGAGTTTTGTCCAGACCGATTTGTTCTGGACCGTGACGGGGGGCGGGCGACGCGCCTTTCTGCCGGCAAAGGTACCGGCAGGCGCTGAGGGCGCTGCGGAGCGGGGGGCGTGGCTATCCAGCCCGGTTCGCTGCGCTTTTTGGGGTCTCGACTGAGTCTCCGGAGACTCTGGGCGCGAACGCGAGGCCCGTTTGGCGGGCTTGTTTTTTTGTACGAGGGTGAAGCCCTCGTTATCTGTGCGTATTGCCGTGTCCATTTCGTTGGACTTCGGTTCGGGGTCCGGGCTAGCGGGAGAGTAGCTGTCGTTTGTTGCTACAAGCGACGGTGTCTCCGCTTCGGGAACTAAAGTTGCGAACGAGTTTGATGTTTGCAGCGCAGAGGGCGCTGGGATCGCGGCTTGTTTGCCGGGTGGTGAGCGCGAGCGCGACGTTGGCCTTTTATACGGCGTCTTGTTAAGTGCTCGCGGTGCCGTTGAGCGGGACCGCGAGCCGGATTTTTTCGCGGCGGGGGTATGGGAGGTCCCGGGGACCTGTTCGGACGCGGGTGCGGGATGCGGGGCCCCGGCTATCATCGTGAACTTCGCGAGAAGATCATGGTCCTTGAGGAATTTGAAAACTATTTCATTGAACCTAACTTGGTCTAAGTTTGCCATTCCGGCGGTGGCGTTTGGGCGGGCGGGGGTGAAGTTAAACCTCCCTGCCGGAGAGGCAGGGGGGTGCGCCGAGTGAATTTAAACGGCTATCCCGAGCCGTGTAAAGGGACCTGCGGGTCACGGTGTAATGACTCGCAGGAAAAGAACCTACCGGGCCCTACGTGGAGGTCCCTATCAAGCCCGAGGCAGAGAACGCAGCCGGTATAAATACCTAGCTACGCCCAAACAGACACTCGGGGATGGATTTGTAGCAGGATCGGAAGGGTGGGAAGGAGACACTCAGGGCTTGACTATGACTCTATCAAGGGCCAAGATTCCTGAGCCCGGCCAAGTACTATCGTTTGCCTCTGAAGGAGGCAACCGAGGGGCGCTTGGGTCACGCACCCACTTGCTTTCGTTGGCACCGTCAGGTATCAGGCAAGTGACCACTAAAGTGTGGATTTCGTCGTAATAGAAACAATTTGCTCTTAAAAGAGCAGTTTTATGGCTGTGTAGCGCTACACAATGGGTGCGAGCGAGACGGCGATACGCAGGTGCGGCGCAGGTGCGATGCAGGTGTGCAGCAAGGCCGGTCGGTCGTAAAACTTCACACAAAGGCGGCAGAGAACAGTCGTGAACACGTCCGTTCCCGCCGGCGGTCGTGATCGGTCTCCATTTTTTTTTTTTTTTTTTTTTTTTTTTTTTTTTTTGTACCGCGACGTCCGCTCTCTATATAGATGTTAGACTAAAGATAACGTAGTCGAAGTGAGTATAACGAAACGATCAATCGACCAATCCGAGTCGCTCCCGCGTGTGAGGGAGAAAGCTATATTGTGGATGTAGGTAGGGCGAGTAAATACTCGATCTAAATAGATCAATTAAATAAAACTAAAACGAACAAACATATAGATAGATAGATAGATAGATAGATAGATATAGAGATAGAGAGAAAGGAAAGGAGGAAGGAAGTAGGAGTCGGGCGGTCGGGCGGTCTCATCCGATTCGGCGGATGGTGGTGCTGGTTGGTGGTGGTGTGTGTGTGGTGTGTGGTGTGTGGCGGATGAGAAGATCGATCACGTAAAAATAGTTTGTTTTATGAAGAAGAAGAAGAAGAAGCATTCACATCATACGATGAATGAACGCGTGAGCTTTAGCTTTCGGCGGGGTGGAAAAACTACGCGATGAAACCTGAGAGTGCGTGTCTGTCTAACATCTTGGGCCAGCCATACTACCACCAACCACACACACATCAACAAACGTAACACACCATACAAACGGACGGACAACTTAAATTAATTAATTAATTAATAAATATATATATATATATATATATATATATATATATAAAATCGGGAATCCGGTATGGGGAAGTAGGAAGACCGGATAATTGTGTGTTCTGTGTTTTGTATGTATATGTACTATTTATTTATTTATTACGCTGGTGTCGTATGTATTTATGTATGTAGCATATGTATTTTTTATAGTATTTGTTGTATACATACTTATACGTAATAATAATATGCACCTAGCGTACGTAGGTACCTCTAGCTTCTCGTTTATTAAATATATCATACTCGGACTCTTCGTGTATGGTGTAAGTTAACAATAACAACAACAACAATCATGTGAATAGAAACGGAATGAAACAATAACTGTTCCATATAATGATAATTTGTTAGCCCTGAAAAGGGCTGTTTCAATTTTGTGCTTGCTGTCGAGTCAGTCGATAGGCTTACACACAACAATAGATACAGACACACCACCGGAGATCCCGCCGCCACGACGACGGGTGTCGGTTGCGAGCCGTGTATGCTTTTCGTTTTTATTATCGCGTCATCGTCTGCTTGCTGATGTTTTTAAAATTTCTTTCTTTCTTTCTCCACGCTCACTTACTCACTCACTATACACTATACGACGCGACGGACGAACGAACGACGAAACACAGAACTTTACTTCTTGGAAGCGGCCGCTTTTTTCGCTGCGGGCTTGGACTTCGGTGCCGATGCAGCCTTCTTAGGTTTCGGTGCTTTCGGTTTCTTAGTCGGCGGTTTGGCGGTCTTCTTTGCTTTGGGCGCTGCGGCTGAACCCTTACTCTTCGATGCGGCCGAAGCGGAGGCCGCGGATGGCTTCTTCGCTGCGGCCGGTTTCTTCTTAGCGGCGGCGGCTTTCCTATCTTTCGTGGCGGCCGATGGTTTCGCCGCCGCGGCTGATGTTTTCGCCGGTGAAGAGGCGGCGGCCTTTTTCCCTCTGCCGCCAGCACCGGCTGAAGCGGCCGACGTCGCTTTCTTCGACGATGCGGAAGCGGCACCGCCGGCGGTAGATTTAGCGGAAGAAGATGCCTTTCTGTTGCCGGCGCCGCCGGCTCCCGCGCCGGACTTCGCTCCGGCGATCGATGGTTTCTTCGAGGCGGCTGATTTTGATTCCAGTTTGAAAGAACCAGAAGCGCCGGTGCCCTTTGTTTGTATCAGAGCGCCGGTTTCGACGGCGCTCTTTAGATATTTCCTTATGAACGGTGCCAATTTCTCAGCGTCGACCTTATAATGGGCAGATATATATTTCTTGATCGCTTGCAGAGATGATCCGCTGCGTTCTTTGAGTTCTTTAATGGCGCTGTTCACCATTACCGATGTCTTCGGGTGAGACGGTTTCGCCTTTGGCTTTTTGGCGGCGGCCGTCGCGGCACCGCCTGCCGCAGAAGCCTTGGGTTTCTTCGCGGTGGGAGTCGCGGGTGCCGGAGCCTCGGTAGCGATAGCCGTATCTGCCATATCTCTCTTAGTTAGTATTAACACTTTTAAAAAATATAAATGTAAACAACAACAAAACACACGCACACAGATTCGATGCGAATGGAAAACAGTAGTAGTACTATGCGTATAACACGAAAGTTTCAATGTAGGTGGCGCTAGTGGTTAAGTAGACATGGGCGTTACCGTAATGAGATCCTCCGAGTTGCGAGACAGTTTCCCGTAAGAAGAGTTTCATGTTTTCACTAACACGTCTCCGATTAAACGGGATTTATATCAAGTTTTAATATTAGGTCGCTATAGATAAAGCGCTGCGGCTATTCACCATGAATCAACGTGACCATCGATATCGGACATACGTGTTTAACTGCCACGGGTACAGTAGTAAATTTCGTTTATCCGCGTCGGTGTGTATCGCACGGAGCGAGTGTCCGATTTAAAAGATATTTTTCTCGATATAACGTATTATTATTAATATTTTCATTTTCCAACTAAACTACGAATTATATCTTCTTATGATATACACGAATATAAAGAGCTCGACAATAATTTCCGATCGTTATAACGTTACAGAAACGTGAACGTCGTAAAACACACGCACCCTAGTCACTTCGATCAGACGACGAGTTTCTGTTCGCTTCTTCTCTAATCATCGAGGCTCTATGATTTCTGCTCTTCTCGTCCCCGTAAGAACATCGAGAGGTACATAACAAACGTAATAATAATATAATAATACAGTTATAATCAAACATCACAGGGCAGGCAGGCAGGTAAATTTAGAAGGGGGGCGGGCTAGAAAGCTGAAGAACATTTCATCGAGGTGATCTCTCTGTCTCTCGACTTAGAATGCAATCCTGATTAATCAATACGATTGACCGATTAAATGGTTCCGTCAAAATTATAATAGTTTTATTTTTAAATTATTTTACTTTCATTCATAACAACCGTTATTATGTTCACATAATATCACATCGACCGACAGACACACGACGAGCCTCATTATATTAACATGACTTTATCATTATAATTAATATTATAAGAACAATAGAAAAGAAGAAGACGGTATGTATAACATATATGAGTATCCGTCTATCTATCATAGCGGTAAGTAAGTAGGTAGGTACGTACGGACGTACGTACGTACGTACGTACGTACGTACATAGATACATACATATCATATTTTTATTAAGTGTGTAAGTAGGTAAGCGAATGACGATACTGTCACGTATAGAAACTTAAAAAATATATATACAAATAAATAGTGTGATATTTATTTGTATCGAATTTGAATCATTTGCGGCCCTGAAAAGGGCCTTTTTGTATGCCGTAGGTATAGGTATATAGGTGGTGTATTAAAATTAACCACCGAAGCCGTAAAGGGTGCGTCCCTGTCGTTTCAGTGCATACACGACGTCCATGGCTGTGACAGTCTTCCTCTTGGCGTGCTCGGTGTAAGTGACCGCGTCACGGATCACGTTCTCGAGGAACACTTTCAGAACGCCTCGTGTCTCTTCATATATCAAACCGGAGATACGTTTAACACCGCCTCTGCGAGCCAAACGGCGGATAGCCGGTTTCGTGATACCCTGGATGTTATCGCGTAGCACCTTCCTGTGGCGCTTGGCTCCGCCTTTTCCCAGTCCCTTGCCTCCTTTTCCGCGACCGGTCATGATGACACGATTATAATAAAGTAAGTCGATTTATTAAAAAAGTTGTATGTTATTGAAAGAAAGAAAGAGCGAGCGCGTGCACGTACGTACGCGTGTGAACAGTTCGCGCGAACTATGAAAATCCTACCAGGAGTCTTCGGCTTATTTATACCTTTACGGTATCGGCGGCGGGGAGAGGCGCTCTTTATGTCTGCGGGGTTTGGAGGAGGGGCGGGCGGGAGGGGGTCTTGTCGACGGTCGCGACTAAGAAAAAGACAGACGAACTCTTTTCGTATTACTTACTAACTAACTAACTAACTAACTAACTAACTAACTAACTAACTAACTAACTAACTAACTATATATGTATTTATTTATTTTTATTCATTCACATTGCACGCGCGTTACTAGATGGCGCTCGCCGACCGCTACCGCGGCCGTCTCGCGCGATTCTTTATCACAAGTCAAACCTAACCTAACCTAGCATGTAGCTATTGGGTGGTAATACGTACGGTACGTAGTAGTTGTTTCTCATATTAATAACAAGATGACGTTGTAATAAGAAAGAGGTGTGTTGTACACGTTCCAAGTATGGAACCGGATCCACGAGTAGCGAGCGACTAATTTATTTATTTTATTTTTTTTTCCCTCGCTTTGTTCGTTAGGTTAGGTTATTATGATGGCTAGCTAGCCTAGCTATTCCTATCTATCTATATGTTAGGGAAAATGACACTCCGTTTGAATAGAAACAATTATGAATAACGATTAAACTCTCGTCATCGTATTACGTAGTGGTGAATTATATGCGGCCCTGAAAAGGGCCTTTTGTACATATATGTGTGGTAGGTAGGAGGTATACGGGTAGACAGATCTATTATTATCTATCCCCCCTAAGCACGCTCTCCACGGATTCTACGCGCCAGCTGTATGTCTTTCGGCATGATCGTGACTCGCTTCGCATGGATCGCACAGAGATTCGTGTCCTCGAAGAGACCGACCAGGTAGGCCTCACTCGCCTCCTGCAGGGCCATCACAGCCGAGCTCTGGAAACGAAGATCCGTCTTGAAATCTTGAGCTATCTCACGAACGAGACGCTGGAATGGCAACTTGCGGATCAGCAACTCTGTACTCTTCTGATAACGACGTATCTCACGCAGAGCGACCGTTCCGGGTCTGTAGCGATGCGGCTTCTTGACACCACCGGTGGCGGGCGCACTCTTACGAGCCGCCTTAGTGGCGAGCTGTTTACGAGGAGCTTTACCGCCGGTCGATTTGCGAGCAGTCTGCTTGGTACGCGCCATTGTTAACTAACAAACGAACCACGACAGCCGTGTTATGTAGTATCTCAAGTAGTTAGTGGTTATAGAACGAAGAAAAACAAAAAGAAACGAACTTATACGCGCACGCGCCCTCTCTTCTAGCTCGAATAAACCGTTCGAGCGTTTTTTTTTTTTTTTTTTTTTTTTTTTTTCGATCTGACTATACTGTTAGCCATAAGGGCCCAGGAGCCTCGAACGGCTTTTACAGCTTCACCGGACTTGGGGGCGAGCGCTTAAGGCACTCAGCCACGAAAGTTTTGCAACAACATCCGAGGGTGCCAAAGTGGCCGAACCTCGGCTCGGACTGTTGCGCGTCTTGCAAATAAGTCGCGATCTGACTAATGCCCTATCACACTATCTAACTAACTATACATATAAACATGTCGCTATCCTCTGGGAGGAGGGTAAGAGACAAGTGTATATGTATTTAGTAATCTGAAATTTTTGATCTAGACTAACTAGCCTCAAAAAAAGAAAAAAAAAGGTCCCTTACAGAACCTATGTACCTAAGTGTAGTGCATGTCTGTAAAAAGTGTAATGCATGTATGTAGGTAGCTAGTGAATGCAGTGTCACTGAATCGCGCGAGCGGCTGCTAGACTCAAGGGCTCCATGCCGGAGGATCGGACCTAGGCTTGAGTGGCCGCAGGAGAGGGTGGACGTGGCGGGTGTGCGGGAACGAAGTTCACCGTGCGTCCCCTGCGAAGGGAACGGTGATTTCGCGGGCGTGGGCGCAGGCACGCTGTTTGTATGGGGTCGGACGCGTAAAATTGGTTCTTTTTCTCGATATCGTCATCGGGATCGATAAAGAGATTTCGCGGCCTACGTTTGTACCGGAATTTAATGTCTGTAATTACACTCGGTGTGTAATTCGCGGCGTTCCTAACTAACACGTTAGGGTGATTCAACGCTGAATCAAAATATCTCCTAGAGAGATATTTTACGTACGACTCTATGGACGGCAGTTCCATATCTCTATGGAGATCTGCGTTACGTACATACGGCGGCGGATCTAACAGGTGACGCAAGAACCGATTCTGAACTCTTTGCAAGCGGGCAAAGTTACTTTTAGACATATGAGCGAACGCGGCGCAACAATATGTTAAAATAGGTCTTACACATGCCTTGTATAGTGTAAGCTTATGCCACCTGGACATTTTGCTTACCGAGCTAAGCAAGGGCCGCAAGCGGGATAGGACCATGACGGCCCTATTCCGAACTATACTGACATGTGCGTTAAATTTAAGTCGGTTATCGAGGGTGACACCCAGGTATTTAGCCCGGGTGGCCCATGGGATTTCCCTACGGAATAGCTTAAGAGGTTTGAGCGTCTTTGGCAATGGCCTCTTATTCGGATCGAACATAATCGCGGCGCTCTTTTCGGGATTAATAGCGATTCGCCATGTACGGAACCACTTCCCGAGAGTGGTCACGGCTCGCTGAACGGTGGCTGCGAGATGAGATCTGTTCCTACGTGAAGCGTAGATGACAGTATCGTCAGCATAGAGCCCTACCTCGACCCCTCGGAGTCGAGGGAAGTCGCTGACGTACAGGTTAAATAAACTAGGCGCGAGAATGGAGCCCTGTGGAACTCCTGAGCGAACCGGGTGAGAGCTAGAGAGCTCACCTTCCACACGGTAGCAGAAGGAACGGTCTGTGAGGTAATCGCGGACTATATGAACTAACCTATCCGGGACTTCTAACTGGTGTAGCTTGTGGACCAGTCCGGCGTGCCAGACCTTATCGAAGGCCTTGGCTACGTCGAAAAAGACCGCAAGCGTACGGGACGGAGCTATGTTACTTCTTGCGAAGTTACTAGTGATGTGCTCCGTGAGGCGGTGCACTTGATGGGTACAAGAGTGTCTGGCACGAAAACCAAACTGCTCAGGCGGAAATAAATTTTTGTCATCAATGACAGTCTTGAGACGGTTCAAAAGGATCCGCTCGTAAAGTTTTCCTAAGGTGTTTAAAAGACTTATCGGGCGATAGCTATCGGGAAGCGAAGCTTTTTTGCCGGGCTTACGAATACCTATCACTATAGCTTTTTTCCAGGCGGCTGGAAAATAGCAATGGGCTATGGCTACATTGAATATGCAGACCAAAAGAGCTATGATGTGATCAGGAAGAAGTTTAAGTACTTCATTCCTGATACCATCAGGACCAGGTGACTTCTTAGGCTTAAGGCCTTTAATGACTGAACAGACCTCATCAGGCGTGACCGGGGTGAGGTTATCCGCGGGGGGTATCGAATTTAAGTCCTGTACCGAGGACTCGATATCGTTGATATGAGCATAGTTTACATTGTCGCAGTTCGGGGAGCACTGGCTCTCCAGACTGTCGGCAAGGCACTCCGCTTTATCTACGCTATCGAACGCGAGCGGGAGGCCAGGCCCTCTTTCGAGGGCTGGCATCGATCCGGAGCCATCTAACTTGAGAGAGCGGGCGAGTTTCCAGTAGGCCAAGTGAGACGGCGTAAGGCCCTCTACTAGGTTATCCCACTGGTGACCTCTGAACTCGGCGATGCGAGCTCTGACCTCTCTCTGAAGTCTACGTAACCTACGGGTATTATCCACGGTCGGATAGGAGTCATGTGCACGTGTCGCTGCGTTCTTTTCCGTGATCAACGCTCGCACGTCGGCAGGGAGTACAAAGCGGCGATCGTTCGCCGCTTGCACCTCTCTGGATGCCTCCCTAACACCGGTTTGAAGATAGTCAACCAAGGAATCGATCGCTAGGTCGGCGTCCGCTATTGACCCCAATTCGTCCGGGATCCTATCTAAACTCGAAGGAGATTCGTTATTTGAAAGATAACGATTTAATATCGCGTAATCAACTACTTTGACTGTAGGAGGACTCGTGTCAAAGTGTTGACCTAGTTGCATAATCACCGGACGGTGATCCGAGTCTAGTTCGTGTACGACTTCTATAAGACGTAACCGAAGCGAGACTCCTTTCAAAAGAGCAATATCAAGTACTGTCGGACGACAGTTATCTTGAAAATGTGTAGGTTCAAGCGGCGCTATGACGTCAAAATTGAGCACATCGCACAACAGATCGAGTATTATCCCGTTAGGGGTATTACGCGAACTGTTGAACAGAGTGTGCCCACTATTGAGGTCACCCGCTATTATTACAGATTGCCCGAGTGAAAGTAGCGCCTCCAGATCGGACCGAAGGAGTCTTTTACTCGGGGAGAGATATGCAGACACAAGTATGATTGACGGATGGCCAGTCATACCTATTCTACAAACGGACACTTCCATATTGGTAAGTGTAGGAGGATCTACTGGCATACAGTAGAGGGAACGCTTATAATAAATGAGAGTGCCGCCGCCTCGGGTGACACGGTCATTCCTAACTATGTTATAGTTCGCGACTCTCGGATCGCGCTTGCTGGGCTTTAGAAGTGTTTCTTGTACGAGAAACACATCTATTTCCCTTTCACTAAGAAACCTAGCTACTAAATCGCGTTGGGGATATAAATTCCGCGCGTTAAAAAATGAAACGTTTAAACTATTCGGTTTAATACGCGTCATTTTGATAGTTATATTTTTGTACCGTGGCCCTGGTCAGACGTTGTAACGTCGACGCTAGGGCCGGGAAGTGCCTAATGGCCCCGACTGGGCCGAGCTCGGAGATGCACTGGTCGAAATCCAGTACATCTTGAACGTCGTGCTCCAGGAGGAGCATCGCCATATAGTCCAAGTTGAAGCTGGGACTATAGGCCGCGGGGCCCTGAGCCTTCGGAGGCTGCGGGCGGGGTCGGGTAGGGGGGGGGCCCCACGCCGCCTGAGGGGCACGCGCGGGTTGCGGGGCTGCGCGGGGTGCCAGAGGGGCACGCGCGGGTTGCGGGGCCGCGCGGGGTGCCTGAAGGGCACGCGCGGGTTGCGGGGCCGCGCGGGGCGCGGGAGCGGGAGCCACCGGAGCGCGGGAAACGCTCGGGAGGCTCGGGAAGTCCTCTGGTGTAAGCAGAGGCTTCGGCCGAGGGGCTGGAACGCGGGATGCCCTCTGTGGGGCAAAATTCCTAGCCTGTCGTGTCTTCCTCGTCTTGGGAGCGCGAGGACACCCACGATAGTTCGCGGGGTGTCCAGACTCCCCACAGAGCACGCAACTCGGGGAAGTCGAAGACTCGCGGGTGCGCGTGCACTCTTTCGTTGCGTGATCCCCGAGGCATTTCACGCAACGCGGGCGGAGATGACAGTTACGGGCAGCGTGCCCGTATAATTGGCAATTATGGCACTGGGCCGGAATCTGATTCTTATATGGGGCCTCGACAGATATGCCGGAGAGCCCGCAAACCGTCCTAACATTAAATATGGCCTTGCCCGCGGGGGTCTTATCTAAAAGTACTAGGACCAAATCTAGTTGTTTCTTATCGAAACGGTACATCCGATGTACCTCCCTAACCGGGTATTGATTAGCGATGAGGTCAAATTTAACCTCATCCTCGGTTAACTCTACCGGGACGCGGCGGATCACTACCCTGAGGAGACGGTCCTCCTCGAGCGCGTAGGAATAATAACCTAGCTTCTCCTCTCGGAGGAGTGTGGTAAGATCGCGATGCTCTTTCGGGGACGCGACCTGTACTTGAATGCCCGTCGCGACGTTACGGGCTTTTAGATAGTGGATTTTCTTATCCACAAGTTTTTTTGAAATTTTCATCCAGGCCGATTTATCCTGGATGATGACAGGGGGAGGCGGACGCGGTTTTCTCCCGGCGACGGTAGCGGGGGCCGCGGCGGCCTTAGGAACGGCGACGCGCGCGTTGTCCTGGGCCACGAATTTGGCCGCAGGCTGCGAGTCCGCGTCAGTCGTTGGCGAGTTAGGCCGAGAATGCTTTCTCGACTTAACCCTAGAAACGACAGTGAAGTCGTCGTTATTGACGGTCTCAGCCGGCACCGTCTCTGACACCTCCATATCGGGAGAGGCGTCCGGACTCGCGGGAGAGTCTAAGAATACCGCACCGAGCGGAGCAAAACCGTTATTTACGCTTACATTGGAATTAATTATTGGCGATCGCGACCTAGCTCTCGCAACTGAAGTCGGGGGGCGGGGCTCCGCCGAGGGGCGGGGCGTCTGAGCTACTGAACGCGATCTACCTCGCGGGTGTGCACCGGGTTGCGGGGAACGCGGTCGCGTCACACGGATACGCGTGTCAACGACTGCCGCACTCGAAGCGGCAGTTAATGAAACGAAATTACCAGGCGGGCATAACTCGACGGGAGTTTGAACAGGCGCCCTAACGCGCGGAAACTTCTTCTTGTATCTACTGAGTAGCTCCGGTTCGTGCTGGTGGACGTAAGCACGTAATCTCCGGAGCTCTGCCGCATCAGATAAGGCCATCCCGGTGGCAGTGGGAGGTCTTTGGTCCATTCTATATAAATAAATATATAATAAAAAAATATAATAAAAATCTACTCGCGAAGGAGGATAAACCTCCCTGCCAGAGTGGCAGGGGGGCGCGCCAAAATATATTTAACGGACTTTTACCGAGTCCGGCAAGTGACCTGCGAGTCAAAGTGCAATGACAAGCAGGATGAGAACCTAACTGGCCTAGGTGGAGTCCCTAACAAGCCCGAGGCTGAGAACACAGTTCAGTAAACCAAACTGTGCCCAAACAGGCACTCGGGGATGGAGTGAGGGGATAGGTAGGTGGGAGGGAGACACTTGGGTTTTGACTATACAATAAGTAAATGCCAAACTTCCCAAGCCCGACCGAGTTACGCGTTTCCTTCTGAAGGAAGGAACCGACGGGTGCTCGGGTCACGCCCCACTTGTCTTAGTTAACACCGCCTGGTATCCGACAAGAGACCACAAAACCGTGGATTTCACACGAAGCACAAAAACACGCGAGTCGCACTAAAAAGTACGTTTATACGAAGTTTGAGATTGCTTGTTATTGTATATCGAGTATACAAAAAACTTGTATACTCGTGATACAACCGATAGCAAAAATGACCGTTAAAAGTTACGTAAACAATTGGACGCGTGAACACGACCTCTCGCTAACGCAACTAAAACCGGACTCCCCGTTCGAGCGCGTTTTGTCGGCCTTTTATAGAAACGAACACAAAACGTGCGCCGAACGGCCGCGGCATCGTATCCCTCCTTCCCCCCCCCCCTCCTCCTCCCTTCTCGCTCGCACTCACTCACTCACACACACACGCTGTCTCTCGCTCGCTCTCAGTATATTACTTACTGGTTATATTATATTATATTAATAATTGAAAAGTAAAATAATAATAAAAATTATATTTGTGTACATTATATATCTATGTAATTTTTACATTTATAAATATCATAATAATATATCGTATAGGTTTGTGTGTGTGTGTGTGTGTGTGTGTTTTTTTTTTTTTTTTTTTTTTTTTAGTTATATCTTATGTAAAGTTTGCGTTTTAAGAATAAGTAAGTAACTAACTAGACCTATTATAACATGTTACATATACGAGAACATGAAGAATGAGAGACTGACATTTTCTATCGTTTTTAGAAACTGTTTTTCTTTAATATAGATATATAAACGAGCAATTTTGTGGCCCTGAAAAGGGCCTTTTGATCAAGTGTTTGACAACAACAAACACACACGTCGAGTTAATTAATTCATTCACTTGGAACTTGTGTATTTCGTGACTGCCTTGGTTCCCTCACTGACTGCGTGCTTCGCCAATTCACCGGGGAGCAGGAGCCTCACGGACGTCTGCACCTCCCTCGAGGTGATCGTCGAACGCTTGTTGTAGTGTGCCAGACGAGATGCTTCCGCAGCGATACGTTCGAATATATCGTTCACGAAAGAGTTCATGATCGACATAGCCTTGCTCGATATACCGGTGTCCGGGTGAACTTGCTTGAGTACTTTATAAATGTAGATGGCGTAACTCTCCTTCCTCTTGTGCTTCTTCTTTTTCTTGTCGGTCTTCGAGATGTTCTTTTGAGCCTTGCCAGATTTCTTGGCGGCCTTTCCGCTCGTCTTGGGTGGCATTATTATTTATTTATTGTTATGTTCCTTGAACGTAGTCTCGTATATTTTTCTAAAACCGTATCTATTTGATTTTCAGGCTCACAAGTAGTACATCACAGTGCGTACGTTACGGACGCGTTTCGACCAATCGCGCTATGCCTACGATCCGAGCAGCCGTATGCAGCTAGGCGGACGGCCGGCTGGCAGGGGGGGGGGCGTGTACGATGTAAGTAGTAATAATAATAATAATAATACAACAGTAAATAGTATATACTATGTATGTATGTATAAATAATGAAATCTTATAATATGAAGCATGCTTGAACAAGCTAATTATCATTAGACCCTTCAGGTTTTAATAATAAAGCGAATAAGAAGAAGAAGAATAAGCGATATGCAAACGTTCCGTTCTTGTACTCTCACACAATGTGCATTTTGCTGGTAGTATAATAATAATATATATATATATATATATATATATATATATATTTATAAATATAAAATAGTTTGTATTTGTGTGACCGAGCGCGAGTGTCAATGATGCAGTGGTGTATATATGCTTACTACCTACGTATAATGTGATTGAACATATTATTATTATTATTATGTACAATTAGCTTTTGACATCTTAACACGTTAGATAGAAACTTTTTATATGCATGTGAATTATTTTGTGGCCCTGAAAAGGGCCTTTTTATAACCGGTCGGTTAACGTTCTTGTTTTTTGCTTAAGCTTTCTTCTCCGTTTTCTTCGGCAACAGTACAGCTTGTATGTTAGGCAGGACGCCACCCTGAGCGATCGTGACGCCCGAGAGAAGCTTGTTCAATTCCTCGTCGTTTCTGATCGCCAACTGTAGATGTCTAGGTATAATCCTAGTCTTCTTGTTGTCTCTCGCGGCGTTGCCGGCCAACTCGAGCACTTCAGCGGCGAGATACTCCATGACGGCCGCCAAGTAAACCGGAGCACCGGCACCGACGCGTTCGGCATAATTACCGTTTCGAAGCAGCCTGTGTATACGTCCGACGGGGAACTGTAAACCGGCACGGTTCGAACGAGACTTAACCTTCCCCTTGACTTTGCCGCCTTTACCGCGTCCGGACATGATTAATTAAAGGTTTATTTAACGAACAACACTCGAGAAGTACAGTAGCGGCGTGCTACTGTATGTAAGTTAGAATAGAAAATATATTTTTTTTTTGTACTTTTTTTTTTTTTTTTTTTTTTTTTTTTTTTTTTTCGATCTGACTATACTGTTAGCCATAAGGGCCCAGGAGCCTCGAACGGCTTTTACAGCTTCACCGGACTTGGGGGCGAGCGCTTAAGGCACTCAGCCACGAAAGTTTTGCAACAACATCCGAGGGTGCCAAAGTGGCCGAACCTCGGCTCGGACTGTTGCGCGTCTTGCAAATAAGTCGCGATCTGACTAATGCCCTATCACACTATCTAACTAACTATACATATAAACATGTCGCTATCCTCTGGGAGGAGGGTAAGAGACAAGTGTATATGTATTTAGTAATCTGAAATTTTTGATCTAGACTAACTAGCCTCAAAAAAAGAAAAAAAAAGGTCCCTTACAGAACCTATGTACCTAAGTGTAGTGCATGTCTGTAAAAAGTGTAATGCATGTATGTAGGTAGCTAGTGAATGCAGTGTCACTGAATCGCGCGAGCGGCTGCTAGACTCAAGGGCTCCATGCCGGAGGATCGGACCTAGGCTTGAGTGGCCGCAGGAGAGGGTGGACGTGGCGGGTGTGCGGGAACGAAGTTCACCGTACGTCCCCTGCGAAGGGAACGGTGATTTCGCGGGCGTGGGCGCAGACACGCTGTTTGTATAGGGTCGGACGCGTAATATTGATTTTTTTTCTCGATATCGTCATCGGGATCGATAAAGAGATTTCGCGGCCTACGTTTGTACCGGAATTTGATGTCTGTAATTACACTCGGTGTGTAATTCGCGGCGTTCCTAACTAACTCGTTTGGATGATTCAACGCTGAATCAAAATATCTCCTAGAGAGATATTTCACGTATGACTCTATGGACGGCAGTTCCATATCTCTATGGAGATCTGCGTTACGTACATACGGCGGCGGATCTAACAGGTGACGCAAGAACCGATTCTGAACTCTTTGCAAGCGGGCAAAGTTACTTTTAGACATATGAGCGAACGCGGCGCAACAATATGTTAATATAGGTCTTACACATGCCTTGTATAGTGTAAGCTTATGCCACCTGGACATTTTGCTTACCGAGCTAAGCAAGGGCCGCAAGCGGGATAGGACCATGACGGCCCTATTCCGAACTATACTGACATGTGCGTTAAATTTAAGTCGGTTATCGAGGGTGACACCCAGATATTTAGTCCGGGTGGCCCATGGGATTTCCCTACGGAATAGCTTAAGAGGTTTGAGCGTCTTTGGCAATGGCCTCTTATTCGGATCGAACATAATCGCGGCGCTCTTTTCGGGATTAATAGCGATTCGCCATGTACGGAACCACTTCCCGAGAGTGGTCACGGCTCGCTGAACGGTGGCTGCGAGATGAGATCTGTTCCTACGTGAAGCGTAGATGACAGTATCGTCAGCATAGAGCCCTACCTCGACCCCTCGGAGTCGAGGGAAGTCGCTGACGTACAGGTTAAATAAACTAGGCGCGAGAATGGAGCCCTGTGGAACTCCTGAGCGAACCGGGTGAGAGCTAGAGAGCTCACCTTCCACACGGTAGCAGAAGGAACGGTCTGTGAGGTAATCGCGGACTATATGAACTAACCTATCCGGGACTTCTAACTGGTGTAGCTTGTGGACCAGTCCGGCGTGCCAGACCTTATCGAAGGCCTTGGCTACGTCGAAAAAGACCGCAAGCGTACGGGACGGAGCTATGTTACTTCTTGCGAAGTTACTAGTGATGTGCTCCGTGAGGCGGTGCACTTGATGGGTACAAGAGTGTCTGGCACGAAAACCAAACTGCTCAGGCGGAAATAAATTTTTGTCATCAATGACAGTCTTGAGACGGTTCAAAAGGATCCGCTCGTAAAGTTTTCCTAAGGTGTTTAAAAGACTTATCGGGCGATAGCTATCGGGAAGCGAAGCTTTTTTGCCGGGCTTACGAATACCTATCACTATAGCTTTTTTCCAGGCGGCTGGAAAATAGCAATGGGCTATGGCTACATTGAATATGCAGACCAAAAGAGCTATGATGTGATCAGGAAGAAGTTTAAGTACTTCATTCCTGATACCATCAGGACCAGGTGACTTCTTAGGCTTAAGGCCTTTAATGACTGAACAGACCTCATCAGGCGTGACCGGGGTGAGGTTATCCGCGGGGGGTATCGAATTTAAGTCCTGTACCGAGGACTCGATATCGTTGATATGAGCATAGTTTACATTGTCGCAGTTCGGGGAGCACTGGCTCTCCAGACTGTCGGCAAGGCACTCCGCTTTATCTACGCTATCGAACGCGAGCGGGAGGCCAGGCCCTCTTTCGAGGGCTGGCATCGATCCGGAGCCATCTAACTTGAGAGAGCGGGCGAGTTTCCAGTAGGCCAAGTGAGACGGCGTAAGGCCCTCTACTAGGTTATCCCACTGGTGACCTCTGAACTCGGCGATGCGAGCTCTGACCTCTCTCTGAAGTCTACGTAACCTACGGGTATTATCCACGGTCGGATAGGAGTCATGTGCACGTGTCGCTGCGTTCTTTTCCGTGATCAACGCTCGCACGTCGGCAGGGAGTACAAAGCGGCGATCGTTCGCCGCTTGCACCTCTCTGGATGCCTCCCTAACACCGGTTTGAAGATAGTCAACCAAGGAATCGATCGCTAGGTCGGCGTCCGCTATTGACCCCAATTCGTCCGGGATCCTATCTAAACTCGAAGGAGATTCGTTATTTGAAAGATAACGATTTAATATCGCGTAATCAACTACTTTGACTGTAGGAGGACTCGTGTCAAAGTGTTGACCTAGTTGCATAATCACCGGACGGTGATCCGAGTCTAGTTCGTGTACGACTTCTATAAGACGTAACCGAAGCGAGACTCCTTTCAAAAGAGCAATATCAAGTACTGTCGGACGACAGTTATCTTGAAAATGTGTAGGTTCAAGCGGCGCTATGACGTCAAAATTGAGCACATCGCACAACAGATCGAGTATTATCCCGTTAGGGGTATTACGCGAACTGTTGAACAGAGTGTGCCCACTATTGAGGTCACCCGCTATTATTACAGATTGCCCGAGTGAAAGTAGCGCCTCCAGATCGGACCGAAGGAGTCTTTTACTCGGGGAGAGATATGCAGACACAAGTATGATTGACGGATGGCCAGTCATACCTATTCTACAAACGGACACTTCCATATTGGTAAGTGTAGGAGGATCTACTGGCATACAGTAGAGGGAACGCTTATAATAAATGAGAGTGCCGCCGCCTCGGGTGACACGGTCATTCCTAACTATGTTATAGTTCGCGACTCTCGGATCGCGCTTGCTGGGCTTTAGAAGTGTTTCTTGTACGAGAAACACATCTATTTCCCTTTCACTAAGAAACCTAGCTACTAAATCGCGTTGGGGATATAAATTCCGCGCGTTAAAAAATGAAACGTTTAAACTATTCGGTTTAATACGCGTCATTTTGATAGTTATATTTTTGTACCGTGGCCCTGGTCAGACGTTGTAACGTCGACGCTAGGGCCGGGAAGTGCCTAATGGCCCCGACTGGGCCGAGCTCGGAGATGCACTGGTCGAAATCCAGTACATCTTGAACGTCGTGCTCCAGGAGGAGCATCGCCATATAGTCCAAGTTGAAGCTGGGACTATAGGCCGCGGGGCCCTGAGCCTTCGGAGGCTGCGGGCGGGGTCGGGTAGGGGGGGGGCCCCACGCCGCCTGAGGGGCACGCGCGGGTTGCGGGGCTGCGCGGGGTGCCAGAGGGGCACGCGCGGGTTGCGGGGCCGCGCGGGGTGCCTGAAGGGCACGCGCGGGTTGCGGGGCCGCGCGGGGCGCGGGAGCGGGAGCCACCGGAGCGCGGGAAACGCTCGGGAGGCTCGGGAAGTCCTCTGGTGTAAGCAGAGGCTTCGGCCGAGGGGCTGGAACGCGGGATGCCCTCTGTGGGGCAAAATTCCTAGCCTGTCGTGTCTTCCTCGTCTTGGGAGCGCGAGGACACCCACGATAGTTCGCGGGGTGTCCAGACTCCCCACAGAGCACGCAACTCGGGGAAGTCGAAGACTCGCGGGTGCGCGTGCACTCTTTCGTTGCGTGATCCCCGAGGCATTTCACGCAACGCGGGCGGAGATGACAGTTACGGGCAGCGTGCCCGTATAATTGGCAATTATGGCACTGGGCCGGAATCTGATTCTTATATGGGGCCTCGACAGATATGCCGGAGAGCCCGCAAACCGTCCTAACATTAAATATGGCCTTGCCCGCGGGGGTCTTATCTAAAAGTACTAGGACCAAATCTAGTTGTTTCTTATCGAAACGGTACATCCGATGTACCTCCCTAACCGGGTATTGATTAGCGATGAGGTCAAATTTAACCTCATCCTCGGTTAACTCTACCGGGACGCGGCGGATCACTACCCTGAGGAGACGGTCCTCCTCGAGCGCGTAGGAATAATAACCTAGCTTCTCCTCTCGGAGGAGTGTGGTAAGATCGCGATGCTCTTTCGGGGACGCGACCTGTACTTGAATGCCCGTCGCGACGTTACGGGCTTTTAGATAGTGGATTTTCTTATCCACAAGTTTTTTTGAAATTTTCATCCAGGCCGATTTATCCTGGATGATGACAGGGGGAGGCGGACGCGGTTTTCTCCCGGCGACGGTAGCGGGGGCCGCGGCGGCCTTAGGAACGGCGACGCGCGCGTTGTCCTGGGCCACGAATTTGGCCGCAGGCTGCGAGTCCGCGTCAGTCGTTGGCGAGTTAGGCCGAGAATGCTTTCTCGACTTAACCCTAGAAACGACAGTGAAGTCGTCGTTATTGACGGTCTCAGCCGGCACCGTCTCTGACACCTCCATATCGGGAGAGGCGTCCGGACTCGCGGGAGAGTCTAAGAATACCGCACCGAGCGGAGCAAAACCGTTATTTACGCTTACATTGGAATTAATTATTGGCGATCGCGACCTAGCTCTCGCAACTGAAGTCGGGGGGCGGGGCTCCGCCGAGGGGCGGGGCGTCTGAGCTACTGAACGCGATCTACCTCGCGGGTGTGCACCGGGTTGCGGGGAACGCGGTCGCGTCACACGGATACGCGTGTCAACGACTGCCGCACTCGAAGCGGCAGTTAATGAAACGAAATTACCAGGCGGGCATAACTCGACGGGAGTTTGAACAGGCGCCCTAACGCGCGGAAACTTCTTCTTGTATCTACTGAGTAGCTCCGGTTCGTGCTGGTGGACGTAAGCACGTAATCTCCGGAGCTCTGCCGCATCAGATAAGGCCATCCCGGTGGCAGTGGGAGGTCTTTGGTCCATTCTATATAAATAAATATATAATAAAAAAATATAATAAAAATCTACTCGCGAAGGAGGATAAACCTCCCTGCCAGAGTGGCAGGGGGGCGCGCCAAAATATATTTAACGGACTTTTACCGAGTCCGGCAAGTGACCTGCGAGTCAAAGTGCAATGACAAGCAGGATGAGAACCTAACTGGCCTAGGTGGAGTCCCTAACAAGCCCGAGGCTGAGAACACAGTTCAGTAAACCAAACTGTGCCCAAACAGGCACTCGGGGATGGAGTGAGGGGATAGGTAGGTGGGAGGGAGACACTTGGGTTTTGACTATACAATAAGTAAATGCCAAACTTCCCAAGCCCGACCGAGTTACGCGTTTCCTTCTGAAGGAAGGAACCGACGGGTGCTCGGGTCACGCCCCACTTGTCTTAGTTAACACCGCCTGGTATCCGACAAGAGACCACAAAACCGTGGATTTCACACGAAGCACAAAAACACGCGAGTCGCACTAAAAAGTACGTTTATACGAAGTTTGAGATTGCTTGTTATTGTATATCGAGTATACAAAAAACTTGTATACTCGTGATACAACCGATAGCAAAAATGACCGTTAAAAGTTACGTAAACAATTGGACGCGTGAACACGACCTCTCGCTAACGCAACTAAAACCGGACTCCCCGTTCGAGCGCGTTTTGTCGGCCTTTTATAGAAACGAACACAAAACGTGCGCCGAACGGCCGCGGCATCGTATCCCTCCTTCCCCCCCCCCCTCCTCCTCCCTTCTCGCTCGCACTCACTCACTCACACACACACGCTGTCTCTCGCTCGCTCTCAGTATATTACTTACTGGTTATATTATATTATATTAATAATTGAAAAGTAAAATAATAATAAAAATTATATTTGTGTACATTATATATCTATGTAATTTTTACATTTATAAATATCATAATAATATATCGTATAGGTTTGTGTGTGTGTGTGTGTGTGTGTGTTTTTTTTTTTTTTTTTTTTTTTTTAGTTATATCTTATGTAAAGTTTGCGTTTTAAGAATAAGTAAGTAACTAACTAGACCTATTATAACATGTTACATATACGAGAACATGAAGAATGAGAGACTGACATTTTCTATCGTTTTTAGAAACTGTTTTTCTTTAATATAGATATATAAACGAGCAATTTTGTGGCCCTGAAAAGGGCCTTTTGATCAAGTGTTTGACAACAACAAACACACACGTCGAGTTAATTAATTCATTCACTTGGAACTTGTGTATTTCGTGACTGCCTTGGTTCCCTCACTGACTGCGTGCTTCGCCAATTCACCGGGGAGCAGGAGCCTCACGGACGTCTGCACCTCCCTCGAGGTGATCGTCGAACGCTTGTTGTAGTGTGCCAGACGAGATGCTTCCGCAGCGATACGTTCGAATATATCGTTCACGAAAGAGTTCATGATCGACATAGCCTTGCTCGATATACCGGTGTCCGGGTGAACTTGCTTGAGTACTTTATAAATGTAGATGGCGTAACTCTCCTTCCTCTTGTGCTTCTTCTTTTTCTTGTCGGTCTTCGAGATGTTCTTTTGAGCCTTGCCAGATTTCTTGGCGGCCTTTCCGCTCGTCTTGGGTGGCATTATTATTTATTTATTGTTATGTTCCTTGAACGTAGTCTCGTATATTTTTCTAAAACCGTATCTATTTGATTTTCAGGCTCACAAGTAGTACATCACAGTGCGTACGTTACGGACGCGTTTCGACCAATCGCGCTATGCCTACGATCCGAGCAGCCGTATGCAGCTAGGCGGACGGCCGGCTGGCAGGGGGGGGGGCGTGTACGATGTAAGTAGTAATAATAATAATAATAATACAACAGTAAATAGTATATACTATGTATGTATGTATAAATAATGAAATCTTATAATATGAAGCATGCTTGAACAAGCTAATTATCATTAGACCCTTCAGGTTTTAATAATAAAGCGAATAAGAAGAAGAAGAATAAGCGATATGCAAACGTTCCGTTCTTGTACTCTCACACAATGTGCATTTTGCTGGTAGTATAATAATAATATATATATATATATATATATATATATATATATATTATAAATATAAAATAGTTTGTATTTGTGTGACCGAGCGCGAGTGTCAATGATGCAGTGGTGTATATATGCTTACTACCTACGTATAATGTGATTGAACATATTATTATTATTATTATGTACAATTAGCTTTTGACATCTTAACACGTTAGATAGAAACTTTTTATATGCATGTGAATTATTTTGTGGCCCTGAAAAGGGCCTTTTTATAACCGGTCGGTTAACGTTCTTGTTTTTTGCTTAAGCTTTCTTCTCCGTTTTCTTCGGCAACAGTACAGCTTGTATGTTAGGCAGGACGCCACCCTGAGCGATCGTGACGCCCGAGAGAAGCTTGTTCAATTCCTCGTCGTTTCTGATCGCCAACTGTAGATGTCTAGGTATAATCCTAGTCTTCTTGTTGTCTCTCGCGGCGTTGCCGGCCAACTCGAGCACTTCAGCGGCGAGATACTCCATGACGGCCGCCAAGTAAACCGGAGCACCGGCACCGACGCGTTCGGCATAATTACCGTTTCGAAGCAGCCTGTGTATACGTCCGACGGGGAACTGTAAACCGGCACGGTTCGAACGAGACTTAACCTTCCCCTTGACTTTGCCGCCTTTACCGCGTCCGGACATGATTAATTAAAGGTTTATTTAACGAACAACACTCGAGAAGTACAGTAGCGGCGTGCTACTGTATGTAAGTTAGAATAGAAAATATATTTTTTTTTTGTACCGCGACGTCCGCTCTCTATATAGATGTTAGACTAAAGATAACGTAGTCGAAGTGAGTATAACGAAACGATCAATCGACCAATCCGAGTCGCTCCCGCGTGTGAGGGAGAAAGCTATATTGTGGATGTAGGTAGGGCGAGTAAATACTCGATCTAAATAGATCAATTAAATAAAACTAAAACGAACAAACATATAGATAGATAGATAGATAGATAGATAGATATAGAGATAGAGAGAAAGGAAAGGAGGAAGGAAGTAGGAGTCGGGCGGTCGGGCGGTCTCATCCGATTCGGCGGATGGTGGTGCTGGTTGGTGGTGGTGTGTGTGTGGTGTGTGGTGTGTGGCGGATGAGAAGATCGATCACGTAAAAATAGTTTGTTTTATGAAGAAGAAGAAGAAGAAGCATTCACATCATACGATGAATGAACGCGTGAGCTTTAGCTTTCGGCGGGGTGGAAAAACTACGCGATGAAACCTGAGAGTGCGTGTCTGTCTAACATCTTGGGCCAGCCATACTACCACCAACCACACACACATCAACAAACGTAACACACCATACAAACGGACGGACAACTTAAATTAATTAATTAATTAATAAATATATATATATATATATATATATATATATATATAAAATCGGGAATCCGGTATGGGGAAGTAGGAAGACCGGATAATTGTGTGTTCTGTGTTTTGTATGTATATGTACTATTTATTTATTTATTACGCTGGTGTCGTATGTATTTATGTATGTAGCATATGTATTTTTTATAGTATTTGTTGTATACATACTTATACGTAATAATAATATGCACCTAGCGTACGTAGGTACCTCTAGCTTCTCGTTTATTAAATATATCATACTCGGACTCTTCGTGTATGGTGTAAGTTAACAATAACAACAACAACAATCATGTGAATAGAAACGGAATGAAACAATAACTGTTCCATATAATGATAATTTGTTAGCCCTGAAAAGGGCTGTTTCAATTTTGTGCTTGCTGTCGAGTCAGTCGATAGGCTTACACACAACAATAGATACAGACACACCACCGGAGATCCCGCCGCCACGACGACGGGTGTCGGTTGCGAGCCGTGTATGCTTTTCGTTTTTATTATCGCGTCATCGTCTGCTTGCTGATGTTTTTAAAATTTCTTTCTTTCTTTCTCCACGCTCACTTACTCACTCACTATACACTATACGACGCGACGGACGAACGAACGACGAAACACAGAACTTTACTTCTTGGAAGCGGCCGCTTTTTTCGCTGCGGGCTTGGACTTCGGTGCCGATGCAGCCTTCTTAGGTTTCGGTGCTTTCGGTTTCTTAGTCGGCGGTTTGGCGGTCTTCTTTGCTTTGGGCGCTGCGGCTGAACCCTTACTCTTCGATGCGGCCGAAGCGGAGGCCGCGGATGGCTTCTTCGCTGCGGCCGGTTTCTTCTTAGCGGCGGCGGCTTTCCTATCTTTCGTGGCGGCCGATGGTTTCGCCGCCGCGGCTGATGTTTTCGCCGGTGAAGAGGCGGCGGCCTTTTTCCCTCTGCCGCCAGCACCGGCTGAAGCGGCCGACGTCGCTTTCTTCGACGATGCGGAAGCGGCACCGCCGGCGGTAGATTTAGCGGAAGAAGATGCCTTTCTGTTGCCGGCGCCGCCGGCTCCCGCGCCGGACTTCGCTCCGGCGATCGATGGTTTCTTCGAGGCGGCTGATTTTGATTCCAGTTTGAAAGAACCAGAAGCGCCGGTGCCCTTTGTTTGTATCAGAGCGCCGGTTTCGACGGCGCTCTTTAGATATTTCCTTATGAACGGTGCCAATTTCTCAGCGTCGACCTTATAATGGGCAGATATATATTTCTTGATCGCTTGCAGAGATGATCCGCTGCGTTCTTTGAGTTCTTTAATGGCGCTGTTCACCATTACCGATGTCTTCGGGTGAGACGGTTTCGCCTTTGGCTTTTTGGCGGCGGCCGTCGCGGCACCGCCTGCCGCAGAAGCCTTGGGTTTCTTCGCGGTGGGAGTCGCGGGTGCCGGAGCCTCGGTAGCGATAGCCGTATCTGCCATATCTCTCTTAGTTAGTATTAACACTTTTAAAAAATATAAATGTAAACAACAACAAAACACACGCACACAGATTCGATGCGAATGGAAAACAGTAGTAGTACTATGCGTATAACACGAAAGTTTCAATGTAGGTGGCGCTAGTGGTTAAGTAGACATGGGCGTTACCGTAATGAGATCCTCCGAGTTGCGAGACAGTTTCCCGTAAGAAGAGTTTCATGTTTTCACTAACACGTCTCCGATTAAACGGGATTTATATCAAGTTTTAATATTAGGTCGCTATAGATAAAGCGCTGCGGCTATTCACCATGAATCAACGTGACCATCGATATCGGACATACGTGTTTAACTGCCACGGGTACAGTAGTAAATTTCGTTTATCCGCGTCGGTGTGTATCGCACGGAGCGAGTGTCCGATTTAAAAGATATTTTTCTCGATATAACGTATTATTATTAATATTTTCATTTTCCAACTAAACTACGAATTATATCTTCTTATGATATACACGAATATAAAGAGCTCGACAATAATTTCCGATCGTTATAACGTTACAGAAACGTGAACGTCGTAAAACACACGCACCCTAGTCACTTCGATCAGACGACGAGTTTCTGTTCGCTTCTTCTCTAATCATCGAGGCTCTATGATTTCTGCTCTTCTCGTCCCCGTAAGAACATCGAGAGGTACATAACAAACGTAATAATAATATAATAATACAGTTATAATCAAACATCACAGGGCAGGCAGGCAGGTAAATTTAGAAGGGGGGCGGGCTAGAAAGCTGAAGAACATTTCATCGAGGTGATCTCTCTGTCTCTCGACTTAGAATGCAATCCTGATTAATCAATACGATTGACCGATTAAATGGTTCCGTCAAAATTATAATAGTTTTATTTTTAAATTATTTTACTTTCATTCATAACAACCGTTATTATGTTCACATAATATCACATCGACCGACAGACACACGACGAGCCTCATTATATTAACATGACTTTATCATTATAATTAATATTATAAGAACAATAGAAAAGAAGAAGACGGTATGTATAACATATATGAGTATCCGTCTATCTATCATAGCGGTAAGTAAGTAGGTAGGTACGTACGGACGTACGTACGTACGTACGTACGTACGTACATAGATACATACATATCATATTTTTATTAAGTGTGTAAGTAGGTAAGCGAATGACGATACTGTCACGTATAGAAACTTAAAAAATATATATACAAATAAATAGTGTGATATTTATTTGTATCGAATTTGAATCATTTGCGGCCCTGAAAAGGGCCTTTTTGTATGCCGTAGGTATAGGTATATAGGTGGTGTATTAAAATTAACCACCGAAGCCGTAAAGGGTGCGTCCCTGTCGTTTCAGTGCATACACGACGTCCATGGCTGTGACAGTCTTCCTCTTGGCGTGCTCGGTGTAAGTGACCGCGTCACGGATCACGTTCTCGAGGAACACTTTCAGAACGCCTCGTGTCTCTTCATATATCAAACCGGAGATACGTTTAACACCGCCTCTGCGAGCCAAACGGCGGATAGCCGGTTTCGTGATACCCTGGATGTTATCGCGTAGCACCTTCCTGTGGCGCTTGGCTCCGCCTTTTCCCAGTCCCTTGCCTCCTTTTCCGCGACCGGTCATGATGACACGATTATAATAAAGTAAGTCGATTTATTAAAAAAGTTGTATGTTATTGAAAGAAAGAAAGAGCGAGCGCGTGCACGTACGTACGCGTGTGAACAGTTCGCGCGAACTATGAAAATCCTACCAGGAGTCTTCGGCTTATTTATACCTTTACGGTATCGGCGGCGGGGAGAGGCGCTCTTTATGTCTGCGGGGTTTGGAGGAGGGGCGGGCGGGAGGGGGTCTTGTCGACGGTCGCGACTAAGAAAAAGACAGACGAACTCTTTTCGTATTACTTACTAACTAACTAACTAACTAACTAACTAACTAACTAACTAACTAACTAACTAACTAACTATATATGTATTTATTTATTTTTATTCATTCACATTGCACGCGCGTTACTAGATGGCGCTCGCCGACCGCTACCGCGGCCGTCTCGCGCGATTCTTTATCACAAGTCAAACCTAACCTAACCTAGCATGTAGCTATTGGGTGGTAATACGTACGGTACGTAGTAGTTGTTTCTCATATTAATAACAAGATGACGTTGTAATAAGAAAGAGGTGTGTTGTACACGTTCCAAGTATGGAACCGGATCCACGAGTAGCGAGCGACTAATTTATTTATTTTATTTTTTTTTCCCTCGCTTTGTTCGTTAGGTTAGGTTATTATGATGGCTAGCTAGCCTAGCTATTCCTATCTATCTATATGTTAGGGAAAATGACACTCCGTTTGAATAGAAACAATTATGAATAACGATTAAACTCTCGTCATCGTATTACGTAGTGGTGAATTATATGCGGCCCTGAAAAGGGCCTTTTGTACATATATGTGTGGTAGGTAGGAGGTATACGGGTAGACAGATCTATTATTATCTATCCCCCCTAAGCACGCTCTCCACGGATTCTACGCGCCAGCTGTATGTCTTTCGGCATGATCGTGACTCGCTTCGCATGGATCGCACAGAGATTCGTGTCCTCGAAGAGACCGACCAGGTAGGCCTCACTCGCCTCCTGCAGGGCCATCACAGCCGAGCTCTGGAAACGAAGATCCGTCTTGAAATCTTGAGCTATCTCACGAACGAGACGCTGGAATGGCAACTTGCGGATCAGCAACTCTGTACTCTTCTGATAACGACGTATCTCACGCAGAGCGACCGTTCCGGGTCTGTAGCGATGCGGCTTCTTGACACCACCGGTGGCGGGCGCACTCTTACGAGCCGCCTTAGTGGCGAGCTGTTTACGAGGAGCTTTACCGCCGGTCGATTTGCGAGCAGTCTGCTTGGTACGCGCCATTGTTAACTAACAAACGAACCACGACAGCCGTGTTATGTAGTATCTCAAGTAGTTAGTGGTTATAGAACGAAGAAAAACAAAAAGAAACGAACTTATACGCGCACGCGCCCTCTCTTCTAGCTCGAATAAACCGTTCGAGCGCGTTTTGTCGGCCTTTTATAGAAACGAACACAAAACGTGCGCCGAACGGCCGCGGCATCGTATCCCTCCTTCCCCCCCCCCCTCCTCCTCCCTTCTCGCTCGCACTCACTCACTCACACACACACGCTGTCTCTCGCTCGCTCTCAGTATATTACTTACTGGTTATATTATATTATATTAATAATTGAAAAGTAAAATAATAATAAAAATTATATTTGTGTACATTATATATCTATGTAATTTTTACATTTATAAATATCATAATAATATATCGTATAGGTTTGTGTGTGTGTGTGTGTGTGTGTGTTTTTTTTTTTTTTTTTTTTTTTTTAGTTATATCTTATGTAAAGTTTGCGTTTTAAGAATAAGTAAGTAACTAACTAGACCTATTATAACATGTTACATATACGAGAACATGAAGAATGAGAGACTGACATTTTCTATCGTTTTTAGAAACTGTTTTTCTTTAATATAGATATATAAACGAGCAATTTTGTGGCCCTGAAAAGGGCCTTTTGATCAAGTGTTTGACAACAACAAACACACACGTCGAGTTAATTAATTCATTCACTTGGAACTTGTGTATTTCGTGACTGCCTTGGTTCCCTCACTGACTGCGTGCTTCGCCAATTCACCGGGGAGCAGGAGCCTCACGGACGTCTGCACCTCCCTCGAGGTGATCGTCGAACGCTTGTTGTAGTGTGCCAGACGAGATGCTTCCGCAGCGATACGTTCGAATATATCGTTCACGAAAGAGTTCATGATCGACATAGCCTTGCTCGATATACCGGTGTCCGGGTGAACTTGCTTGAGTACTTTATAAATGTAGATGGCGTAACTCTCCTTCCTCTTGTGCTTCTTCTTTTTCTTGTCGGTCTTCGAGATGTTCTTTTGAGCCTTGCCAGATTTCTTGGCGGCCTTTCCGCTCGTCTTGGGTGGCATTATTATTTATTTATTGTTATGTTCCTTGAACGTAGTCTCGTATATTTTTCTAAAACCGTATCTATTTGATTTTCAGGCTCACAAGTAGTACATCACAGTGCGTACGTTACGGACGCGTTTCGACCAATCGCGCTATGCCTACGATCCGAGCAGCCGTATGCAGCTAGGCGGACGGCCGGCTGGCAGGGGGGGGGGCGTGTACGATGTAAGTAGTAATAATAATAATAATAATACAACAGTAAATAGTATATACTATGTATGTATGTATAAATAATGAAATCTTATAATATGAAGCATGCTTGAACAAGCTAATTATCATTAGACCCTTCAGGTTTTAATAATAAAGCGAATAAGAAGAAGAAGAATAAGCGATATGCAAACGTTCCGTTCTTGTACTCTCACACAATGTGCATTTTGCTGGTAGTATAATAATAATATATATATATATATATATATATATATATATATATTTATAAATATAAAATAGTTTGTATTTGTGTGACCGAGCGCGAGTGTCAATGATGCAGTGGTGTATATATGCTTACTACCTACGTATAATGTGATTGAACATATTATTATTATTATTATGTACAATTAGCTTTTGACATCTTAACACGTTAGATAGAAACTTTTTATATGCATGTGAATTATTTTGTGGCCCTGAAAAGGGCCTTTTTATAACCGGTCGGTTAACGTTCTTGTTTTTTGCTTAAGCTTTCTTCTCCGTTTTCTTCGGCAACAGTACAGCTTGTATGTTAGGCAGGACGCCACCCTGAGCGATCGTGACGCCCGAGAGAAGCTTGTTCAATTCCTCGTCGTTTCTGATCGCCAACTGTAGATGTCTAGGTATAATCCTAGTCTTCTTGTTGTCTCTCGCGGCGTTGCCGGCCAACTCGAGCACTTCAGCGGCGAGATACTCCATGACGGCCGCCAAGTAAACCGGAGCACCGGCACCGACGCGTTCGGCATAATTACCGTTTCGAAGCAGCCTGTGTATACGTCCGACGGGGAACTGTAAACCGGCACGGTTCGAACGAGACTTAACCTTCCCCTTGACTTTGCCGCCTTTACCGCGTCCGGACATGATTAATTAAAGGTTTATTTAACGAACAACACTCGAGAAGTACAGTAGCGGCGTGCTACTGTATGTAAGTTAGAATAGAAAATATATTTTTTTTTTGTACCGCGACGTCCGCTCTCTATATAGATGTTAGACTAAAGATAACGTAGTCGAAGTGAGTATAACGAAACGATCAATCGACCAATCCGAGTCGCTCCCGCGTGTGAGGGAGAAAGCTATATTGTGGATGTAGGTAGGGCGAGTAAATACTCGATCTAAATAGATCAATTAAATAAAACTAAAACGAACAAACATATAGATAGATAGATAGATAGATAGATAGATATAGAGATAGAGAGAAAGGAAAGGAGGAAGGAAGTAGGAGTCGGGCGGTCGGGCGGTCTCATCCGATTCGGCGGATGGTGGTGCTGGTTGGTGGTGGTGTGTGTGTGGTGTGTGGTGTGTGGCGGATGAGAAGATCGATCACGTAAAAATAGTTTGTTTTATGAAGAAGAAGAAGAAGAAGCATTCACATCATACGATGAATGAACGCGTGAGCTTTAGCTTTCGGCGGGGTGGAAAAACTACGCGATGAAACCTGAGAGTGCGTGTCTGTCTAACATCTTGGGCCAGCCATACTACCACCAACCACACACACATCAACAAACGTAACACACCATACAAACGGACGGACAACTTAAATTAATTAATTAATTAATAAATATATATATATATATATATATATATATATATATAAAATCGGGAATCCGGTATGGGGAAGTAGGAAGACCGGATAATTGTGTGTTCTGTGTTTTGTATGTATATGTACTATTTATTTATTTATTACGCTGGTGTCGTATGTATTTATGTATGTAGCATATGTATTTTTTATAGTATTTGTTGTATACATACTTATACGTAATAATAATATGCACCTAGCGTACGTAGGTACCTCTAGCTTCTCGTTTATTAAATATATCATACTCGGACTCTTCGTGTATGGTGTAAGTTAACAATAACAACAACAACAATCATGTGAATAGAAACGGAATGAAACAATAACTGTTCCATATAATGATAATTTGTTAGCCCTGAAAAGGGCTGTTTCAATTTTGTGCTTGCTGTCGAGTCAGTCGATAGGCTTACACACAACAATAGATACAGACACACCACCGGAGATCCCGCCGCCACGACGACGGGTGTCGGTTGCGAGCCGTGTATGCTTTTCGTTTTTATTATCGCGTCATCGTCTGCTTGCTGATGTTTTTAAAATTTCTTTCTTTCTTTCTCCACGCTCACTTACTCACTCACTATACACTATACGACGCGACGGACGAACGAACGACGAAACACAGAACTTTACTTCTTGGAAGCGGCCGCTTTTTTCGCTGCGGGCTTGGACTTCGGTGCCGATGCAGCCTTCTTAGGTTTCGGTGCTTTCGGTTTCTTAGTCGGCGGTTTGGCGGTCTTCTTTGCTTTGGGCGCTGCGGCTGAACCCTTACTCTTCGATGCGGCCGAAGCGGAGGCCGCGGATGGCTTCTTCGCTGCGGCCGGTTTCTTCTTAGCGGCGGCGGCTTTCCTATCTTTCGTGGCGGCCGATGGTTTCGCCGCCGCGGCTGATGTTTTCGCCGGTGAAGAGGCGGCGGCCTTTTTCCCTCTGCCGCCAGCACCGGCTGAAGCGGCCGACGTCGCTTTCTTCGACGATGCGGAAGCGGCACCGCCGGCGGTAGATTTAGCGGAAGAAGATGCCTTTCTGTTGCCGGCGCCGCCGGCTCCCGCGCCGGACTTCGCTCCGGCGATCGATGGTTTCTTCGAGGCGGCTGATTTTGATTCCAGTTTGAAAGAACCAGAAGCGCCGGTGCCCTTTGTTTGTATCAGAGCGCCGGTTTCGACGGCGCTCTTTAGATATTTCCTTATGAACGGTGCCAATTTCTCAGCGTCGACCTTATAATGGGCAGATATATATTTCTTGATCGCTTGCAGAGATGATCCGCTGCGTTCTTTGAGTTCTTTAATGGCGCTGTTCACCATTACCGATGTCTTCGGGTGAGACGGTTTCGCCTTTGGCTTTTTGGCGGCGGCCGTCGCGGCACCGCCTGCCGCAGAAGCCTTGGGTTTCTTCGCGGTGGGAGTCGCGGGTGCCGGAGCCTCGGTAGCGATAGCCGTATCTGCCATATCTCTCTTAGTTAGTATTAACACTTTTAAAAAATATAAATGTAAACAACAACAAAACACACGCACACAGATTCGATGCGAATGGAAAACAGTAGTAGTACTATGCGTATAACACGAAAGTTTCAATGTAGGTGGCGCTAGTGGTTAAGTAGACATGGGCGTTACCGTAATGAGATCCTCCGAGTTGCGAGACAGTTTCCCGTAAGAAGAGTTTCATGTTTTCACTAACACGTCTCCGATTAAACGGGATTTATATCAAGTTTTAATATTAGGTCGCTATAGATAAAGCGCTGCGGCTATTCACCATGAATCAACGTGACCATCGATATCGGACATACGTGTTTAACTGCCACGGGTACAGTAGTAAATTTCGTTTATCCGCGTCGGTGTGTATCGCACGGAGCGAGTGTCCGATTTAAAAGATATTTTTCTCGATATAACGTATTATTATTAATATTTTCATTTTCCAACTAAACTACGAATTATATCTTCTTATGATATACACGAATATAAAGAGCTCGACAATAATTTCCGATCGTTATAACGTTACAGAAACGTGAACGTCGTAAAACACACGCACCCTAGTCACTTCGATCAGACGACGAGTTTCTGTTCGCTTCTTCTCTAATCATCGAGGCTCTATGATTTCTGCTCTTCTCGTCCCCGTAAGAACATCGAGAGGTACATAACAAACGTAATAATAATATAATAATACAGTTATAATCAAACATCACAGGGCAGGCAGGCAGGTAAATTTAGAAGGGGGGCGGGCTAGAAAGCTGAAGAACATTTCATCGAGGTGATCTCTCTGTCTCTCGACTTAGAATGCAATCCTGATTAATCAATACGATTGACCGATTAAATGGTTCCGTCAAAATTATAATAGTTTTATTTTTAAATTATTTTACTTTCATTCATAACAACCGTTATTATGTTCACATAATATCACATCGACCGACAGACACACGACGAGCCTCATTATATTAACATGACTTTATCATTATAATTAATATTATAAGAACAATAGAAAAGAAGAAGACGGTATGTATAACATATATGAGTATCCGTCTATCTATCATAGCGGTAAGTAAGTAGGTAGGTACGTACGGACGTACGTACGTACGTACGTACGTACGTACATAGATACATACATATCATATTTTTATTAAGTGTGTAAGTAGGTAAGCGAATGACGATACTGTCACGTATAGAAACTTAAAAAATATATATACAAATAAATAGTGTGATATTTATTTGTATCGAATTTGAATCATTTGCGGCCCTGAAAAGGGCCTTTTTGTATGCCGTAGGTATAGGTATATAGGTGGTGTATTAAAATTAACCACCGAAGCCGTAAAGGGTGCGTCCCTGTCGTTTCAGTGCATACACGACGTCCATGGCTGTGACAGTCTTCCTCTTGGCGTGCTCGGTGTAAGTGACCGCGTCACGGATCACGTTCTCGAGGAACACTTTCAGAACGCCTCGTGTCTCTTCATATATCAAACCGGAGATACGTTTAACACCGCCTCTGCGAGCCAAACGGCGGATAGCCGGTTTCGTGATACCCTGGATGTTATCGCGTAGCACCTTCCTGTGGCGCTTGGCTCCGCCTTTTCCCAGTCCCTTGCCTCCTTTTCCGCGACCGGTCATGATGACACGATTATAATAAAGTAAGTCGATTTATTAAAAAAGTTGTATGTTATTGAAAGAAAGAAAGAGCGAGCGCGTGCACGTACGTACGCGTGTGAACAGTTCGCGCGAACTATGAAAATCCTACCAGTTTTTTTTTTTTTTTTTTTTTTTTTTTTTTTTCGATCTGACTATACTGTTAGCCATAAGGGCCCAGGAGCCTCGAACGGCTTTTACAGCTTCACCGGACTTGGGGGCGAGCGCTTAAGGCACTCAGCCACGAAAGTTTTGCAACAACATCCGAGGGTGCCAAAGTGGCCGAACCTCGGCTCGGACTGTTGCGCGTTTTGCAAATAAGTCGCGATCTGACTAATGCCCTATCACACTATCTAACTAACTATACATATAAACATGTCGCTAACCTCTGGGAGGAGGGTAAGAGACAAGTGTATATGTATTTAGTAATCTGAAATTTTTGATCTAGACTAACTAGCCTCAAAAAAAGAAAAAAAAAGGTCCCTTATAGAACCTATGTACCTAAGTGTAGTGCATGTCTGTAAAAAGTGTAATGCATGTATGTAGGTAGCTAGTGAATGCAGTGTCACTGAATCGCGCGAGCGGCTGCTAGACTCAAGGGCTCCATGCCGGAGGATCGGACCTAGGCTTGAGTGGCCGCAGGAGAGGGTGGACGTGGCGGGTGTGCGGGAACGAAGTTCACCGTGCGTCCCCTGCGAAGGGAACGGTGATTTCGCGGGCGTGGGCGCAGGCACGCTGTTTGTATGGGGTCGGACGCGTAAAATTGATTCTTTTTCTCGATATCGTCATCGGGATCGATAAAGAGATTTCTCGGCCTACGTTTGTACCGGAATTTAATGTCTGTAATTACACTCGGTGTGTAATTCGCGGCGTTCCTAACTAACTCGTTTGGATGATTCAACGCTGAATCAAAATATCTCCTAGAGAGATATTTCACGTATGACTCTATGGACGGCAGTTCCATATCTCTATGGAGATCTGCGTTACGAACATACGGCGGCGGATCTAACAGATGACGCAAGAACCGATTTTGAACTCTTTGCAAGCGGGCAAAGTTACTTTTCGACATATGAGCGAACGCGGCGCAACAATATGTTAAAATAGGTCTTACACATGCCTTGTATAGTGTAAGCTTATGCCACCTGGACATTTTGCTTACCGAGCTAAGCAAGGGCCGCAAGCGGGCTAGGACCATGACAGCCCTATTCCGAACTATACTGACATGTGTATTAAATTTAAGTCTGTTATCGAGGGTGACACCCAGGTATTTAGCCCGGGTGGCCCATGGGATTTCCCTACGGAATAGCTTAAGAGGTTTGAGCGACTTAGGCAATGGCCTCTTATTCGGATCGAACATAACCGCGGCGCTCTTTTCGGGATTAATAGCGATTCGCCATGTACGGAACCACTTCCCGAGAGTGGTCACGGCTCGCTGAACGGTAGCTGCTAGATGAGATCTGTTCCTACGTGAAGCGTAGATGACAGTATCGTCAGCGTAGAGCCCTACCTCGACCCCGTGGAGCCGAGGAAGGTCGCTGACGTAGAGGTTAAATAAGCTAGGCGCGAGAATAGAGCCCTGTGGAACTCCTGAACGAACCGGGTGAGAGCTAGAGAGCTCACCTTCCACACGGTAGCAGAAGGAACGGTCTGTGAGATAGTCGCGGACTATGTGAACTAACCTATCCGGGACTTCTAACTGGTGTAGCTTGTGGACCAGTCCGGCGTGCCAGACCTTATCGAAGGCCTTGGCTACGTCGAAAAAGACCGCAAGCGTACGGGACGGAGCTATGTTACTTCTTGCGAAGTTACTAGTGATGTGCTCCGTGAGGCGGTGCACTTGGTGGGTACAAGAGTGTCTGGCACGAAAACCAAACTGCTCAGGCGGAAATAAATTTTTGTCATCAATGACAGACTTGAGACGGTTCAAAAGGATCCGCTCGTAAAGTTTTCCTAAGGTGTTTAATAGACTTATCGGGCGATAGCTATCGGGAAGCGAAGCTTTTTTGCCGGGCTTACGAATACCTATCACTATAGCTTTTTTCCAGGCGGCTGGAAAATAGCAATGGGCTATGGCTACATTGAAGATGCAGACCAAAAGAGCTATGATGTGATCAGGAAGAAGTTTGAGTACTTCATTCCTGATACCATCTGGACCAGGTGACTTCTTAGGCTTAAGGCCTTTGATGACTGAACAGACCTCATCAGGCGTGACCGGGGTGAGGTTCTCCGCGGGGGGTATCGAGTTTAAGTCCTGTACCGAGGACTCGATATCGTAGATATGTGCATAGTCTACGTTGTCGCAGTTCGGGGAGCACTGGCTCTCCAGACTGTCGGCAAGGCATTCCGCTTTATCTACGCTATCGAACGCGAGTGGGAGGCCAGGCCCTCTTTCGAGGGCTGGCATCGATCCGGAGCCATCTAACTTCAGAGAGCGGGCGAGTTTCCAGTAGGCCAAGTGAGACGGCGTAAGGCCCTCTACTAGGTTATCCCACTGGTGACCTCTGAACTCGGCGATGCGAGCTCTGACCTCTCTCTGAAGTCTACGTAACCTACGGGTATTATCCACGGTCGGATAGGAGTCATGTGCACGTGTCGCTGCGTTCTTTTCCGTGATCAACGCTCGCACGTCGGCAGGGAGTACAAAGCGGCGATCGTTCGCCGCTTGCACCTCTCTGGATGCCTCCCTAACACCGGTTTGAAGATAGTCAACCAAGGAATCGATCGCTAGGTCGGCGTCCGCTATTGACCCCAATTCGTCCGGGATCCTATCTAAACTCGAAGGAGATTCGTTATTTGAAAGATAACGATTTAATATCGCGTAATCAACTACTTTGACTGTAGGAGGACTCGTGTCAAAGTGTTGACCTAGTTGCATAATCACCGGACGGTGATCCGAGTCTAGTTCGTGTACGACTTCTATAAGACGTAACCGAAGCGAGACTCCTTTCAAAAGAGCAATATCAAGTACTGTCGGACGACAGTTATCTTGAAAATGTGTAGGTTCAAGCGGCGCTATGACGTCAAAATTGAGCACATCGCACAACAGATCGAGTATTATCCCGTTAGGGGTATTACGCGAACTGTTGAACAGAGTGTGCCCACTATTGAGGTCACCCGCTATTATTACAGATTGCCCGAGTGAAAGTAGCGCCTCCAGATCGGACCGAAGGAGTCTTTTACTCGGGGAGAGATATGCAGACACAAGTATGATTGACGGATGGCCAGTCATACCTATTCTACAAACGGACACTTCCATATTGGTAAGTGTAGGAGGATCTACTGGCATACAGTAGAGGGAACGCTTATAATAAATGAGAGTGCCGCCACCTCGGGTGACACGGTCATTCCTAACTATGTTATAGTTCGCGACTCGCGGATCGCGTCTACTGGGCTTTAGAAGTGTTTCTTGTACAAGAAACACATCTATCTCCCTTTCGCTAAGAAACCTAGCTACTAAATCGCGTTGGGGATATAAATTCCGCGCGTTAAAAAATGAAATGTTTAAACTACTAGGCTTAATACGAGTCATTTTGATAACGAAGTTTTTGTACTGTGGCCCTGGTCAAACGTTGTAACGTCGACGCGAGGGCCGGAAAGTGCCTAATGGCCCCGACTGGGCCTAACTCAGTGATACACTGGTCAAAATCCAGTACTTCTTGGACGTCGTGCTCCAGGAGGAGCATCGCCATATAGTCCAAGTTAAAACTCGGACTATAGGCCGCGGGGCCCTGAGCCTTCGGAGGCTGCGGGCGGGGTCGGGTAGGGGGGGGGCCCCACGCCGCCTGAGGGGCACGCGCGGGTTGCGGGGCCGCGCGGGGTGCCAGAGGGGCACGCGCGGGTTGCGGGGCCGCGCGGGGTGCCTGAGGGGCACGCGCGGGTTGCGGGGCCGCGCGGGGCGCGGGGGCGGGAGCCACCGGAGCGCGGGAAACGCTCGGGAGGCTCGGGAAGTCCTCTGGTGTAAGCAGAGGCTTCGGCCGAGGGGCTGGAACGCGGGATGCCCTCTGTGGGGCAGAATTCCTCGTCTGACGAGGCTTCCTAGACTTTGGAGCCCGAGGACACCCACGATAGTTCGCGGGGTGTCCAGTCTCACCACAGAGCACGCAGCTCGGGGGAGTTGAAGAGTCGCGGGTACGCGTGCACTCTTTTGTGGCGTGGTCCCCGAGGCACTTCACGCAGCGAGGGCGGAGATGGCAGTTACGGGCAGAGTGCCCGTACAGTTGACAATTGTGGCACTGGGCCGGAATTTGATTTTTATACGGGGCCTCGACAGCAATGCCCGAGAGCCCGCAAACTTTCTCTACATTGTGTATGGCCTTTCCCGCGGGGGAGTTGTCTAAGAAGACAAGGACCATATTTAAGCTTTGCTTATCCCATCGGTACATCCGGTGTACCTCCCGGACGGGATATTGTTGCGCAATGAGGTTAAATTTAACCTCATCCGTGGAGATCTCCACCGGGATGTGGCGGATCACAACTCGGTGGAGACGGTCCTCCTCGAGTGCGTAAGAATAATATGCTAAGTTCTCCTTCCGGAGGAGCGCGGTCAGATCACGGTGATCTTTCGGTGTAGATACCGTGATTTGAATTCCCGTTACGATATTACGCGCGGACGGGTAATGAATTTTTAATTCATTTAATTTTTTCGAGATACGCGTCCAGGACGCTTTGTCCTGGAGGATAACGGGCGGCGGGCGGCGCGGTTTCTTTCCGGCGACGGTCGCGGGGGCCACGGTGGCCTTAGTAGCAGCTACGCGCGCGTTCTCCTGGGCCACGAATTTGGCCGCAGGCTGCGAGTCCGCGTCTGTTGTCGGAGAGTTAGGCCGAGAATGCTTTCTCGACCTAACATTTGAGACGACGGTGAAGCCGTCGTTCTCTACGGTCTGTACCGGGACCGTTTCCGTTATCTCCATGTCGGGAGATGCATCTGGGCTCGCGGGAGAGTCTAAAAATACCGCTCCGAGCGGCGCAAAACTATTATTCGTAGCAACGATATTATTATTATTGTTGTTACCAACCGGCGAACGCGACCTAGCACGCGCGGTAATTGCCGAGGGGCATGATGCCGCCGAGGGGCGGGGGGTCGGAACAACCGAGCGCGATCGGGCACGCGGGGGTACACCGGCGCGCGGGGAAGCCGGTCTGCGCACGCGCGGCGCAGCTGCGCCTTGTGGCGCCAAAGTCACGTAATTGTCGGCGGGAGGCCCTAATTCTACCGGTGTTTGCACCGGCGCCTGTCGCACGCGTGGGAACTTCTTCTTATAGCGACTAAGAAGCTCCGGTTCGTGTTGGTGTACGAACGCCCTTAATCGCCTAAGCTCTGCCGCATCTGAAAGTGCCATCCCGGTGGCAGTGGGAGGTCTTTGGCTCATTTTATATAAATAAATATATAATAAAATATAATATGAATCTACTCGCGAAGGAGGATAAACCTCCCTGCCAGAGTGGCAGGGGGGCGCGCCAAAATATATTTAACGGACTTTCCCGAGTCCGGCAAGTGACCTGCGAGTCAAAGTGCAATGACAAGCAGGAATGAGAACCTAACTGGCCTACGTGGAGTCCCTAACAAGCCCGAGGCTGAGAACACAGTTCGGTAAACCAAACTGTGCCCAAACAGGCACTCGGGGATGGAGTGAGGGGATAGGTAGGTGGGAGGGAGACACTCAGGGCTTGATTATGACTCTATCAAGGACCAAGATTCCTGAGTCCGTCCAAGAACTATCGTTTGCCTCTGAAGGAGGCAACCGAGGGGCGCTTGGGTCACGCACCCACTTGCCTTACGTTGGCACCGAAAGGTTTCCGGCAAGTGACCACAAAACCGTGGTTTTTCACGAAGCACAAAACACGCGAGTCGCACTTAAAAGTACGCTTTACGGAGTTCGCACTGAAAAGTACGTTTGATGAATGCTTGTAATTGTATATCGAATATACAAAAAACTTGTATACTCGTGATACAATATATCGCAAAACGACCGTTAGAGATTACGTAACAAGCAAGCGCGCGAACACGTCTACTCGCTACGACAACCAATATCGGACTTCCAAAATCCTACCAGGAGTCTTCGGCTTATTTATACCTTTACGGTATCGGCGGCGGGGAGAGGCGCTCTTTATGTCTGCGGGGTTTGGAGGAGGGGCGGGCGGGAGGGGGTCTTGTCGACGGTCGCGACTAAGAAAAAGACAGACGAACTCTTTTCGTATTACTTACTAACTAACTAACTAACTAACTAACTAACTAACTAACTAACTAACTAACTAACTAACTATATATGTATTTATTTATTTTTATTCATTCACATTGCACGCGCGTTACTAGATGGCGCTCGCCGACCGCTACCGCGGCCGTCTCGCGCGATTCTTTATCACAAGTCAAACCTAACCTAACCTAGCATGTAGCTATTGGGTGGTAATACGTACGGTACGTAGTAGTTGTTTCTCATATTAATAACAAGATGACGTTGTAATAAGAAAGAGGTGTGTTGTACACGTTCCAAGTATGGAACCGGATCCACGAGTAGCGAGCGACTAATTTATTTATTTTATTTTTTTTTCCCTCGCTTTGTTCGTTAGGTTAGGTTATTATGATGGCTAGCTAGCCTAGCTATTCCTATCTATCTATATGTTAGGGAAAATGACACTCCGTTTGAATAGAAACAATTATGAATAACGATTAAACTCTCGTCATCGTATTACGTAGTGGTGAATTATATGCGGCCCTGAAAAGGGCCTTTTGTACATATATGTGTGGTAGGTAGGAGGTATACGGGTAGACAGATCTATTATTATCTATCCCCCCTAAGCACGCTCTCCACGGATTCTACGCGCCAGCTGTATGTCTTTCGGCATGATCGTGACTCGCTTCGCATGGATCGCACAGAGATTCGTGTCCTCGAAGAGACCGACCAGGTAGGCCTCACTCGCCTCCTGCAGGGCCATCACAGCCGAGCTCTGGAAACGAAGATCCGTCTTGAAATCTTGAGCTATCTCACGAACGAGACGCTGGAATGGCAACTTGCGGATCAGCAACTCTGTACTCTTCTGATAACGACGTATCTCACGCAGAGCGACCGTTCCGGGTCTGTAGCGATGCGGCTTCTTGACACCACCGGTGGCGGGCGCACTCTTACGAGCCGCCTTAGTGGCGAGCTGTTTACGAGGAGCTTTACCGCCGGTCGATTTGCGAGCAGTCTGCTTGGTACGCGCCATTGTTAACTAACAAACGAACCACGACAGCCGTGTTATGTAGTATCTCAAGTAGTTAGTGGTTATAGAACGAAGAAAAACAAAAAGAAACGAACTTATACGCGCACGCGCCCTCTCTTCTAGCTCGAATAAACCGTTCGAGCGTTTTTTTTTTTTTTTTTTTTTTTTTTTTTTCGATCTGACTATACTGTTAGCCATAAGGGCCCAGGAGCCTCGAACGGCTTTTACAGCTTCACCGGACTTGGGGGCGAGCGCTTAAGGCACTCAGCCACGAAAGTTTTGCAACAACATCCGAGGGTGCCAAAGTGGCCGAACCTCGGCTCGGACTGTTGCGCGTCTTGCAAATAAGTCGCGATCTGACTAATGCCCTATCACACTATCTAACTAACTATACATATAAACATGTCGCTATCCTCTGGGAGGAGGGTAAGAGACAAGTGTATATGTATTTAGTAATCTGAAATTTTTGATCTAGACTAACTAGCCTCAAAAAAAGAAAAAAAAAGGTCCCTTACAGAACCTATGTACCTAAGTGTAGTGCATGTCTGTAAAAAGTGTAATGCATGTATGTAGGTAGCTAGTGAATGCAGTGTCACTGAATCGCGCGAGCGGCTGCTAGACTCAAGGGCTCCATGCCGGAGGATCGGACCTAGGCTTGAGTGGCCGCAGGAGAGGGTGGACGTGGCGGGTGTGCGGGAACGAAGTTCACCGTGCGTCCCCTGCGAAGGGAACGGTGATTTCGCGGGCGTGGGCGCAGACACGCTGTTTGTATAGGGTCGGACGCGTAATATTGATTTTTTTTTCTCGATATCGTCATCGGGATCGATAAAGAGATTTCGCGGCCTACGTTTGTACCGGAATTTGATGTCTGTAATTACACTCGGTGTGTAATTCGCGGCGTTCCTAACTAACTCGTTTGGATGATTCAACGCTGAATCAAAATATCTCCTAGAGAGATATTTCACGTATGACTCTATGGACGGCAGTTCCATATCTCTATGGAGATCTGCGTTACGTACATACGGCGGCGGATCTAACAGGTGACGCAAGAACCGATTCTGAACTCTTTGCAAGCGGGCAAAGTTACTTTTAGACATATGAGCGAACGCGGCGCAACAATATGTTAATATAGGTCTTACACATGCCTTGTATAGTGTAAGCTTATGCCACCTGGACATTTTGCTTACCGAGCTAAGCAAGGGCCGCAAGCGGGATAGGACCATGACGGCCCTATTCCGAACTATACTGACATGTGCGTTAAATTTAAGTCGGTTATCGAGGGTGACACCCAGATATTTAGTCCGGGTGGCCCATGGGATTTCCCTACGGAATAGCTTAAGAGGTTTGAGCGTCTTTGGCAATGGCCTCTTATTCGGATCGAACATAATCGCGGCGCTCTTTTCGGGATTAATAGCGATTCGCCATGTACGGAACCACTTCCCGAGAGTGGTCACGGCTCGCTGAACGGTGGCTGCGAGATGAGATCTGTTCCTACGTGAAGCGTAGATGACAGTATCGTCAGCATAGAGCCCTACCTCGACCCCTCGGAGTCGAGGGAGGTCGCTGACGTACAGGTTAAATAAACTAGGCGCGAGAATGGAGCCCTGTGGAACTCCTGAGCGAACCGGGTGAGAGCTAGAGAGCTCACCTTCCACACGGTAGCAGAAGGAACGGTCTGTGAGATAGTCGCGGACTATGTGAACTAACCTATCCGGGACTTCTAACTGGTGTAGCTTGTGGACCAGTCCGGCATGCCAGACCTTATCGAAGGCCTTGGCTACGTCGAAAAAGACCGCAAGCGTACGGGACGGAGCTATGTTACTTCTTGCGAAGTTACTAGTGATGTGCTCCGTGAGGCGGTGCACTTGGTGGGTACAAGAGTGTCTGGCACGAAAACCAAACTGCTCAGGCGGAAATAAATTTTTGTCATCAATGACAGACTTGAGACGGTTCAAAAGGATCCGCTCGTAAAGTTTTCCTAAGGTGTTTAAAAGACTTATCGGGCGATAGCTATCGGGAAGCGAAGCTTTTTTGCCGGGCTTACGAATACCTATCACTATAGCTTTTTTCCAGGCGGCTGGAAAATAGCAATGGGCTATGGCTACATTGAATATGCAGACCAAAAGAGCTATGATGTGATCAGGAAGAAGTTTAAGTACTTCATTCCTGATACCATCAGGACCAGGTGACTTCTTAGGCTTAAGGCCTTTAATGACTGAACAGACCTCATCAGGCGTGACCGGGGTGAGGTTATCCGCGGGGGGTATCGAATTTAAGTCCTGTACCGAGGACTCGATATCGTTGATATGAGCATAGTTTACATTGTCGCAGTTCGGGGAGCACTGGCTCTCCAGACTGTCGGCAAGGCACTCCGCTTTATCTACGCTATCGAACGCGAGCGGGAGGCCAGGCCCTCTTTCGAGGGCTGGCATCGATCCGGAGCCATCTAACTTGAGAGAGCGGGCGAGTTTCCAGTAGGCCAAGTGAGACGGCGTAAGGCCCTCTACTAGGTTATCCCACTGGTGACCTCTGAACTCGGCGATGCGAGCTCTGACCTCTCTCTGAAGTCTACGTAACCTACGGGTATTATCCACGGTCGGATAGGAGTCATGTGCACGTGTCGCTGCGTTCTTTTCCGTGATCAACGCTCGCACGTCGGCAGGGAGTACAAAGCGGCGATCGTTCGCCGCTTGCACCTCTCTGGATGCCTCCCTAACACCGGTTTGAAGATAGTCAACCAAGGAATCGATCGCTAGGTCGGCGTCCGCTATTGACCCCAATTCGTCCGGGATCCTATCTAAACTCGAAGGAGATTCGTTATTTGAAAGATAACGATTTAATATCGCGTAATCAACTACTTTGACTGTAGGAGGACTCGTGTCAAAGTGTTGACCTAGTTGCATAATCACCGGACGGTGATCCGAGTCTAGTTCGTGTCCGTTCGAGCGCGTTTTGTCGGCCTTTTATAGAAACGAACACAAAACGTGCGCCGAACGGCCGCGGCATCGTATCCCTCCTTCCCCCCCCCCCTCCTCCTCCCTTCTCGCTCGCACTCACTCACTCACACACACACGCTGTCTCTCGCTCGCTCTCAGTATATTACTTACTGGTTATATTATATTATATTAATAATTGAAAAGTAAAATAATAATAAAAATTATATTTGTGTACATTATATATCTATGTAATTTTTACATTTATAAATATCATAATAATATATCGTATAGGTTTGTGTGTGTGTGTGTGTGTGTGTGTTTTTTTTTTTTTTTTTTTTTTTTTAGTTATATCTTATGTAAAGTTTGCGTTTTAAGAATAAGTAAGTAACTAACTAGACCTATTATAACATGTTACATATACGAGAACATGAAGAATGAGAGACTGACATTTTCTATCGTTTTTAGAAACTGTTTTTCTTTAATATAGATATATAAACGAGCAATTTTGTGGCCCTGAAAAGGGCCTTTTGATCAAGTGTTTGACAACAACAAACACACACGTCGAGTTAATTAATTCATTCACTTGGAACTTGTGTATTTCGTGACTGCCTTGGTTCCCTCACTGACTGCGTGCTTCGCCAATTCACCGGGGAGCAGGAGCCTCACGGACGTCTGCACCTCCCTCGAGGTGATCGTCGAACGCTTGTTGTAGTGTGCCAGACGAGATGCTTCCGCAGCGATACGTTCGAATATATCGTTCACGAAAGAGTTCATGATCGACATAGCCTTGCTCGATATACCGGTGTCCGGGTGAACTTGCTTGAGTACTTTATAAATGTAGATGGCGTAACTCTCCTTCCTCTTGTGCTTCTTCTTTTTCTTGTCGGTCTTCGAGATGTTCTTTTGAGCCTTGCCAGATTTCTTGGCGGCCTTTCCGCTCGTCTTGGGTGGCATTATTATTTATTTATTGTTATGTTCCTTGAACGTAGTCTCGTATATTTTTCTAAAACCGTATCTATTTGATTTTCAGGCTCACAAGTAGTACATCACAGTGCGTACGTTACGGACGCGTTTCGACCAATCGCGCTATGCCTACGATCCGAGCAGCCGTATGCAGCTAGGCGGACGGCCGGCTGGCAGGGGGGGGGGCGTGTACGATGTAAGTAGTAATAATAATAATAATAATACAACAGTAAATAGTATATACTATGTATGTATGTATAAATAATGAAATCTTATAATATGAAGCATGCTTGAACAAGCTAATTATCATTAGACCCTTCAGGTTTTAATAATAAAGCGAATAAGAAGAAGAAGAATAAGCGATATGCAAACGTTCCGTTCTTGTACTCTCACACAATGTGCATTTTGCTGGTAGTATAATAATAATATATATATATATATATATATATATATTTATAAATATAAAATAGTTTGTATTTGTGTGACCGAGCGCGAGTGTCAATGATGCAGTGGTGTATATATGCTTACTACCTACGTATAATGTGATTGAACATATTATTATTATTATTATGTACAATTAGCTTTTGACATCTTAACACGTTAGATAGAAACTTTTTATATGCATGTGAATTATTTTGTGGCCCTGAAAAGGGCCTTTTTATAACCGGTCGGTTAACGTTCTTGTTTTTTGCTTAAGCTTTCTTCTCCGTTTTCTTCGGCAACAGTACAGCTTGTATGTTAGGCAGGACGCCACCCTGAGCGATCGTGACGCCCGAGAGAAGCTTGTTCAATTCCTCGTCGTTTCTGATCGCCAACTGTAGATGTCTAGGTATAATCCTAGTCTTCTTGTTGTCTCTCGCGGCGTTGCCGGCCAACTCGAGCACTTCAGCGGCGAGATACTCCATGACGGCCGCCAAGTAAACCGGAGCACCGGCACCGACGCGTTCGGCATAATTACCGTTTCGAAGCAGCCTGTGTATACGTCCGACGGGGAACTGTAAACCGGCACGGTTCGAACGAGACTTAACCTTCCCCTTGACTTTGCCGCCTTTACCGCGTCCGGACATGATTAATTAAAGGTTTATTTAACGAACAACACTCGAGAAGTACAGTAGCGGCGTGCTACTGTATGTAAGTTAGAATAGAAAATATATTTTTTTTTTGTACCTTTTTTTTTTTTTTTTTTTTTTTTTTTTTTTTTTTTTTTTTTTTTTTTTTTTTTTTTTTTTTTTTTCGAACTGACTATGCTGTTGGCCCGGGGGCCTTAACAGTTTCACCGGACTTGTTGGCGAGCGCTTAAGGCACTCAGCCGAGAAATTTTGGGCAACATGCGCAAGGGTGCCAAAGTGGCCGAACCTCGGCTTGAGCTGTTGCCGTATTTGCAACATACGCGACCTAGCTAAATTCCTACGCGAATTCGAGCTAACTAACTATACATGTATGCATGTCTCTTGCCTCCTGGGAGGGAGGAAGAGACACGCGTACATGTATTTAGTGATCTAAAAAATTTTCTGAGGCTAACTAACCACAAAAAAAGAAAAAAAAAAAAAGGTCCCTTACAAGACCTATGTACCTGAGTGTGGTGCATGTGTGTTCATGCAGTGTAGTGAATGTATGTCGGTAGCTAGTGATTGCAGTGTCACTGTGTCGCGCGAGCAGCTGGCTTGAGGGCTCCCTAGCGGGGGAACGGACCTAGGCTCAAGTCGCTGCAGGAGAAGGCGGTCGAGATATGTGTGCGGGAGCGAAGTTTGCCGCCCGCCCCCTGCGGAGCGAGCGGTGATTACGCGGGCGTGGGCGCAAACACGCTTGGTTATTAGATACGGGCGGGAAAATCGCGTTCGCTTCCGTGATTTTATCATCGGGGTCAGATAAAATGTCGCGCGGGCGTCTATATTTGTTAGACATTCGGATGTCTGGATTCGGGTTATGAGATGCGGCTGCCACTACTAGCTGGTTCGAATGGTTCGACGCTTTTTCAAAATAATTATTTGATAGGGACTTTATAAATGATTCGATCGAAGGTATTTCCATATCTTTATGTAGATCTACGTTCCGAGCGAACCAAGGGGCACCGACCGCCCTTCTGAGAAAGCGGTTCTGAACTATTTGTAACTTATTGAGGGTGAATTTACTTATGTGAGCAAAGACTGGGGAACTATAAGTTAGGATCGGTCTGATACAAGTCTTGTAGAGCGTGAGCTTATGTCTGAGGGACATTTTGCTCTTCGAGCACACGAGAGGGTGCAGGCGGCTTGAGACCATACCGGCTTTCCTTCGCACTCTATCGATATGTGCCTTGAAATTTAGGTGTTTATCCAGTGTGACACCCAGATATTTGATCTGGTTGGCCCACGGGATAGCCACTTTAAATAGTTTGATAGCGGGAATTTTAACTAATCTTTGAGTGGGATGAAAGAGGATAGCGCTACTCTTATCGGGGTTAATTCCTATGCGCCATCTACGGAACCATTCGCCTAGCTTATCTACGGCTTTTTGGACTCGTAGCCTGAGGGTTTGTCTGTTCCACGAGGAACTAAACAGGACTGTGTCATCAGCGTAGGAACCTACCTCTACCTCGGGGAGGCGAGGGAGGTCACTGATATATAAGTTGAATAGAGAGGGCGCCAGAATGGAACCCTGGGGAACACCTGAGCGTATGGGATGAGGCTCAGAGAGAGCACCCTCTACTCGGTAGCAGAAGGTCCGGTCAGAGAGGTACGCGTGTATGATTTTAACTAATCTATCCGGGATTTGAAGTTCCAAAAGCTTGTGGACTAAACCAGCGTGCCAGACCTTATCGAAGGCCTTGGCGACGTCGAAGAAGACCGCAAGTGTAGGACGAGGTTTTGGGTCGCGGTTGAAATTTTGAAGAATGTGCTCCGTGAGGCGGTGCACTTGGTGGGTACAAGAGTGTTTGGCACGAAAACCAAACTGCTCAGGTGGTAAAAGATTTTTGTCTGTGACTACTGACTGGAGCCGGTTCAGAAGGAGCCGCTCATAGACTTTTCCTAACGTGTTAAGGAGACTGATAGGGCGATAGCTGTCGGGAAGCGACGCTTTTTTGCCGGGCTTGTGAATACCTATTACAATGGCCTTTTTCCAGACGGCTGGAAAATGGCAGTGGGCTATGGCTACATTGAAGATGCAGACCAAAAGAGCTATGAGGTGATCAGGAAGAAGTTTGAGTACTTCGTTCCTGATACCGTCGGGACCAGGTGATTTTCTAGGCTTAAGGCCTTTAATGGTTGACATAACTTCCTCAGGCGTTACCGAGTCCAAATCATCTGTCGGGGGGACCGCGAGAGAATTTGTTACCGCCGATTCTATCGAGCTTACGAACTCGGAATCGATGTTAACGCAGTTCGGAGAGCATTGATTTTCAAGGCTCTCGGCAAGGCATTCTGCTTTTTCAGCGCTATCGAAAGCGGGAGGTTTGCCGGGGCCTTGATCTAAGGGGGGCATGGGGACTGTATCGTCACATTTAATTGTGCGTGCTAATTTCCAGAAAGCCAGATGGGATGGTTGCATACCCTCGAGTAGGGCCCCCCATCTGGCATTACGGATTTCGGAAATGCGGCTTTTTACCGTTTTCCGAAGTGAGTTTAACCGCCTACGATTGTCCGCAGTCGGGTATGAATCGTGTGCTCGAGTCGCGGCGTTCTTTTCCGTGATCAGCGCTCTCACGTCGGCAGGAAGTATAAAGCGGCGTTCATTCGCCGCTTGCACCTCTTTCGAGGCCTTACTGACGGCGTTTTGGAGATGGCTGACCAGGGAATCGATCGCCAGATCGGCATCGGCTGTCGATTTCAACTCGTCTGGGACCCTATCCAAACTGGAGGATGAGGGATTGTGCAAGAGGTATCTGTTTAGCTTCGCATAGTCCACCACCTTGACGGAGGAGGGATGCTGGTCAGAAGGTTGACCTAGGTGGAGAACTACGGGTCGGTGGTCGGAGTCTAACTCATGTACGACTTGTACGAGTCTTATATTGAGAGAGACATTTTTTAAAAGTGCTATATCTAAAACAGATGGACGACAATTGTCCTGAAAGTGAGTGGGCTCTGAAGGAGCGATGACATCAAAGTCGAGAATGGCAGATAGATCCTCCAGAATCCTCCCGTTCGGGGAGGTAGTCGGGTTGTTCCAGATGACATTCCCGCAATTGAGGTCACCCGCTATAATAACTGAATTACCTAGTGCAAAAAGAGCCTCCAGATCTGATCTGAGAAGCCTTTTGTTCGGGGTGTGATAGGCAGAGACGATTATGATTGACGAGTGACCAGTCATACCGAGTCTGCAAACAGATACCTCTATACTGGAGAGTTCGGGAGGTTCTATTGCTATGCAGTATAGAGAGCGTTTATAGTATATGAGGGTGCCTCCGCCGTTAGCGTGGACCCGGTCGTTCCTAATAATGTTGTAGTTTGCGATTCGGGGATTGCGAGCGCTGGGTTTTAGAAATGTTTCTTGGACTAGAAACACGTCTATTTGGTGCTCTCGGAGGAAGGCGGCAATTAGATCACGCTGAGGTCTAATTGATCGCGCATTAAAAAAGGAGAGGCACAAACTCTTAGGTTTGATCCGATCCATTTTAATTTTGGCTATGAGAGGCGCGGACAAGCCGTTGAATAGTGGCGGCTATGCCCGGGAATTGGGTTATTGCGTTGAGCAATCCTAAGTCCTTATTGGAGTTAATCACCGCGTTGAATGCGATGATTTCTTGCACTTCATGCACAAGAAGAAGCTGGGTGAACCACTCCTTGCCAGCCAACGAGAAACCGAGGGCTGAGGTGGCGGGGGCTGCCGGGACCGGGACGGCCTTGACAGGCTTGGGTTTGATTAATGAGGCCGGAGGGGCCAATGCGGGTGGGAGGGGTGCGAAGGGCGCGGGAGCTGGTGCCACTGGGGCTCGTGAGGTGCCTGGAAGGCTGGGGAAAGCCTCTAGAGACATTAGAGGCTGGATATGAGGCCGAGCGACAGGTACCTTGGGAAAGGTGGCCTGTCTGACTGGCTGGGGGCGTTTCGTGCGCGGGGCGCGGGGACAACCGCGATAATTTGCGGTATGTCCCGTTTGCTGACAGAGAACGCAGCTGGGCGGGGTGGGAGTGCCAGGAGTGCGAGGGCACTCCTTCGTGGCGTGGTCGTCTAGGCACTTGACGCACCTAGCGCGGAAACAGCAGTTACGGGAAGAGTGTCCGTAGAGCTGGCAGTTGTGACACTGCGACGGGATCCTATTTTTGTGTGGCGGCTCAACGGTTATTCCGGTGAGACCGCACACCTCGGAGAGGTTAAAAATAGACTTGCCCTCCTGGGACTTGTCTAGAAAGACAAGCACCATATTGTATGGTGCCCTGGTGGTGTGTTTATACATCCTGTGTACCTCACGAATTGGGAAGTTCTGCTCCTTAAGGGAGACTGAGATTTGGTCGGGAGTGATCTCGACCGGGATCTGACGGATAACCACTCGCAGGAGGCGCTCCTCCTCGAGGGCATAGGTGAAGTAACCTAGTCTGTTCGACCGCAGGAGGGAAGTGAGCCTCCTGTGGTCATCGGAGGTGGACACCTGGACCTGGATCCCTGAAGGGGTGTTCCGGGCCCCGGTGTAGTGGAGCTTGAGCTCCTTACACTTGTCCGAGATTTTCGTCCAAGACGCTTTGTCTTGGATAGTGATTGGAGGCGGGCGGCGGGGTTTTTTCCCTTCAGCGGGTGCGGGGGCCGCAGTGGGCGCGGAGGAGGGGTTGGAGCGAGTGTTCTCGCTCGTTCGGCGTGCTTTTCCTGCGGCCTCGGGTGTAGGGGAAGAGGGCGGAGAGCCCCTCCCCTTCCTTTTGGTGGACTTGACGGTTATGAAACCGTCATTTAGTATGGTCTCGTTGGGGACCGCGGTGTCCATCGCGGGGACATTTACGTTTTTCCGCGCGAAAGGCGGCATTAATGATTGGATCTCCGGATCCGGAGATAAAGGCGAGAAAGAATTCGCCGTATTAATAAAAGTTCGCACTACGGGCGAACGTGACCGCGGACGCGGGAGAGAAGAGCTCTTAGAGCTCGAACGCGCCCGTGAGATCGACGAGCGCGAGCGCGGGGCACGCGTGTCAGGGTGCGGGGGGCGCGGGGAGCGCGGCGAACGCGGGCGTGGCGCGGCGGCTACTCTGTTTGACGCGGCGGTGAGGGGTACGAAGTGTGCGGCGGGGCGGCATTTCTCCGCGGGGGTCTGTGCCGGCGCGGGACGGACGCGTGGGTACTTCCTATTAAAGGAAACCAAGGCGTCGGGTATGTTCTCCTTGAGAAAGGTACGGAGCCTCCTTAGCTCTAGGGCTTCTGCAGAATCGGCCATTCCGGTGGCGTGTGGAGGACTGGGGAAAAAATTTGAAATTCGAATTCCGAATTCGAAACAAAATATAAACCTCCCCGCCGGAGGGGCAGGGGGGCGCGCCAAATAAAATTTAACGGACTATCCCGAGTCCGGCAAAGTGACCTGCGAGTCGAGGTGCAATGACACGCAGGAATGAGAACCTACCGGGCCTACGTGGAGGTCCCTATCAAGCCCGAGGCAGAGAACGCAGCCGGTATAAATACCTAGCTACGCCCAAACAGACACTCGGGGATGGATGTGTAGCAGGATCGGAAGGGTGGGAAGGAGACACTCAGGGCTTGACTATGACTCTATCAAGGGCCAAGATTCCTGAGCCCGACCAAGTACTATCGTTTACCTCTGAAGGAGGCAACCGAGGGGCGCTTGGGTCACGCACCCACTTGCTTTAGTTGGCACCGTCAGGTATCAGGCAAGTGACCACTAAAGTGTGGATTTCGTCGAATAGAAACAAATTGCTCTTAAAAGAGCAGTTTATGTTTGTGTAGCGTACTAAAAGTACGCGACACAATGGGTGCGAGCGAGACGGCGATACGCAGGTGCGGCGCAGGTGCGATGCAGGTGTGCAGCAAAGCCGGTCGATCGTAAAACTTCACAAAGGCGGCAGAGAGCGGTCGTAAACACGTCCGTTCCCGACGGCGGTCGTGATCGGAATCCTTTTTTTTTTTTGTACCGCGACGTCCGCTCTCTATATAGATGTTAGACTAAAGATAACGTAGTCGAAGTGAGTATAACGAAACGATCAATCGACCAATCCGAGTCGCTCCCGCGTGTGAGGGAGAAAGCTATATTGTGGATGTAGGTAGGGCGAGTAAATACTCGATCTAAATAGATCAATTAAATAAAACTAAAACGAACAAACATATAGATAGATAGATAGATAGATAGATAGATATAGAGATAGAGAGAAAGGAAAGGAGGAAGGAAGTAGGAGTCGGGCGGTCGGGCGGTCTCATCCGATTCGGCGGATGGTGGTGCTGGTTGGTGGTGGTGTGTGTGTGGTGTGTGGTGTGTGGCGGATGAGAAGATCGATCACGTAAAAATAGTTTGTTTTATGAAGAAGAAGAAGAAGAAGCATTCACATCATACGATGAATGAACGCGTGAGCTTTAGCTTTCGGCGGGGTGGAAAAACTACGCGATGAAACCTGAGAGTGCGTGTCTGTCTAACATCTTGGGCCAGCCATACTACCACCAACCACACACACATCAACAAACGTAACACACCATACAAACGGACGGACAACTTAAATTAATTAATTAATTAATAAATATATATATATATATATATATATATATATATATAAAATCGGGAATCCGGTATGGGGAAGTAGGAAGACCGGATAATTGTGTGTTCTGTGTTTTGTATGTATATGTACTATTTATTTATTTATTACGCTGGTGTCGTATGTATTTATGTATGTAGCATATGTATTTTTTATAGTATTTGTTGTATACATACTTATACGTAATAATAATATGCACCTAGCGTACGTAGGTACCTCTAGCTTCTCGTTTATTAAATATATCATACTCGGACTCTTCGTGTATGGTGTAAGTTAACAATAACAACAACAACAATCATGTGAATAGAAACGGAATGAAACAATAACTGTTCCATATAATGATAATTTGTTAGCCCTGAAAAGGGCTGTTTCAATTTTGTGCTTGCTGTCGAGTCAGTCGATAGGCTTACACACAACAATAGATACAGACACACCACCGGAGATCCCGCCGCCACGACGACGGGTGTCGGTTGCGAGCCGTGTATGCTTTTCGTTTTTATTATCGCGTCATCGTCTGCTTGCTGATGTTTTTAAAATTTCTTTCTTTCTTTCTCCACGCTCACTTACTCACTCACTATACACTATACGACGCGACGGACGAACGAACGACGAAACACAGAACTTTACTTCTTGGAAGCGGCCGCTTTTTTCGCTGCGGGCTTGGACTTCGGTGCCGATGCAGCCTTCTTAGGTTTCGGTGCTTTCGGTTTCTTAGTCGGCGGTTTGGCGGTCTTCTTTGCTTTGGGCGCTGCGGCTGAACCCTTACTCTTCGATGCGGCCGAAGCGGAGGCCGCGGATGGCTTCTTCGCTGCGGCCGGTTTCTTCTTAGCGGCGGCGGCTTTCCTATCTTTCGTGGCGGCCGATGGTTTCGCCGCCGCGGCTGATGTTTTCGCCGGTGAAGAGGCGGCGGCCTTTTTCCCTCTGCCGCCAGCACCGGCTGAAGCGGCCGACGTCGCTTTCTTCGACGATGCGGAAGCGGCACCGCCGGCGGTAGATTTAGCGGAAGAAGATGCCTTTCTGTTGCCGGCGCCGCCGGCTCCCGCGCCGGACTTCGCTCCGGCGATCGATGGTTTCTTCGAGGCGGCTGATTTTGATTCCAGTTTGAAAGAACCAGAAGCGCCGGTGCCCTTTGTTTGTATCAGAGCGCCGGTTTCGACGGCGCTCTTTAGATATTTCCTTATGAACGGTGCCAATTTCTCAGCGTCGACCTTATAATGGGCAGATATATATTTCTTGATCGCTTGCAGAGATGATCCGCTGCGTTCTTTGAGTTCTTTAATGGCGCTGTTCACCATTACCGATGTCTTCGGGTGAGACGGTTTCGCCTTTGGCTTTTTGGCGGCGGCCGTCGCGGCACCGCCTGCCGCAGAAGCCTTGGGTTTCTTCGCGGTGGGAGTCGCGGGTGCCGGAGCCTCGGTAGCGATAGCCGTATCTGCCATATCTCTCTTAGTTAGTATTAACACTTTTAAAAAATATAAATGTAAACAACAACAAAACACACGCACACAGATTCGATGCGAATGGAAAACAGTAGTAGTACTATGCGTATAACACGAAAGTTTCAATGTAGGTGGCGCTAGTGGTTAAGTAGACATGGGCGTTACCGTAATGAGATCCTCCGAGTTGCGAGACAGTTTCCCGTAAGAAGAGTTTCATGTTTTCACTAACACGTCTCCGATTAAACGGGATTTATATCAAGTTTTAATATTAGGTCGCTATAGATAAAGCGCTGCGGCTATTCACCATGAATCAACGTGACCATCGATATCGGACATACGTGTTTAACTGCCACGGGTACAGTAGTAAATTTCGTTTATCCGCGTCGGTGTGTATCGCACGGAGCGAGTGTCCGATTTAAAAGATATTTTTCTCGATATAACGTATTATTATTAATATTTTCATTTTCCAACTAAACTACGAATTATATCTTCTTATGATATACACGAATATAAAGAGCTCGACAATAATTTCCGATCGTTATAACGTTACAGAAACGTGAACGTCGTAAAACACACGCACCCTAGTCACTTCGATCAGACGACGAGTTTCTGTTCGCTTCTTCTCTAATCATCGAGGCTCTATGATTTCTGCTCTTCTCGTCCCCGTAAGAACATCGAGAGGTACATAACAAACGTAATAATAATATAATAATACAGTTATAATCAAACATCACAGGGCAGGCAGGCAGGTAAATTTAGAAGGGGGGCGGGCTAGAAAGCTGAAGAACATTTCATCGAGGTGATCTCTCTGTCTCTCGACTTAGAATGCAATCCTGATTAATCAATACGATTGACCGATTAAATGGTTCCGTCAAAATTATAATAGTTTTATTTTTAAATTATTTTACTTTCATTCATAACAACCGTTATTATGTTCACATAATATCACATCGACCGACAGACACACGACGAGCCTCATTATATTAACATGACTTTATCATTATAATTAATATTATAAGAACAATAGAAAAGAAGAAGACGGTATGTATAACATATATGAGTATCCGTCTATCTATCATAGCGGTAAGTAAGTAGGTAGGTACGTACGGACGTACGTACGTACGTACGTACGTACGTACATAGATACATACATATCATATTTTTATTAAGTGTGTAAGTAGGTAAGCGAATGACGATACTGTCACGTATAGAAACTTAAAAAATATATATACAAATAAATAGTGTGATATTTATTTGTATCGAATTTGAATCATTTGCGGCCCTGAAAAGGGCCTTTTTGTATGCCGTAGGTATAGGTATATAGGTGGTGTATTAAAATTAACCACCGAAGCCGTAAAGGGTGCGTCCCTGTCGTTTCAGTGCATACACGACGTCCATGGCTGTGACAGTCTTCCTCTTGGCGTGCTCGGTGTAAGTGACCGCGTCACGGATCACGTTCTCGAGGAACACTTTCAGAACGCCTCGTGTCTCTTCATATATCAAACCGGAGATACGTTTAACACCGCCTCTGCGAGCCAAACGGCGGATAGCCGGTTTCGTGATACCCTGGATGTTATCGCGTAGCACCTTCCTGTGGCGCTTGGCTCCGCCTTTTCCCAGTCCCTTGCCTCCTTTTCCGCGACCGGTCATGATGACACGATTATAATAAAGTAAGTCGATTTATTAAAAAAGTTGTATGTTATTGAAAGAAAGAAAGAGCGAGCGCGTGCACGTACGTACGCGTGTGAACAGTTCGCGCGAACTATGAAAATCCTACCAGTTTTTTTTTTTTTTTTTTTTTTTTTTTTTTTTTTTTTTTTTTTTTTCGAACTGACTACACTGTTAGCCTGAGGGGCCCTGAAGCCTTTACGGCTTTTACAGCTTTACCGGGCTTGGGGGCGAGCGCTTAGGGCACTCAGCCACGAAAGCTAAGCAACAACATCCGAGGGTGCCAAAGTGGCCGGACCTCGGCTCGGACTGTTGCGCGTATGCAATTAAGTCGCGATCTGACTAATTCCCTATCCGTAATTCGATCTAAACTAACTATACAGATATACATGTTTCTGCCCCCTGGGAGGAGGGAAGGAACATGTGTATGTGTATTTAGTGGTCTGAAATTTTTGATCTAGACTAACTAGCCTCAAAAAAAGAAAAAAAAAGGTCCCTTACAGAACCTATGTACCTATGTGTGTTGTGCATGTGTGTATAATGCAGTGTCATGTATGGCTGTGAAAGCTAGTGATTGTACAGTCACTTGTATCGCGCTAGCGGCTGCTTGGCTCAAGGGCTCCATGCCGATGGATCGGACCTAGGCTTGAGTTGCCGCAGAGGAGGGTGGTCGTGGCGGGTGTGCGGGCGCGAAGTTAACCGTTCGTCCCCTGCGGAGGGAACGGTGGTTTCGCGGGCGTGGGCGCGAGCACGCATATGTTGCGGGAGCGGACGCGTAGAATTTGTTAGCTTTCTCTATGTCGTCGTCGGGATCGACAAAGAGATTTCGCGGACGGCGTTTGTAACGTTGGACAACGGGTATCGCGTGATTAGGCGTGTAGTTCACAAAGGACTTTACAATCGGGTTTGGGTGGTTCGCAGCGCTATCGAAGTATCTCCTAGCGAGATACTTCACATAGGCTTCTAACGAGGGAAGCCTCATGTCCCTGTGTAGGTCCATGTTCCTAACGAAGGCTGGAGGGTCAAGCAGGCGACGGAGGAATCGATTTTGCACTCTTTGCAAGCGGGCAAAGTTGTGTTTGGACATATGTGCGAACGCGGCGCAACTATATGTCAAGATCGGACGAACGCACATCTTGTACAGTGTAAGCTTATGTCTTATGGACATTTTGCTTACCGAACTGAGCAAGGGTCGTAAACGGGAAAGGACCCAAATGGCCCTATTCCGGACTCTAGTGACGTGTGGGTTGAAGTTAAGCTTCGAGTCAAGGATGACACCCAGATATTTTGTCTTGGTGGCCCAAGGGATATTTTTACCGAATAATGTTAAAGGTCCTACCGTGCGTGGTAATCTGCATGTAGTCGGTTCGAACATAATCGCGGCGCTCTTAACCGGATTAATAGCTATACGCCACGTTCGAAACCACTCTCCGAGAGTGGTTACGGCGCGTTGTATTTTGTGAGCGAGAAAAGATCTGTTCCTATTTGACGCGTATATGACTGTGTCGTCAGCGTAGAGCCCTACCTCGACCTCGGGGGGTTTCGGGAGGTCGCTGACGTACAAATTGAATAGGCAAGGTGCCAGAATGGAGCCTTGCGGGACGCCTGAACGAATGGGACGTGCGGTGGAGAGTACTCCTTCCACTCGGTAGTGGAAGGTGCGGTCGCTTAGGTAATCGCGGACTAAATGTACTAACCTATCCGGGACTTCTAAATGGTGAAGCTTGTGGACCAGTCCGGCGTGCCAGACCTTATCGAAGGCCTTGGCTACGTCGAAAAAGACCGCAAGCGTGCGGGCGGGAGCGATATTGCTCTTAGCAAAGTTACTCGTGATGTGCTCCGTGAGGCGGTGCACTTGATGTGTACACGAGTGACGGGCGCGAAAACCGAATTGTTCGGGCGGGTATAAATTCTTGTCGTCTATAACGACCTTGAGACGGTTCAGAAGGATCCGCTCATAGAGTTTCCCTAGAGTGTTTAGGAGACTGATCGGGCGATAGCTATCGGGAAGCGAAGCTTTTTTGCCGGGCTTGCGAATACCTATAACTATAGCTTTTTTCCAGACGGCTGGAAAATAGCAGTGGGCTATGGCTGCATTGAAGATGCAGACCAAAAGAGCTATGAGGTGATCAGGAAGAAGTTTGAGTACTTCATTCCTGATACCATCTGGACCGGGAGATTTCCTAGGCTTAAGGCCTTTAATGATAGAACAGACCTCATCTAGCGTGACCGGGGTTAACGTTTCCGCGGGGGGAATCAATGTGAGTTCCTGAACGGCGGTCTCGATAGTTTCGATGTGGGCAGTGTCTACGTTGTCGCAGTTTGGGGAGCACTGGCTCTCCAAGCTTGCGGCAAGGCATTCTGCCTTATCGTCGCTATCGAACGCGAGTGGGAGATCGGGGCCCCTTTCGAGGGGCGGCATCTGGGCGGAAGCTTCTAACTTCAGAAAAAAAAATCCTACCAGGAGTCTTCGGCTTATTTATACCTTTACGGTATCGGCGGCGGGGAGAGGCGCTCTTTATGTCTGCGGGGTTTGGAGGAGGGGCGGGCGGGAGGGGGTCTTGTCGACGGTCGCGACTAAGAAAAAGACAGACGAACTCTTTTCGTATTACTTACTAACTAACTAACTAACTAACTAACTAACTAACTAACTAACTAACTAACTAACTAACTATATATGTATTTATTTATTTTTATTCATTCACATTGCACGCGCGTTACTAGATGGCGCTCGCCGACCGCTACCGCGGCCGTCTCGCGCGATTCTTTATCACAAGTCAAACCTAACCTAACCTAGCATGTAGCTATTGGGTGGTAATACGTACGGTACGTAGTAGTTGTTTCTCATATTAATAACAAGATGACGTTGTAATAAGAAAGAGGTGTGTTGTACACGTTCCAAGTATGGAACCGGATCCACGAGTAGCGAGCGACTAATTTATTTATTTTATTTTTTTTTCCCTCGCTTTGTTCGTTAGGTTAGGTTATTATGATGGCTAGCTAGCCTAGCTATTCCTATCTATCTATATGTTAGGGAAAATGACACTCCGTTTGAATAGAAACAATTATGAATAACGATTAAACTCTCGTCATCGTATTACGTAGTGGTGAATTATATGCGGCCCTGAAAAGGGCCTTTTGTACATATATGTGTGGTAGGTAGGAGGTATACGGGTAGACAGATCTATTATTATCTATCCCCCCTAAGCACGCTCTCCACGGATTCTACGCGCCAGCTGTATGTCTTTCGGCATGATCGTGACTCGCTTCGCATGGATCGCACAGAGATTCGTGTCCTCGAAGAGACCGACCAGGTAGGCCTCACTCGCCTCCTGCAGGGCCATCACAGCCGAGCTCTGGAAACGAAGATCCGTCTTGAAATCTTGAGCTATCTCACGAACGAGACGCTGGAATGGCAACTTGCGGATCAGCAACTCTGTACTCTTCTGATAACGACGTATCTCACGCAGAGCGACCGTTCCGGGTCTGTAGCGATGCGGCTTCTTGACACCACCGGTGGCGGGCGCACTCTTACGAGCCGCCTTAGTGGCGAGCTGTTTACGAGGAGCTTTACCGCCGGTCGATTTGCGAGCAGTCTGCTTGGTACGCGCCATTGTTAACTAACAAACGAACCACGACAGCCGTGTTATGTAGTATCTCAAGTAGTTAGTGGTTATAGAACGAAGAAAAACAAAAAGAAACGAACTTATACGCGCACGCGCCCTCTCTTCTAGCTCGAATAAACCGTTCGAGCGCGTTTTGTCGGCCTTTTATAGAAACGAACACAAAACGTGCGCCGAACGGCCGCGGCATCGTATCCCTCCTTCCCCCCCCCCCTCCTCCTCCCTTCTCGCTCGCACTCACTCACTCACACACACACGCTGTCTCTCGCTCGCTCTCAGTATATTACTTACTGGTTATATTATATTATATTAATAATTGAAAAGTAAAATAATAATAAAAATTATATTTGTGTACATTATATATCTATGTAATTTTTACATTTATAAATATCATAATAATATATCGTATAGGTTTGTGTGTGTGTGTGTGTGTGTGTGTTTTTTTTTTTTTTTTTTTTTTTTTAGTTATATCTTATGTAAAGTTTGCGTTTTAAGAATAAGTAAGTAACTAACTAGACCTATTATAACATGTTACATATACGAGAACATGAAGAATGAGAGACTGACATTTTCTATCGTTTTTAGAAACTGTTTTTCTTTAATATAGATATATAAACGAGCAATTTTGTGGCCCTGAAAAGGGCCTTTTGATCAAGTGTTTGACAACAACAAACACACACGTCGAGTTAATTAATTCATTCACTTGGAACTTGTGTATTTCGTGACTGCCTTGGTTCCCTCACTGACTGCGTGCTTCGCCAATTCACCGGGGAGCAGGAGCCTCACGGACGTCTGCACCTCCCTCGAGGTGATCGTCGAACGCTTGTTGTAGTGTGCCAGACGAGATGCTTCCGCAGCGATACGTTCGAATATATCGTTCACGAAAGAGTTCATGATCGACATAGCCTTGCTCGATATACCGGTGTCCGGGTGAACTTGCTTGAGTACTTTATAAATGTAGATGGCGTAACTCTCCTTCCTCTTGTGCTTCTTCTTTTTCTTGTCGGTCTTCGAGATGTTCTTTTGAGCCTTGCCAGATTTCTTGGCGGCCTTTCCGCTCGTCTTGGGTGGCATTATTATTTATTTATTGTTATGTTCCTTGAACGTAGTCTCGTATATTTTTCTAAAACCGTATCTATTTGATTTTCAGGCTCACAAGTAGTACATCACAGTGCGTACGTTACGGACGCGTTTCGACCAATCGCGCTATGCCTACGATCCGAGCAGCCGTATGCAGCTAGGCGGACGGCCGGCTGGCAGGGGGGGGGGCGTGTACGATGTAAGTAGTAATAATAATAATAATAATACAACAGTAAATAGTATATACTATGTATGTATGTATAAATAATGAAATCTTATAATATGAAGCATGCTTGAACAAGCTAATTATCATTAGACCCTTCAGGTTTTAATAATAAAGCGAATAAGAAGAAGAAGAATAAGCGATATGCAAACGTTCCGTTCTTGTACTCTCACACAATGTGCATTTTGCTGGTAGTATAATAATAATATATATATATATATATATATATATATATATATTTATAAATATAAAATAGTTTGTATTTGTGTGACCGAGCGCGAGTGTCAATGATGCAGTGGTGTATATATGCTTACTACCTACGTATAATGTGATTGAACATATTATTATTATTATTATGTACAATTAGCTTTTGACATCTTAACACGTTAGATAGAAACTTTTTATATGCATGTGAATTATTTTGTGGCCCTGAAAAGGGCCTTTTTATAACCGGTCGGTTAACGTTCTTGTTTTTTGCTTAAGCTTTCTTCTCCGTTTTCTTCGGCAACAGTACAGCTTGTATGTTAGGCAGGACGCCACCCTGAGCGATCGTGACGCCCGAGAGAAGCTTGTTCAATTCCTCGTCGTTTCTGATCGCCAACTGTAGATGTCTAGGTATAATCCTAGTCTTCTTGTTGTCTCTCGCGGCGTTGCCGGCCAACTCGAGCACTTCAGCGGCGAGATACTCCATGACGGCCGCCAAGTAAACCGGAGCACCGGCACCGACGCGTTCGGCATAATTACCGTTTCGAAGCAGCCTGTGTATACGTCCGACGGGGAACTGTAAACCGGCACGGTTCGAACGAGACTTAACCTTCCCCTTGACTTTGCCGCCTTTACCGCGTCCGGACATGATTAATTAAAGGTTTATTTAACGAACAACACTCGAGAAGTACAGTAGCGGCGTGCTACTGTATGTAAGTTAGAATAGAAAATATATTTTTTTTTTGTATTTTTTTTTTTTTTTTTTTTTTTTTTTTTTTTTTTTTTTTTTTTTTTTTTTCGAACTGACTACACTGTTAGCCTGAGGGGCCCTGAAGCCTTTACGGCTTTTACAGCTTTACCGGGCTTGGGGGCGAGCGCTTAGGGCACTCAGCCACGAAAGCTAAGCAACAACATCCGAGGGTGCCAAAGTGGCCGGACCTCGGCTCGGACTGTTGCGCGTATGCAATTAAGTCGCGATCTGACTAATTCCCTATCCGTAATTCGATCTAAACTAACTATACAGATATACATGTTTCTGCCCCCTGGGAGGAGGGAAGGAACATGTGTATGTGTATTTAGTGGTCTGAAATTTTTGATCTAGACTAACTAGCCTCAAAAAAAGAAAAAAAAAGGTCCCTTACAGAACCTATGTACCTATGTGTGTTGTGCATGTGTGTATAATGCAGTGTCATGTATGGCTGTGAAAGCTAGTGATTGTACAGTCACTTGTATCGCGCGAGCGGCTGCTTGGCTCAAGGGCTCCATGCCGATGGATCGGACCTAGGCTTGAGTTGCCGCAGAGGAGGGTGGTCGTGGCGGGTGTGCGGGCGCGAAGTTAACCGTTCGTCCCCTTCGGAGGGAACGGTGGTTTCGCGGGCGTGGGCGCGAGCACGCATATGTTGCGGGAGCGGACGCGTAGAATTTGTTTGCTTTCTCTATGTCGTCGTCGGGATCGACAAAGAGATTTCGCGGACGGCGTTTGTAACGTTGGACAACGGGTATCGCGTGGTTAGGCGTGTAGTTCACAAAGGACTTTACAAGCGGGTTTGGATGGTTCGAAGCGCTATCGAAGTATCTCCTAGCGAGATACTTCACATAGGCTTCTAACGAGGGAAGCCTCATGTCCCTGTGTAGGTCCATGTTCCTAACGAAGGCTGGAGGGTCAAGCAGGCGACGGAGGAATCGATTTTGCACTCTTTGCAAGCGGGCAAAGTTGTGTTTCGACATATGTGCGAACGCGGCGCAACTATATGTCAAGATCGGACGAACGCACATCTTGTACAGTGTAAGCTTATGTCTTATGGACATTTTGCTTACCGAACTGAGCAAGGGTCGTAAACGGGAAAGGACCCAAATGGCCCTATTCCGGACTCTAGTGACGTGTGGGTTGAAGTTAAGCTTCGAGTCAAGGATGACACCCAGATATTTTGTCTTGGTGGCCCAAGGGATATTTTTACCGAATAATGTTAGAGGTCCTACCGTGCGTGGTAATCTGCATGTAGTCGGTTCGAACATAATCGCGGCGCTCTTAACCGGATTAATAGCTATACGCCACGTTCGAAACCACTCTCCGAGAGTGGTTACGGCGCGTTGTATTTTGTGAGCGAGAAAAGATCTGTTCCTATTTGACGCGTATATGACTGTGTCGTCAGCGTAGAGCCCTACCTCGACCTCGGGGGGTTTCGGGAGGTCGCTGACGTACAAATTGAATAGGCAAGGTGCCAGAATGGAGCCTTGCGGGACGCCTGAACGAATGGGACGTGCGGTGGAGAGTACTCCTTCCACTCGGTAGTGGAAGGTGCGGTCGCTTAGGTAATCGCGGACTAAATGTACTAGCCTATCCGGGACTTCTAAATGGTGAAGCTTGTGGACCAGTCCGACGTGCCAGACCTTATCGAAGGCCTTGGCTACGTCGAAAAAGACCGCAAGCGTGCGGGCGGGAGCGATATTGCTCTTGGCGAAGTTACTCGTGATGTGCTCCGTGAGGCGGTGCACTTGATGTGTACACGAGTGACGAGCGCGAAAGCCGAATTGTTCGGGCGGGTATAAATTCTTGTCGTCTATAACGACCTTGAGACGGTTCAGAAGGATCCGCTCATAGAGTTTCCCTAGAGTGTTAAGGAGACTGATCGGGCGATAGCTATCGGGAAGCGAAGCTTTTTTGCCGGGCTTGCGAATACCTATAACTATAGCTTTTTTCCAGACGGCTGGAAAATAGCAGTGGGCTATGGCTGCATTGAAGATGCAGACCAAAAGAGCTATGAGGTGATCAGGAAGAAGTTTGAGTACTTCATTCCTGATACCATCAGGACCGGGAGATTTCCTAGGCTTAAGGCCTTTAATGATAGAACAGACCTCATCTGGCGTGACCGGGGTTAACGTTTCCGCGGGGGGAATCAACGTGAGTTCCTGAACGTCGGTCTCGATAGTTTCGATGTGGGCAGTGTCTACGTTGTCGCAGTTTGGAGAGCACTGGCTCTCCAAGCTTGCGGCAAGGCATTCTGCCTTATCGTCGCTATCGAACGCGAGTGGGAGATCGGGGCCCCTTTCGAGGGGCGGCATCTGGGCGGAAGCTTCTAACTTCAGAGAGCGGGCGAGGTTCCAGTAAGCCAGATGGGACGGCTTGAGACCCTCTAAGAGGTTATCCCACCGGTGACCTCTGTACTCTCCGATGCGAGTTCTAACCTCTCTCTGAAGTTGTCGTAACCTACGGGTGTTATCCCTCGTCGGATAAGAGTCATGTGCACGTGTCGCGGCGTTCTTTTCCGTGATTAACGCTCGTAAGCCGGGGGGGAGTATAAAACGGCGTTCGTTTGCCGCTTGCACCTCTCTCGAGGCCTCCCTTACACCGGTTTGGAGGTAGTCGACCAGGGAATCGATGGCTAAATCGGCGTCTGCGGTTGACTCCAATACGTCGGGGATCCTAGCTAGGCTGGACGGGGTCGCGTTATCGGATAAGTAGCGATTTAAGATCGCGTAGTCAACTATTTTGACTTTTGGCGGACTGGGGTCGAACGGTTGCCCGAGTTGTAAGATAACCGGGCGGTGGTCGGAGTCTAGTTCGTGTACGACTTCTATAAGTCGTAACCGAAGTGAGACACCTTTGAGGAGGGCTATGTCAAGTACTGTCGGTTGACAGTTGTCTTGAAAGTGCGTGGGCTCTAGCGGTGCTATGACGTCAAAGCCGAGCACGTCGCAAAGTAGTTCTAGTATAACCCCGTTACGGGTGTTGCGCGGGTTGTTGAAAAGGGTGTGACCGCTATTGAGGTCGCCTGCTATTATGACTGATTGGTCGAGTGAAAAAAGCGCCTCCAGATCGGACTGAAGGAGTCTTTTATTCGGAGAGAGATATGCAGAGACAAGCGTGATTGACGGATGGCCAGTCATGCCTATTCTACAGACGGACACTTCCATATTGGTAAGTGCGGGAGGGTCTATTGGCATGCAATAGAGGGAACGCTTGTAGTAGATGAGCGTGCCGCCTCCTAGGGTGGCACGGTCATTTCTGACTATATTGTAGTTTGCTATCTTAGGGTCGCGCCTACTGGGTTTTAGAAGTGTTTCTTGTACTAGAAACACGTCTATCTCCCGTTCCCTAAGAAAGGTGGATACTAAGTCCCGTTGTGGAAAGAGGTTTCGCGCGTTAAAAAAAGATATATTGAGGCTTCTAGGCTTAATGCGTGCCATTGATAACCGTTATCTATTTCCCGGCACGGGCCAGGCGCATTAGCGTCGCTGTCATCAGGGGGAAACGCCTGATGGATTCGCCGGGACCGTACTCAGCGACGCACTGTTCGTACGCCAGTACTTCCTGAGGGTCATGCTCACGGAAGAGCATGACCATGTAGTCAACGCCGCGGCGCGTGTTGACGGGCGGGGGGGCCTGAGCCTTAGGAGGCTGAGGGCGGGGAGTGGAGACCCATGCTGCTTGAGGAGCTCGCATGGCCGGAGGGGGTGCGCGGGGCGCGGGGGCGGCTGCCACCGGGGCGCTGGAGGCGCCCGGGAGGCTGGGGAAAGCCTCTGGCGTGAGCAGGGGCTTTTCCTGTCCTACGGCGGGACGTGTCCTCTGAGGAGGGGTGTGTCGCGTAGGGCGCATGGGTCGCATAGGGCGCGTGGGGCGCGGGGCACGGGGACAGCCGCGATAGTTCGCGGGGTGACCTTCGTTGCCGCATAGCACGCAGCTCGGAGGGGTAGCAGACTCACGAGTGCGCGAGCACTCGCTTGTCGCGTGGTCCCCGAGGCACTTAACGCACCTGGGACGGAGATGGCAGTTGCGTGCCGAATGACCGTACAGCTGGCAGTTGTGACACTGCGGAGGACTGCGGTTCTTGTGTGGGGGCTCTACGGCTATTCCGGAGAGCTCACACACTTTCCTGACGTTAAAAATGGCTCTGCCCTCGGGGGTCAGTTCCAAAATGACTAAGACCATGTCGAGAGGTCTGTTTTTCGATTGTCCGCCGTGCATTCTGTGCACTTCGCGGACAGGGAAGGCCTTGGCTAAGAGGTCAGTTTTGACCTCCTCGGGTGTGATTTCCACCGGGATGCGGCGGATTACAACCCGGAGTTGTCGTTCTTCCTCCAGGGAGTATGTGAAATATTCGAGGTTGCTGTCCCGGAGCAACCTGGTAAATTGGCGGTGTTCGTCCGAGGTGGAAACCTGGACGCGGATACCGTTGGCCGTGTTACTGGCCTGGGTGTAGTGGATGCGAAGTTCTCTCAGTTTCTCTGAGAGTTTTGTCCAGACCGATTTGTTCTGGACCGTGACGGGGGGCGGGCGACGCGCCTTTCTGCCGGCAAAGGTACCGGCAGGCGCTGAGGGCGCTGCGGAGCGGGGGGCGTGGCTATTTAGCCCTGTCTTTTGTGCCTTTTGAGGGCGGGACTGAGTCTCCGGAGACTCGGGACGCGAACGCGATGCACGTTTGGCGGGCTTGTTTTTTTGAACGAGGGTGAAGCCCTCGTTATCATTGACTATCGCCGTGTCCATTTCGTCGGACTTGGGTTCGGGATCCGGACTGGCGGGCGAGTAGCTAACGTTTGTAGCTACCAGCGTCGGCGTGTCCGCTTCGGGAACTAGCGACGCAAATGAGTTGTTGGTTGGTAGCGCAGAGGGCGCTGGGGTCGGGGCTTGAATGCCCGGGGAACGTGAGCGCGACGATGGCCGTTTGTACGGCGTCTGACGGTGCGCGCGGGGTGCCGTCGAGCGGGAGCGCGGGACGGGCTTCTTGTTTATCGCGTGTGGCGCGGCGGGGTCGCTGGTGGGCTCGGTGCCCTGCGCGATGACGACGGCGGGTTGCTCGGCCGCGATGGCCCTATTGTACTCCGTCCAGAGCGACGGATGTAAAGTCGTTGCGAACGCTTTGAAGCGTTCCAAATCAGTAAGGTGTGCCATTCCGGCGGTGGCGGTTGGGCGGGTGGGGGTGAAGTTAAACCTCCCTGCCGGAGAGGCAGGGGGGTGCGCCGAGTGAATTTAAACGGCTATCCCGAGCCGTGTAAAGGGACCTGCGGGTCACGGTGTAATGACTCGCAGGAAAAGAACCTACCGGGCCCTACGTGGAGGTCCCTATCAAGCCCGAGGCAGAGAACGCAGCCGGTATAAATACCTAGCTACGCCCAAACAGACACTCGGGGATGGATTTGTAGCAGGATCGGAAGGGTGGGAAGGAGACACTCAGGGCTTGACTATGACTCTATCAAGGGCCAAGATTCCTGAGCCCGGCCAAGTACTATCGTTTGCCTCTGAAGGAGGCAACCGAGGGGCGCTTGGGTCACGCACCCACTTGCTTTCGTTGGCACCGTCAGGTGTCAGGCAAGTGACCACTAAAGTGTGGATTTCGTCGTAATAGAAACAATTTGCTCTTAAAAGAGCAGTTTTATGGCTGTGTAGCGCTACACAATGGGTGCGAGCGAGACGGCGATACGCAGGTGCGGCGCAGGTGCGATGCAGGTGTGCAGCAAGGCCGGTCGGTCGTAAAACTTCACAAAGGCGGCAGAGAACAGTCGTAAACACGTCCGTTCCCGCCGGCGGTCGTGATCGGTCTTCTTTTTTTTGTACCGCGACGTCCGCTCTCTATATAGATGTTAGACTAAAGATAACGTAGTCGAAGTGAGTATAACGAAACGATCAATCGACCAATCCGAGTCGCTCCCGCGTGTGAGGGAGAAAGCTATATTGTGGATGTAGGTAGGGCGAGTAAATACTCGATCTAAATAGATCAATTAAATAAAACTAAAACGAACAAACATATAGATAGATAGATAGATAGATAGATAGATATAGAGATAGAGAGAAAGGAAAGGAGGAAGGAAGTAGGAGTCGGGCGGTCGGGCGGTCTCATCCGATTCGGCGGATGGTGGTGCTGGTTGGTGGTGGTGTGTGTGTGGTGTGTGGTGTGTGGCGGATGAGAAGATCGATCACGTAAAAATAGTTTGTTTTATGAAGAAGAAGAAGAAGAAGCATTCACATCATACGATGAATGAACGCGTGAGCTTTAGCTTTCGGCGGGGTGGAAAAACTACGCGATGAAACCTGAGAGTGCGTGTCTGTCTAACATCTTGGGCCAGCCATACTACCACCAACCACACACACATCAACAAACGTAACACACCATACAAACGGACGGACAACTTAAATTAATTAATTAATTAATAAATATATATATATATATATATATATATATATATATAAAATCGGGAATCCGGTATGGGGAAGTAGGAAGACCGGATAATTGTGTGTTCTGTGTTTTGTATGTATATGTACTATTTATTTATTTATTACGCTGGTGTCGTATGTATTTATGTATGTAGCATATGTATTTTTTATAGTATTTGTTGTATACATACTTATACGTAATAATAATATGCACCTAGCGTACGTAGGTACCTCTAGCTTCTCGTTTATTAAATATATCATACTCGGACTCTTCGTGTATGGTGTAAGTTAACAATAACAACAACAACAATCATGTGAATAGAAACGGAATGAAACAATAACTGTTCCATATAATGATAATTTGTTAGCCCTGAAAAGGGCTGTTTCAATTTTGTGCTTGCTGTCGAGTCAGTCGATAGGCTTACACACAACAATAGATACAGACACACCACCGGAGATCCCGCCGCCACGACGACGGGTGTCGGTTGCGAGCCGTGTATGCTTTTCGTTTTTATTATCGCGTCATCGTCTGCTTGCTGATGTTTTTAAAATTTCTTTCTTTCTTTCTCCACGCTCACTTACTCACTCACTATACACTATACGACGCGACGGACGAACGAACGACGAAACACAGAACTTTACTTCTTGGAAGCGGCCGCTTTTTTCGCTGCGGGCTTGGACTTCGGTGCCGATGCAGCCTTCTTAGGTTTCGGTGCTTTCGGTTTCTTAGTCGGCGGTTTGGCGGTCTTCTTTGCTTTGGGCGCTGCGGCTGAACCCTTACTCTTCGATGCGGCCGAAGCGGAGGCCGCGGATGGCTTCTTCGCTGCGGCCGGTTTCTTCTTAGCGGCGGCGGCTTTCCTATCTTTCGTGGCGGCCGATGGTTTCGCCGCCGCGGCTGATGTTTTCGCCGGTGAAGAGGCGGCGGCCTTTTTCCCTCTGCCGCCAGCACCGGCTGAAGCGGCCGACGTCGCTTTCTTCGACGATGCGGAAGCGGCACCGCCGGCGGTAGATTTAGCGGAAGAAGATGCCTTTCTGTTGCCGGCGCCGCCGGCTCCCGCGCCGGACTTCGCTCCGGCGATCGATGGTTTCTTCGAGGCGGCTGATTTTGATTCCAGTTTGAAAGAACCAGAAGCGCCGGTGCCCTTTGTTTGTATCAGAGCGCCGGTTTCGACGGCGCTCTTTAGATATTTCCTTATGAACGGTGCCAATTTCTCAGCGTCGACCTTATAATGGGCAGATATATATTTCTTGATCGCTTGCAGAGATGATCCGCTGCGTTCTTTGAGTTCTTTAATGGCGCTGTTCACCATTACCGATGTCTTCGGGTGAGACGGTTTCGCCTTTGGCTTTTTGGCGGCGGCCGTCGCGGCACCGCCTGCCGCAGAAGCCTTGGGTTTCTTCGCGGTGGGAGTCGCGGGTGCCGGAGCCTCGGTAGCGATAGCCGTATCTGCCATATCTCTCTTAGTTAGTATTAACACTTTTAAAAAATATAAATGTAAACAACAACAAAACACACGCACACAGATTCGATGCGAATGGAAAACAGTAGTAGTACTATGCGTATAACACGAAAGTTTCAATGTAGGTGGCGCTAGTGGTTAAGTAGACATGGGCGTTACCGTAATGAGATCCTCCGAGTTGCGAGACAGTTTCCCGTAAGAAGAGTTTCATGTTTTCACTAACACGTCTCCGATTAAACGGGATTTATATCAAGTTTTAATATTAGGTCGCTATAGATAAAGCGCTGCGGCTATTCACCATGAATCAACGTGACCATCGATATCGGACATACGTGTTTAACTGCCACGGGTACAGTAGTAAATTTCGTTTATCCGCGTCGGTGTGTATCGCACGGAGCGAGTGTCCGATTTAAAAGATATTTTTCTCGATATAACGTATTATTATTAATATTTTCATTTTCCAACTAAACTACGAATTATATCTTCTTATGATATACACGAATATAAAGAGCTCGACAATAATTTCCGATCGTTATAACGTTACAGAAACGTGAACGTCGTAAAACACACGCACCCTAGTCACTTCGATCAGACGACGAGTTTCTGTTCGCTTCTTCTCTAATCATCGAGGCTCTATGATTTCTGCTCTTCTCGTCCCCGTAAGAACATCGAGAGGTACATAACAAACGTAATAATAATATAATAATACAGTTATAATCAAACATCACAGGGCAGGCAGGCAGGTAAATTTAGAAGGGGGGCGGGCTAGAAAGCTGAAGAACATTTCATCGAGGTGATCTCTCTGTCTCTCGACTTAGAATGCAATCCTGATTAATCAATACGATTGACCGATTAAATGGTTCCGTCAAAATTATAATAGTTTTATTTTTAAATTATTTTACTTTCATTCATAACAACCGTTATTATGTTCACATAATATCACATCGACCGACAGACACACGACGAGCCTCATTATATTAACATGACTTTATCATTATAATTAATATTATAAGAACAATAGAAAAGAAGAAGACGGTATGTATAACATATATGAGTATCCGTCTATCTATCATGGGGAAGTCCGATATTGGTTGCCTTAGCGAGTAGACGTGTTCGCGCGCTGCTTGTTATCGTAATCTGTAACGGTCATTTTGCGATCTATTGTGTCACGCGTATACAAGTTTTTTGTATATTCGTCACACAGTACTGCAATTACCAAACGTACTTTTCAGTGCGAACTCCGTAAAGCGTACTTTTAAGTGCGACTCGCGTGTTTTGTGCTTCGTGAAAAACCACGGTTTTGTGGTCACTTGCTGGAAACCTTTCGGTGCCAACGTAAGGCAAGTGGGTGCGTGACCCAAGCGCCCCTCGGTTGCCTCCTTCAGAGGCAAACGATAGTTCTTGGACGGACTCAGGAATCTTGGTCCTTGATAGAGTCATAATCAAGCCCTGAGTGTCTCCCTCCCACCTACCTATCCCCTCACTCCATCCCCGAGTGCCTGTTTGGGCACAGTTTGGTTTACTGAACTGTGTTCTCAGCCTCGGGCTTGTTAGGGACTCCACTTAGGCCAGTTAGGTTCTCATCCTGCTTGTCATTGCACTTTGACTCGCAGGTCACTTGCCGGACTCGGGAAAGTCCGTTAAATATATTTTGGCGCGCCCCCCTGCCACTCTGGCAGGGAGGTTTATCCTCCTCGCGAGTAGATTTATTATATTTTTTATTATATATTTATTTATATAAATATGAATCCAAGACCTCCCAACGCCACCGTGATGGCACTTTCTCATGAAGCAGAGCTCCGGCGGTTGAGAGCTTTCGTGCATCAACATGAGCCAGAATTACTTAGCCGCTATAAGAAAAAATTCCCACGCGTTCGACAGGCGCCGGTGCAAACACCGGTAGAGATAGGTCCACCCGCCGCGAATTACATCACGTTGGCGCCACAGAGCGCAGCTGCGCCGCGCGTGCGCAGACCGATTTCCCCGCGCGCCGGTGTACCCCCGCGTGCCCGCTCGCGCTCGGTATTACCGACCCCCCGCCCCTCGGCGGAGACATGCCCCGCGGCAATTAACACGCGTGCTAGGTCGCGCTCGCCAATTGCAAACATTAATAATAATATTATCACGAATAATAGTTTTGAGCCGCTCGGAGCGGTATTTTTAGAGTCACCCGCGAGCCCAGACGCATCTCCCGACATGGAGATAACGGAGACGGTCCCGGTACAGACCGTAGAGAACGACGGCTTCACCGTCGTCTCAAATGTTAGGTCGAGAAAGCATTCTCGGCCTAACTCGCCAACTAATGACGCGGACTCGCAGCCTGCGGCCAAATTCGTGGCCCAGGATAACGCGCGCGTCGCCGTTCCTAAGGCCGCCGCGGCCCCCGCTACCGTCGCCGGGAAAAAACCGCGCCCGCCTCCCCCTGTCATCATCCAGGATAAATCGGCCTGGATGAAAATTTCAAAAAAACTTGCGGATAAGAAAATCCACTATCTAAAAGCCCGTAACGTCGCGACGGGCATACAAGTACAGGTCGCGTCTCCAAAAGATCATCGTGATCTAACCGCGCTCCTCCGAGAGGAGAAATATTGTTACTATTCGTACGCGCTCGAGGAGGACCGTCTCCTCAGAGTAGTGATCCGCCGCGTTCCGGTCGAGTTAACCGAAGATGAGGTCAAATTTGACCTCATCGCGCAACAATACCCAGTTAGAGAGGTACACCGGATGTACCGTCACGACAAAACACAGTTAGAGTTGGTCTTAGTATTTTTAGATAAGACCCCCGCGGGCAAGGCCATTTTTAATGCTAGGATGGTTTGCGGGCTCTCCGGCATATCTGTGGAGCCCCCTTATAAAAACCAAATACCGGCCCAGTGCCACAATTGTCAGCTTTACGGGCACTCTGCCCGTAATTGCCATCTTCGTCCGCGATGCGTGAAGTGCCTCGGGGACCACGCCACGAAAGAGTGTACGCGCACCCGCGACTCTTCGACTCCCCCGAGTTGCGTGCTCTGCGGGGAGTCTGGACACCCCGCGAACTATCGTGGGTGTCCTCGTGCTCCCAAGACGAGGAAGTCACGACAGGCTAGGAATTTTGCCCCACAGAGGGCATCCCGCGTTCCAGCCCCTCGGCCGAAGCCTCTGCTTACACCAGAGGACTTCCCGAGCCTCCCGAGCGTTTCCCGCGCTCCGGTGGCTCCCGCTCCCGCGCCCCGCGCGGCCCCGCAACCCGCGCGTGCCCCTCAGGCACCCCGCGCGGCCCCGCAACCCGCGCGTGCCCCTCTGGCACCCCGCGCAGCCCCGCAACCCGCGCGTGCCCCTCAGGCGGCGTGGGGCCCCCCCCCTACCCGACCCCGCCCGCAGCCTCCGAAGGCTCTGGGCCCCGCGGCCTATAGTCCCAGCTTCAACTTGGACTATATGGCGATGCTCCTCCTGGAGCACGACGTTCAAGAAGTACTGGATTTCGACCAGTGCATCTCCGAGCTCGGCCCAGTCGGGGCCATTAGGCACTTCCCGGCCCTCGCGTCGACGTTACAACGTCTGACCAGGGCCACAATACAAAAATACCAATATCAAAATGACTCGTATTAAACCGAAAAGTTTAAACGTTTCATTCTTTAACGCGCGGAATTTATATCCCCAACGCGATTTAGTAGCTAGGTTTCTTAGTGAAAGGGAAATAGATGTGTTTCTCGTACAAGAAACACTTCTAAAGCCCAGCAAGCGCGATCCGAGAGTCGCGAACTATAGCATAGTTAGGAATGACCGTGTCACCCGAGGCGGTGGCACTCTCATTTATTATAAGCGTTCCCTCTACTGTATGCCAGTAGATCCTCCTACACTTACCAATATGGAAGTGTCCGTTTGTAGAATAGGTATGACTGGCCATCCGTCAATCATACTTGTGTCTGCATATCTCTCCCCGAGTAAAAGACTCCTTCGGTCCGATCTGGAGGCGCTACTTTCACTCGGGCAATCTGTAATAATAGCGGGTGACCTCAATAGTGGGCACACTCTGTTCAACAGTACGCGTAACACCCCTAACGGGATAATACTCGATCTGTTGTGCGATGTGCTCAATTTTGACGTCATAGCGCCGCTTGAACCTACACATTTTCAAGATAACTGTCGTCCGACAGTACTTGATATTGCTCTTTTGAAAGGAGTCTCGCTTCGGTTGCGTCTTATAGAAGTCGTACACGAACTAGACTCGGATCACCGTCCGGTGATTATGCAACTAGGTCAACACTTTGACACGAGCCCTCCTACAGTCAAAGTAGTTGATTACGCGATATTAAATCGTTATCTTTCGAATAACGAATCTCCTTCGAGTTTAGATAGGATCCCGGACGAATTGGGGTCAATAGCGGACGCCGACCTAGCGATCGATTCCTTGGTTGACTATCTTCAAACCGGTGTTAGGGAGGCATCCAGAGAGGTGCAAGCGGCGAACGATCGCCGCTTTGTACTCCCTGCCGACGTGCGAGCGTTGATCACGGAAAAGAACGCAGCGACACGTGCACATGACTCTTATCCGACCGTGGATAATACCCGTAGGTTACGTAGACTTCAGAGAGAGGTCAGAGCTCGCATCGCCGAGTTCAGAGGTCACCAGTGGGATAACCTAGTAGAGGGCCTTACGCCGTCTCACTTGGCCTACTGGAAACTCGCCCGCTCTCTCAAGTTAGACGGCTCCGGATCGATGCCAGCCCTCGAAAGAGGGCCTGGCCTCCCGCTCGCGTTCGATAGCGTAGATAAAGCGGAATGCCTTGCCGACAGTCTGGAGAGCCAGTGCTCCCCGAACTGCGACAATGTAAACTATGCTCATATCAACGATATCGAGTCCTCGGTACAGGACTTAAATTCGATACCCCCCGCGGATAACCTCACCCCGGTCACGCCTGATGAGGTCTGTTCAGTCATCAAAGGCCTTAAGCCTAAGAAGTCACCTGGTCCAGATGGTATCAGGAATGAAGTACTCAAACTTCTTCCTGATCACATCATAGCTCTTTTGGTCTGCATCTTCAATGTAGCCATAGCCCATTGCTATTTTCCAGCCGCCTGGAAAAAAGCTATAGTGATAGGTATTCGTAAGCCCGGCAAAAAAGCTTCGCTTCCCGATAGCTATCGCCCGATAAGTCTATTAAACACCTTAGGAAAACTTTACGAGCGGATCCTTTTGAACCGTCTCAAGTCTGTCATTGATGACAAAAATTTATTTCCGCCTGAGCAGTTTGGTTTTCGTGCCAGACACTCTTGTACCCACCAAGTGCACCGCCTCACGGAGCACATCACTAGTAACTTCGCAAGAAGTAACATAGCTCCGTCCCGTACGCTTGCGGTCTTTTTCGACGTAGCCAAGGCCTTCGATAAGGTCTGGCACGCCGGACTGATCCACAAGCTACACCAGTTAGAAGTCCCGGATAGGTTAGTTCATATAGTCCGCGATTACCTCACAGACCGTTCCTTCTGCTACCGTGTGGAAGGTGAGCTCTCAAGCTCTCACCCGGTTCGCTCAGGAGTTCCACAGGGCTCCATTCTCGCGCCTAGTTTATTTAACCTGTACGTCAGCGACCTCCCTCGACTCCGAGGGGTCGAGGTAGGGCTCTATGCTGACGATACTGTCATCTACGCTTCACGTAGGAACAGATCTCATCTCGCAGCCACCGTTCAGCGAGCCGTGACCACTCTCGGGAAGTGGTTCCGTACATGGCGAATCGCTATCAATCCCGAAAAGAGCGCCGCGATTATGTTCGATCCGAATAAGAGGCCATTGCCAAAGACGCTCAAACCTCTTAAGCTATTCCGTAGGGAAATCCCATGGGCCACCCGGACTAAATATCTGGGTGTCACCCTCGATAACCGACTTAAATTTAACGCACATGTCAGTATAGTTCGGAATAGGGCCGTCATGGTCCTATCCCGCTTGCGGCCCTTGCTTAGCTCGGTAAGCAAAATGTCCAGGTGGCATAAGCTTACACTATACAAGGCATGTGTAAGACCTATATTAACATATTGTTGCGCCGCGTTCGCTCATATGTCTAAAAGTAACTTTGCCCGCTTGCAAAGAGTTCAGAATCGGTTCTTGCGTCACCTGTTAGATCCGCCGCCGTATGTACGTAACGCAGATCTCCATAGAGATATGGAACTGCCGTCCATAGAGTCATACGTGAAATATCTCTCTAGGAGATATTTTGATTCAGCGTTGAATCATCCAAACGAGTTAGTTAGGAACGCCGCGAATTACACACCGAGTGTAATTACAGACATTAAATTCCGGTACAAACGTAGGCCGCGAAATCTCTTTATCGATCCCGATGACGATATCGAGAAAAAAAATCAATATTACGCGTCCGACCCTATACAAACAGCGTGTCTGCGCCCACGCCCGCGAAATCACCGTTCCCTTCGCAGGGGACGCACGGTGAACTTCGTTCCCGCACACCCGCCACGTCCACCCTCTCCTGCGGCCACTCAAGCCTAGGTCCGATCCTCCGGCATGGAGCCCTTGAGTCTAGCAGCCGCTCGCGCGATTCAGTGACACTGCATTCACTAGCTACCTACATACATGCATTACACTTTTTACAGACATGCACTACACTTAGGTACATAGGTTCTGTAAGGGACCTTTTTTTTTCTTTTTTTTGAGGCTAGTTAGTCTAGATCAAAAATTTCAGATTACTAAATACATATACACTTGTCTCTTACCCTCCTCCCAGAGGATAGTGACATGTTTATATGTATAGTTAGTTAGATAGTGTGATAGGGCATTAGTCAGATCGCGACTTATTTGCAAAACGCGCAACAGTCCGAGCCGAGGTTCGGCCACTTTGGCACCCTCGGATGTTGTTGCAAAACTTTCGTGGCTGAGTGCCTTAAGCGCTCGCCCCCAAGTCCGGTGAAGCTGTAAAAGCCGTTCGAGGCTCCTGGGCCCTTATGGCTAACAGTATAGTCAGATCGAAAAAAAAAAAAAAAAAAAAAAAAAAAAAAAAAATCTATCTATCATAGCGGTAAGTAAGTAGGTAGGTACGTACGGACGTACGTACGTACGTACGTACGTACGTACATAGATACATACATATCATATTTTTATTAAGTGTGTAAGTAGGTAAGCGAATGACGATACTGTCACGTATAGAAACTTAAAAAATATATATACAAATAAATAGTGTGATATTTATTTGTATCGAATTTGAATCATTTGCGGCCCTGAAAAGGGCCTTTTTGTATGCCGTAGGTATAGGTATATAGGTGGTGTATTAAAATTAACCACCGAAGCCGTAAAGGGTGCGTCCCTGTCGTTTCAGTGCATACACGACGTCCATGGCTGTGACAGTCTTCCTCTTGGCGTGCTCGGTGTAAGTGACCGCGTCACGGATCACGTTCTCGAGGAACACTTTCAGAACGCCTCGTGTCTCTTCATATATCAAACCGGAGATACGTTTAACACCGCCTCTGCGAGCCAAACGGCGGATAGCCGGTTTCGTGATACCCTGGATGTTATCGCGTAGCACCTTCCTGTGGCGCTTGGCTCCGCCTTTTCCCAGTCCCTTGCCTCCTTTTCCGCGACCGGTCATGATGACACGATTATAATAAAGTAAGTCGATTTATTAAAAAAGTTGTATGTTATTGAAAGAAAGAAAGAGCGAGCGCGTGCACGTACGTACGCGTGTGAACAGTTCGCGCGAACTATGAAAATCCTACCAGTTTTTTTTTTTTTTTTTTTTTTTTTTTTTTTTTTTTTTTTTTTTTTTTTTTTTTTTTTTTTTTTTTTTTTTTTTTTTTTTTTTTTTTTCGAACTGACTACACTGTTAGCCTGAGGGGCCCTGAAGCCTTTACGGCTTTTACAGCTTTACCGGGCTTGGGGGCGAGCGCTTAGGGCACTCAGCCACGAAAGCTAAGCAACAACATCCGAGGGTGCCAAAGTGGCCGGACCTCGGCTCGGACTGTTGCGCGTATGCAATTAAGTCGCGATCTGACTAATTCCCTATCCGTAATTCGATCTAAACTAACTATACAGATATACATGTTTCTGCCCCCTGGGAGGAGGGAAGGAACATGTGTATGTGTATTTAGTGGTCTGAAATTTTTGTCTACTCTAACTAGGCAAAAAAAGAAAAAAAAAAGGTCCCTTACAGAACCTATGTACCTATGTGTGTTGTGCATGTGTGTATAATGCAGTGTCATGTATGGCTGTGAAAGCTAGTGATTGTACAGTCACTTGTATCGCGCGAGCGGCTGCTTGGCTCAAGGGCTCCATGCCGATGGATCGGACCTAGGCTTGAGTTGCCGCAGAGGAGGGTGGTCGTGGCGGGTGTGCGGGCGCGAAGTTAACCGTTCGTCCCCTTCGGAGGGAACGGTGGTTTCGCGGGCGTGGGCGCGAGCACGCATATGTTGCGGGAGCGGACGCGTAGAATTTGTTTGCTTTCTCTATATCGTCGTCGGGATCGACAAAGAGATTTCGCGGACGGCGTTTGTAACGTTGGACAACGGGTATCGCGTGGTTAGGCTTGTAGTTCACAAAGGACTTTACAAGCGGGTTTGGATGGTTCGAAGCGCTATCGAAGTATCTCCTAGCGAGATACTTCACATAGGCTTCTAACGAGGGGAGCCTCATGTCCCTGTGTAGGTCCATGTTCCTAACGAAGGCTGGAGGGTCCAGCAGGCGACGGAGGAATCGATTTTGTACTCTTTGCAAGCGGGCAAAGTTGTGTTTGGACATATGTGCGAACGCGGCGCAACTATATGTCAAGATCGGACGGACGCACATCTTGTACAGTGTAAGCTTATGTCTTATGGACATTTTGCTTACCGAACTGAGCAAGGGTCGTAGACGGGAAAGGACCCAGATGGCCCTATTCCGGACTCTAGTGACGTGTGGGTTGAAGTTAAGCTTCGAGTCAAGGATGACACCCAGATATTTTGTCTTGGTGGCCCAAGGGATATTTCTACCGAATAATGTTAGAGGTCCTACCGTGCGTGGTAATCTGCATGTAGTCGGTTCGAACATAATCGCGGCGCTCTTAACCGGATTAATAGCTATACGCCACGTTCGAAACCACTCTCCGAGAGTGGTTACGGCGCGTTGTATTTTGTGAGCGAGAAAAGATCTGTTCCTATTGGACGCGTATATGACTGTGTCGTCAGCGTAGAGCCCTACCTCGACCCCGGGGGGTTTCGGGAGGTCGCTGACGTACAAATTGAATAAGCAAGGTGCCAGAATGGAGCCTTGCGGGACGCCAGAACGAATGGGACGTGCAGTGGAGAGTACTCCTTCCACTCGGTAGTGGAAGGTGCGGTCGCTAAGGTAATCGCGGACTAAATGTACTAACCTATCCGGGACTTCTAATTGGTGAAGCTTGTGGACCAGTCCGGCGTGCCAGACCTTATCGAAGGCCTTGGCTACGTCGAAAAAAACCGCAAGCGTGCGGGCGGGAGCGATATTGCTCTTGGCGAAGTTACTCGTGATGTGCTCCGTGAGGCGGTGCACTTGATGTGTACACGAGTGACGGGCGCGAAAACCGAATTGTTCGGGCGGGTATGAATTCTTGTCGTCTATAACGACCTTGAGACGGTTCAGAAGGATCCGCTCATAGAGTTTCCCTAGAGTGTTAAGGAGACTGATCGGGCGATAGCTATCGGGAAGCGAAGCTTTTTTGCCGGGCTTGCGAATACCTATAACTATAGCTTTTTTCCAGACGGCTGGAAAATAGCAGTGGGCTATGGCTGCATTGAAGATGCAGACCAAAAGAGCTATGAGGTGATCAGGAAGAAGTTTGAGTACTTCATTCCTGATACCATCAGGACCGGGAGATTTCCTAGGCTTAAGGCCTTTAATGATAGAACAGACCTCATCTGGCGTGACCGGGGTTAACGTTTCCGCGGGGGGAATCAACGTGAGTTCCTGAACGGCGGTCTCGATAGTTTCGATGTGGGCAGTGTCTACGTTGTCGCAGTTTGGGGAGCACTGGCTCTCCAAGCTTGCGGCAAGGCATTCTGCCTTATCGTCGCTATCGAACGCGAGTGGGAGATCGGGGCCCCTTTCGAGGGGCGGCATCTGGGCGGAAGCTTCTAACTTCAGAGAGCGGGCGAGGTTCCAGTAAGCCAGATGGGACGGCTTGAGACCCTCTAAGAGGTTATCCCACCGGTGACCTCTGTACTCTCCGATGCGAGTTCTAACCTCTCTCTGAAGTTGTCGTAACCTACGGGTGTTATCCCTCGTCGGATAAGAGTCATGTGCACGTGTCGCGGCGTTCTTTTCCGTGATTAACGCTCGTAAGCCGGGGGGGAGTATAAAACGGCGTTCGTTTGCCGCTTGCACCTCTCTCGAGGCCTCCCTTACACCGGTTTGGAGGTAGTCGACCAGGGAATCGATGGCTAAATCGGCGTCTGCGGTTGACTCCAATACGTCGGGGATCCTAGCTAGGCTGGACGGGGTCGCGTTATCGGATAAGTAGCGATTTAAGATCGCGTAGTCAACTATTTTGACTTTTGGCGGACTGGGGTCGAACGGTTGCCCGAGTTGTAAGATAACCGGGCGGTGGTCGGAGTCTAGTTCGTGTACGACTTCTATAAGTCGTAACCGAAGTGAGACACCTTTGAGGAGGGCTATGTCAAGTACTGTCGGTTGACAGTTGTCTTGAAAGTGCGTGGGCTCTAGCGGTGCTATGACGTCAAAGCCGAGCACGTCGCAAAGTAGTTCTAGTATAACCCCGTTACGGGTGTTGCGCGGGTTGTTGAAAAGGGTGTGACCGCTATTGAGGTCGCCTGCTATTATGACTGATTGGTCGAGTGAAAAAAGCGCCTCCAGATCGGACTGAAGGAGTCTTTTATTCGGAGAGAGATATGCAGAGACAAGCGTGATTGACGGATGGCCAGTCATGCCTATTCTACAGACGGACACTTCCATATTGGTAAGTGCGGGAGGGTCTATTGGCATGCAATAGAGGGAACGCTTGTAGTAGATGAGCGTGCCGCCTCCTAGGGTGGCACGGTCATTTCTGACTATATTGTAGTTTGCTATCTTAGGGTCGCGCCTACTGGGTTTTAGAAGTGTTTCTTGTACTAGAAACACGTCTATCTCCCGTTCCCTAAGAAAGGTGGATACTAAGTCCCGTTGTGGAAAGAGGTTTCGCGCGTTAAAAAAAGATATATTGAGGCTTCTAGGCTTAATGCGTGCCATTGATAACCGTTATCTATTTCCCGGCACGGGCCAGGCGCATTAGCGTCGCTGTCATCAGGGGGAAACGCCTGATGGATTCGCCGGGACCGTACTCAGCGACGCACTGTTCGTACGCCAGTACTTCCTGAGGGTCATGCTCACGGAAGAGCATGACCATGTAGTCAACGCCGCGGCGCGTGTTGACGGGCGGGGGGGCCTGAGCCTTAGGAGGCTGAGGGCGGGGAGTGGAGACCCATGCTGCTTGAGGAGCTCGCATGGCCGGAGGGGGTGCGCGGGGCGCGGGGGCGGCTGCCACCGGGGCGCTGGAGGCGCCCGGGAGGCTGGGGAAAGCCTCTGGCGTGAGCAGGGGCTTTGCCTGTCCTACGGCGGGACGTGTCCTCTGAGGAGGGGTGTGTCGCGTAGGGCGCATGGGTCGCATAGGGCGCGTGGGGCGCGGGGCACGGGGACAGCCGCGATAGTTCGCGGGGTGACCTTCGTTGCCGCATAGCACGCAGCTCGGAGGGGTAGCAGACTCACGAGTGCGCGAGCACTCGCTTGTCGCGTGGTCCCCGAGGCACTTAACGCACCTGGGACGGAGATGGCAGTTGCGTGCCGAATGACCGTACAGCTGGCAGTTGTGACACTGCGGAGGACTGCGGTTCTTGTGTGGGGGCTCTACGGCTATTCCGGAGAGCTCACACACTTTCCTAACGTTAAAAATGGCTCTGCCCTCGGGGGTCAGTTCCAAAATGACTAAGACCATGTCGAGAGGTCTGTTTTTCGATTGTCCGCCGTGCATTCTGTGCACTTCGCGGACAGGGAAGGCCTTGGCTAAGAGGTCAGTTTTGACCTCCTCGGGTGTGATTTCCACCGGGATGCGGCGGATTACAACCCGGAGTTGACGTTCTTCCTCCAGGGAGTATGTGAAATATTCGAGGTTGCTGTCCCGGAGCAACCTGGTAAATTGGCGGTGTTCGTCCGAGGTGGAAACCTGGACGCGGATACCGTTGGCCGTGTTACTGGCCTGGGTGTAGTGGATGCGAAGTTCTCTCAGTTTCTCTGAGAGTTTTGTCCAGACCGATTTGTTCTGGACCGTGACGGGGGGCGGGCGACGCGCCTTTCTGCCGGCAAAGGTACCGGCAGGCGCTGAGGGCGCTGCGGAGCGGGGGGCGTGGCTATCCAGCCCGGTTCGCTGCGCTTTTTGGGGTCTCGACTGAGTCTCCGGAGACTCTGGGCGCGAACGCGAGGCCCGTTTGGCGGGCTTGTTTTTTTGTACGAGGGTGAAGCCCTCGTTATCTGTGCGTATTGCCGTGTCCATTTCGTTGGAATTCGGTTCGGGGTCCGGGCTAGCGGGAGAGTAGCTGTCGTTTGTTGCTACAAGCGACGGTGTCTCCGCTTCGGGAACTAAAGTTGCGAACGAGTTTGATGTTTGCAGCGCAGAGGGCGCTGGGATCGCGGCTTGTTTGCCGGGTGGTGAGCGCGAGCGCGACGTTGGCCTTTTATACGGCGTCTTGTTAAGTGCTCGCGGTGCCGTTGAGCGGGACCGCGAGCCGGATTTTTTCGCGGCGGGGGTATGGGAGGTCCCGGGGACCTGTTCGGACGCGGGTGCGGGATGCGGGGCCCCGGCTATCATCGTGAACTTCGCGAGAAGATCATGGTCCTTGAGGAATTTGAAAACTATTTCATTGAACCTAACTTGGTCTAAGTTTGCCATTCCGGCGGTGGCGGTTGGGCGGGCGGGGGTGAAGTTAAACCTCCCTGCCGGAGAGGCAGGGGGGTGCGCCGAGTGAATTTAAACGGCTATCCCGAGCCGTGTAAAGGGACCTGCGGGTCACGGTGTAATGACTCGCAGGAAAAGAACCTACCGGGCCCTACGTGGAGGTCCCTATCAAGCCCGAGGCAGAGAACGCAGCCGGTATAAATACCTAGCTACGCCCAAACAGACACTCGGGGATGGATTTGTAGCAGGATCGGAAGGGTGGGAAGGAGACACTCAGGGCTTGACTATGACTCTATCAAGGGCCAAGATTCCTGAGCCCGGCCAAGTACTATCGTTTGCCTCTGAAGGAGGCAACCGAGGGGCGCTTGGGTCACGCACCCACTTGCTTTCGTTGGCACCGTCAGGTATCAGGCAAGTGACCACTAAAGTGTGGATTTCGTCGTAATAGAAACAATTTGCTCTTAAAAGAGCAGTTTTATGGCTGTGTAGCGCTACACAATGGGTGCGAGCGAGACGGCGATACGCAGGTGCGGCGCAGGTGCGATGCAGGTGTGCAGCAAGGCCGGTCGGTCGTAAAACTTCACACAAAGGCGGCAGAGAACAGTCGTGAACACGTCCGTTCCCGCCGGCGGTCGTGATCGGTCTCGAACATCCTACCAGGAGTCTTCGGCTTATTTATACCTTTACGGTATCGGCGGCGGGGAGAGGCGCTCTTTATGTCTGCGGGGTTTGGAGGAGGGGCGGGCGGGAGGGGGTCTTGTCGACGGTCGCGACTAAGAAAAAGACAGACGAACTCTTTTCGTATTACTTACTAACTAACTAACTAACTAACTAACTAACTAACTAACTAACTAACTAACTAACTAACTATATATGTATTTATTTATTTTTATTCATTCACATTGCACGCGCGTTACTAGATGGCGCTCGCCGACCGCTACCGCGGCCGTCTCGCGCGATTCTTTATCACAAGTCAAACCTAACCTAACCTAGCATGTAGCTATTGGGTGGTAATACGTACGGTACGTAGTAGTTGTTTCTCATATTAATAACAAGATGACGTTGTAATAAGAAAGAGGTGTGTTGTACACGTTCCAAGTATGGAACCGGATCCACGAGTAGCGAGCGACTAATTTATTTATTTTATTTTTTTTTCCCTCGCTTTGTTCGTTAGGTTAGGTTATTATGATGGCTAGCTAGCCTAGCTATTCCTATCTATCTATATGTTAGGGAAAATGACACTCCGTTTGAATAGAAACAATTATGAATAACGATTAAACTCTCGTCATCGTATTACGTAGTGGTGAATTATATGCGGCCCTGAAAAGGGCCTTTTGTACATATATGTGTGGTAGGTAGGAGGTATACGGGTAGACAGATCTATTATTATCTATCCCCCCTAAGCACGCTCTCCACGGATTCTACGCGCCAGCTGTATGTCTTTCGGCATGATCGTGACTCGCTTCGCATGGATCGCACAGAGATTCGTGTCCTCGAAGAGACCGACCAGGTAGGCCTCACTCGCCTCCTGCAGGGCCATCACAGCCGAGCTCTGGAAACGAAGATCCGTCTTGAAATCTTGAGCTATCTCACGAACGAGACGCTGGAATGGCAACTTGCGGATCAGCAACTCTGTACTCTTCTGATAACGACGTATCTCACGCAGAGCGACCGTTCCGGGTCTGTAGCGATGCGGCTTCTTGACACCACCGGTGGCGGGCGCACTCTTACGAGCCGCCTTAGTGGCGAGCTGTTTACGAGGAGCTTTACCGCCGGTCGATTTGCGAGCAGTCTGCTTGGTACGCGCCATTGTTAACTAACAAACGAACCACGACAGCCGTGTTATGTAGTATCTCAAGTAGTTAGTGGTTATAGAACGAAGAAAAACAAAAAGAAACGAACTTATACGCGCACGCGCCCTCTCTTCTAGCTCGAATAAACCGTTCGAGCGTTTTTTTTTTTTTTTTTTTTTTTTTTTTTTTTTTCGAACTGACTACACTGTTAGCCTGAGGGGCCCTGAAGCCTTTACGGCTTTTACAGCTTTACCGGGCTTGGGGGCGAGCGCTTAGGGCACTCAGCCACGAAAGCTAAGCAACAACATCCGAGGGTGCCAAAGTGGCCGGACCTCGGCTCGGACTGTTGCGCGTATGCAATTAAGTCGCGATCTGACTAATTCCCTATCCGTAATTCGATCTAAACTAACTATACAGATATACATGTTTCTGCCCCCTGGGAGGAGGGAAGGAACATGTGTATGTGTATTTAGTGGTCTGAAATTTTTGATCTAGACTAACTAGCCTCAAAAAAGAAAAAAAAAGGTCCCTTACAGAACCTATGTACCTATGTGTGTTGTGCATGTGTGTATAATGCAGTGTCATGTATGGCTGTGAAAGCTAGTGATTGTACAGTCACTTGTATCGCGCGAGCGGCTGCTTGGCTCAAGGGCTCCATGCCGATGGATCGGACCTAGGCTTGAGTTGCCGCAGAGGAGGGTGGTCGTGGCGGGTGTGCGGGCGCGAAGTTAACCGTTCGTCCCCTTCGGAGGGAACGGTGGTTTCGCGGGCGTGGGCGCGAGCACGCATATGTTGCGGGAGCGGACGCGTAGAATTTGTTTGCTTTCTCTATGTCGTCGTCGGGATCGACAAAGAGATTTCGCGGACGGCGTTTGTAACGTTGGACAACGGGTATCGCGTTATTAGGCGTGTAATTCACAAAGGACTTTACAAGCGGGTTTGGATGGTTCGAAGCGCTATCGAAGTATCTCCTAGCGAGATACTTCACATAGGCTTCTAACGAGGGAAGCCTCATGTCCCTGTGTAGGTCCATGTTTCTAACGAAGGCTGGAGGGTCAAGCAGGCGACGGAGGAATCGATTTTGCACTCTTTGCAAGCGGGCAAAGTTGTGTTTGGACATATGTGCGAACGCGGCGCAACTATATGTCAAGATCGGACGAACGCACATCTTGTACAGTGTAAGCTTATGTCTTATGGACATTTTGCTTACCGAACTGAGCAAGGGTCGTAAACGGGAAAGGACCCAAATGGCCCTATTCCGGACTCTAGTGACGTGTGGGTTGAAGTTAAGCTTCGAGTCAAGGATGACACCCAGATATTTTGTCTTGGTGGCCCAAGGGATATTTTTACCGAATAAAGTTAGAGGTCCTACCGTGCGTGGTAATCTGCATGTAGTCGGTTCGAACATAATCGCGGCGCTCTTAACCGGATTAATAGCTATACGCCACGTTCGAAACCACTCTCCGAGAGTGGTTACGGCGCGTTGTATTTTGTGAGCGAGAAAAGATCTGTTCCTATTTGACGCGTATATGACTGTGTCGTCAGCGTAGAGCCCTACCTCGACCTCGGGGGGTTTCGGGAGGTCGCTGACGTACAAATTGAATAGGCAAGGTGCCAGAATGGAGCCTTGCGGGACGCCTGAACGAATGGGACGTGCGGTGGAGAGTACTCCTTCCACTCGGTAGTGGAAGGTGCGGTCGCTTAGGTAATCGCGGACTAAATGTACTAGCCTATCCGGGACTTCTAAATGGTGAAGCTTGTGGACCAGTCCGGCGTGCCAGACCTTATCGAAGGCCTTGGCTACGTCGAAAAAGACCGCAAGCGTGCGGGCGGGAGCGATATTGCTCTTAGCGAAGTTACTCGTGATGTGCTCCGTGAGGCGGTGCACTTGATGTGTACACGAGTGACGGGCGCGAAAACCGAATTGTTCGGGCGGGTATAAATTCTTGTCGTCTATAACGACCTTGAGACGGTTCAGAAGGATCCGCTCATAGAGTTTCCCTAGAGTGTTTAGGAGACTGATCGGGCGATAGCTATCGGGAAGCGAAGCTTTTTTGCCGGGCTTGCGAATACCTATAACTATAGCTTTTTTCCAGACGGCTGGAAAATAGCAGTGGGCTATGGCTACATTGAAGATGCAGACCAAAAGAGCTATGAGGTGATCAGGAAGAAGTTTGAGTACTTCATTCCTGATACCATCAGGACCGGGAGATTTCCTAGGCTTAAGGCCTTTGATGATAGAACAGACCTCATCTGGCGTGACCGGGGTTAACGTTTCCGCGGGGGGAATCAACGTGAGTTCCTGTACGGCGGTCTCGATAGTTTCGATGTGGGCAGTGTCTACGTTGTCGCAGTTTGGGGAGCACTGGCTCTCCAAGCTTGCGGCAAGGCATTCTGCCTTATCGTCGCTATCGAACGCGAGTGGGAGATCGGGGCCCCTTTCGAGGGGCGGCATCTGGGCGGAAGCTTCTAACTTCAGAGAGCGGGCGAGGTTCCAGTAAGCCAGATGGGACGGCTTGAGACCCTCTAAGAGGTTATCCCACCGGTGACCTCTGTACTCTCCGATGCGAGTTCTAACCTCTCTCTGAAGTTGTCGTAACCTACGGGTGTTATCCCTCGTCGGATAAGAGTCATGTGCACGTGTCGCGGCGTTCTTTTCCGTGATTAACGCTCGTAAGCCGGGGGGGAGTATAAAACGGCGTTCGTTTGCCTCGTTCGAGCGCGTTTTGTCGGCCTTTTATAGAAACGAACACAAAACGTGCGCCGAACGGCCGCGGCATCGTATCCCTCCTTCCCCCCCCCCCTCCTCCTCCCTTCTCGCTCGCACTCACTCACTCACACACACACGCTGTCTCTCGCTCGCTCTCAGTATATTACTTACTGGTTATATTATATTATATTAATAATTGAAAAGTAAAATAATAATAAAAATTATATTTGTGTACATTATATATCTATGTAATTTTTACATTTATAAATATCATAATAATATATCGTATAGGTTTGTGTGTGTGTGTGTGTGTGTGTGTTTTTTTTTTTTTTTTTTTTTTTTTAGTTATATCTTATGTAAAGTTTGCGTTTTAAGAATAAGTAAGTAACTAACTAGACCTATTATAACATGTTACATATACGAGAACATGAAGAATGAGAGACTGACATTTTCTATCGTTTTTAGAAACTGTTTTTCTTTAATATAGATATATAAACGAGCAATTTTGTGGCCCTGAAAAGGGCCTTTTGATCAAGTGTTTGACAACAACAAACACACACGTCGAGTTAATTAATTCATTCACTTGGAACTTGTGTATTTCGTGACTGCCTTGGTTCCCTCACTGACTGCGTGCTTCGCCAATTCACCGGGGAGCAGGAGCCTCACGGACGTCTGCACCTCCCTCGAGGTGATCGTCGAACGCTTGTTGTAGTGTGCCAGACGAGATGCTTCCGCAGCGATACGTTCGAATATATCGTTCACGAAAGAGTTCATGATCGACATAGCCTTGCTCGATATACCGGTGTCCGGGTGAACTTGCTTGAGTACTTTATAAATGTAGATGGCGTAACTCTCCTTCCTCTTGTGCTTCTTCTTTTTCTTGTCGGTCTTCGAGATGTTCTTTTGAGCCTTGCCAGATTTCTTGGCGGCCTTTCCGCTCGTCTTGGGTGGCATTATTATTTATTTATTGTTATGTTCCTTGAACGTAGTCTCGTATATTTTTCTAAAACCGTATCTATTTGATTTTCAGGCTCACAAGTAGTACATCACAGTGCGTACGTTACGGACGCGTTTCGACCAATCGCGCTATGCCTACGATCCGAGCAGCCGTATGCAGCTAGGCGGACGGCCGGCTGGCAGGGGGGGGGGCGTGTACGATGTAAGTAGTAATAATAATAATAATAATACAACAGTAAATAGTATATACTATGTATGTATGTATAAATAATGAAATCTTATAATATGAAGCATGCTTGAACAAGCTAATTATCATTAGACCCTTCAGGTTTTAATAATAAAGCGAATAAGAAGAAGAAGAATAAGCGATATGCAAACGTTCCGTTCTTGTACTCTCACACAATGTGCATTTTGCTGGTAGTATAATAATAATATATATATATATATATATATATATATATATATATTTATAAATATAAAATAGTTTGTATTTGTGTGACCGAGCGCGAGTGTCAATGATGCAGTGGTGTATATATGCTTACTACCTACGTATAATGTGATTGAACATATTATTATTATTATTATGTACAATTAGCTTTTGACATCTTAACACGTTAGATAGAAACTTTTTATATGCATGTGAATTATTTTGTGGCCCTGAAAAGGGCCTTTTTATAACCGGTCGGTTAACGTTCTTGTTTTTTGCTTAAGCTTTCTTCTCCGTTTTCTTCGGCAACAGTACAGCTTGTATGTTAGGCAGGACGCCACCCTGAGCGATCGTGACGCCCGAGAGAAGCTTGTTCAATTCCTCGTCGTTTCTGATCGCCAACTGTAGATGTCTAGGTATAATCCTAGTCTTCTTGTTGTCTCTCGCGGCGTTGCCGGCCAACTCGAGCACTTCAGCGGCGAGATACTCCATGACGGCCGCCAAGTAAACCGGAGCACCGGCACCGACGCGTTCGGCATAATTACCGTTTCGAAGCAGCCTGTGTATACGTCCGACGGGGAACTGTAAACCGGCACGGTTCGAACGAGACTTAACCTTCCCCTTGACTTTGCCGCCTTTACCGCGTCCGGACATGATTAATTAAAGGTTTATTTAACGAACAACACTCGAGAAGTACAGTAGCGGCGTGCTACTGTATGTAAGTTAGAATAGATTTTTTTTTTTTTTTTTTTTTTTTTTTTTTTTTTTTTTTCGATCTGACTATACTGTTAGCCATAAGGGCCCAGGAGCCTCGAACGGCTTTTACAGCTTCACCGGACTTGGGGGCGAGCGCTTAAGGCACTCAGCCACGAAAGTTTTGCAACAACATCCGAGGGTGCCAAAGTGGCCGAACCTCGGCTCGGACTGTTGCGCGTCTTGCAAATAAGTCGCGATCTGACTAATGCCCTATCACACTATCTAACTAACTATACATATAAACATGTCGCTATCCTCTGGGAGGAGGGTAAGAGACAAGTGTATATGTATTTAGTAATCTGAAATTTTTGATCTAGACTAACTAGCCTCAAAAAAAGAAAAAAAAAGGTCCCTTACAGAACCTATGTACCTAAGTGTAGTGCATGTCTGTAAAAAGTGTAATGCATGTATGTAGGTAGCTAGTGAATGCAGTGTCACTGAATCGCGCGAGCGGCTGCTAGACTCAAGGGCTCCATGCCGGAGGATCGGACCTAGGCTTGAGTGGCCGCAGGAGAGGGTGGACGTGGCGGGTGTGCGGGAACGAAGTTCACCGTACGTCCCCTGCGAAGGGAACGGTGATTTCGCGGGCGTGGGCGCAGACACGCTGTTTGTATAGGGTCGGACGCGTAATATTGATTTTTTTTCTCGATATCGTCATCGGGATCGATAAAGAGATTTCGCGGCCTACGTTTGTACCGGAATTTGATGTCTGTAATTACACTCGGTGTGTAATTCGCGGCGTTCCTAACTAACTCGTTTGGATGATTCAACGCTGAATCAAAATATCTCCTAGAGAGATATTTCACGTATGACTCTATGGACGGCAGTTCCATATCTCTATGGAGATCTGCGTTACGTACATACGGCGGCGGATCTAACAGGTGACGCAAGAACCGATTCTGAACTCTTTGCAAGCGGGCAAAGTTACTTTTAGACATATGAGCGAACGCGGCGCAACAATATGTTAATATAGGTCTTACACATGCCTTGTATAGTGTAAGCTTATGCCACCTGGACATTTTGCTTACCGAGCTAAGCAAGGGCCGCAAGCGGGATAGGACCATGACGGCCCTATTCCGAACTATACTGACATGTGCGTTAAATTTAAGTCGGTTATCGAGGGTGACACCCAGATATTTAGTCCGGGTGGCCCATGGGATTTCCCTACGGAATAGCTTAAGAGGTTTGAGCGTCTTTGGCAATGGCCTCTTATTCGGATCGAACATAATCGCGGCGCTCTTTTCGGGATTAATAGCGATTCGCCATGTACGGAACCACTTCCCGAGAGTGGTCACGGCTCGCTGAACGGTGGCTGCGAGATGAGATCTGTTCCTACGTGAAGCGTAGATGACAGTATCGTCAGCATAGAGCCCTACCTCGACCCCTCGGAGTCGAGGGAAGTCGCTGACGTACAGGTTAAATAAACTAGGCGCGAGAATGGAGCCCTGTGGAACTCCTGAGCGAACCGGGTGAGAGCTAGAGAGCTCACCTTCCACACGGTAGCAGAAGGAACGGTCTGTGAGGTAATCGCGGACTATATGAACTAACCTATCCGGGACTTCTAACTGGTGTAGCTTGTGGACCAGTCCGGCGTGCCAGACCTTATCGAAGGCCTTGGCTACGTCGAAAAAGACCGCAAGCGTACGGGACGGAGCTATGTTACTTCTTGCGAAGTTACTAGTGATGTGCTCCGTGAGGCGGTGCACTTGATGGGTACAAGAGTGTCTGGCACGAAAACCAAACTGCTCAGGCGGAAATAAATTTTTGTCATCAATGACAGTCTTGAGACGGTTCAAAAGGATCCGCTCGTAAAGTTTTCCTAAGGTGTTTAAAAGACTTATCGGGCGATAGCTATCGGGAAGCGAAGCTTTTTTGCCGGGCTTACGAATACCTATCACTATAGCTTTTTTCCAGGCGGCTGGAAAATAGCAATGGGCTATGGCTACATTGAATATGCAGACCAAAAGAGCTATGATGTGATCAGGAAGAAGTTTAAGTACTTCATTCCTGATACCATCAGGACCAGGTGACTTCTTAGGCTTAAGGCCTTTAATGACTGAACAGACCTCATCAGGCGTGACCGGGGTGAGGTTATCCGCGGGGGGTATCGAATTTAAGTCCTGTACCGAGGACTCGATATCGTTGATATGAGCATAGTTTACATTGTCGCAGTTCGGGGAGCACTGGCTCTCCAGACTGTCGGCAAGGCACTCCGCTTTATCTACGCTATCGAACGCGAGCGGGAGGCCAGGCCCTCTTTCGAGGGCTGGCATCGATCCGGAGCCATCTAACTTGAGAGAGCGGGCGAGTTTCCAGTAGGCCAAGTGAGACGGCGTAAGGCCCTCTACTAGGTTATCCCACTGGTGACCTCTGAACTCGGCGATGCGAGCTCTGACCTCTCTCTGAAGTCTACGTAACCTACGGGTATTATCCACGGTCGGATAGGAGTCATGTGCACGTGTCGCTGCGTTCTTTTCCGTGATCAACGCTCGCACGTCGGCAGGGAGTACAAAGCGGCGATCGTTCGCCGCTTGCACCTCTCTGGATGCCTCCCTAACACCGGTTTGAAGATAGTCAACCAAGGAATCGATCGCTAGGTCGGCGTCCGCTATTGACCCCAATTCGTCCGGGATCCTATCTAAACTCGAAGGAGATTCGTTATTTGAAAGATAACGATTTAATATCGCGTAATCAACTACTTTGACTGTAGGAGGACTCGTGTCAAAGTGTTGACCTAGTTGCATAATCACCGGACGGTGATCCGAGTCTAGTTCGTGTACGACTTCTATAAGACGTAACCGAAGCGAGACTCCTTTCAAAAGAGCAATATCAAGTACTGTCGGACGACAGTTATCTTGAAAATGTGTAGGTTCAAGCGGCGCTATGACGTCAAAATTGAGCACATCGCACAACAGATCGAGTATTATCCCGTTAGGGGTATTACGCGAACTGTTGAACAGAGTGTGCCCACTATTGAGGTCACCCGCTATTATTACAGATTGCCCGAGTGAAAGTAGCGCCTCCAGATCGGACCGAAGGAGTCTTTTACTCGGGGAGAGATATGCAGACACAAGTATGATTGACGGATGGCCAGTCATACCTATTCTACAAACGGACACTTCCATATTGGTAAGTGTAGGAGGATCTACTGGCATACAGTAGAGGGAACGCTTATAATAAATGAGAGTGCCGCCGCCTCGGGTGACACGGTCATTCCTAACTATGTTATAGTTCGCGACTCTCGGATCGCGCTTGCTGGGCTTTAGAAGTGTTTCTTGTACGAGAAACACATCTATTTCCCTTTCACTAAGAAACCTAGCTACTAAATCGCGTTGGGGATATAAATTCCGCGCGTTAAAAAATGAAACGTTTAAACTATTCGGTTTAATACGCGTCATTTTGATAGTTATATTTTTGTACCGTGGCCCTGGTCAGACGTTGTAACGTCGACGCTAGGGCCGGGAAGTGCCTAATGGCCCCGACTGGGCCGAGCTCGGAGATGCACTGGTCGAAATCCAGTACATCTTGAACGTCGTGCTCCAGGAGGAGCATCGCCATATAGTCCAAGTTGAAGCTGGGACTATAGGCCGCGGGGCCCTGAGCCTTCGGAGGCTGCGGGCGGGGTCGGGTAGGGGGGGGGCCCCACGCCGCCTGAGGGGCACGCGCGGGTTGCGGGGCTGCGCGGGGTGCCAGAGGGGCACGCGCGGGTTGCGGGGCCGCGCGGGGTGCCTGAAGGGCACGCGCGGGTTGCGGGGCCGCGCGGGGCGCGGGAGCGGGAGCCACCGGAGCGCGGGAAACGCTCGGGAGGCTCGGGAAGTCCTCTGGTGTAAGCAGAGGCTTCGGCCGAGGGGCTGGAACGCGGGATGCCCTCTGTGGGGCAAAATTCCTAGCCTGTCGTGTCTTCCTCGTCTTGGGAGCGCGAGGACACCCACGATAGTTCGCGGGGTGTCCAGACTCCCCACAGAGCACGCAACTCGGGGGAGTCGAAGACTCGCGGGTGCGCGTGCACTCTTTCGTTGCGTGATCCCCGAGGCATTTCACGCAACGCGGGCGGAGATGACAGTTACGGGCAGCGTGCCCGTATAATTGGCAATTATGGCACTGGGCCGGAATCTGATTCTTATATGGGGCCTCGACAGATATGCCGGAGAGCCCGCAAACCGTCCTAACATTAAATATGGCCTTGCCCGCGGGGGTCTTATCTAAAAGTACTAGGACCAAATCTAGTTGTTTCTTATCGAAACGGTACATCCGATGTACCTCCCTAACCGGGTATTGATTAGCGATGAGGTCAAATTTAACCTCATCCTCGGTTAACTCTACCGGGACGCGGCGGATCACTACCCTGAGGAGACGGTCCTCCTCGAGCGCGTAGGAATAATAACCTAGCTTCTCCTCTCGGAGGAGTGTGGTAAGATCGCGATGCTCTTTCGGGGACGCGACCTGTACTTGAATGCCCGTCGCGACGTTACGGGCTTTTAGATAGTGGATTTTCTTATCCACAAGTTTTTTTGAAATTTTCATCCAGGCCGATTTATCCTGGATGATGACAGGGGGAGGCGGACGCGGTTTTCTCCCGGCGACGGTAGCGGGGGCCGCGGCGGCCTTAGGAACGGCGACGCGCGCGTTGTCCTGGGCCACGAATTTGGCCGCAGGCTGCGAGTCCGCGTCAGTCGTTGGCGAGTTAGGCCGAGAATGCTTTCTCGACTTAACCCTAGAAACGACAGTGAAGTCGTCGTTATTGACGGTCTCAGCCGGCACCGTCTCTGACACCTCCATATCGGGAGAGGCGTCCGGACTCGCGGGAGAGTCTAAGAATACCGCACCGAGCGGAGCAAAACCGTTATTTACGCTTACATTGGAATTAATTATTGGCGATCGCGACCTAGCTCTCGCAACTGAAGTCGGGGGGCGGGGCTCCGCCGAGGGGCGGGGCGTCTGAGCTACTGAACGCGATCTACCTCGCGGGTGTGCACCGGGTTGCGGGGAACGCGGTCGCGTCACACGGATACGCGTGTCAACGACTGCCGCACTCGAAGCGGCAGTTAATGAAACGAAATTACCAGGCGGGCATAACTCGACGGGAGTTTGAACAGGCGCCCTAACGCGCGGAAACTTCTTCTTGTATCTACTGAGTAGCTCCGGTTCGTGCTGGTGGACGTAAGCACGTAATCTCCGGAGCTCTGCCGCATCAGATAAGGCCATCCCGGTGGCAGTGGGAGGTCTTTGGTCCATTCTATATAAATAAATATATAATAAAAAAATATAATAAAAATCTACTCGCGAAGGAGGATAAACCTCCCTGCCAGAGTGGCAGGGGGGCGCGCCAAAATATATTTAACGGACTTTTACCGAGTCCGGCAAGTGACCTGCGAGTCAAAGTGCAATGACAAGCAGGATGAGAACCTAACTGGCCTAGGTGGAGTCCCTAACAAGCCCGAGGCTGAGAACACAGTTCAGTAAACCAAACTGTGCCCAAACAGGCACTCGGGGATGGAGTGAGGGGATAGGTAGGTGGGAGGGAGACACTTGGGTTTTGACTATACAATAAGTAAATGCCAAACTTCCCAAGCCCGACCGAGTTACGCGTTTCCTTCTGAAGGAAGGAACCGACGGGTGCTCGGGTCACGCCCCACTTGTCTTAGTTAACACCGCCTGGTATCCGACAAGAGACCACAAAACCGTGGATTTCACACGAAGCACAAAAACACGCGAGTCGCACTAAAAAGTACGTTTATACGAAGTTTGAGATTGCTTGTTATTGTATATCGAGTATACAAAAAACTTGTATACTCGTGATACAACCGATAGCAAAAATGACCGTTAAAAGTTACGTAAACAATTGGACGCGTGAACACGACCTCTCGCTAACGCAACTAAAACCGGACTCCCCGTTCGAGCGCGTTTTGTCGGCCTTTTATAGAAACGAACACAAAACGTGCGCCGAACGGCCGCGGCATCGTATCCCTCCTTCCCCCCCCCCCTCCTCCTCCCTTCTCGCTCGCACTCACTCACTCACACACACACGCTGTCTCTCGCTCGCTCTCAGTATATTACTTACTGGTTATATTATATTATATTAATAATTGAAAAGTAAAATAATAATAAAAATTATATTTGTGTACATTATATATCTATGTAATTTTTACATTTATAAATATCATAATAATATATCGTATAGGTTTGTGTGTGTGTGTGTGTGTGTGTGTTTTTTTTTTTTTTTTTTTTTTTTAGTTATATCTTATGTAAAGTTTGCGTTTTAAGAATAAGTAAGTAACTAACTAGACCTATTATAACATGTTACATATACGAGAACATGAAGAATGAGAGACTGACATTTTCTATCGTTTTTAGAAACTGTTTTTCTTTAATATAGATATATAAACGAGCAATTTTGTGGCCCTGAAAAGGGCCTTTTGATCAAGTGTTTGACAACAACAAACACACACGTCGAGTTAATTAATTCATTCACTTGGAACTTGTGTATTTCGTGACTGCCTTGGTTCCCTCACTGACTGCGTGCTTCGCCAATTCACCGGGGAGCAGGAGCCTCACGGACGTCTGCACCTCCCTCGAGGTGATCGTCGAACGCTTGTTGTAGTGTGCCAGACGAGATGCTTCCGCAGCGATACGTTCGAATATATCGTTCACGAAAGAGTTCATGATCGACATAGCCTTGCTCGATATACCGGTGTCCGGGTGAACTTGCTTGAGTACTTTATAAATGTAGATGGCGTAACTCTCCTTCCTCTTGTGCTTCTTCTTTTTCTTGTCGGTCTTCGAGATGTTCTTTTGAGCCTTGCCAGATTTCTTGGCGGCCTTTCCGCTCGTCTTGGGTGGCATTATTATTTATTTATTGTTATGTTCCTTGAACGTAGTCTCGTATATTTTTCTAAAACCGTATCTATTTGATTTTCAGGCTCACAAGTAGTACATCACAGTGCGTACGTTACGGACGCGTTTCGACCAATCGCGCTATGCCTACGATCCGAGCAGCCGTATGCAGCTAGGCGGACGGCCGGCTGGCAGGGGGGGGGGCGTGTACGATGTAAGTAGTAATAATAATAATAATAATACAACAGTAAATAGTATATACTATGTATGTATGTATAAATAATGAAATCTTATAATATGAAGCATGCTTGAACAAGCTAATTATCATTAGACCCTTCAGGTTTTAATAATAAAGCGAATAAGAAGAAGAAGAATAAGCGATATGCAAACGTTCCGTTCTTGTACTCTCACACAATGTGCATTTTGCTGGTAGTATAATAATAATATATATATATATATATATATATATATATATATATTATAAATATAAAATAGTTTGTATTTGTGTGACCGAGCGCGAGTGTCAATGATGCAGTGGTGTATATATGCTTACTACCTACGTATAATGTGATTGAACATATTATTATTATTATTATGTACAATTAGCTTTTGACATCTTAACACGTTAGATAGAAACTTTTTATATGCATGTGAATTATTTTGTGGCCCTGAAAAGGGCCTTTTTATAACCGGTCGGTTAACGTTCTTGTTTTTTGCTTAAGCTTTCTTCTCCGTTTTCTTCGGCAACAGTACAGCTTGTATGTTAGGCAGGACGCCACCCTGAGCGATCGTGACGCCCGAGAGAAGCTTGTTCAATTCCTCGTCGTTTCTGATCGCCAACTGTAGATGTCTAGGTATAATCCTAGTCTTCTTGTTGTCTCTCGCGGCGTTGCCGGCCAACTCGAGCACTTCAGCGGCGAGATACTCCATGACGGCCGCCAAGTAAACCGGAGCACCGGCACCGACGCGTTCGGCATAATTACCGTTTCGAAGCAGCCTGTGTATACGTCCGACGGGGAACTGTAAACCGGCACGGTTCGAACGAGACTTAACCTTCCCCTTGACTTTGCCGCCTTTACCGCGTCCGGACATGATTAATTAAAGGTTTATTTAACGAACAACACTCGAGAAGTACAGTAGCGGCGTGCTACTGTATGTAAGTTAGAATAGAAAATATATTTTTTTTTTGTACCGCGACGTCCGCTCTCTATATAGATGTTAGACTAAAGATAACGTAGTCGAAGTGAGTATAACGAAACGATCAATCGACCAATCCGAGTCGCTCCCGCGTGTGAGGGAGAAAGCTATATTGTGGATGTAGGTAGGGCGAGTAAATACTCGATCTAAATAGATCAATTAAATAAAACTAAAACGAACAAACATATAGATAGATAGATAGATAGATAGATAGATATAGAGATAGAGAGAAAGGAAAGGAGGAAGGAAGTAGGAGTCGGGCGGTCGGGCGGTCTCATCCGATTCGGCGGATGGTGGTGCTGGTTGGTGGTGGTGTGTGTGTGGTGTGTGGTGTGTGGCGGATGAGAAGATCGATCACGTAAAAATAGTTTGTTTTATGAAGAAGAAGAAGAAGAAGCATTCACATCATACGATGAATGAACGCGTGAGCTTTAGCTTTCGGCGGGGTGGAAAAACTACGCGATGAAACCTGAGAGTGCGTGTCTGTCTAACATCTTGGGCCAGCCATACTACCACCAACCACACACACATCAACAAACGTAACACACCATACAAACGGACGGACAACTTAAATTAATTAATTAATTAATAAATATATATATATATATATATATATATATATATATAAAATCGGGAATCCGGTATGGGGAAGTAGGAAGACCGGATAATTGTGTGTTCTGTGTTTTGTATGTATATGTACTATTTATTTATTTATTACGCTGGTGTCGTATGTATTTATGTATGTAGCATATGTATTTTTTATAGTATTTGTTGTATACATACTTATACGTAATAATAATATGCACCTAGCGTACGTAGGTACCTCTAGCTTCTCGTTTATTAAATATATCATACTCGGACTCTTCGTGTATGGTGTAAGTTAACAATAACAACAACAACAATCATGTGAATAGAAACGGAATGAAACAATAACTGTTCCATATAATGATAATTTGTTAGCCCTGAAAAGGGCTGTTTCAATTTTGTGCTTGCTGTCGAGTCAGTCGATAGGCTTACACACAACAATAGATACAGACACACCACCGGAGATCCCGCCGCCACGACGACGGGTGTCGGTTGCGAGCCGTGTATGCTTTTCGTTTTTATTATCGCGTCATCGTCTGCTTGCTGATGTTTTTAAAATTTCTTTCTTTCTTTCTCCACGCTCACTTACTCACTCACTATACACTATACGACGCGACGGACGAACGAACGACGAAACACAGAACTTTACTTCTTGGAAGCGGCCGCTTTTTTCGCTGCGGGCTTGGACTTCGGTGCCGATGCAGCCTTCTTAGGTTTCGGTGCTTTCGGTTTCTTAGTCGGCGGTTTGGCGGTCTTCTTTGCTTTGGGCGCTGCGGCTGAACCCTTACTCTTCGATGCGGCCGAAGCGGAGGCCGCGGATGGCTTCTTCGCTGCGGCCGGTTTCTTCTTAGCGGCGGCGGCTTTCCTATCTTTCGTGGCGGCCGATGGTTTCGCCGCCGCGGCTGATGTTTTCGCCGGTGAAGAGGCGGCGGCCTTTTTCCCTCTGCCGCCAGCACCGGCTGAAGCGGCCGACGTCGCTTTCTTCGACGATGCGGAAGCGGCACCGCCGGCGGTAGATTTAGCGGAAGAAGATGCCTTTCTGTTGCCGGCGCCGCCGGCTCCCGCGCCGGACTTCGCTCCGGCGATCGATGGTTTCTTCGAGGCGGCTGATTTTGATTCCAGTTTGAAAGAACCAGAAGCGCCGGTGCCCTTTGTTTGTATCAGAGCGCCGGTTTCGACGGCGCTCTTTAGATATTTCCTTATGAACGGTGCCAATTTCTCAGCGTCGACCTTATAATGGGCAGATATATATTTCTTGATCGCTTGCAGAGATGATCCGCTGCGTTCTTTGAGTTCTTTAATGGCGCTGTTCACCATTACCGATGTCTTCGGGTGAGACGGTTTCGCCTTTGGCTTTTTGGCGGCGGCCGTCGCGGCACCGCCTGCCGCAGAAGCCTTGGGTTTCTTCGCGGTGGGAGTCGCGGGTGCCGGAGCCTCGGTAGCGATAGCCGTATCTGCCATATCTCTCTTAGTTAGTATTAACACTTTTAAAAAATATAAATGTAAACAACAACAAAACACACGCACACAGATTCGATGCGAATGGAAAACAGTAGTAGTACTATGCGTATAACACGAAAGTTTCAATGTAGGTGGCGCTAGTGGTTAAGTAGACATGGGCGTTACCGTAATGAGATCCTCCGAGTTGCGAGACAGTTTCCCGTAAGAAGAGTTTCATGTTTTCACTAACACGTCTCCGATTAAACGGGATTTATATCAAGTTTTAATATTAGGTCGCTATAGATAAAGCGCTGCGGCTATTCACCATGAATCAACGTGACCATCGATATCGGACATACGTGTTTAACTGCCACGGGTACAGTAGTAAATTTCGTTTATCCGCGTCGGTGTGTATCGCACGGAGCGAGTGTCCGATTTAAAAGATATTTTTCTCGATATAACGTATTATTATTAATATTTTCATTTTCCAACTAAACTACGAATTATATCTTCTTATGATATACACGAATATAAAGAGCTCGACAATAATTTCCGATCGTTATAACGTTACAGAAACGTGAACGTCGTAAAACACACGCACCCTAGTCACTTCGATCAGACGACGAGTTTCTGTTCGCTTCTTCTCTAATCATCGAGGCTCTATGATTTCTGCTCTTCTCGTCCCCGTAAGAACATCGAGAGGTACATAACAAACGTAATAATAATATAATAATACAGTTATAATCAAACATCACAGGGCAGGCAGGCAGGTAAATTTAGAAGGGGGGCGGGCTAGAAAGCTGAAGAACATTTCATCGAGGTGATCTCTCTGTCTCTCGACTTAGAATGCAATCCTGATTAATCAATACGATTGACCGATTAAATGGTTCCGTCAAAATTATAATAGTTTTATTTTTAAATTATTTTACTTTCATTCATAACAACCGTTATTATGTTCACATAATATCACATCGACCGACAGACACACGACGAGCCTCATTATATTAACATGACTTTATCATTATAATTAATATTATAAGAACAATAGAAAAGAAGAAGACGGTATGTATAACATATATGAGTATCCGTCTATCTATCATAGCGGTAAGTAAGTAGGTAGGTACGTACGGACGTACGTACGTACGTACGTACGTACGTACATAGATACATACATATCATATTTTTATTAAGTGTGTAAGTAGGTAAGCGAATGACGATACTGTCACGTATAGAAACTTAAAAAATATATATACAAATAAATAGTGTGATATTTATTTGTATCGAATTTGAATCATTTGCGGCCCTGAAAAGGGCCTTTTTGTATGCCGTAGGTATAGGTATATAGGTGGTGTATTAAAATTAACCACCGAAGCCGTAAAGGGTGCGTCCCTGTCGTTTCAGTGCATACACGACGTCCATGGCTGTGACAGTCTTCCTCTTGGCGTGCTCGGTGTAAGTGACCGCGTCACGGATCACGTTCTCGAGGAACACTTTCAGAACGCCTCGTGTCTCTTCATATATCAAACCGGAGATACGTTTAACACCGCCTCTGCGAGCCAAACGGCGGATAGCCGGTTTCGTGATACCCTGGATGTTATCGCGTAGCACCTTCCTGTGGCGCTTGGCTCCGCCTTTTCCCAGTCCCTTGCCTCCTTTTCCGCGACCGGTCATGATGACACGATTATAATAAAGTAAGTCGATTTATTAAAAAAGTTGTATGTTATTGAAAGAAAGAAAGAGCGAGCGCGTGCACGTACGTACGCGTGTGAACAGTTCGCGCGAACTATGAAAATCCTACCAGTTTTTTTTTTTTTTTTTTTTTTTTTTTTTTTTTTTTTTTTTTTTTTTTTTTTTTCGAACTGACTACACTGTTAGCCTGAGGGGCCCTGAAGCCTTTACGGCTTTTACAGCTTTACCGGGCTTGGGGGCGAGCGCTTAGGGCACTCAGCCACGAAAGCTAAGCAACAACATCCGAGGGTGCCAAAGTGGCCGGACCTCGGCTCGGACTGTTGCGCGTATGCAATTAAGTCGCGATCTGACTAATTCCCTATCCGTAATTCGATCTAAACTAACTATACAGATATACATGTTTCTGCCCCCTGGGAGGAGGGAAGGAACATGTGTATGTGTATTTAGTGGTCTGAAATTTTTGATCTAGACTAACTAGCCTCAAAAAAAGAAAAAAAAAGGTCCCTTACAGAACCTATGTACCTATGTGTGTTGTGCATGTGTGTATAATGCAGTGTCATGTATGGCTGTGAAAGCTAGTGATTGTACAGTCACTTGTATCGCGCGAGCGGCTGCTTGGCTCAAGGGCTCCATGCCGATGGATCGGACCTAGGCTTGAGTTGCCGCAGAGGAGGGTGGTCGTGGCGGGTGTGCGGGCGCGAAGTTAACCGTTCGTCCCCTTCGGAGGGAACGGTGGTTTCGCGGGCGTGGGCGCGAGCACGCATATGTTGCGGGAGCGGACGCGTAGAATTTGTTTGCTTTCTCTATGTCGTCGTCGGGATCGACAAAGAGATTTCGCGGACGGCGTTTGTAACGTTGGACAACGGGTATCGCGTGGTTAGGCTTGTAGTTCACAAAGGACTTTACAAGCGGGTTTGGATGGTTCGAAGCGCTATCGAAGTATCTCCTAGCGAGATACTTCACATAGGCTTCTAACGAGGGGAGCCTCATGTCCCTGTGTAGGTCCATGTTCCTAACGAAGGCTGGAGGGTCCAGCAGGCGACGGAGGAATCGATTTTGTACTCTTTGCAAGCGGGCAAAGTTGTGTTTGGACATATGTGCGAACGCGGCGCAACTATATGTCAAGATCGGACGGACGCACATCTTGTACAGTGTAAGCTTATGTCTTATGGACATTTTGCTTACCGAACTGAGCAAGGGTCGTAGACGGGAAAGGACCCAAATGGCCCTATTCCGGACTCTAGTGACGTGTGGGTTGAAGTTAAGCTTCGAGTCAAGGATGACACCCAGATATTTTGTCTTGGTGGCCCAAGGGATATTTCTACCGAATAATGTTAGAGGTCCTACCGTGCGTGGTAATCTGCATGTAGTCGGTTCGAACATAATCGCGGCGCTCTTAACCGGATTAATAGCTATACGCCACGTTCGAAACCACTCTCCGAGAGTGGTTACGGCGCGTTGTATTTTGTGAGCGAGAAAAGATCTGTTCCTATTGGACGCGTATATGACTGTGTCGTCAGCGTAGAGCCCTACCTCGACCCCGGGGGGTTTCGGGAGGTCGCTGACGTACAAATTGAATAAGCAAGGTGCCAGAATGGAGCCTTGCGGGACGCCAGAACGAATGGGACGTGCAGTGGAGAGTACTCCTTCCACTCGGTAGTGGAAGGTGCGGTCGCTAAGGTAATCGCGGACTAAATGTACTAACCTATCCGGGACTTCTAATTGGTGAAGCTTGTGGACCAGTCCGGCGTGCCAGACCTTATCGAAGGCCTTGGCTACGTCGAAAAAGACCGCAAGCGTGCGGGCGGGAGCGATATTGCTCTTGGCGAAGTTACTCGTGATGTGCTCCGTGAGGCGGTGCACTTGATGTGTACACGAGTGACGGGCGCGAAAACCGAATTGTTCGGGCGGGTATAAATTCTTGTCGTCTATAACGACCTTGAGACGGTTCAGAAGGATCCGCTCATAGAGTTTCCCTAGAGTGTTAAGGAGACTGATCGGGCGATAGCTATCGGGAAGCGAAGCTTTTTTGCCGGGCTTGCGAATACCTATAACTATAGCTTTTTTCCAGACGGCTGGAAAATAGCAGTGGGCTATGGCTGCATTGAAGATGCAGACCAAAAGAGCTATGAGGTGATCAGGAAGAAGTTTGAGTACTTCATTCCTGATACCATCAGGACCGGGAGATTTCCTAGGCTTAAGGCCTTTAATGATAGAACAGACCTCATCTGGCGTGACCGGGGTTAACGTTTCCGCGGGGGGAATCAACGTGAGTTCCTGAACGGCGGTCTCGATAGTTTCGATGTGGGCAGTGTCTACGTTGTCGCAGTTTGGGGAGCACTGGCTCTCCAAGCTTGCGGCAAGGCATTCTGCCTTATCGTCGCTATCGAACGCGAGTGGGAGATCGGGGCCCCTTTCGAGGGGCGGCATCTGGGCGGAAGCTTCTAACTTCAGAGAGCGGGCGAGGTTCCAGTAAGCCAGATGGGACGGCTTGAGACCCTCTAAGAGGTTATCCCACCGGTGACCTCTGTACTCTCCGATGCGAGTTCTAACCTCTCTCTGAAGTTGTCGTAACCTACGGGTGTTATCCCTCGTCGGATAAGAGTCATGTGCACGTGTCGCGGCGTTCTTTTCCGTGATTAACGCTCGTAAGCCGGGGGGGAGTATAAAACGGCGTTCGTTTGCCGCTTGCACCTCTCTCGAGGCCTCCCTTACACCGGTTTGGAGGTAGTCGACCAGGGAATCGATGGCTAAATCGGCGTCTGCGGTTGACTCCAATACGTCGGGGATCCTAGCTAGGCTGGACGGGGTCGCGTTATCGGATAAGTAGCGATTTAAGATCGCGTAGTCAACTATTTTGACTTTTGGCGGACTGGGGTCGAACGGTTGCCCGAGTTGTAAGATAACCGGGCGGTGGTCGGAGTCTAGTTCGTGTACGACTTCTATAAGTCGTAACCGAAGTGAGACACCTTTGAGGAGGGCTATGTCAAGTACTGTCGGTTGACAGTTGTCTTGAAAGTGCGTGGGCTCTAGCGGTGCTATGACGTCAAAGCCGAGCACGTCGCAAAGTAGTTCTAGTATAACCCCGTTACGGGTGTTGCGCGGGTTGTTGAAAAGGGTGTGACCGCTATTGAGGTCGCCTGCTATTATGACTGATTGGTCGAGTGAAAAAAGCGCCTCCAGATCGGACTGAAGGAGTCTTTTATTCGGAGAGAGATATGCAGAGACAAGCGTGATTGACGGATGGCCAGTCATGCCTATTCTACAGACGGACACTTCCATATTGGTAAGTGCGGGAGGGTCTATTGGCATGCAATAGAGGGAACGCTTGTAGTAGATGAGCGTGCCGCCTCCTAGGGTGGCACGGTCATTTCTGACTATATTGTAGTTTGCTATCTTAGGGTCGCGCCTACTGGGTTTTAGAAGTGTTTCTTGTACTAGAAACACGTCTATCTCCCGTTCCCTAAGAAAGGTGGATACTAAGTCCCGTTGTGGAAAGAGGTTTCGCGCGTTAAAAAAAGATATATTGAGGCTTCTAGGCTTAATGCGTGCCATTGATAACCGTTATCTATTTCCCGGCACGGGCCAGGCGCATTAGCGTCGCTGTCATCAGGGGGAAACGCCTGATGGATTCGCCGGGACCGTACTCAGCGACGCACTGTTCGTACGCCAGTACTTCCTGAGGGTCATGCTCACGGAAGAGCATGACCATGTAGTCAACGCCGCGGCGCGTGTTGACGGGCGGGGGGGCCTGAGCCTTAGGAGGCTGAGGGCGGGGAGTGGAGACCCATGCTGCTTGAGGAGCTCGCATGGCCGGAGGGGGTGCGCGGGGCGCGGGGGCGGCTGCCACCGGGGCGCTGGAGGCGCCCGGGAGGCTGGGAAAAGCCTCTGGCGTGAGCAGGGGCTTTGCCTGTCCTACGGCGGGACGTGTCCTCTGAGGAGGGGTGTGTCGCGTAGGGCGCATGGGTCGCATAGGGCGCGTGGGGCGCGGGGCACGGGGACAGCCGCGATAGTTCGCGGGGTGACCTTCGTTGCCGCATAGCACGCAGCTCGGAGGGGTAGCAGACTCACGAGTGCGCGAGCACTCGCTTGTCGCGTGGTCCCCGAGGCACTTAACGCACCTGGGACGGAGATGGCAGTTGCGTGCCGAATGACCGTACAGCTGGCAGTTGTGACACTGCGGAGGACTGCGGTTCTTGTGTGGGGGCTCTACGGCTATTCCGGAGAGCTCACACACTTTCCTAACGTTAAAAATGGCTCTGCCCTCGGGGGTCAGTTCCAAAATGACTAAGACCATGTCGAGAGGTCTGTTTTTCGATTGTCCGCCGTGCATTCTGTGCACTTCGCGGACAGGGAAGGCCTTGGCTAAGAGGTCAGTTTTGACCTCCTCGGGTGTGATTTCCACCGGGATGCGGCGGATTACAACCCGGAGTTGTCGTTCTTCCTCCAGGGAGTATGTGAAATATTCGAGGTTGCTGTCCCGGAGCAACCTGGTAAATTGGCGGTGTTCGTCCGAGGTGGAAACCTGGACGCGGATACCGTTGGCCGTGTTACTGGCCTGGGTGTAGTGGATGCGAAGTTCTCTCAGTTTCTCTGAGAGTTTTGTCCAGACCGATTTGTTCTGGACCGTGACGGGGGGCGGGCGACGCGCCTTTCTGCCGGCAAAGGTACCGGCAGGCGCTGAGGGCGCTGCGGAGCGGGGGGCGTGGCTGTTGAGCCCGGTTTTTTGCGCCTTTTGTGGGCGGGACTGAGTCTCCGGAGACTCGGGACGCGAACGCGGTGCCCGTTTGGCAGGCTTATTTTTTTGAACGAGGGTGAAGCCCTCGTTGTCTGTTCGGATTGCCGTGTCCATTTCGATGGACTCGGGTTCGGGTTCGGGGTCCGGACTGGCGGGTGAGTAGCTAACGTTTGTAGCTACTAGCGTCGGCGTGTCCGCTTCGGGAACTAGCGACGCAAATGAGTTGTTGGTTGGTAGCGCAGAGGGCGCTGGGGTCGGGGCTTGAATGCCCGGGGAACGCGAGCGCGACGATGGCCGTTTGTACGGCGTCTGACGGTGAGCGCGGGGTGCCGTCGAGCGGGAGCGCGGGACGGGCTTCTTGATTATCGCGTGTGGCGCGGCGGGGTCGCTGGCGGGCTCGGTGCCCTGAGCGATGGCAATGGCAACGGCGGGTTGCTCGGCCGCGATGGCCCTATTAAAGTCCGTCCAGAGCGACGGATGCAGGGTCGTTGCGAACGCTTTGAAGCGTTCGAGCTGAGATTGTTGTGCCATTCCGGCGGTGGCGTTTGGGCGGGCGGGGGTGAAGTTAAACCTCCCTGCCGGAGAGGCAGGGGGGTGCGCCGAGTGAATTTAAACGGCTATCCCGAGCCGTGTAAAGGGACCTGCGGGTCACGGTGTAATGACTCGCAGGAAAAGAACCTACCGGGCCCTACGTGGAGGTCCCTATCAAGCCCGAGGCAGAGAACGCAGCCGGTATAAATACCTAGCTACGCCCAAACAGACACTCGGGGATGGATTTGTAGCAGGATCGGAAGGGTGGGAAGGAGACACTCAGGGCTTGACTATGACTCTATCAAGGGCCAAGATTCCTGAGCCCGGCCAAGTACTATCGTTTGCCTCTGAAGGAGGCAACCGAGGGGCGCTTGGGTCACGCACCCACTTGCTTTCGTTGGCACCGTCAGGTATCAGGCAAGTGACCACTAAAGTGTGGATTTCGTCGTAATAGAAACAATTTGCTCTTAAAAGAGCAGTTTTATGGCTGTGTAGCGCTACACAATGGGTGCGAGCGAGACGGCGATACGCAGGTGCGGCGCAGGTGCGATGCAGGTGTGCAGCAAGGCCGGTCGGTCGTAAAACTTCACAAAGGCGGCAGAGAACAGTCGTAAACACGTCCGTTCCCGCCGGCGGTCGTGATCGGTCTCGGGGAAAATCCTACCAGGAGTCTTCGGCTTATTTATACCTTTACGGTATCGGCGGCGGGGAGAGGCGCTCTTTATGTCTGCGGGGTTTGGAGGAGGGGCGGGCGGGAGGGGGTCTTGTCGACGGTCGCGACTAAGAAAAAGACAGACGAACTCTTTTCGTATTACTTACTAACTAACTAACTAACTAACTAACTAACTAACTAACTAACTAACTAACTAACTAACTATATATGTATTTATTTATTTTTATTCATTCACATTGCACGCGCGTTACTAGATGGCGCTCGCCGACCGCTACCGCGGCCGTCTCGCGCGATTCTTTATCACAAGTCAAACCTAACCTAACCTAGCATGTAGCTATTGGGTGGTAATACGTACGGTACGTAGTAGTTGTTTCTCATATTAATAACAAGATGACGTTGTAATAAGAAAGAGGTGTGTTGTACACGTTCCAAGTATGGAACCGGATCCACGAGTAGCGAGCGACTAATTTATTTATTTTATTTTTTTTTCCCTCGCTTTGTTCGTTAGGTTAGGTTATTATGATGGCTAGCTAGCCTAGCTATTCCTATCTATCTATATGTTAGGGAAAATGACACTCCGTTTGAATAGAAACAATTATGAATAACGATTAAACTCTCGTCATCGTATTACGTAGTGGTGAATTATATGCGGCCCTGAAAAGGGCCTTTTGTACATATATGTGTGGTAGGTAGGAGGTATACGGGTAGACAGATCTATTATTATCTATCCCCCCTAAGCACGCTCTCCACGGATTCTACGCGCCAGCTGTATGTCTTTCGGCATGATCGTGACTCGCTTCGCATGGATCGCACAGAGATTCGTGTCCTCGAAGAGACCGACCAGGTAGGCCTCACTCGCCTCCTGCAGGGCCATCACAGCCGAGCTCTGGAAACGAAGATCCGTCTTGAAATCTTGAGCTATCTCACGAACGAGACGCTGGAATGGCAACTTGCGGATCAGCAACTCTGTACTCTTCTGATAACGACGTATCTCACGCAGAGCGACCGTTCCGGGTCTGTAGCGATGCGGCTTCTTGACACCACCGGTGGCGGGCGCACTCTTACGAGCCGCCTTAGTGGCGAGCTGTTTACGAGGAGCTTTACCGCCGGTCGATTTGCGAGCAGTCTGCTTGGTACGCGCCATTGTTAACTAACAAACGAACCACGACAGCCGTGTTATGTAGTATCTCAAGTAGTTAGTGGTTATAGAACGAAGAAAAACAAAAAGAAACGAACTTATACGCGCACGCGCCCTCTCTTCTAGCTCGAATAAACCGTTCGAGCGCGTTTTGTCGGCCTTTTATAGAAACGAACACAAAACGTGCGCCGAACGGCCGCGGCATCGTATCCCTCCTTCCCCCCCCCCCCTCCTCCTCCCTTCTCGCTCGCACTCACTCACTCACACACACACGCTGTCTCTCGCTCGCTCTCAGTATATTACTTACTGGTTATATTATATTATATTAATAATTGAAAAGTAAAATAATAATAAAAATTATATTTGTGTACATTATATATCTATGTAATTTTTACATTTATAAATATCATAATAATATATCGTATAGGTTTGTGTGTGTGTGTGTGTGTGTGTGTTTTTTTTTTTTTTTTTTTTTTTTTAGTTATATCTTATGTAAAGTTTGCGTTTTAAGAATAAGTAAGTAACTAACTAGACCTATTATAACATGTTACATATACGAGAACATGAAGAATGAGAGACTGACATTTTCTATCGTTTTTAGAAACTGTTTTTCTTTAATATAGATATATAAACGAGCAATTTTGTGGCCCTGAAAAGGGCCTTTTGATCAAGTGTTTGACAACAACAAACACACACGTCGAGTTAATTAATTCATTCACTTGGAACTTGTGTATTTCGTGACTGCCTTGGTTCCCTCACTGACTGCGTGCTTCGCCAATTCACCGGGGAGCAGGAGCCTCACGGACGTCTGCACCTCCCTCGAGGTGATCGTCGAACGCTTGTTGTAGTGTGCCAGACGAGATGCTTCCGCAGCGATACGTTCGAATATATCGTTCACGAAAGAGTTCATGATCGACATAGCCTTGCTCGATATACCGGTGTCCGGGTGAACTTGCTTGAGTACTTTATAAATGTAGATGGCGTAACTCTCCTTCCTCTTGTGCTTCTTCTTTTTCTTGTCGGTCTTCGAGATGTTCTTTTGAGCCTTGCCAGATTTCTTGGCGGCCTTTCCGCTCGTCTTGGGTGGCATTATTATTTATTTATTGTTATGTTCCTTGAACGTAGTCTCGTATATTTTTCTAAAACCGTATCTATTTGATTTTCAGGCTCACAAGTAGTACATCACAGTGCGTACGTTACGGACGCGTTTCGACCAATCGCGCTATGCCTACGATCCGAGCAGCCGTATGCAGCTAGGCGGACGGCCGGCTGGCAGGGGGGGGGGCGTGTACGATGTAAGTAGTAATAATAATAATAATAATACAACAGTAAATAGTATATACTATGTATGTATGTATAAATAATGAAATCTTATAATATGAAGCATGCTTGAACAAGCTAATTATCATTAGACCCTTCAGGTTTTAATAATAAAGCGAATAAGAAGAAGAAGAATAAGCGATATGCAAACGTTCCGTTCTTGTACTCTCACACAATGTGCATTTTGCTGGTAGTATAATAATAATATATATATATATATATATATATATATATATATTTATAAATATAAAATAGTTTGTATTTGTGTGACCGAGCGCGAGTGTCAATGATGCAGTGGTGTATATATGCTTACTACCTACGTATAATGTGATTGAACATATTATTATTATTATTATGTACAATTAGCTTTTGACATCTTAACACGTTAGATAGAAACTTTTTATATGCATGTGAATTATTTTGTGGCCCTGAAAAGGGCCTTTTTATAACCGGTCGGTTAACGTTCTTGTTTTTTGCTTAAGCTTTCTTCTCCGTTTTCTTCGGCAACAGTACAGCTTGTATGTTAGGCAGGACGCCACCCTGAGCGATCGTGACGCCCGAGAGAAGCTTGTTCAATTCCTCGTCGTTTCTGATCGCCAACTGTAGATGTCTAGGTATAATCCTAGTCTTCTTGTTGTCTCTCGCGGCGTTGCCGGCCAACTCGAGCACTTCAGCGGCGAGATACTCCATGACGGCCGCCAAGTAAACCGGAGCACCGGCACCGACGCGTTCGGCATAATTACCGTTTCGAAGCAGCCTGTGTATACGTCCGACGGGGAACTGTAAACCGGCACGGTTCGAACGAGACTTAACCTTCCCCTTGACTTTGCCGCCTTTACCGCGTCCGGACATGATTAATTAAAGGTTTATTTAACGAACAACACTCGAGAAGTACAGTAGCGGCGTGCTACTGTATGTAAGTTAGAATAGAAAATATATTTTTTTTTTGTACTTTTTTTTTTTTTTTTTTTTTTTTTTTTTTTTTTTTTTTTTTTTTTTTTTTTTTTTCGAACTGACTACACTGTTAGCCTGAGGGGCCCTGAAGCCTTTACGGCTTTTACAGCTTTACCGGGCTTGGGGGCGAGCGCTTAGGGCACTCAGCCACGAAAGCTAAGCAACAACATCCGAGGGTGCCAAAGTGGCCGGACCTCGGCTCGGACTGTTGCGCGTATGCAATTAAGTCGCGATCTGACTAATTCCCTATCCATAATTCGATCTAAACTAACTATACAGATATACATGTTTCTGCCCCCTGGGAGGAGGGAAGGAACATGTGTATGTGTATTTAGTGGTCTGAAATTTTTGATCTAGACTAACTAGCCTCAAAAAAAGAAAAAAAAAAGGTCCCTTACAGAACCTATGTACCTATGTGTGTTGTGCATGTGTGTATAATGCAGTGTCATGTATGGCTGTGAAAGCTAGTGATTGTACAGTCACTTGTATCGCGCGAGCGGCTGCTTGGCTCAAGGGCTCCATGCCGATGGATCGGACCTAGGCTTGAGTTGCCGCAGAGGAGGGTGGTCGTGGCGGGTGTGCGGGCGCGAAGTTAACCGTTCGTCCCCTTCGGAGGGAACGGTGGTTTCGCGGGCGTGGGCGCGAGCACGCATATGTTGCGGGAGCGGACGCGTAGAATTTGTTTGCTTTCTCTATGTCGTCGTCGGGATCGACAAAGAGATTTCGCGGACGGCGTTTGTAACGTTGGACAACGGGTATCGCGTGGTTAGGCGTGTAGTTCACAAAGGACTTTACAAGCGGGTTTGGATGGTTCGAAGCGCTATCGAAGTATCTCCTAGCGAGATACTTCACATAGGCTTCTAACGAGGGAAGCCTCATGTCCCTGTGTAGGTCCATGTTCCTAACGAAGGCTGGAGGGTCAAGCAGGCGACGGAGGAATCGATTTTGCACTCTTTGCAAGCGGGCAAAGTTGTGTTTGGACATATGTGCGAACGCGGCGCAACTATATGTCAAGATCGGACGAACGCACATCTTGTACAGTGTAAGCTTATGTCTTATGGACATTTTGCTTACCGAACTGAGCAAGGGTCGTAAACGGGAAAGGACCCAAATGGCCCTATTCCGGACTCTAGTGACGTGTGGGTTGAAGTTAAGCTTCGAGTCAAGGATGACACCCAGATATTTTGTCTTGGTGGCCCAAGGGATATTTTTACCGAATAATGTTAAAGGTCCTACCGTGCGTGGTAATCTGCATGTAGTCGGTTCGAACATAATCGCGGCGCTCTTAACCGGATTAATAGCTATACGCCACGTTCGAAACCACTCTCCGAGAGTGGTTACGGCGCGTTGTATTTTGTGAGCGAGAAAAGATCTGTTCCTATTTGACGCGTATATGACTGTGTCGTCAGCGTAGAGCCCTACCTCGACCTCGGGGGGTTTCGGGAGGTCGCTGACGTACAAATTGAATAGGCAAGGTGCCAGAATGGAGCCTTGCGGGACGCCTGAACGAATGGGACGTGCGGTGGAGAGTACTCCTTCCACTCGGTAGTGGAAGGTGCGGTCGCTTAGGTAATCGCGGACTAAATGTACTAGCCTATCCGGGACTTCTAAATGGTGAAGCTTGTGGACCAGTCCGGCGTGCCAGACCTTATCGAAGGCCTTGGCTACGTCGAAAAAGACCGCAAGCGTGCGGGCGGGAGCGATATTGCTCTTAGCGAAGTTACTCGTGATGTGCTCCGTGAGGCGGTGCACTTGATGTGTACACGAGTGACGGGCGCGAAAACCGAATTGTTCGGGCGGGTATAAATTCTTGTCGTCTATAACGACCTTGAGACGGTTCAGAAGGATCCGCTCATAGAGTTTCCCTAGAGTGTTTAGGAGACTGATCGGGCGATAGCTATCGGGAAGCGAAGTTTTTTTGTACCGCGACGTCCGCTCTCTATATAGATGTTAGACTAAAGATAACGTAGTCGAAGTGAGTATAACGAAACGATCAATCGACCAATCCGAGTCGCTCCCGCGTGTGAGGGAGAAAGCTATATTGTGGATGTAGGTAGGGCGAGTAAATACTCGATCTAAATAGATCAATTAAATAAAACTAAAACGAACAAACATATAGATAGATAGATAGATAGATAGATAGATATAGAGATAGAGAGAAAGGAAAGGAGGAAGGAAGTAGGAGTCGGGCGGTCGGGCGGTCTCATCCGATTCGGCGGATGGTGGTGCTGGTTGGTGGTGGTGTGTGTGTGGTGTGTGGTGTGTGGCGGATGAGAAGATCGATCACGTAAAAATAGTTTGTTTTATGAAGAAGAAGAAGAAGAAGCATTCACATCATACGATGAATGAACGCGTGAGCTTTAGCTTTCGGCGGGGTGGAAAAACTACGCGATGAAACCTGAGAGTGCGTGTCTGTCTAACATCTTGGGCCAGCCATACTACCACCAACCACACACACATCAACAAACGTAACACACCATACAAACGGACGGACAACTTAAATTAATTAATTAATTAATAAATATATATATATATATATATATATATATATATATAAAATCGGGAATCCGGTATGGGGAAGTAGGAAGACCGGATAATTGTGTGTTCTGTGTTTTGTATGTATATGTACTATTTATTTATTTATTACGCTGGTGTCGTATGTATTTATGTATGTAGCATATGTATTTTTTATAGTATTTGTTGTATACATACTTATACGTAATAATAATATGCACCTAGCGTACGTAGGTACCTCTAGCTTCTCGTTTATTAAATATATCATACTCGGACTCTTCGTGTATGGTGTAAGTTAACAATAACAACAACAACAATCATGTGAATAGAAACGGAATGAAACAATAACTGTTCCATATAATGATAATTTGTTAGCCCTGAAAAGGGCTGTTTCAATTTTGTGCTTGCTGTCGAGTCAGTCGATAGGCTTACACACAACAATAGATACAGACACACCACCGGAGATCCCGCCGCCACGACGACGGGTGTCGGTTGCGAGCCGTGTATGCTTTTCGTTTTTATTATCGCGTCATCGTCTGCTTGCTGATGTTTTTAAAATTTCTTTCTTTCTTTCTCCACGCTCACTTACTCACTCACTATACACTATACGACGCGACGGACGAACGAACGACGAAACACAGAACTTTACTTCTTGGAAGCGGCCGCTTTTTTCGCTGCGGGCTTGGACTTCGGTGCCGATGCAGCCTTCTTAGGTTTCGGTGCTTTCGGTTTCTTAGTCGGCGGTTTGGCGGTCTTCTTTGCTTTGGGCGCTGCGGCTGAACCCTTACTCTTCGATGCGGCCGAAGCGGAGGCCGCGGATGGCTTCTTCGCTGCGGCCGGTTTCTTCTTAGCGGCGGCGGCTTTCCTATCTTTCGTGGCGGCCGATGGTTTCGCCGCCGCGGCTGATGTTTTCGCCGGTGAAGAGGCGGCGGCCTTTTTCCCTCTGCCGCCAGCACCGGCTGAAGCGGCCGACGTCGCTTTCTTCGACGATGCGGAAGCGGCACCGCCGGCGGTAGATTTAGCGGAAGAAGATGCCTTTCTGTTGCCGGCGCCGCCGGCTCCCGCGCCGGACTTCGCTCCGGCGATCGATGGTTTCTTCGAGGCGGCTGATTTTGATTCCAGTTTGAAAGAACCAGAAGCGCCGGTGCCCTTTGTTTGTATCAGAGCGCCGGTTTCGACGGCGCTCTTTAGATATTTCCTTATGAACGGTGCCAATTTCTCAGCGTCGACCTTATAATGGGCAGATATATATTTCTTGATCGCTTGCAGAGATGATCCGCTGCGTTCTTTGAGTTCTTTAATGGCGCTGTTCACCATTACCGATGTCTTCGGGTGAGACGGTTTCGCCTTTGGCTTTTTGGCGGCGGCCGTCGCGGCACCGCCTGCCGCAGAAGCCTTGGGTTTCTTCGCGGTGGGAGTCGCGGGTGCCGGAGCCTCGGTAGCGATAGCCGTATCTGCCATATCTCTCTTAGTTAGTATTAACACTTTTAAAAAATATAAATGTAAACAACAACAAAACACACGCACACAGATTCGATGCGAATGGAAAACAGTAGTAGTACTATGCGTATAACACGAAAGTTTCAATGTAGGTGGCGCTAGTGGTTAAGTAGACATGGGCGTTACCGTAATGAGATCCTCCGAGTTGCGAGACAGTTTCCCGTAAGAAGAGTTTCATGTTTTCACTAACACGTCTCCGATTAAACGGGATTTATATCAAGTTTTAATATTAGGTCGCTATAGATAAAGCGCTGCGGCTATTCACCATGAATCAACGTGACCATCGATATCGGACATACGTGTTTAACTGCCACGGGTACAGTAGTAAATTTCGTTTATCCGCGTCGGTGTGTATCGCACGGAGCGAGTGTCCGATTTAAAAGATATTTTTCTCGATATAACGTATTATTATTAATATTTTCATTTTCCAACTAAACTACGAATTATATCTTCTTATGATATACACGAATATAAAGAGCTCGACAATAATTTCCGATCGTTATAACGTTACAGAAACGTGAACGTCGTAAAACACACGCACCCTAGTCACTTCGATCAGACGACGAGTTTCTGTTCGCTTCTTCTCTAATCATCGAGGCTCTATGATTTCTGCTCTTCTCGTCCCCGTAAGAACATCGAGAGGTACATAACAAACGTAATAATAATATAATAATACAGTTATAATCAAACATCACAGGGCAGGCAGGCAGGTAAATTTAGAAGGGGGGCGGGCTAGAAAGCTGAAGAACATTTCATCGAGGTGATCTCTCTGTCTCTCGACTTAGAATGCAATCCTGATTAATCAATACGATTGACCGATTAAATGGTTCCGTCAAAATTATAATAGTTTTATTTTTAAATTATTTTACTTTCATTCATAACAACCGTTATTATGTTCACATAATATCACATCGACCGACAGACACACGACGAGCCTCATTATATTAACATGACTTTATCATTATAATTAATATTATAAGAACAATAGAAAAGAAGAAGACGGTATGTATAACATATATGAGTATCCGTCTATCTATCATAGCGGTAAGTAAGTAGGTAGGTACGTACGGACGTACGTACGTACGTACGTACGTACGTACATAGATACATACATATCATATTTTTATTAAGTGTGTAAGTAGGTAAGCGAATGACGATACTGTCACGTATAGAAACTTAAAAAATATATATACAAATAAATAGTGTGATATTTATTTGTATCGAATTTGAATCATTTGCGGCCCTGAAAAGGGCCTTTTTGTATGCCGTAGGTATAGGTATATAGGTGGTGTATTAAAATTAACCACCGAAGCCGTAAAGGGTGCGTCCCTGTCGTTTCAGTGCATACACGACGTCCATGGCTGTGACAGTCTTCCTCTTGGCGTGCTCGGTGTAAGTGACCGCGTCACGGATCACGTTCTCGAGGAACACTTTCAGAACGCCTCGTGTCTCTTCATATATCAAACCGGAGATACGTTTAACACCGCCTCTGCGAGCCAAACGGCGGATAGCCGGTTTCGTGATACCCTGGATGTTATCGCGTAGCACCTTCCTGTGGCGCTTGGCTCCGCCTTTTCCCAGTCCCTTGCCTCCTTTTCCGCGACCGGTCATGATGACACGATTATAATAAAGTAAGTCGATTTATTAAAAAAGTTGTATGTTATTGAAAGAAAGAAAGAGCGAGCGCGTGCACGTACGTACGCGTGTGAACAGTTCGCGCGAACTATGAAAATCCTACCAGGAGTCTTCGGCTTATTTATACCTTTACGGTATCGGCGGCGGGGAGAGGCGCTCTTTATGTCTGCGGGGTTTGGAGGAGGGGCGGGCGGGAGGGGGTCTTGTCGACGGTCGCGACTAAGAAAAAGACAGACGAACTCTTTTCGTATTACTTACTAACTAACTAACTAACTAACTAACTAACTAACTAACTAACTAACTAACTAACTAACTATATATGTATTTATTTATTTTTATTCATTCACATTGCACGCGCGTTACTAGATGGCGCTCGCCGACCGCTACCGCGGCCGTCTCGCGCGATTCTTTATCACAAGTCAAACCTAACCTAACCTAGCATGTAGCTATTGGGTGGTAATACGTACGGTACGTAGTAGTTGTTTCTCATATTAATAACAAGATGACGTTGTAATAAGAAAGAGGTGTGTTGTACACGTTCCAAGTATGGAACCGGATCCACGAGTAGCGAGCGACTAATTTATTTATTTTATTTTTTTTTCCCTCGCTTTGTTCGTTAGGTTAGGTTATTATGATGGCTAGCTAGCCTAGCTATTCCTATCTATCTATATGTTAGGGAAAATGACACTCCGTTTGAATAGAAACAATTATGAATAACGATTAAACTCTCGTCATCGTATTACGTAGTGGTGAATTATATGCGGCCCTGAAAAGGGCCTTTTGTACATATATGTGTGGTAGGTAGGAGGTATACGGGTAGACAGATCTATTATTATCTATCCCCCCTAAGCACGCTCTCCACGGATTCTACGCGCCAGCTGTATGTCTTTCGGCATGATCGTGACTCGCTTCGCATGGATCGCACAGAGATTCGTGTCCTCGAAGAGACCGACCAGGTAGGCCTCACTCGCCTCCTGCAGGGCCATCACAGCCGAGCTCTGGAAACGAAGATCCGTCTTGAAATCTTGAGCTATCTCACGAACGAGACGCTGGAATGGCAACTTGCGGATCAGCAACTCTGTACTCTTCTGATAACGACGTATCTCACGCAGAGCGACCGTTCCGGGTCTGTAGCGATGCGGCTTCTTGACACCACCGGTGGCGGGCGCACTCTTACGAGCCGCCTTAGTGGCGAGCTGTTTACGAGGAGCTTTACCGCCGGTCGATTTGCGAGCAGTCTGCTTGGTACGCGCCATTGTTAACTAACAAACGAACCACGACAGCCGTGTTATGTAGTATCTCAAGTAGTTAGTGGTTATAGAACGAAGAAAAACAAAAAGAAACGAACTTATACGCGCACGCGCCCTCTCTTCTAGCTCGAATAAACCGTTCGAGCGTTTTTTTTTTTTTTTTTTTTTTTTTTTTTTTCGATCTGACTATACTGTTAGCCATAAGGGCCCAGGAGCCTCGAACGGCTTTTACAGCTTCACCGGACTTGGGGGCGAGCGCTTAAGGCACTCAGCCACGAAAGTTTTGCAACAACATCCGAGGGTGCCAAAGTGGCCGAACCTCGGCTCGGACTGTTGCGCGTTTTGCAAATAAGTCGCGATCTGACTAATGCCCTATCACACTATCTAACTAACTATACATATAAACATGTCGCTATCCTCTGGGAGGAGGGTAAGAGACAAGTGTATATGTATTTAGTAATCTGTAATTTTTGATCTAGACTAACTAGCCTCAAAAAAAGAAAAAAAAAGGTCCCTTACAGAACCTATGTACCTAAGTGTAGTGCATGTCTGTAAAAAGTGTAATGCATGTCTGTAGGTAGCTAGTGAATGCAGTGTCACTGAATCGCGCGAGCGGCTGCTAGACTCAAGGGCTCCATGCCGGAGGATCGGACCTAGGCTTGAGTGGCCGCAGGAGAGGGTGGACGTGGCGGGTGTGCGGGAACGAAGTTCACCGTGCGTCCCCTGCGAAGGGAACGGTGATTTCGCGGGCGTGGGCGCAGGCACGCTGTTTGTATGGGGTCGGACGCGTAAAATTGATTCTTTTTCTCGATATCGTCATCGGGATCGATAAAGAGATTTCTCGGCCTACGTTTGTACCGGAATTTAATGTCTGTAATTACACTCGGTGTGTAATTCGCGGCGTTCCTAACTAACTCGTTTGGATGATTCAACGCTGAATCAAAATATCTCCTAGAGAGATATTTCACGTATGACTCTATGGACGGCAGTTCCATATCTCTATGGAGATCTGCGTTACGAACATACGGCGGCGGATCTAACAGATGACGCAAGAACCGATTTTGAACTCTTTGCAAGCGGGCAAAGTTACTTTTCGACATATGAGCGAACGCGGCGCAACAATATGTTAAAATAGGTCTTACACATGCCTTGTATAGTGTAAGCTTATGCCACCTGGACATTTTGCTTACCGAGCTAAGCAAGGGCCGCAAGCGGGCTAGGACCATGACAGCCCTATTCCGAACTATACTGACATGTGTATTAAATTTAAGTCTGTTATCGAGGGTGACACCCAGGTATTTAGCCCGGGTGGCCCATGGGATTTCCCTACGGAATAGCTTAAGAGGTTTGAGCGACTTAGGCAATGGCCTCTTATTCGGATCGAACATAACCGCGGCGCTCTTTTCGGGATTAATAGCGATTCGCCATGTACGGAACCACTTCCCGAGAGTGGTCACGGCTCGCTGAACGGTAGCTGCTAGATGAGATCTGTTCCTACGTGAAGCGTAGATGACAGTATCGTCAGCGTAGAGCCCTACCTCGACCCCGTGGAGCCGAGGAAAGTCGCTGACGTAGAGGTTAAATAAGCTAGGCGCGAGAATAGAGCCCTGTGGAACTCCTGAACGAACCGGGTGAGAGCTAGAGAGCTCACCTTCCACACGGTAGCAGAAGGAACGGTCTGTGAGATAGTCGCGGACTATGTGAACTAACCTATCCGGGACTTCTAACTGGTGTAGCTTGTGGACCAGTCCGGCGTGCCAGACCTTATCGAAGGCCTTGGCTACGTCGAAAAAGACCGCAAGCGTACGGGACGGAGCTATGTTACTTCTTGCGAAGTTACTAGTGATGTGCTCCGTGAGGCGGTGCACTTGGTGGGTACATGAGTGTCTGGCACGAAAACCAAACTGCTCAGGCGGAAATAAATTTTTGTCATCAATGACAGACTTGAGACGGTTCAAAAGGATCCGCTCGTAAAGTTTTCCTAAGGTGTTTAATAGACTTATCGGGCGATAGCTATCGGGAAGCGAAGCTTTTTTGCCGGGCTTACGAATACCTATCACTATAGCTTTTTTCCAGGCGGCTGGAAAATAGCAATGGGCTATGGCTACATTGAAGATGCAGACCAAAAGAGCTATGATGTGATCAGGAAGAAGTTTGAGTACTTCATTCCTGATACCATCTGGACCAGGTGACTTCTTAGGCTTAAGGCCTTTGATGACTGAACAGACCTCATCAGGCGTGACCGGGGTGAGGTTCTCCGCGGGGGGTATCGAGTTTAAGTCCTGTACCGAGGACTCGATATCGTAGATATGTGCATAGTCTACGTTGTCGCAGTTCGGGGAGCACTGGCTCTCCAGACTGTCGGCAAGGCATTCCGCTTTATCTACGCTATCGAACGCGAGTGGGAGGCCAGGCCCTCTTTCGAGGGCTGGCATCGATCCGGAGCCGTCTAACTTCAGAGAGCGGGCGAGTTTCCAGTAGGCCAAGTGAGACGGCGTAAGGCCCTCTACTAGGTTATCCCACTGGTGACCTCTGAACTCGGCGATGCGAGCTCTGACCTCTCTCTGAAGTCTACGTAACCTACGGGTATTATCCACGGTCGGATAGGAGTCATGTGCACGTGTCGCTGCGTTCTTTTCCGTGATCAACGCTCGCACGTCGGCAGGGAGTACAAAGCGGCGATCGTTCGCCGCTTGCACCTCTCTGGATGCCTCCCTAACACCGGTTTGAAGATAGTCAACCAAGGAATCGATCGCTAGGTCGGCGTCCGCTATTGACCCCAATTCGTCCGGGATCCTATCTAAACTCGAAGGAGATTCGTTATTTGAAAGATAACGATTTAATATCGCGTAATCAACTACTTTGACTGTAGGAGGACTCGTGTCAAAGTGTTGACCTAGTTGCATAATCACCGGACGGTGATCCGAGTCTAGTTCGTGTACGACTTCTATAAGACGTAACCGAAGCGAGACTCCTTTCAAAAGAGCAATATCAAGTACTGTCGGGCGACAGTTATCTTGAAAATGTGTAGGTTCAAGCGGCGCTATGACGTCAAAATTGAGCACATCGCACAACAGATCGAGTATTATCCCGTTAGGGGTATTACGCGAACTGTTGAACAGAGTGTGCCCACTATTGAGGTCACCCGCTATTATTACAGATTGCCCGAGTGAAAGTAGCGCCTCCAGATCGGACCGAAGGAGTCTTTTACTCGGGGAGAGATATGCAGACACAAGTATGATTGACGGATGGCCAGTCATACCTATTCTACAGACGGACACTTCCATATTGGTAAGTGTAGGAGGATCTACTGGCATACAGTAGAGGGAACGCTTATAATAAATGAGAGTGCCGCCACCTCGGGTGACACGGTCATTCCTAACTATGTTATAGTTCGCGACTCGCGGATCGCGCCTGCTGGGCTTTAGAAGTGTTTCTTGTACAAGAAACACATCTATCTCCCTTTCGCTAAGAAACCTAGCTACTAAATCGCGTTGGGGATATAAATTCCGCGCGTTAAAAAATGAAATGTTTAAACTACTAGGCTTAATACGAGTCATTTTGATAACGAAGTTTTTGTACTGTGGCCCTGGTCAAACGTTGTAACGTCGACGCGAGGGCCGGAAAGTGCCTAATGGCCCCGACTGGGCCTAACTCAGTGATACACTGGTCAAAATCCAGTACTTCTTGGACGTCGTGCTCCAGGAGGAGCATCGCCATATAGTCCAAGTTAAAACTCGGACTATAGGCCGCGGGGCCCTGAGCCTTCGGAGGCTGCGGGCGGGGTCGGGTAGGGGGGGGGCCCCACGCCGCCTGAGGGGCACGCGCGGGTTGCGGGGCTGTGCGGGGTGCCAGAGGGGCACGCGCGGGTTGCGGGGCCGCGCGGGGTGCCTGAGGGGCACGCGCGGGTTGCGGGGCCGCGCGGGGCGCGGGGGCGGGAGCCACCGGAGCGCGGAAAACGCTCGGGAGGCTCGGGAAGTCCTCTGGTGTAAGCAGAGGCTTCGGCCGAGGGGCTGGAACGCGGGATGCCCTCTGTGGGGCAGAATTCCTCGTCTGACGAGGCTTCCTAGACTTTGGAGCCCGAGGACACCCACGATAGTTCGCGGGGTGTCCAGTCTCACCACAGAGCACGCAGCTCGGGGGAGTTGAAGAGTCGCGGGTACGCGTGCACTCTTTTGTGGCGTGGTCCCCGAGGCACTTCACGCAACGAGGGCGGAGATGGCAGTTACGGGCAGAGTGCCCGTACAGTTGACAATTGTGGCACTGGGCCGGAATTTGATTTTTATACGGGGCCTCGACAGCAATGCCCGAGAGCCCGCAAACTTTCTCTACATTGTGTATGGCCTTTCCCGCGGGGGAGTTGTCTAAGAAGACAAGGACCATATTTAAGCTTTGCTTATCCCATCGGTACATCCGGTGTACCTCCCGGACGGGATATTGTTGCGCAATGAGGTTAAATTTAACCTCATCCGTGGAGATCTCCACCGGGATGTGGCGGATCACAACTCGGTGGAGACGGTCCTCCTCGAGTGCGTAAGAATAATACGCTAAGTTCTCCTTCCGGAGGAGCGCGGTCAGATCACGGTGATCTTTCGGTGTAGATACCGTGATTTGAATTCCCGTTACGATATTACGCGCGGACGGGTAATGAATTTTTAATTCATTTAATTTTTTCGAGATACGCGTCCAGGACGCTTTGTCCTGGAGGATAACGGGCGGCGGGCGGCGCGGTTTCTTTCCGGCGACGGTCGCGGGGGCCACGGTGGCCTTAGTAGCAGCTACGCGCGCGTTCTCCTGGGCCACGAATTTGGCCGCAGGCTGCGAGTCCGCGTCTGTTGTCGGAGAGTTAGGCCGAGAATGCTTTCTCGACCTAACATTTGAGACGACGGTGAAGCCGTCGTTCTCTACGGTCTGTACCGGGACCGTTTCCGTTATCTCCATGTCGGGAGATGCATCTGGGCTCGCGGGAGAGTCTAAAAATACCGCTCCGAGCGGCGCAAAACTATTATTCGTAGCAACAATATTATTATTATTGTTGTTACCAACCGGCGAACGCGACCTAGCACGCGCGGTAATTGCCGAGGGGCATGATGCCGCCGAGGGGCGGGGGGTCGGAACAACCGAGCGCGAGCGGGCACGCGGGGGTACACCGGCGCGCGGGGAAGCCGGTCTGCGCACGCGCGGCGCAGCTGCGCCTTGTGGCGCCAAAGTGACGAAATTGTTGGCGGGAGGCCCTAATTCTACCGGTGTTTGCACCGGCGCCTGTCGCACGCGTGGGAACTTCTTCTTGTAGCGACTAAGAAGCTCCGGTTCGTGTTGGTGTACGAACGCCCTTAATCGCCTAAGCTCTGCCGCATCTGAAAGTGCCATCCCGGTGGCAGTGGGAGGTCTTTGGCTCATTTTATATAAATAAATATATAATAAAATATAATATGAATCTACTCGCGAAGGAGGATAAACCTCCCTGCCAGAGTGGCAGGGGGGCGCGCCAAAATATATTTAACGGACTTTCCCGAGTCCGGCAAGTGACCTGCGAGTCAAAGTGCAAAGACAAGCAGGAATGAGAACCTAACTGGCCTACGTGGAGTCCCTAACAAGCCCGAGGCTGAGAGCACAGTTCGGTAAACCAAACTGTGCCCAAACAGGCACTCGGGGATGGAGTGAGGGGATAGGTAGGTGGGAGGGAGACACTCAGGGCTTGATTATGACTCTATCAAGGACCAAGATTCCTGAGTCCGTCCAAGAACTATCGTTTGCCTCTGAAGGAGGCAACCGAGGGGCGCTTGGGTCACGCACCCACTTGCCTTACGTTGGCACCGAAAGGTTTCCAGCAAGTGACCACAAAACCGTGGTTTTTCACGAAGCACAAAACACGCGAGTCGCACTTAAAAGTACGCTTTACGGAGTTCGCACTGAAAAGTACGTTTGATGAATGCTTGTAATTGTATATCGAATATACAAAAAACTTGTATACTCGTGATACAATATATCGCAAAACGACCGTTAGAGATTACGTAACAAGCAAGCGCGCGAACACGTCTACTCGCTACGACAACCAATATCGGACTTCCCCGTTCGAGCTTTTTTTTTTTTTTTTTTTTTTTTCGAACTGACTATGCTGTTGGCCCAGGGGCCTTAACAGTTTCACCGGACTTGTTGGCGAGCGCTTAAGGCACTCAGCCGAGAAATTTTGGGCAACATGCGCAAGGGTGCCAAAGTGGCCGAACCTCGGCTTGAGCTGTTGCCGTATTTGCAACATACGCGACCTAGCTAAATTCCTACGCGAATTCGAGCTAACTAACTATACATGTATGCATGTCTCTTGCCTCCTGGGAGGGAGGAAGAGACACAAGTACATGTATTTAGTGATCTGAAAAATTTTCTAAGGCTAACTAACCACAAAAAAGAAAAAAAAGAAAAAAAAAAAGGTCCCTTACAAGACCTATGTACCTGAGTGTAGTGCATGTGTGTTCATACAGTGTAATGAATGTATGTCGGTAGCTAGTGATTGCAGTGTCACTGTATCGCGCGAGCAGCTGGCTTGAGGGCTCCCTAGCGGGGGAACGGACCTAGGCTTAAGTCGCTGCAGGAGAAGGCGGTCGAGATATGTGTGCGGGAGCGAAGTTTGCCGCCCGCCCCCTGCGGAGCGAGCGGTGATTACGCGGGCGTGGGCGCAAACACGCTTGGTTATTAGATACGGGCGGGAAAATCGCGTTCGCTTCCGTGATTTTATCATCGGGGTCAGATAAAATGTCGCGCGGGCGTCTATATTTGTTAGACATTCGGATGTCTGGATTCGGGTTCTGAGATGCGGCTGCCACTACTAGCTGGTTAGAATGGTTCGACGCTTTTTCAAAATAATTATTTGCTAGGGACTTTATAAATGATTCGATCGAAGGTATTTCCATATCTTTATGGAGATCTACGTTCCGAGCGAACCAAGGGGCACCGACCGCCCTTCTCAAAAAGCGGTTCTGAACTATTTGTAACTTATTGAGGGTGAATTTACTTATGTGAGCAAAGACTGGGGAACTATAAGTTAGGATCGGTCTGATACAAGTCTTGTAGAGCGTGAGCTTATGTCTGAGGGACATTTTGCTCTTCGAGCACACGAGAGGGTGCAGGCGGCTTGAGACCATACCGGCTTTCCTTCGCACTCTATCGATATGTGCCTTGAAATTTAGGCGTTTATCCAGTGTGACACCCAGATATTTGATCTGGTTGGCCCACGGGATAGCCACATTAAATAGTTTGATAGCGGGAATTTTAACTAATCTTTGAGTGGGATGAAAGAGGATAGCACTACTCTTATCGGGGTTAATTCCTATGCGCCATCTACGGAACCATTCGCCTAGCTTATCTACGGCTTTTTGGACTCGTAGCCTGAGGGTTTGTCTGTTCCACGAGGAACTAAACAGGACTGTGTCATCAGCGTAGGAACCTACCTCTACCTCGGGGAGGCGAGGGAGGTCACTGATATATAAGTTGAATAGAGAGGGCGCCAGAATGGAACCCTGGGGAACACCTGAGCGTATGGGATGAGGCTCAGAGAGAGCACCCTCTACTCGGTAGCAGAAGGTCCGGTCAGAGAGGTACGCGTGTATGATTTTAACTAATCTATCCGGGATTTGAAGTTCCAAAAGCTTGTGGACTAAACCTGCGTGCCAGACCTTATCGAAGGCCTTGGCGACGTCGAAGAAGACCGCAAGTGTAGGGCGAGGTTTTGGGTCGCGGTTGAAGTTTTGAAGAATGTGCTCCGTGAGGCGGTGCACTTGGTGGGTACAAGAGTGTTTGGCACGAAAACCAAACTGCTCAGGTGGTAAAAGATTTTTATCTGTGACTATTGACTGGAGCCGGTTCAGAAGGAGCCGCTCATAGACTTTTCCTAACGTGTTAAGGAGACTGATAGGGCGATAGCTGTCGGGAAGCGACGCTTTTTTGCCGGGCTTGTGAATACCTATTACTATGGCCTTTTTCCAGACGGCTGGAAAATGGCAGTGGGCTATGGCTACATTGAAGATGCAGACCAAAAGAGCTATGAGGTGATCAGGAAGAAGTTTGAGTACTTCGTTCCTGATACCGTCGGGACCAGGTGATTTTCTAGGCTTAAGGCCTTTAATGGTTGACATAACTTCCTCAGGCGTGACCGAGTCCAAATCATCTGTCGGGGGGACCGCGAGAGAATTTGTTACCGCCGATTCTATCGAGCTTACGAACTCGGAATCGATGTTAACGCAGTTCGGAGAGCATTGATTTTCAAGGCTCTCGGCAAGGCATTCTGCTTTTTCAGCGCTATCGAAAGCGGGAGGTTTGCCGGGGCCTTGATCTAAGGGGGGCATGGGGACTATATCGTCACATTTAAATGTGCGTGCTAATTTCCAGAAAGCCAGATGGGATGGTTGGATACCCTCGAGTAGGGCCCCCCATCTGGCATTACGGATTTCGGAAATGCGGCTTTTTACCGTTTTCCGAAGTGAGTTTAACCGCCTACGATTGTCCGCAGTCGGGTATGAATCGTGTGCTCGAGTTGCGGCGTTCTTTTCCGTGATCAGCGCTCTCACGTCGGCAGGAAGTATAAAGCGGCGTTCGTTCGCCGCTTGCACCTCTTTCGAGGCCTTACTGACGGCGTTTTGGAGATGGCTGACCAGGGAATCGATCGCCACATCGGCATCGGCTGTCGATTTCAACTCGTCTGGGACCCTATCCAAACTGGAGGATGAGGGATTGTGCAAGAGGTATCTGTTTAGCTCGGCATAGTCCACCACCTTGACGGAGGAGGGATGCTGGTTAGAAGGCTGACCTAGGTGGAGAACTACGGGTCGGTGGTCGGAGTCTAACTCATGTACGACTTGTACGAGTCTTATATTGAGAGAGACATTTTTTAAAAGTGCTATATCTAAAACAGATGGACGACAATCGTCCTGAAAGTGAGTGGGCTCTGAAGGAGCGATGACATCAAAGTCGAGAATGGCAGATAGATCCTCCAGAATCCTCCCGTTCGGGGAGGTAGTCGGGTTGTTCCAGATGACATTCCCGCAATTGAGGTCACCCGCTATAATAACTGAATTACCTAGTGCAAAAAGAGCCTCCAGATCTGACCTGAGAAGCCTTTTGTTCGGGGTGTGATAGGCAGAGACGATTATGATTGACGAGTGGCCAGTCATACCGAGTCTGCAAACAGATACCTCTATACTGGAGAGTTCGGGAGGTTCTATTGATATGCAGTATAGAGAGCGTTTATAGTATATGAGGGTGCCTCCGCCGTTAGCGTGGACCCGGTCGTTCCTAATAATGTTGTAGTTCGCGATTCGGGGATTGCGAGCGCTGGGTTTTAGGAATGTTTCTTGGACTAGAAACACGTCTATTTGGTGCTCTCGGAGGAAGGCGGCAACTAGATCACGCTGAGGTCTAATTGATCGCGCATTAAAAAAGGAAAGGCACAAACTCTTAGGTTTGATCCGATCCATTTTAATTTTGACTATGTGAGGCGCGGACAAGCCGTTGAATAGTGGCGGCTATGCCCGGGAATTGGGTTATTGCGTTGAGCAATCCTAAGTCCTTATTGGAGTTAATCACCGCGTTGAATGCGATGATTTCTTGCACTTCATGCACAAGAAGAAGCTGGGTGAACCACTCCTTGCCAGCCAACGAGAAACCGAGGGCTGAGGTGGCGGGGGCTGCCGGGGCCGGGACGGCCTTGACAGGCTTGGGTTTGATTAATGAGGCCGGAGGGGCCAGTACGGGTGGGAGGGGTGCGAAAGGCGCGGAAGCTGGTGCCACTGGGGCTCGTGAGGTGCCTGGAAGGCTGGGGAAAGCCTCTAGAGACATTAGAGGCTGGATATGAGGCCGAGCGACAGGTACCTTGGGAAAGGTGGCCTGTCTGACTGGCTGGGGGCGTTTCGTGCGCGGGGCGCGGGGACAACCGCGATAATTTGCGGTATGTCCCGTTTGCTGGCAGAGAACGCAGCTGGGCGGGGTGGGAGTGCCAGGAGTGCGAGGGCACTCCTTCGTGGCGTGGTCGTCTAGGCACTTGACGCACCTAGCGCGGAAACAGCAGTTACGGGAAGAGTGTCCGTAGAGCTGGCAGTTGTGACACTGCGACGGGATTCTATTTTTGTGTGGCGGCTCAACGGTTATTCCGGTGAGACCGCACACCTCGGAGAGGTTAAAAATCGACTTGCCCTCCTGGGACTTGTCTAGAAAGACAAGCACCATATTGTATGGTGCCCTGGTGGTGTGTTTGTACATCCTGTGTACCTCACGAATTGGGAAGTTCTGCTCCTTAAGGGAGACTGAGATTTGGTCGGGAGTGATCTCGACCGGGATCTGACGGATAACCACTCGCAGGAGGCGCTCCTCCTCGAGGGCATAGGTGAAGTAACCTAGTCTGTTCGACCGCAGGAGGGAAGTGAGCCTCCTGTGGTCATCGGAGGTGGACACCTGGACCTGGATCCCTGAAGGGGTGTTCCGGGCCCCGGTGTAGTGGAGCTTGAGCTCCTTGCACTTGTCCGAGATTTTCGTCCAAGACGCTTTGTCTTGGATAGTGATTGGAGGCGGGCGGCGGGGTTTTTTCCCTTCAGTGGGTGCGGGGGCCGCAGTGGGCGCGGAGGAGGGGTCGGAGCGAGTGTTCTCGCTCGTTCGGCGTGCTTTTCCTGCGGCCTGGGGTGTAGGGGAAGAGGGCGGAGAGCCCCTTCCCTTCCTTTTGGTGGACTTGACGGTTATGAAACCGTCGTTTAGTATAGTCTCGTTGGGGACCGCGGTGTCCATCGCGGGGACATTTACAATTTTCCGCGCGAAAGGCGGCATTAATGATTGGATCTCCGGATCCGGAGATAAAGGCGAGAAAGAATTCGCCGTATTAATGAATGTTCGCACTACGGGCGAACGTGACCGGGGACGCGGGAGAGAAGAGCTCTTAGAGCTCGAACGCGCCCGTGAGATAGACGAGCGCGAGCGCGGGGCACGCGTGTCAGGATGCGGGGGGCGCGGGGAGCGCGGGGAGTGCGGGCGCGGCGCGGCGGGTACTCTGTTTGACGCGGCGGTGAGGGGTACGAAGTGTGCGGCGGGGCGGCATTTCTCCGCGGGGGTCTGTGCCGGCGCGGGACGGACGCGTGGGTACTTCCTATTAAAGGAAACCAAGGCGTCGGGTATGTTCTCCTTGAGAAAGGTACGGAGCCTCCTTAGCTCTAGGGCTTCTGCAGAATCGGCCATTCCGGTGGCGTGTGGAGGACTGGGGAAAAATTTGAAATTCGAATTCCGAATTCGAAACAAAATATAAACCTCCCCGCCGGAGGGGCAGGGGGGCGCGCCAAATAAAATTTAACGGACTATCCCGAGTCCGGCAAAGTGACCTGCGAGTCGAGGTGCAATGACACGCAGGAATGAGAACCTACCGGGCCTACGTGGAGGTCCCTATCAAGCCCGAGGCAGAGAACGCAGCCGGTATAAATACCTGGCTACGCCCAAACAGACACTCGGGGATGGATGTGTAGCAGGATCGGAAGGGTGGGAAGGAGACACTCAGGGCTTGACTATGACTCTATCAAGGGCCAAGGTTCCTGAGCCCGACCAAGTACTATCGTTTGCCTCTGAAGGAGGCAACCGAGGGGCGCTTGGGTCACGCACCCACTTGCCTTCTGTTGACACCGAGAGGTTTCCGGCAAGCGACCACTAAAGTGTGGATTTCGTCGAATAGAAACAATTGCACTTAAAAGTGCAGTTTGTTATTGTGTAGCGTACTGAAAGTACGCGACACAATGGGTGCGAGCGAGACGGCGATATGCAGGTGCGGCGCAGGTGCGATGCAGGTGCGAAGCAGGTGTGCAGCAAAGCCGGTCGGTCGTAAAACTACACAAAGGCGGCAGAGAGCGGTCGTAAACACGTCCGTTCCCGACGGCGGTCGTGATCGGAATCCTCCCCGTTCGAGCGCGTTTTGTCGGCCTTTTATAGAAACGAACACAAAACGTGCGCCGAACGGCCGCGGCATCGTATCCCTCCTTCCCCCCCCCCCTCCTCCTCCCTTCTCGCTCGCACTCACTCACTCACACACACACGCTGTCTCTCGCTCGCTCTCAGTATATTACTTACTGGTTATATTATATTATATTAATAATTGAAAAGTAAAATAATAATAAAAATTATATTTGTGTACATTATATATCTATGTAATTTTTACATTTATAAATATCATAATAATATATCGTATAGGTTTGTGTGTGTGTGTGTGTGTGTGTGTTTTTTTTTTTTTTTTTTTTTTTTTAGTTATATCTTATGTAAAGTTTGCGTTTTAAGAATAAGTAAGTAACTAACTAGACCTATTATAACATGTTACATATACGAGAACATGAAGAATGAGAGACTGACATTTTCTATCGTTTTTAGAAACTGTTTTTCTTTAATATAGATATATAAACGAGCAATTTTGTGGCCCTGAAAAGGGCCTTTTGATCAAGTGTTTGACAACAACAAACACACACGTCGAGTTAATTAATTCATTCACTTGGAACTTGTGTATTTCGTGACTGCCTTGGTTCCCTCACTGACTGCGTGCTTCGCCAATTCACCGGGGAGCAGGAGCCTCACGGACGTCTGCACCTCCCTCGAGGTGATCGTCGAACGCTTGTTGTAGTGTGCCAGACGAGATGCTTCCGCAGCGATACGTTCGAATATATCGTTCACGAAAGAGTTCATGATCGACATAGCCTTGCTCGATATACCGGTGTCCGGGTGAACTTGCTTGAGTACTTTATAAATGTAGATGGCGTAACTCTCCTTCCTCTTGTGCTTCTTCTTTTTCTTGTCGGTCTTCGAGATGTTCTTTTGAGCCTTGCCAGATTTCTTGGCGGCCTTTCCGCTCGTCTTGGGTGGCATTATTATTTATTTATTGTTATGTTCCTTGAACGTAGTCTCGTATATTTTTCTAAAACCGTATCTATTTGATTTTCAGGCTCACAAGTAGTACATCACAGTGCGTACGTTACGGACGCGTTTCGACCAATCGCGCTATGCCTACGATCCGAGCAGCCGTATGCAGCTAGGCGGACGGCCGGCTGGCAGGGGGGGGGGCGTGTACGATGTAAGTAGTAATAATAATAATAATAATACAACAGTAAATAGTATATACTATGTATGTATGTATAAATAATGAAATCTTATAATATGAAGCATGCTTGAACAAGCTAATTATCATTAGACCCTTCAGGTTTTAATAATAAAGCGAATAAGAAGAAGAAGAATAAGCGATATGCAAACGTTCCGTTCTTGTACTCTCACACAATGTGCATTTTGCTGGTAGTATAATAATAATATATATATATATATATATATATATATATATATATTATAAATATAAAATAGTTTGTATTTGTGTGACCGAGCGCGAGTGTCAATGATGCAGTGGTGTATATATGCTTACTACCTACGTATAATGTGATTGAACATATTATTATTATTATTATGTACAATTAGCTTTTGACATCTTAACACGTTAGATAGAAACTTTTTATATGCATGTGAATTATTTTGTGGCCCTGAAAAGGGCCTTTTTATAACCGGTCGGTTAACGTTCTTGTTTTTTGCTTAAGCTTTCTTCTCCGTTTTCTTCGGCAACAGTACAGCTTGTATGTTAGGCAGGACGCCACCCTGAGCGATCGTGACGCCCGAGAGAAGCTTGTTCAATTCCTCGTCGTTTCTGATCGCCAACTGTAGATGTCTAGGTATAATCCTAGTCTTCTTGTTGTCTCTCGCGGCGTTGCCGGCCAACTCGAGCACTTCAGCGGCGAGATACTCCATGACGGCCGCCAAGTAAACCGGAGCACCGGCACCGACGCGTTCGGCATAATTACCGTTTCGAAGCAGCCTGTGTATACGTCCGACGGGGAACTGTAAACCGGCACGGTTCGAACGAGACTTAACCTTCCCCTTGACTTTGCCGCCTTTACCGCGTCCGGACATGATTAATTAAAGGTTTATTTAACGAACAACACTCGAGAAGTACAGTAGCGGCGTGCTACTGTATGTAAGTTAGAATAGAAAATATATTTTTTTTTTGTACCGCGACGTCCGCTCTCTATATAGATGTTAGACTAAAGATAACGTAGTCGAAGTGAGTATAACGAAACGATCAATCGACCAATCCGAGTCGCTCCCGCGTGTGAGGGAGAAAGCTATATTGTGGATGTAGGTAGGGCGAGTAAATACTCGATCTAAATAGATCAATTAAATAAAACTAAAACGAACAAACATATAGATAGATAGATAGATAGATAGATAGATATAGAGATAGAGAGAAAGGAAAGGAGGAAGGAAGTAGGAGTCGGGCGGTCGGGCGGTCTCATCCGATTCGGCGGATGGTGGTGCTGGTTGGTGGTGGTGTGTGTGTGGTGTGTGGTGTGTGGCGGATGAGAAGATCGATCACGTAAAAATAGTTTGTTTTATGAAGAAGAAGAAGAAGAAGCATTCACATCATACGATGAATGAACGCGTGAGCTTTAGCTTTCGGCGGGGTGGAAAAACTACGCGATGAAACCTGAGAGTGCGTGTCTGTCTAACATCTTGGGCCAGCCATACTACCACCAACCACACACACATCAACAAACGTAACACACCATACAAACGGACGGACAACTTAAATTAATTAATTAATTAATAAATATATATATATATATATATATATATATATATATAAAATCGGGAATCCGGTATGGGGAAGTAGGAAGACCGGATAATTGTGTGTTCTGTGTTTTGTATGTATATGTACTATTTATTTATTTATTACGCTGGTGTCGTATGTATTTATGTATGTAGCATATGTATTTTTTATAGTATTTGTTGTATACATACTTATACGTAATAATAATATGCACCTAGCGTACGTAGGTACCTCTAGCTTCTCGTTTATTAAATATATCATACTCGGACTCTTCGTGTATGGTGTAAGTTAACAATAACAACAACAACAATCATGTGAATAGAAACGGAATGAAACAATAACTGTTCCATATAATGATAATTTGTTAGCCCTGAAAAGGGCTGTTTCAATTTTGTGCTTGCTGTCGAGTCAGTCGATAGGCTTACACACAACAATAGATACAGACACACCACCGGAGATCCCGCCGCCACGACGACGGGTGTCGGTTGCGAGCCGTGTATGCTTTTCGTTTTTATTATCGCGTCATCGTCTGCTTGCTGATGTTTTTAAAATTTCTTTCTTTCTTTCTCCACGCTCACTTACTCACTCACTATACACTATACGACGCGACGGACGAACGAACGACGAAACACAGAACTTTACTTCTTGGAAGCGGCCGCTTTTTTCGCTGCGGGCTTGGACTTCGGTGCCGATGCAGCCTTCTTAGGTTTCGGTGCTTTCGGTTTCTTAGTCGGCGGTTTGGCGGTCTTCTTTGCTTTGGGCGCTGCGGCTGAACCCTTACTCTTCGATGCGGCCGAAGCGGAGGCCGCGGATGGCTTCTTCGCTGCGGCCGGTTTCTTCTTAGCGGCGGCGGCTTTCCTATCTTTCGTGGCGGCCGATGGTTTCGCCGCCGCGGCTGATGTTTTCGCCGGTGAAGAGGCGGCGGCCTTTTTCCCTCTGCCGCCAGCACCGGCTGAAGCGGCCGACGTCGCTTTCTTCGACGATGCGGAAGCGGCACCGCCGGCGGTAGATTTAGCGGAAGAAGATGCCTTTCTGTTGCCGGCGCCGCCGGCTCCCGCGCCGGACTTCGCTCCGGCGATCGATGGTTTCTTCGAGGCGGCTGATTTTGATTCCAGTTTGAAAGAACCAGAAGCGCCGGTGCCCTTTGTTTGTATCAGAGCGCCGGTTTCGACGGCGCTCTTTAGATATTTCCTTATGAACGGTGCCAATTTCTCAGCGTCGACCTTATAATGGGCAGATATATATTTCTTGATCGCTTGCAGAGATGATCCGCTGCGTTCTTTGAGTTCTTTAATGGCGCTGTTCACCATTACCGATGTCTTCGGGTGAGACGGTTTCGCCTTTGGCTTTTTGGCGGCGGCCGTCGCGGCACCGCCTGCCGCAGAAGCCTTGGGTTTCTTCGCGGTGGGAGTCGCGGGTGCCGGAGCCTCGGTAGCGATAGCCGTATCTGCCATATCTCTCTTAGTTAGTATTAACACTTTTAAAAAATATAAATGTAAACAACAACAAAACACACGCACACAGATTCGATGCGAATGGAAAACAGTAGTAGTACTATGCGTATAACACGAAAGTTTCAATGTAGGTGGCGCTAGTGGTTAAGTAGACATGGGCGTTACCGTAATGAGATCCTCCGAGTTGCGAGACAGTTTCCCGTAAGAAGAGTTTCATGTTTTCACTAACACGTCTCCGATTAAACGGGATTTATATCAAGTTTTAATATTAGGTCGCTATAGATAAAGCGCTGCGGCTATTCACCATGAATCAACGTGACCATCGATATCGGACATACGTGTTTAACTGCCACGGGTACAGTAGTAAATTTCGTTTATCCGCGTCGGTGTGTATCGCACGGAGCGAGTGTCCGATTTAAAAGATATTTTTCTCGATATAACGTATTATTATTAATATTTTCATTTTCCAACTAAACTACGAATTATATCTTCTTATGATATACACGAATATAAAGAGCTCGACAATAATTTCCGATCGTTATAACGTTACAGAAACGTGAACGTCGTAAAACACACGCACCCTAGTCACTTCGATCAGACGACGAGTTTCTGTTCGCTTCTTCTCTAATCATCGAGGCTCTATGATTTCTGCTCTTCTCGTCCCCGTAAGAACATCGAGAGGTACATAACAAACGTAATAATAATATAATAATACAGTTATAATCAAACATCACAGGGCAGGCAGGCAGGTAAATTTAGAAGGGGGGCGGGCTAGAAAGCTGAAGAACATTTCATCGAGGTGATCTCTCTGTCTCTCGACTTAGAATGCAATCCTGATTAATCAATACGATTGACCGATTAAATGGTTCCGTCAAAATTATAATAGTTTTATTTTTAAATTATTTTACTTTCATTCATAACAACCGTTATTATGTTCACATAATATCACATCGACCGACAGACACACGACGAGCCTCATTATATTAACATGACTTTATCATTATAATTAATATTATAAGAACAATAGAAAAGAAGAAGACGGTATGTATAACATATATGAGTATCCGTCTATCTATCATAGCGGTAAGTAAGTAGGTAGGTACGTACGGACGTACGTACGTACGTACGTACGTACGTACATAGATACATACATATCATATTTTTATTAAGTGTGTAAGTAGGTAAGCGAATGACGATACTGTCACGTATAGAAACTTAAAAAATATATATACAAATAAATAGTGTGATATTTATTTGTATCGAATTTGAATCATTTGCGGCCCTGAAAAGGGCCTTTTTGTATGCCGTAGGTATAGGTATATAGGTGGTGTATTAAAATTAACCACCGAAGCCGTAAAGGGTGCGTCCCTGTCGTTTCAGTGCATACACGACGTCCATGGCTGTGACAGTCTTCCTCTTGGCGTGCTCGGTGTAAGTGACCGCGTCACGGATCACGTTCTCGAGGAACACTTTCAGAACGCCTCGTGTCTCTTCATATATCAAACCGGAGATACGTTTAACACCGCCTCTGCGAGCCAAACGGCGGATAGCCGGTTTCGTGATACCCTGGATGTTATCGCGTAGCACCTTCCTGTGGCGCTTGGCTCCGCCTTTTCCCAGTCCCTTGCCTCCTTTTCCGCGACCGGTCATGATGACACGATTATAATAAAGTAAGTCGATTTATTAAAAAAGTTGTATGTTATTGAAAGAAAGAAAGAGCGAGCGCGTGCACGTACGTACGCGTGTGAACAGTTCGCGCGAACTATGAAAATCCTACCAGTTTTTTTTTTTTTTTTTTTTTTTTTTTTTTTTTTTTTCGATCTGACTATACTGTTAGCCATAAGGGCCCAGGAGCCTCGAACGGCTTTTACAGCTTCACCGGACTTGGGGGCGAGCGCTTAAGGCACTCAGCCACGAAAGTTTTGCAACAACATCCGAGGGTGCCAAAGTGGCCGAACCTCGGCTCGGACTGTTGCGCGTCTTGCAAATAAGTCGCGATCTGACTAATGCCCTATCACACTATCTAACTAACTATACATATAAACATGTCGCTATCCTCTGGGAGGAGGGTAAGAGACAAGTGTATATGTATTTAGTAATCTGAAATTTTTGATCTAGACTAACTAGCCTCAAAAAAAGAAAAAAAAAGGTCCCTTACAGAACCTATGTACCTAAGTGTAGTGCATGTCTGTAAAAAGTGTAATGCATGTATGTAGGTAGCTAGTGAATGCAGTGTCACTGAATCGCGCGAGCGGCTGCTAGACTCAAGGGCTCCATGCCGGAGGATCGGACCTAGGCTTGAGTGGCCGCAGGAGAGGGTGGACGTGGCGGGTGTGCGGGAACGAAGTTCACCGTACGTCCCCTGCGAAGGGAACGGTGATTTCGCGGGCGTGGGCGCAGACACGCTGTTTGTATAGGGTCGGACGCGTAATATTGATTTTTTTTCTCGATATCGTCATCGGGATCGATAAAGAGATTTCGCGGCCTACGTTTGTACCGGAATTTGATGTCTGTAATTACACTCGGTGTGTAATTCGCGGCGTTCCTAACTAACTCGTTTGGATGATTCAACGCTGAATCAAAATATCTCCTAGAGAGATATTTCACGTATGACTCTATGGACGGCAGTTCCATATCTCTATGGAGATCTGCGTTACGTACATACGGCGGCGGATCTAACAGGTGACGCAAGAACCGATTCTGAACTCTTTGCAAGCGGGCAAAGTTACTTTTAGACATATGAGCGAACGCGGCGCAACAATATGTTAATATAGGTCTTACACATGCCTTGTATAGTGTAAGCTTATGCCACCTGGACATTTTGCTTACCGAGCTAAGCAAGGGCCGCAAGCGGGATAGGACCATGACGGCCCTATTCCGAACTATACTGACATGTGCGTTAAATTTAAGTCGGTTATCGAGGGTGACACCCAGATATTTAGTCCGGGTGGCCCATGGGATTTCCCTACGGAATAGCTTAAGAGGTTTGAGCGTCTTTGGCAATGGCCTCTTATTCGGATCGAACATAATCGCGGCGCTCTTTTCGGGATTAATAGCGATTCGCCATGTACGGAACCACTTCCCGAGAGTGGTCACGGCTCGCTGAACGGTGGCTGCGAGATGAGATCTGTTCCTACGTGAAGCGTAGATGACAGTATCGTCAGCATAGAGCCCTACCTCGACCCCTCGGAGTCGAGGGAAGTCGCTGACGTACAGGTTAAATAAACTAGGCGCGAGAATGGAGCCCTGTGGAACTCCTGAGCGAACCGGGTGAGAGCTAGAGAGCTCACCTTCCACACGGTAGCAGAAGGAACGGTCTGTGAGGTAATCGCGGACTATATGAACTAACCTATCCGGGACTTCTAACTGGTGTAGCTTGTGGACCAGTCCGGCGTGCCAGACCTTATCGAAGGCCTTGGCTACGTCGAAAAAGACCGCAAGCGTACGGGACGGAGCTATGTTACTTCTTGCGAAGTTACTAGTGATGTGCTCCGTGAGGCGGTGCACTTGATGGGTACAAGAGTGTCTGGCACGAAAACCAAACTGCTCAGGCGGAAATAAATTTTTGTCATCAATGACAGTCTTGAGACGGTTCAAAAGGATCCGCTCGTAAAGTTTTCCTAAGGTGTTTAAAAGACTTATCGGGCGATAGCTATCGGGAAGCGAAGCTTTTTTGCCGGGCTTACGAATACCTATCACTATAGCTTTTTTCCAGGCGGCTGGAAAATAGCAATGGGCTATGGCTACATTGAATATGCAGACCAAAAGAGCTATGATGTGATCAGGAAGAAGTTTAAGTACTTCATTCCTGATACCATCAGGACCAGGTGACTTCTTAGGCTTAAGGCCTTTAATGACTGAAAAAAAAAAAAAAAAAAAAAAAAAAAAAAAAAAAAAAAAAAAAAAAAAAAAAAAAAAAAAAAAAAAAAAAAAAAAAAAAAAAAAAAAAAAAAAAAAAAAAAAAAAAAATCCTACCAGGAGTCTTCGGCTTATTTATACCTTTACGGTATCGGCGGCGGGGAGAGGCGCTCTTTATGTCTGCGGGGTTTGGAGGAGGGGCGGGCGGGAGGGGGTCTTGTCGACGGTCGCGACTAAGAAAAAGACAGACGAACTCTTTTCGTATTACTTACTAACTAACTAACTAACTAACTAACTAACTAACTAACTAACTAACTAACTAACTAACTATATATGTATTTATTTATTTTTATTCATTCACATTGCACGCGCGTTACTAGATGGCGCTCGCCGACCGCTACCGCGGCCGTCTCGCGCGATTCTTTATCACAAGTCAAACCTAACCTAACCTAGCATGTAGCTATTGGGTGGTAATACGTACGGTACGTAGTAGTTGTTTCTCATATTAATAACAAGATGACGTTGTAATAAGAAAGAGGTGTGTTGTACACGTTCCAAGTATGGAACCGGATCCACGAGTAGCGAGCGACTAATTTATTTATTTTATTTTTTTTTCCCTCGCTTTGTTCGTTAGGTTAGGTTATTATGATGGCTAGCTAGCCTAGCTATTCCTATCTATCTATATGTTAGGGAAAATGACACTCCGTTTGAATAGAAACAATTATGAATAACGATTAAACTCTCGTCATCGTATTACGTAGTGGTGAATTATATGCGGCCCTGAAAAGGGCCTTTTGTACATATATGTGTGGTAGGTAGGAGGTATACGGGTAGACAGATCTATTATTATCTATCCCCCCTAAGCACGCTCTCCACGGATTCTACGCGCCAGCTGTATGTCTTTCGGCATGATCGTGACTCGCTTCGCATGGATCGCACAGAGATTCGTGTCCTCGAAGAGACCGACCAGGTAGGCCTCACTCGCCTCCTGCAGGGCCATCACAGCCGAGCTCTGGAAACGAAGATCCGTCTTGAAATCTTGAGCTATCTCACGAACGAGACGCTGGAATGGCAACTTGCGGATCAGCAACTCTGTACTCTTCTGATAACGACGTATCTCACGCAGAGCGACCGTTCCGGGTCTGTAGCGATGCGGCTTCTTGACACCACCGGTGGCGGGCGCACTCTTACGAGCCGCCTTAGTGGCGAGCTGTTTACGAGGAGCTTTACCGCCGGTCGATTTGCGAGCAGTCTGCTTGGTACGCGCCATTGTTAACTAACAAACGAACCACGACAGCCGTGTTATGTAGTATCTCAAGTAGTTAGTGGTTATAGAACGAAGAAAAACAAAAAGAAACGAACTTATACGCGCACGCGCCCTCTCTTCTAGCTCGAATAAACCGTTCGAGCGTTTTTTTTTTTTTTTTTTTTTTTTTTTTTTTTTTTTTCGATCTGACTATACTGTTAGCCATAAGGGCCCAGGAGCCTCGAACGGCTTTTACAGCTTCACCGGACTTGGGGGCGAGCGCTTAAGGCACTCAGCCACGAAAGTTTTGCAACAACATCCGAGGGTGCCAAAGTGGCCGAACCTCGGCTCGGACTGTTGCGCGTTTTGCAAATAAGTCGCGATCTGACTAATGCCCTATCACACTATCTAACTAACTATACATATAAACATGTCGCTATCCTCTGGGAGGAGGGTAAGAGACAAGTGTATATGTATTTAGTAATCTGAAATTTTTGATCTAGACTAACTAGCCTCAAAAAAAGAAAAAAAAAGGTCCCTTACAGAACCTATGTACCTAAGTGTAGTGCATGTCTGTAAAAAGTGTAATGCATGTATGTAGGTAGCTAGTGAATGCAGTGTCACTGAATCGCGCGAGCGGCTGCTAGACTCAAGGGCTCCATGCCGGAGGATCGGACCTAGGCTTGAGTGGCCGCAGGAGAGGGTGGACGTGGCGGGTGTGCGGGAACGAAGTTCACCGTGCGTCCCCTGCGAAGGGAACGGTGATTTCGCGGGCGTGGGCGCAGACACGCTGTTTGTATAGGGTCGGACGCGTAATATTGATTTTTTTTCTCGATATCGTCATCGGGATCGATAAAGAGATTTCGCGGCCTACGTTTGTACCGGAATTTAATGTCTGTAATTACACTCGGTGTGTAATTCGCGGCGTTCCTAACTAACTCGTTTGGATGATTCAACGCTGAATCAAAATATCTCCTAGAGAGATATTTCACGTATGACTCTATGGACGGCAGTTCCATATCTCTATGGAGATCTGCGTTACGTACATACGGCGGCGGATCTAACAGGTGACGCAAGAACCGATTCTGAACTCTTTGCAAGCGGGCAAAGTTACTTTTAGACATATGAGCGAACGCGGCGCAACAATATGTTAATATAGGTCTTACACATGCCTTGTATAGTGTAAGCTTATGCCACCTGGACATTTTGCTTACCGAGCTAAGCAAGGGCCGCAAGCGGGATAGGACCATGACGGCCCTATTCCGAACTATACTGACATGTGCGTTAAATTTAAGTCGGTTATCGAGGGTGACACCCAGATATTTAGTCCGGGTGGCCCATGGGATTTCCCTACGGAATAGCTTAAGAGGTTTGAGCGTCTTTGGCAATGGCCTCTTATTCGGATCGAACATAATCGCGGCGCTCTTTTCGGGATTGATAGCGATTCGCCATGTACGGAACCACTTCCCGAGAGTGGTCACGGCTCGCTGAACGGTGGCTGCGAGATGAGATCTGTTCCTACGTGAAGCGTAGATGACAGTATCGTCAGCATAGAGCCCTACCTCGACCCCTCGGAGTCGAGGGAGGTCGCTGACGTACAGGTTAAATAAACTAGGCGCGAGAATGGAGCCCTGTGGAACTCCTGAGCGAACCGGGTGAGAGCTTGAGAGCTCACCTTCCACACGGTAGCAGAAGGAACGGTCTGTGAGGTAATCGCGGACTATATGAACTAACCTATCCGGGACTTCTAACTGGTGTAGCTTGTGGATCAGTCCGGCGTGCCAGACCTTATCGAAGGCCTTGGCTACGTCGAAAAAGACCGCAAGCGTACGGGACGGAGCTATGTTACTTCTTGCGAAGTTACTAGTGATGTGCTCCGTGAGGCGGTGCACTTGGTGGGTACAAGAGTGTCTGGCACGAAAACCAAACTGCTCAGGCGGAAATAAATTTTTGTCATCAATGACAGACTTGAGACGGTTCAAAAGGATCCGCTCGTAAAGTTTTCCTAAGGTGTTTAAAAGACTTATCGGGCGATAGCTATCGGGAAGCGAAGCTTTTTTGCCGGGCTTACGAATACCTATCACTATAGCTTTTTTCCAGGCGGCTGGAAAATAGCAATGGGCTATGGCTACATTGAATATGCAGACCAAAAGAGCTATGATGTGATCAGGAAGAAGTTTAAGTACTTCATTCCTGATACCATCAGGACCAGGTGACTTCTTAGGCTTAAGGCCTTTAATGACTGAACAGACCTCATCAGGCGTGACCGGGGTGAGGTTATCCGCGGGGGGTATCGAATTTAAGTCCTGTACCGAGGACTCGATATCGTTGATATGAGCATAGTTTACATTGTCGCAGTTCGGGGAGCACTGGCTCTCCAGACTGTCGGCAAGGCACTCCGCTTTATCTACGCTATCGAACGCGAGCGGGAGGCCAGGCCCTCTTTCGAGGGCTGGCATCGATCCGGAGCCATCTAACTTGAGAGAGCGGGCGAGTTTCCAGTAGGCCAAGTGAGACGGCGTAAGGCCCTCTACTAGGTTATCCCACTGGTGACCTCTGAACTCGGCGATGCGAGCTCTGACCTCTCTCTGAAGTCTACGTAACCTACGGGTATTATCCACGGTCGGATAGGAGTCATGTGCACGTGTCGCTGCGTTCTTTTCCGTGATCAACGCTCGCACGTCGGCAGGGAGTACAAAGCGGCGATCGTTCGCCGCTTGCACCTCTCTGGATGCCTCCCTAACACCGGTTTGAAGATAGTCAACCAAGGAATCGATCGCTAGGTCGGCGTCCGCTATTGACCCCAATTCGTCCGGGATCCTATCTAAACTCGAAGGAGATTCGTTATTTGAAAGATAACGATTTAATATCGCGTAATCAACTACTTTGACTGTAGGAGGACTCGTGTCAAAGTGTTGACCTAGTTGCATAATCACCGGACGGTGATCCGAGTCTAGTTCGTGTACGACTTCTATAAGACGTAACCGAAGCGAGACTCCTTTCAAAAGAGCAATATCAAGTACTGTCGGACGACAGTTATCTTGAAAATGTGTAGGTTCAAGCGGCGCTATGACGTCAAAATTGAGCACATCGCACAACAGATCGAGTATTATCCCGTTAGGGGTATTACGCGAACTGTTGAACAGAGTGTGCCCACTATTGAGGTCACCCGCTATTATTACAGATTGCCCGAGTGAAAGTAGCGCCTCCAGATCGGACCGAAGGAGTCTTTTACTCGGGGAGAGATATGCAGACACAAGTATGATTGACGGATGGCCAGTCATACCTATTCTACAAACGGACACTTCCATATTGGTAAGTGTAGGAGGATCTACTGGCATACAGTAGAGGGAACGCTTATAATAAATGAGAGTGCCGCCGCCTCGGGTGACACGGTCATTCCTAACTATGTTATAGTTCGCGACTCTCGGATCGCGCTTGCTGGGCTTTAGAAGTGTTTCTTGTACGAGAAACACATCTATTTCCCTTTCACTAAGAAACCTAGCTACTAAATCGCGTTGGGGATATAAATTCCGCGCGTTAAAAAATGAAACGTTTAAACTATTCGGTTTAATACGCGTCATTTTGATAGTTATATTTTTGTACTGTGGCCCTGGTCAGACGTTGTAACGTCGACGCTAGGGCCGGGAAGTGCCTAATGGCCCCGACTGGGCCGAGCTCGGAGATGCACTGGTCGAAATCCAGTACATCTTGAACGTCGTGCTCCAGGAGGAGCATCGCCATATAGTCCAAGTTGAAGCTGGGACTATAGGCCGCGGGGCCCTGAGCCTTCGGAGGCTGCGGGCGGGGTCGGGTAGGGGGGGGGCCCCACGCCGCCTGAGGGGCACGCGCGGGTTGCGGGGCTGCGCGGGGTGCCAGAGGGGCACGCGCGGGTTGCGGGGCCGCGCGGGGTGCCTGAGGGGCACGCGCGGGTTGCGGGGCCGCGCGGGGCGCGGGAGCGGGAGCCACCGGAGCGCGGGAAACGCTCGGGAGGCTCGGGAAGTCCTCTGGTGTAAGCAGAGGCTTCGGCCGAGGGGCTGGAACGCGGGATGCCCTCTGTGGGGCAAAATTCCTAGCCTGTCGTGACTTCCTCGTCTTGGGAGCCCGAGGACACCCACGATAGTTCGCGGGGTGTCCAGACTCCCCGCAGAGCACGCAACTCGGGGGAGTCGAAGAGTCGCGGGTGCGCGTACACTCTTTCGTGGCGTGGTCCCCGAGGCACTTCACGCATCGCGGACGAAGATGGCAATTACGGGCAGAGTGCCCGTAAAGCTGACAATTGTGGCACTGGGCCGGTATTTGGTTTTTATAAGGGGGCTCCACAGATATGCCGGAGAGCCCGCAAACCATCCTAGCATTAAAAATGGCCTTGCCCGCGGGGGTCTTATCTAAAAATACTAAGACCAACTCTAACTGTGTTTTGTCGTGACGGTACATCCGGTGTACCTCTCTAACTGGGTATTGTTGCGCGATGAGGTCAAATTTGACCTCATCTTCGGTTAACTCGACCGGAACGCGGCGGATCACTACTCTGAGGAGACGGTCCTCCTCGAGCGCGTACGAATAGTAACAATATTTCTCCTCTCGGAGGAGCGCGGTTAGATCACGATGATCTTTTGGAGACGCGACCTGTACTTGTATGCCCGTCGCGACGTTACGGGCTTTTAGGTAGTGGATTTTCTTATCCGCAAGTTTTTTTGAAATTTTCATCCAGGCCGATTTATCCTGGATGATGACAGGGGGAGGCGGGCGCGGTTTTTTCCCGGCGACGGTAGCGGGGGCCGCGGCGGCCTTAGGAACGGCGACGCGCGCGTTATCCTGGGCCACGAATTTGGCCGCAGGCTGCGAGTCCGCGTCATTAGTTGGCGAGTTAGGCCGAGAATGCTTTCTCGACCTAACATTTGAGACGACGGTGAAGCCGTCGTTCTCTACGGTCTGTACCGGGACCGTCTCCGTTATCTCCATGTCGGGAGATGCGTCTGGGCTCGCGGGTGACTCTAAAAATACCGCTCCGAGCGGCTCAAAACTATTATTCGTGATAATATTATTATTAATGTTTGCAATTGGCGAGCGCGACCTAGCACGCGTGTTAATTGCCGCGGGGCATGTCTCCGCCGAGGGGCGGGGGGTCGGTAATACCGAGCGCGAGCGGGCACGCGGGGGTACACCGGCGCGCGGGGAAACCGGTCTGCGCACGCGCGGCGCAGCTGCGCTCTGTGGCGCCAACGTGATGTAATTCGCGGCGGGTGGACCTATCTCTACCGGTGTTTGCACCGGCGCCTGTCGAACGCGTGGGAATTTTTTCTTATAGCGGCTAAGTAATTCTGGCTCATGTTGATGCACGAAAGCTCTCAACCGCCGGAGCTCTGCTTCATGAGAAAGTGCCATCACGGTGGCGTTGGGAGGTCTTGGATTCATATTTATATAAATAAATATATAATAAAAAATATAATAAATCTACTCGCGAGGAGGATAAACCTCCCTGCCAGAGTGGCAGGGGGGCGCGCCAAAATATATTTAACGGACTTTCCCGAGTCCGGCAAGTGACCTGCGAGTCAAAGTGCAATGACAAGCAGGATGAGAACCTAACTGGCCTAAGTGGAGTCCCTAACAAGCCCGAGGCTGAGAACACAGTTCAGTAAACCAAACTGTGCCCAAACAGGCACTCGGGGATGGAGTGAGGGGATAGGTAGGTGGGAGGGAGACACTCAGGGCTTGATTATGACTCTATCAAGGACCAAGATTCCTGAGTCCGTCCAAGAACTATCGTTTGCCTCTGAAGGAGGCAACCGAGGGGCGCTTGGGTCACGCACCCACTTGCCTTACGTTGGCACCGAAAGGTTTCCAGCAAGTGACCACAAAACCGTGGTTTTTCACGAAGCACAAAACACGCGAGTCGCACTTAAAAGTACGCTTTACGGAGTTCGCACTGAAAAGTACGTTTGATGAATGCTTGTAATTGTATATCGAATATACAAAAAACTTGTATACTCGTGATACAATATATCGCAAAACGACCGTTAGAGATTACGTAACAAGCAAGCGCGCGAACACGTCTACTCGCTACGACAACCAATATCGGACTTCCCCGTTCGAGCGTTTTTTTTTTTTTTTTTTTTTTTTTTTTTTCGATCTGACTATACTGTTAGCCATAAGGGCCCAGGAGCCTCGAACGGCTTTTACAGCTTCACCGGACTTGGGGGCGAGCGCTTAAGGCACTCAGCCACGAAAGTTTTGCAACAACATCCGAGGGTGCCAAAGTGGCCGAACCTCGGCTCGGACTGTTGCGCGTTTTGCAAATAAGTCGCGATCTGACTAATGCCCTATCACACTATCTAACTAACTATACATATAAACATGTCGCTATCCTCTGGGAGGAGGGTAAGAGACAAGTGTATATGTATTTAGTAATCTGAAATTTTTGATCTAGACTAACTAGCCTCAAAAAAAGAAAAAAAAAGGTCCCTTACAGAACCTATGTACCTAAGTGTAGTGCATGTCTGTAAAAAGTGTAATGCATGTATGTAGGTAGCTAGTGAATGCAGTGTCACTGAATCGCGCGAGCGGCTGCTAGACTCAAGGGCTCCATGCCGGAGGATCGGACCTAGGCTTGAGTGGCCGCAGGAGAGGGTGGACGTGGCGGGTGTGCGGGAACGAAGTTCACCGTGCGTCCCCTGCGAAGGGAACGGTGATTTCGCGGGCGTGGGCGCAGACACGCTGTTTGTATAGGGTCGGACGCGTAATATTGATTTTTTTTCTCGATATCGTCATCGGGATCGATAAAGAGATTTCGCGGCCTACGTTTGTACCGGAATTTAATGTCTGTAATTACACTCGGTGTGTAATTCGCGGCGTTCCTAACTAACTCGTTTGGATGATTCAACGCTGAATCAAAATATCTCCTAGAGAGATATTTCACGTATGACTCTATGGACGGCAGTTCCATATCTCTATGGAGATCTGCGTTACGTACATACGGCGGCGGATCTAACAGGTGACGCAAGAACCGATTCTGAACTCTTTGCAAGCGGGCAAAGTTACTTTTAGACATATGAGCGAACGCGGCGCAACAATATGTTAATATAGGTCTTACACATGCCTTGTATAGTGTAAGCTTATGCCACCTGGACATTTTGCTTACCGAGCTAAGCAAGGGCCGCAAGCGGGATAGGACCATGACGGCCCTATTCCGAACTATACTGACATGTGCGTTAAATTTAAGTCGGTTATCGAGGGTGACACCCAGATATTTAGTCCGGGTGGCCCATGGGATTTCCCTACGGAATAGCTTAAGAGGTTTGAGCGTCTTTGGCAATGGCCTCTTATTCGGATCGAACATAATCGCGGCGCTCTTTTCGGGATTGATAGCGATTCGCCATGTACGGAACCACTTCCCGAGAGTGGTCACGGCTCGCTGAACGGTGGCTGCGAGATGAGATCTGTTCCTACGTGAAGCGTAGATGACAGTATCGTCAGCATAGAGCCCTACCTCGACCCCTCGGAGTCGAGGGAGGTCGCTGACGTACAGGTTAAATAAACTAGGCGCGAGAATGGAGCCCTGTGGAACTCCTGAGCGAACCGGGTGAGAGCTTGAGAGCTCACCTTCCACACGGTAGCAGAAGGAACGGTCTGTGAGGTAATCGCGGACTATATGAACTAACCTATCCGGGACTTCTAACTGGTGTAGCTTGTGGATCAGTCCGGCGTGCCAGACCTTATCGAAGGCCTTGGCTACGTCGAAAAAGACCGCAAGCGTACGGGACGGAGCTATGTTACTTCTTGCGAAGTTACTAGTGATGTGCTCCGTGAGGCGGTGCACTTGGTGGGTACAAGAGTGTCTGGCACGAAAACCAAACTGCTCAGGCGGAAATAAATTTTTGTCATCAATGACAGACTTGAGACGGTTCAAAAGGATCCGCTCGTAAAGTTTTCCTAAGGTGTTTAAAAGACTTATCGGGCGATAGCTATCGGGAAGCGAAGCTTTTTTGCCGGGCTTACGAATACCTATCACTATAGCTTTTTTCCAGGCGGCTGGAAAATAGCAATGGGCTATGGCTACATTGAATATGCAGACCAAAAGAGCTATGATGTGATCAGGAAGAAGTTTAAGTACTTCATTCCTGATACCATCAGGACCAGGTGACTTCTTAGGCTTAAGGCCTTTAATGACTGAACAGACCTCATCAGGCGTGACCGGGGTGAGGTTATCCGCGGGGGGTATCGAATTTAAGTCCTGTACCGAGGACTCGATATCGTTGATATGAGCATAGTTTACATTGTCGCAGTTCGGGGAGCACTGGCTCTCCAGACTGTCGGCAAGGCACTCCGCTTTATCTACGCTATCGAACGCGAGCGGGAGGCCAGGCCCTCTTTCGAGGGCTGGCATCGATCCGGAGCCATCTAACTTGAGAGAGCGGGCGAGTTTCCAGTAGGCCAAGTGAGACGGCGTAAGGCCCTCTACTAGGTTATCCCACTGGTGACCTCTGAACTCGGCGATGCGAGCTCTGACCTCTCTCTGAAGTCTACGTAACCTACGGGTATTATCCACGGTCGGATAGGAGTCATGTGCACGTGTCGCTGCGTTCTTTTCCGTGATCAACGCTCGCACGTCGGCAGGGAGTACAAAGCGGCGATCGTTCGCCGCTTGCACCTCTCTGGATGCCTCCCTAACACCGGTTTGAAGATAGTCAACCAAGGAATCGATCGCTAGGTCGGCGTCCGCTATTGACCCCAATTCGTCCGGGATCCTATCTAAACTCGAAGGAGATTCGTTATTTGAAAGATAACGATTTAATATCGCGTAATCAACTACTTTGACTGTAGGAGGACTCGTGTCAAAGTGTTGACCTAGTTGCATAATCACCGGACGGTGATCCGAGTCTAGTTCGTGTACGACTTCTATAAGACGTAACCGAAGCGAGACTCCTTTCAAAAGAGCAATATCAAGTACTGTCGGACGACAGTTATCTTGAAAATGTGTAGGTTCAAGCGGCGCTATGACGTCAAAATTGAGCACATCGCACAACAGATCGAGTATTATCCCGTTAGGGGTATTACGCGAACTGTTGAACAGAGTGTGCCCACTATTGAGGTCACCCGCTATTATTACAGATTGCCCGAGTGAAAGTAGCGCCTCCAGATCGGACCGAAGGAGTCTTTTACTCGGGGAGAGATATGCAGACACAAGTATGATTGACGGATGGCCAGTCATACCTATTCTACAAACGGACACTTCCATATTGGTAAGTGTAGGAGGATCTACTGGCATACAGTAGAGGGAACGCTTATAATAAATGAGAGTGCCGCCGCCTCGGGTGACACGGTCATTCCTAACTATGTTATAGTTCGCGACTCTCGGATCGCGCTTGCTGGGCTTTAGAAGTGTTTCTTGTACGAGAAACACATCTATTTCCCTTTCACTAAGAAACCTAGCTACTAAATCGCGTTGGGGATATAAATTCCGCGCGTTAAAAAATGAAACGTTTAAACTATTCGGTTTAATACGCGTCATTTTGATAGTTATATTTTTGTACTGTGGCCCTGGTCAGACGTTGTAACGTCGACGCTAGGGCCGGGAAGTGCCTAATGGCCCCGACTGGGCCGAGCTCGGAGATGCACTGGTCGAAATCCAGTACATCTTGAACGTCGTGCTCCAGGAGGAGCATCGCCATATAGTCCAAGTTGAAGCTGGGACTATAGGCCGCGGGGCCCTGAGCCTTCGGAGGCTGCGGGCGGGGTCGGGTAGGGGGGGGGCCCCACGCCGCCTGAGGGGCACGCGCGGGTTGCGGGGCTGCGCGGGGTGCCAGAGGGGCACGCGCGGGTTGCGGGGCCGCGCGGGGTGCCTGAGGGGCACGCGCGGGTTGCGGGGCCGCGCGGGGCGCGGGAGCGGGAGCCACCGGAGCGCGGGAAACGCTCGGGAGGCTCGGGAAGTCCTCTGGTGTAAGCAGAGGCTTCGGCCGAGGGGCTGGAACGCGGGATGCCCTCTGTGGGGCAAAATTCCTAGCCTGTCGTGACTTCCTCGTCTTGGGAGCCCGAGGACACCCACGATAGTTCGCGGGGTGTCCAGACTCCCCGCAGAGCACGCAACTCGGGGGAGTCGAAGAGTCGCGGGTGCGCGTACACTCTTTCGTGGCGTGGTCCCCGAGGCACTTCACGCATCGCGGACGAAGATGGCAATTACGGGCAGAGTGCCCGTAAAGCTGACAATTGTGGCACTGGGCCGGTATTTGGTTTTTATAAGGGGGCTCCACAGATATGCCGGAGAGCCCGCAAACCATCCTAGCATTAAAAATGGCCTTGCCCGCGGGGGTCTTATCTAAAAATACTAAGACCAACTCTAACTGTGTTTTGTCGTGACGGTACATCCGGTGTACCTCTCTAACTGGGTATTGTTGCGCGATGAGGTCAAATTTGACCTCATCTTCGGTTAACTCGACCGGAACGCGGCGGATCACTACTCTGAGGAGACGGTCCTCCTCGAGCGCGTACGAATAGTAACAATATTTCTCCTCTCGGAGGAGCGCGGTTAGATCACGATGATCTTTTGGAGACGCGACCTGTACTTGTATGCCCGTCGCGACGTTACGGGCTTTTAGGTAGTGGATTTTCTTATCCGCAAGTTTTTTTGAAATTTTCATCCAGGCCGATTTATCCTGGATGATGACAGGGGGAGGCGGGCGCGGTTTTTTCCCGGCGACGGTAGCGGGGGCCGCGGCGGCCTTAGGAACGGCGACGCGCGCGTTATCCTGGGCCACGAATTTGGCCGCAGGCTGCGAGTCCGCGTCATTAGTTGGCGAGTTAGGCCGAGAATGCTTTCTCGACCTAACATTTGAGACGACGGTGAAGCCGTCGTTCTCTACGGTCTGTACCGGGACCGTCTCCGTTATCTCCATGTCGGGAGATGCGTCTGGGCTCGCGGGTGACTCTAAAAATACCGCTCCGAGCGGCTCAAAACTATTATTCGTGATAATATTATTATTAATGTTTGCAATTGGCGAGCGCGACCTAGCACGCGTGTTAATTGCCGCGGGGCATGTCTCCGCCGAGGGGCGGGGGGTCGGTAATACCGAGCGCGAGCGGGCACGCGGGGGTACACCGGCGCGCGGGGAAACCGGTCTGCGCACGCGCGGCGCAGCTGCGCTCTGTGGCGCCAACGTGATGTAATTCGCGGCGGGTGGACCTATCTCTACCGGTGTTTGCACCGGCGCCTGTCGAACGCGTGGGAATTTTTTTCTTATAGCGGCTAAGTAATTCTGGCTCATGTTGATGCACGAAAGCTCTCAACCGCCGGAGCTCTGCTTCATGAGAAAGTGCCATCACGGTGGCGTTGGGAGGTCTTGGATTCATATTTATATAAATAAATATATAATAAAAAATATAATAAATCTACTCGCGAGGAGGATAAACCTCCCTGCCAGAGTGGCAGGGGGGCGCGCCAAAATATATTTAACGGACTTTCCCGAGTCCGGCAAGTGACCTGCGAGTCAAAGTGCAATGACAAGCAGGATGAGAACCTAACTGGCCTAAGTGGAGTCCCTAACAAGCCCGAGGCTGAGAACACAGTTCAGTAAACCAAACTGTGCCCAAACAGGCACTCGGGGATGGAGTGAGGGGATAGGTAGGTGGGAGGGAGACACTCAGGGCTTGATTATGACTCTATCAAGGACCAAGATTCCTGAGTCCGTCCAAGAACTATCGTTTGCCTCTGAAGGAGGCAACCGAGGGGCGCTTGGGTCACGCACCCACTTGCCTTACGTTGGCACCGAAAGGTTTCCAGCAAGTGACCACAAAACCGTGGTTTTTCACGAAGCACAAAACACGCGAGTCGCACTTAAAAGTACGCTTTACGGAGTTCGCACTGAAAAGTACGTTTGATGAATGCTTGTAATTGTATATCGAATATACAAAAAACTTGTATACTCGTGATACAATATATCGCAAAACGACCGTTAGAGATTACGTAACAAGCAAGCGCGCGAACACGTCTACTCGCTACGACAACCAATATCGGACTTCCCCCGTTCGAGCGCGTTTTGTCGGCCTTTTATAGAAACGAACACAAAACGTGCGCCGAACGGCCGCGGCATCGTATCCCTCCTTCCCCCCCCCCCTCCTCCTCCCTTCTCGCTCGCACTCACTCACTCACACACACACGCTGTCTCTCGCTCGCTCTCAGTATATTACTTACTGGTTATATTATATTATATTAATAATTGAAAAGTAAAATAATAATAAAAATTATATTTGTGTACATTATATATCTATGTAATTTTTACATTTATAAATATCATAATAATATATCGTATAGGTTTGTGTGTGTGTGTGTGTGTGTGTGTTTTTTTTTTTTTTTTTTTTTTTTTAGTTATATCTTATGTAAAGTTTGCGTTTTAAGAATAAGTAAGTAACTAACTAGACCTATTATAACATGTTACATATACGAGAACATGAAGAATGAGAGACTGACATTTTCTATCGTTTTTAGAAACTGTTTTTCTTTAATATAGATATATAAACGAGCAATTTTGTGGCCCTGAAAAGGGCCTTTTGATCAAGTGTTTGACAACAACAAACACACACGTCGAGTTAATTAATTCATTCACTTGGAACTTGTGTATTTCGTGACTGCCTTGGTTCCCTCACTGACTGCGTGCTTCGCCAATTCACCGGGGAGCAGGAGCCTCACGGACGTCTGCACCTCCCTCGAGGTGATCGTCGAACGCTTGTTGTAGTGTGCCAGACGAGATGCTTCCGCAGCGATACGTTCGAATATATCGTTCACGAAAGAGTTCATGATCGACATAGCCTTGCTCGATATACCGGTGTCCGGGTGAACTTGCTTGAGTACTTTATAAATGTAGATGGCGTAACTCTCCTTCCTCTTGTGCTTCTTCTTTTTCTTGTCGGTCTTCGAGATGTTCTTTTGAGCCTTGCCAGATTTCTTGGCGGCCTTTCCGCTCGTCTTGGGTGGCATTATTATTTATTTATTGTTATGTTCCTTGAACGTAGTCTCGTATATTTTTCTAAAACCGTATCTATTTGATTTTCAGGCTCACAAGTAGTACATCACAGTGCGTACGTTACGGACGCGTTTCGACCAATCGCGCTATGCCTACGATCCGAGCAGCCGTATGCAGCTAGGCGGACGGCCGGCTGGCAGGGGGGGGGGCGTGTACGATGTAAGTAGTAATAATAATAATAATAATACAACAGTAAATAGTATATACTATGTATGTATGTATAAATAATGAAGGGGTGGAAGTCCGATATGCCCGCGAAATCACCGTTCCCTTCGCAGGGGACGTACGGTGAACTTCGTTCCCGCACACCCGCCACGTCCACCCTCTCCTGCGGCCACTCAAGCCTAGGTCCGATCCTCCGGCATGGAGCCCTTGAGTCTAGCAGCCGCTCGCGCGATTCAGTGACACTGCATTCACTAGCTACCTACATACATGCATTACACTTTTACAGACATGCACTACACTTAGGTACATAGGTTCTGTAAGGGACCTTTTTTTTTCTTTTTTTGAGGCTAGTTAGTCTAGATCAAAAATTTCAGATTACTAAATACATATACACTTGTCTCTTACCCTCCTCCCAGAGGATAGCGACATGTTTATATGTATAGTTAGTTAGATAGTGTGATAGGGCATTAGTCAGATCGCGACTTATTTGCAAGACGCGCAACAGTCCGAGCCGAGGTTCGGCCACTTTGGCACCCTCGGATGTTGTTGCAAAACTTTCGTGGCTGAGTGCCTTAAGCGCTCGCCCCCAAGTCCGGTGAAGCTGTAAAAGCCGTTCGAGGCTCCTGGGCCCTTATGGCTAACAGTATAGTCAGATCGAAAAAAAAAAAAAAAAAAAAAAAAAAAAAAAAAAAAAGTCCGATATTGGTTGCCTTAGCGAGTAGACGTGTTCGCGCGTTGCTTGTTATCGTAATCTGTAACGGTCATTTTGCGATCTATTGTGTCACGCGTATACAAGTTTTTTGTATATTCGTCACACAGTACTGCAATTACCAAACGTACTTTTCAGTGCGAACTCCGTAAAGCGTACTTTTAAGTGCGACTCGCGTGTTTTGTGCTTCGTGAAAAACCACGGTTTTGTGGTCACTTGCTGGAAACCTTTCGGTGCCAACGTAAGGCAAGTGGGTGCGTGACCCAAGCGCCCCTCGGTTGCCTCCTTCAGAGGCAAACGATAGTTCTTGGACGGACTCAGGAATCTTGGTCCTTGATAGAGTCATAATCAAGCCCTGAGTGTCTCCCTCCCACCTACCTATCCCCTCACTCCATCCCCGAGTGCCTGTTTGGGCACAGTTTGGTTTACCGAACTGTGTTCTCAGCCTCGGGCTTGCTAGGGACTCCCAGTAGGCCAGTTAGGTTCTCATTCCTGCTTGTCATTGCACTTTGACTCGCAGGTCACTTGCCGGACTCGGGAAAGTCCGTTAAATATATTTTGGCGCGCCCCCCTGCCACTCTGGCAGGGAGGTTTATCCTCCTTCGCGAGTAGATTCATATTATATTTTATTATATATTTATTTATATAAAATGAGCCAAAGACCTCCCACTGCCACCGGGATGGCACTTTCAGATGCGGCAGAGCTTAGGCGATTAAGGGCGTTCGTACACCAACACGAACCGGAGCTTCTTAGTCGCTACAAGAAGAAGTTCCCACGCGTGCGACAGGCGCCGGTGCAAACACCGGTAGAATTAGGGCCTCCCGCCAACAATTTCGTCACTTTGGCGCCACAAGGCGCAGCTGCGCCGCGCGTGCGCAGACCGGCTTCCCCGCGCGCCGGTGTACCCCCGCGTGCCCGCTCGCGCTCGGTTGTTCCGACCCCCCGCCCCTCGGCGGCATCATGCCCCTCGGCAATTACCGCGCGTGCTAGGTCGCGTTCGCCGGTTGGTAACAACAATAATAATAATATTGTTGCTACGAATAATAGTTTTGCGCCGCTCGGAGCGGTATTTTTAGACTCTCCCGCGAGCCCAGATGCATCTCCCGACATGGAGATAACGGAAACGGTCCCGGTACAGACCGTAGAGAACGACGGCTTCACCGTCGTCTCAAATGTTAGGTCGAGAAAGCATTCTCGGCCTAACTCTCCGACAACAGACGCGGACTCGCAGCCTGCGGCCAAATTCGTGGCCCAGGAGAACGCGCGCGTAGCTGCTACTAAGGCCACCGTGGCCCCCGCGACCGTCGCCGGAAAGAAACCGCGCCGCCCGCCGCCCGTTATCCTCCAGGACAAAGCGTCCTGGACGCGTATCTCGAAAAAATTAAATGAATTAAAAATTCATTACCCGTCCGCGCGTAATATCGTAACGGGAATTCAAATCACGGTATCTACACCGAAAGATCACCGTGATCTGACCGCGCTCCTCCGGAAGGAGAACTTAGCGTATTATTCTTACGCACTCGAGGAGGACCGTCTCCACCGAGTTGTGATCCGCCACATCCCGGTGGAGATCTCCACGGATGAGGTTAAATTTAACCTCATTGCGCAACAATATCCCGTCCGGGAGGTACACCGGATGTACCGATGGGATAAGCAAAGCTTAAATATGGTCCTTGTCTTCTTAGACAACTCCCCCGCGGGAAAGGCCATACACAATGTAGAGAAAGTTTGCGGGCTCTCGGGCATTGCGGTCGAGGCCCCGTATAAAAATCAAATTCCGGCCCAGTGCCACAATTGTCAACTGTACGGGCACTCTGCCCGTAACTGCCATCTCCGCCCTCGTTGCGTGAAGTGCCTCGGGGACCACGCCACAAAAGAGTGCACGCGTACCCGCGACTCTTCAACTCCCCCGAGCTGCGTGCTCTGTGGTGAGACTGGACACCCCGCGAACTATCGTGGGTGTCCTCGGGCTCCAAAGTCTAGGAAGCCTCGTCAGACGAGGAATTCTGCCCCACAGAGGGCATCCCGCGTTCCAGCCCCTCGGCCGAAGCCTCTGCTTACACCAGAGGACTTCCCGAGCCTCCCGAGCGTTTCCCGCGCTCCGGTGGCTCCCGCCCCCGCGCCCCGCGCGGCCCCACAACCCGCGCGTGCCCCTCAGGCACCCCGCGCGGCCCCGCAACCCGCGCGTGCCCCTCTGGCACCCCGCGCGGCCCCGCAACCCGCGCGTGCCCCTCAGGCGGCGTGGGGCCCCCCCCCCTACCCGACCCCGCCCGCAGCCTACGAAGGCTCAGGGCCCCGCGGCCTATAGTCCGAGTTTTAACTTGGACTATATGGCGATGCTCCTCCTGGAGCACGACGTCCAAGAAGTACTGGATTTTGACCAGTGTATCACTGAGTTAGGCCCAGTCGGGGCCATTAGGCACTTTCCGGCCCTCGCGTCGACGTTACAACGTTTGACCAGGGCCACAGTACAAAAACTTCGTTATCAAAATGACTCGTATTAAGCCTAGTAGTTTAAACATTTCATTTTTTAACGCGCGGAATTTATATCCCCAACGCGATTTAGTAGCTAGGTTTCTTAGCGAAAGGGAGATAGATGTGTTTCTTGTACAAGAAACACTTCTAAAGCCCAGCAGGCGCGATCCGCGAGTCGCGAACTATAACATAGTTAGGAATGACCGTGTCACCCGAGGTGGCGGCACTCTCATTTATTATAAGCGTTCCCTCTACTGTATGCCAGTAGATCCTCCTACACTTACCAATATGGAAGTGTCCGTCTGTAGAATAGGTATGACTGGCCATCCGTCAATCATACTTGTGTCTGCATATCTCTCCCCGAGTAAAAGACTCCTTCGGTCCGATCTGGAGGCGCTACTTTCACTCGGGCAATCTGTAATAATAGCGGGTGACCTCAATAGTGGGCACACTCTGTTCAACAGTTCGCGTAATACCCCTAACGGGATAATACTCGATCTGTTGTGCGATGTGCTCAATTTTGACGTCATAGCGCCGCTTGAACCTACACATTTTCAAGATAACTGTCGCCCGACAGTACTTGATATTGCTCTTTTGAAAGGAGTCTCGCTTCGGTTACGTCTTATAGAAGTCGTACACGAACTAGACTCGGATCACCGTCCGGTGATTATGCAACTAGGTCAACACTTTGACACGAGTCCTCCTACAGTCAAAGTAGTTGATTACGCGATATTAAATCGTTATCTTTCAAATAACGAATCTCCTTCGAGTTTAGATAGGATCCCGGACGAATTGGGGTCAATAGCGGACGCCGACCTAGCGATCGATTCCTTGGTTGACTATCTTCAAACCGGTGTTAGGGAGGCATCCAGAGAGGTGCAAGCGGCGAACGATCGCCGCTTTGTACTCCCTGCCGACGTGCGAGCGTTGATCACGGAAAAGAACGCAGCGACACGTGCACATGACTCCTATCCGACCGTGGATAATACCCGTAGGTTACGTAGACTTCAGAGAGAGGTCAGAGCTCGCATCGCCGAGTTCAGAGGTCACCAGTGGGATAACCTAGTAGAGGGCCTTACGCCGTCTCACTTGGCCTACTGGAAACTCGCCCGCTCTCTGAAGTTAGACGGCTCCGGATCGATGCCAGCCCTCGAAAGAGGGCCTGGCCTCCCACTCGCGTTCGATAGCGTAGATAAAGCGGAATGCCTTGCCGACAGTCTGGAGAGCCAGTGCTCCCCGAACTGCGACAACGTAGACTATGCACATATCTACGATATCGAGTCCTCGGTACAGGACTTAAACTCGATACCCCCCGCGGAGAACCTCACCCCGGTCACGCCTGATGAGGTCTGTTCAGTCATCAAAGGCCTTAAGCCTAAGAAGTCACCTGGTCCAGATGGTATCAGGAATGAAGTACTCAAACTTCTTCCTGATCACATCATAGCTCTTTTGGTCTGCATCTTCAATGTAGCCATAGCCCATTGCTATTTTCCAGCCGCCTGGAAAAAAGCTATAGTGATAGGTATTCGTAAGCCCGGCAAAAAAGCTTCGCTTCCCGATAGCTATCGCCCGATAAGTCTATTAAACACCTTAGGAAAACTTTACGAGCGGATCCTTTTGAACCGTCTCAAGTCTGTCATTGATGACAAAAATTTATTCCCGCCTGAGCAGTTTGGTTTTCGTGCCAGACACTCTTGTACCCACCAAGTGCACCGCCTCACGGAGCACATCACTAGTAACTTCGCAAGAAGTAACATAGCTCCGTCCCGTACGCTTGCGGTCTTTTTCGACGTAGCCAAGGCCTTCGATAAGGTCTGGCACGCCGGACTGGTCCACAAGCTACACCAGTTAGAAGTCCCGGATAGGTTAGTTCACATAGTCCGCGACTATCTCACAGACCGTTCCTTCTGCTACCGTGTGGAAGGTGAGCTCTCTAGCTCTCACCCGGTTCGTTCAGGAGTTCCACAGGGCTCTATTCTCGCGCCTAGCTTATTTAACCTCTACGTCAGCGACCTTCCTCGGCTCCACGGGGTCGAGGTAGGGCTCTACGCTGACGATACTGTTATCTACGCTTCACGTAGGAACAGATCTCATCTAGCAGCTACCGTTCAGCGAGCCGTGACCACTCTCGGGAAGTGGTTCCGTACATGGCGAATCGCTATTAATCCCGAAAAGAGCGCCGCGGTTATGTTCGATCCGAATAAGAGGCCATTGCCTAAGTCGCTCAAACCTCTTAAGCTATTCCGTAGGGAAATCCCATGGGCCACCCGGGCTAAATACCTGGGTGTCACCCTCGATAACAGACTTAAATTTAATACACATGTCAGTATAGTTCGGAATAGGGCTGTCATGGTCCTAGCCCGCTTGCGGCCCTTGCTTAGCTCGGTAAGCAAAATGTCCAGGTGGCATAAGCTTACACTATACAAGGCATGTGTAAGACCTATATTAACATATTGTTGCGCCGCGTTCGCTCATATGTCTAAAAGTAACTTTGCCCGCTTGCAAAGAGTTCAGAATCGGTTCTTGCGTCACCTGTTAGATCCGCCGCCGTATGTACGTAACGCAGATCTCCATAGAGATATGGAACTGCCGTCCATAGAGTCATACGTGAAATATCTCTCTAGGAGATATTTTGATTCAGCGTTGAATCATCCAAACGAGTTAGTTAGGAACGCCGCGAATTACACACCGAGTGTAATTACAGACATTAAATTCCGGTACAAACGTAGGCCGCGAAATCTCTTTATCGATCCCGATGACGATATCGAGAAAAAAAATCAATATTACGCGTCCGACCCTATACAAACAGCGTGTCTGCGCCCACGCCCGCGAAATCACCGTTCCCTTCGCAGGGGACGCACGGTGAACTTCGTTCCCGCACACCCGCCACGTCCACCCTCTCCTGCGGCCACTCAAGCCTAGGTCCGATCCTCCGGCATGGAGCCCTTGAGTCTAGCAGCCGCTCGCGCGATTCAGTGACACTGCATTCACTAGCTACCTACATACATGCATTACACTTTTTACAGACATGCACTACACTTAGGTACATAGGTTCTGTAAGGGACCTTTTTTTTTCTTTTTTTGAGGCTAGTTAGTCTAGATCAAAAATTTCAGATTACTAAATACATATACACTTGTCTCTTACCCTCCTCCCAGAGGATAGCGACATGTTTATATGTATAGTTAGTTAGACAGTGTGATAGGGCATTAGTCAGATCGCGACTTATTTGCAAAACGCGCAACAGTCCGAGCCGAGGTTCGGCCACTTTGGCACCCTCGGATGTTGTTGCAAAACTTTCGTGGCTGAGTGCCTTAAGCGCTCGCCCCCAAGTCCGGTGAAGCTGTAAAAGCCGTTCGAGGCTCCTGGGCCCTTATGGCTAACAGTATAGTCAGATCGGAAAAAAAAAAAAAAAAAAAAAAAAAAAAAAAAAAAAAAAATATGAAGCATGCTTGAACAAGCTAATTATCATTAGACCCTTCAGGTTTTAATAATAAAGCGAATAAGAAGAAGAAGAATAAGCGATATGCAAACGTTCCGTTCTTGTACTCTCACACAATGTGCATTTTGCTGGTAGTATAATAATAATATATATATATATATATATATATATATATATATTTATAAATATAAAATAGTTTGTATTTGTGTGACCGAGCGCGAGTGTCAATGATGCAGTGGTGTATATATGCTTACTACCTACGTATAATGTGATTGAACATATTATTATTATTATTATGTACAATTAGCTTTTGACATCTTAACACGTTAGATAGAAACTTTTTATATGCATGTGAATTATTTTGTGGCCCTGAAAAGGGCCTTTTTATAACCGGTCGGTTAACGTTCTTGTTTTTTGCTTAAGCTTTCTTCTCCGTTTTCTTCGGCAACAGTACAGCTTGTATGTTAGGCAGGACGCCACCCTGAGCGATCGTGACGCCCGAGAGAAGCTTGTTCAATTCCTCGTCGTTTCTGATCGCCAACTGTAGATGTCTAGGTATAATCCTAGTCTTCTTGTTGTCTCTCGCGGCGTTGCCGGCCAACTCGAGCACTTCAGCGGCGAGATACTCCATGACGGCCGCCAAGTAAACCGGAGCACCGGCACCGACGCGTTCGGCATAATTACCGTTTCGAAGCAGCCTGTGTATACGTCCGACGGGGAACTGTAAACCGGCACGGTTCGAACGAGACTTAACCTTCCCCTTGACTTTGCCGCCTTTACCGCGTCCGGACATGATTAATTAAAGGTTTATTTAACGAACAACACTCGAGAAGTACAGTAGCGGCGTGCTACTGTATGTAAGTTAGAATAGAAAATATATTTTTTTTTTGTACCGCGACGTCCGCTCTCTATATAGATGTTAGACTAAAGATAACGTAGTCGAAGTGAGTATAACGAAACGATCAATCGACCAATCCGAGTCGCTCCCGCGTGTGAGGGAGAAAGCTATATTGTGGATGTAGGTAGGGCGAGTAAATACTCGATCTAAATAGATCAATTAAATAAAACTAAAACGAACAAACATATAGATAGATAGATAGATAGATAGATAGATATAGAGATAGAGAGAAAGGAAAGGAGGAAGGAAGTAGGAGTCGGGCGGTCGGGCGGTCTCATCCGATTCGGCGGATGGTGGTGCTGGTTGGTGGTGGTGTGTGTGTGGTGTGTGGTGTGTGGCGGATGAGAAGATCGATCACGTAAAAATAGTTTGTTTTATGAAGAAGAAGAAGAAGAAGCATTCACATCATACGATGAATGAACGCGTGAGCTTTAGCTTTCGGCGGGGTGGAAAAACTACGCGATGAAACCTGAGAGTGCGTGTCTGTCTAACATCTTGGGCCAGCCATACTACCACCAACCACACACACATCAACAAACGTAACACACCATACAAACGGACGGACAACTTAAATTAATTAATTAATTAATAAATATATATATATATATATATATATATATATATATAAAATCGGGAATCCGGTATGGGGAAGTAGGAAGACCGGATAATTGTGTGTTCTGTGTTTTGTATGTATATGTACTATTTATTTATTTATTACGCTGGTGTCGTATGTATTTATGTATGTAGCATATGTATTTTTTATAGTATTTGTTGTATACATACTTATACGTAATAATAATATGCACCTAGCGTACGTAGGTACCTCTAGCTTCTCGTTTATTAAATATATCATACTCGGACTCTTCGTGTATGGTGTAAGTTAACAATAACAACAACAACAATCATGTGAATAGAAACGGAATGAAACAATAACTGTTCCATATAATGATAATTTGTTAGCCCTGAAAAGGGCTGTTTCAATTTTGTGCTTGCTGTCGAGTCAGTCGATAGGCTTACACACAACAATAGATACAGACACACCACCGGAGATCCCGCCGCCACGACGACGGGTGTCGGTTGCGAGCCGTGTATGCTTTTCGTTTTTATTATCGCGTCATCGTCTGCTTGCTGATGTTTTTAAAATTTCTTTCTTTCTTTCTCCACGCTCACTTACTCACTCACTATACACTATACGACGCGACGGACGAACGAACGACGAAACACAGAACTTTACTTCTTGGAAGCGGCCGCTTTTTTCGCTGCGGGCTTGGACTTCGGTGCCGATGCAGCCTTCTTAGGTTTCGGTGCTTTCGGTTTCTTAGTCGGCGGTTTGGCGGTCTTCTTTGCTTTGGGCGCTGCGGCTGAACCCTTACTCTTCGATGCGGCCGAAGCGGAGGCCGCGGATGGCTTCTTCGCTGCGGCCGGTTTCTTCTTAGCGGCGGCGGCTTTCCTATCTTTCGTGGCGGCCGATGGTTTCGCCGCCGCGGCTGATGTTTTCGCCGGTGAAGAGGCGGCGGCCTTTTTCCCTCTGCCGCCAGCACCGGCTGAAGCGGCCGACGTCGCTTTCTTCGACGATGCGGAAGCGGCACCGCCGGCGGTAGATTTAGCGGAAGAAGATGCCTTTCTGTTGCCGGCGCCGCCGGCTCCCGCGCCGGACTTCGCTCCGGCGATCGATGGTTTCTTCGAGGCGGCTGATTTTGATTCCAGTTTGAAAGAACCAGAAGCGCCGGTGCCCTTTGTTTGTATCAGAGCGCCGGTTTCGACGGCGCTCTTTAGATATTTCCTTATGAACGGTGCCAATTTCTCAGCGTCGACCTTATAATGGGCAGATATATATTTCTTGATCGCTTGCAGAGATGATCCGCTGCGTTCTTTGAGTTCTTTAATGGCGCTGTTCACCATTACCGATGTCTTCGGGTGAGACGGTTTCGCCTTTGGCTTTTTGGCGGCGGCCGTCGCGGCACCGCCTGCCGCAGAAGCCTTGGGTTTCTTCGCGGTGGGAGTCGCGGGTGCCGGAGCCTCGGTAGCGATAGCCGTATCTGCCATATCTCTCTTAGTTAGTATTAACACTTTTAAAAAATATAAATGTAAACAACAACAAAACACACGCACACAGATTCGATGCGAATGGAAAACAGTAGTAGTACTATGCGTATAACACGAAAGTTTCAATGTAGGTGGCGCTAGTGGTTAAGTAGACATGGGCGTTACCGTAATGAGATCCTCCGAGTTGCGAGACAGTTTCCCGTAAGAAGAGTTTCATGTTTTCACTAACACGTCTCCGATTAAACGGGATTTATATCAAGTTTTAATATTAGGTCGCTATAGATAAAGCGCTGCGGCTATTCACCATGAATCAACGTGACCATCGATATCGGACATACGTGTTTAACTGCCACGGGTACAGTAGTAAATTTCGTTTATCCGCGTCGGTGTGTATCGCACGGAGCGAGTGTCCGATTTAAAAGATATTTTTCTCGATATAACGTATTATTATTAATATTTTCATTTTCCAACTAAACTACGAATTATATCTTCTTATGATATACACGAATATAAAGAGCTCGACAATAATTTCCGATCGTTATAACGTTACAGAAACGTGAACGTCGTAAAACACACGCACCCTAGTCACTTCGATCAGACGACGAGTTTCTGTTCGCTTCTTCTCTAATCATCGAGGCTCTATGATTTCTGCTCTTCTCGTCCCCGTAAGAACATCGAGAGGTACATAACAAACGTAATAATAATATAATAATACAGTTATAATCAAACATCACAGGGCAGGCAGGCAGGTAAATTTAGAAGGGGGGCGGGCTAGAAAGCTGAAGAACATTTCATCGAGGTGATCTCTCTGTCTCTCGACTTAGAATGCAATCCTGATTAATCAATACGATTGACCGATTAAATGGTTCCGTCAAAATTATAATAGTTTTATTTTTAAATTATTTTACTTTCATTCATAACAACCGTTATTATGTTCACATAATATCACATCGACCGACAGACACACGACGAGCCTCATTATATTAACATGACTTTATCATTATAATTAATATTATAAGAACAATAGAAAAGAAGAAGACGGTATGTATAACATATATGAGTATCCGTCTATCTATCATAGCGGTAAGTAAGTAGGTAGGTACGTACGGACGTACGTACGTACGTACGTACGTACGTACATAGATACATACATATCATATTTTTATTAAGTGTGTAAGTAGGTAAGCGAATGACGATACTGTCACGTATAGAAACTTAAAAAATATATATACAAATAAATAGTGTGATATTTATTTGTATCGAATTTGAATCATTTGCGGCCCTGAAAAGGGCCTTTTTGTATGCCGTAGGTATAGGTATATAGGTGGTGTATTAAAATTAACCACCGAAGCCGTAAAGGGTGCGTCCCTGTCGTTTCAGTGCATACACGACGTCCATGGCTGTGACAGTCTTCCTCTTGGCGTGCTCGGTGTAAGTGACCGCGTCACGGATCACGTTCTCGAGGAACACTTTCAGAACGCCTCGTGTCTCTTCATATATCAAACCGGAGATACGTTTAACACCGCCTCTGCGAGCCAAACGGCGGATAGCCGGTTTCGTGATACCCTGGATGTTATCGCGTAGCACCTTCCTGTGGCGCTTGGCTCCGCCTTTTCCCAGTCCCTTGCCTCCTTTTCCGCGACCGGTCATGATGACACGATTATAATAAAGTAAGTCGATTTATTAAAAAAGTTGTATGTTATTGAAAGAAAGAAAGAGCGAGCGCGTGCACGTACGTACGCGTGTGAACAGTTCGCGCGAACTATGAAAATCCTACCAGGAGTCTTCGGCTTATTTATACCTTTACGGTATCGGCGGCGGGGAGAGGCGCTCTTTATGTCTGCGGGGTTTGGAGGAGGGGCGGGCGGGAGGGGGTCTTGTCGACGGTCGCGACTAAGAAAAAGACAGACGAACTCTTTTCGTATTACTTACTAACTAACTAACTAACTAACTAACTAACTAACTAACTAACTAACTAACTAACTAACTATATATGTATTTATTTATTTTTATTCATTCACATTGCACGCGCGTTACTAGATGGCGCTCGCCGACCGCTACCGCGGCCGTCTCGCGCGATTCTTTATCACAAGTCAAACCTAACCTAACCTAGCATGTAGCTATTGGGTGGTAATACGTACGGTACGTAGTAGTTGTTTCTCATATTAATAACAAGATGACGTTGTAATAAGAAAGAGGTGTGTTGTACACGTTCCAAGTATGGAACCGGATCCACGAGTAGCGAGCGACTAATTTATTTATTTTATTTTTTTTTCCCTCGCTTTGTTCGTTAGGTTAGGTTATTATGATGGCTAGCTAGCCTAGCTATTCCTATCTATCTATATGTTAGGGAAAATGACACTCCGTTTGAATAGAAACAATTATGAATAACGATTAAACTCTCGTCATCGTATTACGTAGTGGTGAATTATATGCGGCCCTGAAAAGGGCCTTTTGTACATATATGTGTGGTAGGTAGGAGGTATACGGGTAGACAGATCTATTATTATCTATCCCCCCTAAGCACGCTCTCCACGGATTCTACGCGCCAGCTGTATGTCTTTCGGCATGATCGTGACTCGCTTCGCATGGATCGCACAGAGATTCGTGTCCTCGAAGAGACCGACCAGGTAGGCCTCACTCGCCTCCTGCAGGGCCATCACAGCCGAGCTCTGGAAACGAAGATCCGTCTTGAAATCTTGAGCTATCTCACGAACGAGACGCTGGAATGGCAACTTGCGGATCAGCAACTCTGTACTCTTCTGATAACGACGTATCTCACGCAGAGCGACCGTTCCGGGTCTGTAGCGATGCGGCTTCTTGACACCACCGGTGGCGGGCGCACTCTTACGAGCCGCCTTAGTGGCGAGCTGTTTACGAGGAGCTTTACCGCCGGTCGATTTGCGAGCAGTCTGCTTGGTACGCGCCATTGTTAACTAACAAACGAACCACGACAGCCGTGTTATGTAGTATCTCAAGTAGTTAGTGGTTATAGAACGAAGAAAAACAAAAAGAAACGAACTTATACGCGCACGCGCCCTCTCTTCTAGCTCGAATAAACCGTTCGAGCGTTTTTTTTTTTTTTTTTTTTTTTTTTTTTTTTCGATCTGACTATACTGTTAGCCATAAGGGCCCAGGAGCCTCGAACGGCTTTTACAGCTTCACCGGACTTGGGGGCGAGCGCTTAAGGCACTCAGCCACGAAAGTTTTGCAACAACATCCGAGGGTGCCAAAGTGGCCGAACCTCGGCTCGGACTGTTGCGCGTCTTGCAAATAAGTCGCGATCTGACTAATGCCCTATCACACTATCTAACTAACTATACATATAAACATGTCGCTATCCTCTGGGAGGAGGGTAAGAGACAAGTGTATATGTATTTAGTAATCTGAAATTTTTGATCTAGACTAACTAGCCTCAAAAAAAGAAAAAAAAAGGTCCCTTACAGAACCTATGTACCTAAGTGTAGTGCATGTCTGTAAAAAGTGTAATGCATGTATGTAGGTAGCTAGTGAATGCAGTGTCACTGAATCGCGCGAGCGGCTGCTAGACTCAAGGGCTCCATGCCGGAGGATCGGACCTAGGCTTGAGTGGCCGCAGGAGAGGGTGGACGTGGCGGGTGTGCGGGAACGAAGTTCACCGTACGTCCCCTGCGAAGGGAACGGTGATTTCGCGGGCGTGGGCGCAGACACGCTGTTTGTATAGGGTCGGACGCGTAATATTGATTTTTTTTCTCGATATCGTCATCGGGATCGATAAAGAGATTTCGCGGCCTACGTTTGTACCGGAATTTGATGTCTGTAATTACACTCGGTGTGTAATTCGCGGCGTTCCTAACTAACTCGTTTGGATGATTCAACGCTGAATCAAAATATCTCCTAGAGAGATATTTCACGTATGACTCTATGGACGGCAGTTCCATATCTCTATGGAGATCTGCGTTACGTACATACGGCGGCGGATCTAACAGGTGACGCAAGAACCGATTCTGAACTCTTTGCAAGCGGGCAAAGTTACTTTTAGACATATGAGCGAACGCGGCGCAACAATATGTTAATATAGGTCTTACACATGCCTTGTATAGTGTAAGCTTATGCCACCTGGACATTTTGCTTACCGAGCTAAGCAAGGGCCGCAAGCGGGATAGGACCATGACGGCCCTATTCCGAACTATACTGACATGTGCGTTAAATTTAAGTCGGTTATCGAGGGTGACACCCAGATATTTAGTCCGGGTGGCCCATGGGATTTCCCTACGGAATAGCTTAAGAGGTTTGAGCGTCTTTGGCAATGGCCTCTTATTCGGATCGAACATAATCGCGGCGCTCTTTTCGGGATTAATAGCGATTCGCCATGTACGGAACCACTTCCCGAGAGTGGTCACGGCTCGCTGAACGGTGGCTGCGAGATGAGATCTGTTCCTACGTGAAGCGTAGATGACAGTATCGTCAGCATAGAGCCCTACCTCGACCCCTCGGAGTCGAGGGAAGTCGCTGACGTACAGGTTAAATAAACTAGGCGCGAGAATGGAGCCCTGTGGAACTCCTGAGCGAACCGGGTGAGAGCTAGAGAGCTCACCTTCCACACGGTAGCAGAAGGAACGGTCTGTGAGGTAATCGCGGACTATATGAACTAACCTATCCGGGACTTCTAACTGGTGTAGCTTGTGGACCAGTCCGGCGTGCCAGACCTTATCGAAGGCCTTGGCTACGTCGAAAAAGACCGCAAGCGTACGGGACGGAGCTATGTTACTTCTTGCGAAGTTACTAGTGATGTGCTCCGTGAGGCGGTGCACTTGATGGGTACAAGAGTGTCTGGCACGAAAACCAAACTGCTCAGGCGGAAATAAATTTTTGTCATCAATGACAGTCTTGAGACGGTTCAAAAGGATCCGCTCGTAAAGTTTTCCTAAGGTGTTTAAAAGACTTATCGGGCGATAGCTATCGGGAAGCGAAGCTTTTTTGCCGGGCTTACGAATACCTATCACTATAGCTTTTTTCCAGGCGGCTGGAAAATAGCAATGGGCTATGGCTACATTGAATATGCAGACCAAAAGAGCTATGATGTGATCAGGAAGAAGTTTAAGTACTTCATTCCTGATACCATCAGGACCAGGTGACTTCTTAGGCTTAAGGCCTTTAATGACTGAACAGACCTCATCAGGCGTGACCGGGGTGAGGTTATCCGCGGGGGGTATCGAATTTAAGTCCTGTACCGAGGACTCGATATCGTTGATATGAGCATAGTTTACATTGTCGCAGTTCGGGGAGCACTGGCTCTCCAGACTGTCGGCAAGGCACTCCGCTTTATCTACGCTATCGAACGCGAGCGGGAGGCCAGGCCCTCTTTCGAGGGCTGGCATCGATCCGGAGCCATCTAACTTGAGAGAGCGGGCGAGTTTCCAGTAGGCCAAGTGAGACGGCGTAAGGCCCTCTACTAGGTTATCCCACTGGTGACCTCTGAACTCGGCGATGCGAGCTCTGACCTCTCTCTGAAGTCTACGTAACCTACGGGTATTATCCACGGTCGGATAGGAGTCATGTGCACGTGTCGCTGCGTTCTTTTCCGTGATCAACGCTCGCACGTCGGCAGGGAGTACAAAGCGGCGATCGTTCGCCGCTTGCACCTCTCTGGATGCCTCCCTAACACCGGTTTGAAGATAGTCAACCAAGGAATCGATCGCTAGGTCGGCGTCCGCTATTGACCCCAATTCGTCCGGGATCCTATCTAAACTCGAAGGAGATTCGTTATTTGAAAGATAACGATTTAATATCGCGTAATCAACTACTTTGACTGTAGGAGGACTCGTGTCAAAGTGTTGACCTAGTTGCATAATCACCGGACGGTGATCCGAGTCTAGTTCGTGTACGACTTCTATAAGACGTAACCGAAGCGAGACTCCTTTCAAAAGAGCAATATCAAGTACTGTCGGACGACAGTTATCTTGAAAATGTGTAGGTTCAAGCGGCGCTATGACGTCAAAATTGAGCACATCGCACAACAGATCGAGTATTATCCCGTTAGGGGTATTACGCGAACTGTTGAACAGAGTGTGCCCACTATTGAGGTCACCCGCTATTATTACAGATTGCCCGAGTGAAAGTAGCGCCTCCAGATCGGACCGAAGGAGTCTTTTACTCGGGGAGAGATATGCAGACACAAGTATGATTGACGGATGGCCAGTCATACCTATTCTACAAACGGACACTTCCATATTGGTAAGTGTAGGAGGATCTACTGGCATACAGTAGAGGGAACGCTTATAATAAATGAGAGTGCCGCCGCCTCGGGTGACACGGTCATTCCTAACTATGTTATAGTTCGCGACTCTCGGATCGCGCTTGCTGGGCTTTAGAAGTGTTTCTTGTACGAGAAACACATCTATTTCCCTTTCACTAAGAAACCTAGCTACTAAATCGCGTTGGGGATATAAATTCCGCGCGTTAAAAAATGAAACGTTTAAACTATTCGGTTTAATACGCGTCATTTTGATAGTTATATTTTTGTACCGTGGCCCTGGTCAGACGTTGTAACGTCGACGCTAGGGCCGGGAAGTGCCTAATGGCCCCGACTGGGCCGAGCTCGGAGATGCACTGGTCGAAATCCAGTACATCTTGAACGTCGTGCTCCAGGAGGAGCATCGCCATATAGTCCAAGTTGAAGCTGGGACTATAGGCCGCGGGGCCCTGAGCCTTCGGAGGCTGCGGGCGGGGTCGGGTAGGGGGGGGGCCCCACGCCGCCTGAGGGGCACGCGCGGGTTGCGGGGCTGCGCGGGGTGCCAGAGGGGCACGCGCGGGTTGCGGGGCCGCGCGGGGTGCCTGAAGGGCACGCGCGGGTTGCGGGGCCGCGCGGGGCGCGGGAGCGGGAGCCACCGGAGCGCGGGAAACGCTCGGGAGGCTCGGGAAGTCCTCTGGTGTAAGCAGAGGCTTCGGCCGAGGGGCTGGAACGCGGGATGCCCTCTGTGGGGCAAAATTCCTAGCCTGTCGTGTCTTCCTCGTCTTGGGAGCGCGAGGACACCCACGATAGTTCGCGGGGTGTCCAGACTCCCCACAGAGCACGCAACTCGGGGGAGTCGAAGACTCGCGGGTGCGCGTGCACTCTTTCGTTGCGTGATCCCCGAGGCATTTCACGCAACGCGGGCGGAGATGACAGTTACGGGCAGCGTGCCCGTATAATTGGCAATTATGGCACTGGGCCGGAATCTGATTCTTATATGGGGCCTCGACAGATATGCCGGAGAGCCCGCAAACCGTCCTAACATTAAATATGGCCTTGCCCGCGGGGGTCTTATCTAAAAGTACTAGGACCAAATCTAGTTGTTTCTTATCGAAACGGTACATCCGATGTACCTCCCTAACCGGGTATTGATTAGCGATGAGGTCAAATTTAACCTCATCCTCGGTTAACTCTACCGGGACGCGGCGGATCACTACCCTGAGGAGACGGTCCTCCTCGAGCGCGTAGGAATAATAACCTAGCTTCTCCTCTCGGAGGAGTGTGGTAAGATCGCGATGCTCTTTCGGGGACGCGACCTGTACTTGAATGCCCGTCGCGACGTTACGGGCTTTTAGATAGTGGATTTTCTTATCCACAAGTTTTTTTGAAATTTTCATCCAGGCCGATTTATCCTGGATGATGACAGGGGGAGGCGGACGCGGTTTTCTCCCGGCGACGGTAGCGGGGGCCGCGGCGGCCTTAGGAACGGCGACGCGCGCGTTGTCCTGGGCCACGAATTTGGCCGCAGGCTGCGAGTCCGCGTCAGTCGTTGGCGAGTTAGGCCGAGAATGCTTTCTCGACTTAACCCTAGAAACGACAGTGAAGTCGTCGTTATTGACGGTCTCAGCCGGCACCGTCTCTGACACCTCCATATCGGGAGAGGCGTCCGGACTCGCGGGAGAGTCTAAGAATACCGCACCGAGCGGAGCAAAACCGTTATTTACGCTTACATTGGAATTAATTATTGGCGATCGCGACCTAGCTCTCGCAACTGAAGTCGGGGGGCGGGGCTCCGCCGAGGGGCGGGGCGTCTGAGCTACTGAACGCGATCTACCTCGCGGGTGTGCACCGGGTTGCGGGGAACGCGGTCGCGTCACACGGATACGCGTGTCAACGACTGCCGCACTCGAAGCGGCAGTTAATGAAACGAAATTACCAGGCGGGCATAACTCGACGGGAGTTTGAACAGGCGCCCTAACGCGCGGAAACTTCTTCTTGTATCTACTGAGTAGCTCCGGTTCGTGCTGGTGGACGTAAGCACGTAATCTCCGGAGCTCTGCCGCATCAGATAAGGCCATCCCGGTGGCAGTGGGAGGTCTTTGGTCCATTCTATATAAATAAATATATAATAAAAAAATATAATAAAAATCTACTCGCGAAGGAGGATAAACCTCCCTGCCAGAGTGGCAGGGGGGCGCGCCAAAATATATTTAACGGACTTTTACCGAGTCCGGCAAGTGACCTGCGAGTCAAAGTGCAATGACAAGCAGGATGAGAACCTAACTGGCCTAGGTGGAGTCCCTAACAAGCCCGAGGCTGAGAACACAGTTCAGTAAACCAAACTGTGCCCAAACAGGCACTCGGGGATGGAGTGAGGGGATAGGTAGGTGGGAGGGAGACACTTGGGTTTTGACTATACAATAAGTAAATGCCAAACTTCCCAAGCCCGACCGAGTTACGCGTTTCCTTCTGAAGGAAGGAACCGACGGGTGCTCGGGTCACGCCCCACTTGTCTTAGTTAACACCGCCTGGTATCCGACAAGAGACCACAAAACCGTGGATTTCACACGAAGCACAAAAACACGCGAGTCGCACTAAAAAGTACGTTTATACGAAGTTTGAGATTGCTTGTTATTGTATATCGAGTATACAAAAAACTTGTATACTCGTGATACAACCGATAGCAAAAATGACCGTTAAAAGTTACGTAAACAATTGGACGCGTGAACACGACCTCTCGCTAACGCAACTAAAACCGGACTCCCCGTTCGAGCGCGTTTTGTCGGCCTTTTATAGAAACGAACACAAAACGTGCGCCGAACGGCCGCGGCATCGTATCCCTCCTTCCCCCCCCCCCTCCTCCTCCCTTCTCGCTCGCACTCACTCACTCACACACACACGCTGTCTCTCGCTCGCTCTCAGTATATTACTTACTGGTTATATTATATTATATTAATAATTGAAAAGTAAAATAATAATAAAAATTATATTTGTGTACATTATATATCTATGTAATTTTTACATTTATAAATATCATAATAATATATCGTATAGGTTTGTGTGTGTGTGTGTGTGTGTGTGTGTTTTTTTTTTTTTTTTTTTTTTTTAGTTATATCTTATGTAAAGTTTGCGTTTTAAGAATAAGTAAGTAACTAACTAGACCTATTATAACATGTTACATATACGAGAACATGAAGAATGAGAGACTGACATTTTCTATCGTTTTTAGAAACTGTTTTTCTTTAATATAGATATATAAACGAGCAATTTTGTGGCCCTGAAAAGGGCCTTTTGATCAAGTGTTTGACAACAACAAACACACACGTCGAGTTAATTAATTCATTCACTTGGAACTTGTGTATTTCGTGACTGCCTTGGTTCCCTCACTGACTGCGTGCTTCGCCAATTCACCGGGGAGCAGGAGCCTCACGGACGTCTGCACCTCCCTCGAGGTGATCGTCGAACGCTTGTTGTAGTGTGCCAGACGAGATGCTTCCGCAGCGATACGTTCGAATATATCGTTCACGAAAGAGTTCATGATCGACATAGCCTTGCTCGATATACCGGTGTCCGGGTGAACTTGCTTGAGTACTTTATAAATGTAGATGGCGTAACTCTCCTTCCTCTTGTGCTTCTTCTTTTTCTTGTCGGTCTTCGAGATGTTCTTTTGAGCCTTGCCAGATTTCTTGGCGGCCTTTCCGCTCGTCTTGGGTGGCATTATTATTTATTTATTGTTATGTTCCTTGAACGTAGTCTCGTATATTTTTCTAAAACCGTATCTATTTGATTTTCAGGCTCACAAGTAGTACATCACAGTGCGTACGTTACGGACGCGTTTCGACCAATCGCGCTATGCCTACGATCCGAGCAGCCGTATGCAGCTAGGCGGACGGCCGGCTGGCAGGGGGGGGGGCGTGTACGATGTAAGTAGTAATAATAATAATAATAATACAACAGTAAATAGTATATACTATGTATGTATGTATAAATAATGAAATCTTATAATATGAAGCATGCTTGAACAAGCTAATTATCATTAGACCCTTCAGGTTTTAATAATAAAGCGAATAAGAAGAAGAAGAATAAGCGATATGCAAACGTTCCGTTCTTGTACTCTCACACAATGTGCATTTTGCTGGTAGTATAATAATAATATATATATATATATATATATATATATATATATTTATAAATATAAAATAGTTTGTATTTGTGTGACCGAGCGCGAGTGTCAATGATGCAGTGGTGTATATATGCTTACTACCTACGTATAATGTGATTGAACATATTATTATTATTATTATGTACAATTAGCTTTTGACATCTTAACACGTTAGATAGAAACTTTTTATATGCATGTGAATTATTTTGTGGCCCTGAAAAGGGCCTTTTTATAACCGGTCGGTTAACGTTCTTGTTTTTTGCTTAAGCTTTCTTCTCCGTTTTCTTCGGCAACAGTACAGCTTGTATGTTAGGCAGGACGCCACCCTGAGCGATCGTGACGCCCGAGAGAAGCTTGTTCAATTCCTCGTCGTTTCTGATCGCCAACTGTAGATGTCTAGGTATAATCCTAGTCTTCTTGTTGTCTCTCGCGGCGTTGCCGGCCAACTCGAGCACTTCAGCGGCGAGATACTCCATGACGGCCGCCAAGTAAACCGGAGCACCGGCACCGACGCGTTCGGCATAATTACCGTTTCGAAGCAGCCTGTGTATACGTCCGACGGGGAACTGTAAACCGGCACGGTTCGAACGAGACTTAACCTTCCCCTTGACTTTGCCGCCTTTACCGCGTCCGGACATGATTAATTAAAGGTTTATTTAACGAACAACACTCGAGAAGTACAGTAGCGGCGTGCTACTGTATGTAAGTTAGAATAGAAAATATATTTTTTTTTTGTACTTTTTTTTTTTTTTTTTTTTTTTTTTTTTTCGATCTGACTATACTGTTAGCCATAAGGGCCCAGGAGCCTCGAACGGCTTTTACAGCTTCACCGGACTTGGGGGCGAGCGCTTAAGGCACTCAGCCACGAAAGTTTTGCAACAACATCCGAGGGTGCCAAAGTGGCCGAACCTCGGCTCGGACTGTTGCGCGTCTTGCAAATAAGTCGCGATCTGACTAATGCCCTATCACACTATCTAACTAACTATACATATAAACATGTCGCTATCCTCTGGGAGGAGGGTAAGAGACAAGTGTATATGTATTTAGTAATCTGAAATTTTTGATCTAGACTAACTAGCCTCAAAAAAAGAAAAAAAAAGGTCCCTTACAGAACCTATGTACCTAAGTGTAGTGCATGTCTGTAAAAAGTGTAATGCATGTATGTAGGTAGCTAGTGAATGCAGTGTCACTGAATCGCGCGAGCGGCTGCTAGACTCAAGGGCTCCATGCCGGAGGATCGGACCTAGGCTTGAGTGGCCGCAGGAGAGGGTGGACGTGGCGGGTGTGCGGGAACGAAGTTCACCGTACGTCCCCTGCGAAGGGAACGGTGATTTCGCGGGCGTGGGCGCAGACACGCTGTTTGTATAGGGTCGGACGCGTAATATTGATTTTTTTTCTCGATATCGTCATCGGGATCGATAAAGAGATTTCGCGGCCTACGTTTGTACCGGAATTTGATGTCTGTAATTACACTCGGTGTGTAATTCGCGGCGTTCCTAACTAACTCGTTTGGATGATTCAACGCTGAATCAAAATATCTCCTAGAGAGATATTTCACGTATGACTCTATGGACGGCAGTTCCATATCTCTATGGAGATCTGCGTTACGTACATACGGCGGCGGATCTAACAGGTGACGCAAGAACCGATTCTGAACTCTTTGCAAGCGGGCAAAGTTACTTTTAGACATATGAGCGAACGCGGCGCAACAATATGTTAATATAGGTCTTACACATGCCTTGTATAGTGTAAGCTTATGCCACCTGGACATTTTGCTTACCGAGCTAAGCAAGGGCCGCAAGCGGGATAGGACCATGACGGCCCTATTCCGAACTATACTGACATGTGCGTTAAATTTAAGTCGGTTATCGAGGGTGACACCCAGATATTTAGTCCGGGTGGCCCATGGGATTTCCCTACGGAATAGCTTAAGAGGTTTGAGCGTCTTTGGCAATGGCCTCTTATTCGGATCGAACATAATCGCGGCGCTCTTTTCGGGATTAATAGCGATTCGCCATGTACGGAACCACTTCCCGAGAGTGGTCACGGCTCGCTGAACGGTGGCTGCGAGATGAGATCTGTTCCTACGTGAAGCGTAGATGACAGTATCGTCAGCATAGAGCCCTACCTCGACCCCTCGGAGTCGAGGGAGGTCGCTGACGTACAGGTTAAATAAACTAGGCGCGAGAATGGAGCCCTGTGGAACTCCTGAGCGAACCGGGTGAGAGCTAGAGAGCTCACCTTCCACACGGTAGCAGAAGGAACGGTCTGTGAGATAGTCGCGGACTATGTGAACTAACCTATCCGGGACTTCTAACTGGTGTAGCTTGTGGACCAGTCCGGCATGCCAGACCTTATCGAAGGCCTTGGCTACGTCGAAAAAGACCGCAAGCGTACGGGACGGAGCTATGTTACTTCTTGCGAAGTTACTAGTGATGTGCTCCGTGAGGCGGTGCACTTGGTGGGTACAAGAGTGTCTGGCACGAAAACCAAACTGCTCAGGCGGAAATAAATTTTTGTCATCAATGACAGACTTGAGACGGTTCAAAAGGATCCGCTCGTAAAGTTTTCCTAAGGTGTTTAAAAGACTTATCGGGCGATAGCTATCGGGAAGCGAAGCTTTTTTGCCGGGCTTACGAATACCTATCACTATAGCTTTTTTCCAGGCGGCTGGAAAATAGCAATGGGCTATGGCTACATTGAATATGCAGACCAAAAGAGCTATGATGTGATCAGGAAGAAGTTTAAGTACTTCATTCCTGATACCATCAGGACCAGGTGACTTCTTAGGCTTAAGGCCTTTGATGACTGAACAGACCTCATCAGGCGTGACCGGGGTGAGGTTATCCGCGGGGGGTATCGAATTTAAGTCCTGTACCGAGGACTCGATATCGTTGATATGAGCATAGTTTACATTGTCGCAGTTCGGGGAGCACTGACTCTCCAGACTGTCGGCAAGGCATTCCGCTTTATCTACGCTATCGAACGCGAGCGGGAGGCCAGGCCCTCTTTCGAGGGCTGGCATCGATCCGGAGCCATCTAACTTGAGAGAGCGGGCGAGTTTCCAGTAGGCCAAGTGAGACGGCGTAAGGCCCTCTACTAGGTTATCCCACTGGTGACCTCTGAACTCGGCGATGCGAGCTCTGACCTCTCTCTGAAGTCTACGTAACCTACGGGTATTATCCACGGTCGGATAAGAGTCATGTGCACGTGTCGCTGCGTTCTTTTCCGTGATCAACGCTCGCACGTCGGCAGGGAGTACAAAGCGGCGATCGTTCGCCGCTTGCACCTCTCTGGATGCCTCCCTGACACCGGTTTGAAGATAGTCAACCAAGGAATCGATCGCTAGGTCGGCGTCCGCTATTGACCCCAATTCGTCCGGGATCCTATCTAAACTCGAAGGAGATTCGTTATTTGAAAGATAACGATTTAATATCGCGTAATCAACTACTTTGACTGTAGGAGGGCTCGTATCAAAGTGTTGACCTAGTTGCATAATCACCGGACGGTGATCCGAGTCTAGTTCGTGTACGACTTCTATAAGACGTAACCGAAGCGAGACTCCTTTCAAAAGAGCAATATCAAGTACTGTCGGACGACAGTTATCTTGAAAATGTGTAGGTTCAAGCGGCGCTATGACGTCAAAATTGAGCACATCGCACAACAGATCGAGTATTATCCCGTTAGGGGTGTTACGCGTACTGTTGAACAGAGTGTGCCCACTATTGAGGTCACCCGCTATTATTACAGATTGCCCGAGTGAAAGTAGCGCCTCCAGATCGGACCGAAGGAGTCTTTTACTCGGGGAGAGATATGCAGACACAAGTATGATTGACGGATGGCCAGTCATACCTATTCTACAAACGGACACTTCCATATTGGTAAGTGTAGGAGGATCTACTGGCATACAGTAGAGGGAACGCTTATAATAAATGAGAGTGCCACCGCCTCGGGTGACACGGTCATTCCTAACTATGCTATAGTTCGCGACTCTCGGATCGCGCTTGCTGGGCTTTAGAAGTGTTTCTTGTACGAGAAACACATCTATTTCCCTTTCACTAAGAAACCTAGCTACTAAATCGCGTTGGGGATATAAATTCCGCGCGTTAAAAAATGAAACGTTTAAACTTTTCGGTTTAATACGAGTCATTTTGATATTGGTATTTTTGTATTGTGGCCCTGGTCAGACGTTGTAACGTCGACGCGAGGGCCGGGAAGTGCCTAATGGCCCCTACTGGGCCGAGCTCGGAGATGCACTGGTCGAAATCCAGTACTTCTTGAACGTCGTGCTCCAGGAGGAGCATCGCCATATAGTCCAAGTTGAAGCTGGGACTATAGGCCGCGGGGCCCTGAGCCTTCGGAGGCTGCGGGCGGGGTCGGGTAGGGGGGGGGCCCCACGCCGCCTGAGGGGCACGCGCGGGTTGCGGGGCTGCGCGGGGTGCCAGAGGGGCACGCGCGGGTTGCGGGGCCGCGCGGGGTGCCTGAGGGGCACGCGCGGGTTGCGGGGCCGCGCGGGGCGCGGGAGCGGGAGCCACCGGAGCGCGGGAAACGCTCGGGAGGCTCGGGAAGTCCTCTGGTGTAAGCAGAGGCTTCGGCCGAGGGGCTGGAACGCGGGATGCCCTCTGTGGGGCAAAATTCCTAGCCTGTCGTGACTTCCTCGTCTTGGGAGCCCGAGGACACCCACGATAGTTCGCGGGGTGTCCAGACTCCCCGCAGAGCACGCAACTCGGGGGAGTCGAAGAGTCGCGGGTGCGCGTACACTCTTTCGTGGCGTGGTCCCCGAGGCACTTCACGCATCGCGGACGAAGATGGCAATTACGGGCAGAGTGCCCGTAAAGCTGACAATTGTGGCACTGGGCCGGTATTTGGTTTTTATAAGGGGGCTCCACAGATATGCCGGAGAGCCCGCAAACCATCCTAGCATTAAAAATGGCCTTGCCCGCGGGGGTCTTATCTAAAAATACTAAGACCAACTCTAATTGTGTTTTGTCGTGACGGTACATCCGGTGTACCTCTCTAACTGGGTATTGTTGCGCGATGAGGTCAAATTTGACCTCATCTTCGGTTAACTCGACCGGAACGCGGCGGATCACTACTCTGAGGAGACGGTCCTCCTCGAGCGCGTACGAATAGTAACAATATTTCTCCTCTCGGAGGAGCGCGGTTAGATCACGATGATCTTTTGGAGACGCGACCTGTACTTGTATGCCCGTCGCGACGTTACGGGCTTTTAGATAGTGGATTTTCTTATCCGCAAGTTTTTTTGAAATTTTCATCCAGGCCGATTTATCCTGGATGATGACAGGGGGAGGCGGGCGCGGTTTTTTCCCGGCGACGGTAGCGGGGGCCGCGGCGGCCTTAGGAACGGCGACGCGCGCGTTATCCTGGGCCACGAATTTGGCCGCAGGCTGCGAGTCCGCGTCATTAGTTGGCGAGTTAGGCCGAGAATGCTTTCTCGACCTAACATTTGAGACGACGGTGAAGCCGTCGTTCTCTACGGTCTGTACCGGGACCGTCTCCGTTATCTCCATGTCGGGAGATGCGTCTGGGCTCGCGGGTGACTCTAAAAATACCGCTCCGAGCGGCTCAAAACTATTATTCGTGATAATATTATTATTAATGTTAGTAATTGGCGAGCGCGACCTAGCACGCGTGTTAATTGCCGCGGGGCATGTCTCCGCCGAGGGGCGGGGGGTCGGTAACTTTTTTTTTTTTTTTTTTTTTTTTTTTTTTTTTTTTTTTTTTTTTTTTTTTTTTTTTTTTCGAACTGACTACACTGTTAGCCTGAGGGGCCCTGAAGCCTTTACGGCTTTTACAGCTTTACCGGGCTTGGGGGCGAGCGCTTAGGGCACTCAGCCACGAAAGCTAAGCAACAACATCCGAGGGTGCCAAAGTGGCCGGACCTCGGCTCGGACTGTTGCGCGTATGCAATTAAGTCGCGATCTGACTAATTCCCTATCCGTAATTCGATCTAAACTAACTATACAGATATACATGTTTCTGCCCCCTGGGAGGAGGGAAGGAACATGTGTATGTGTATTTAGTGGTCTGAAATTTTTGATCTAGACTAACTAGCCTCAAAAAAAGAAAAAAAAAGGTCCCTTACAGAACCTATGTACCTATGTGTGTTGTGCATGTGTGTATAATGCAGTGTCATGTATGGCTGTGAAAGCTAGTGATTGTACAGTCACTTGTATCGCGCGAGCGGCTGCTTGGCTCAAGGGCTCCATGCCGATGGATCGGACCTAGGCTTGAGTTGCCGCAGAGGAGGGTGGTCGTGGCGGGTGTGCGGGCGCGAAGTTAACCGTTCGTCCCCTTCGGAGGGAACGGTGGTTTCGCGGGCGTGGGCGCGAGCACGCATATGTTGCGGGAGCGGACGCGTAGAATTTGTTTGCTTTCTCTATGTCGTCGTCGGGATCGACAAAGAGATTTCGCGGACGGCGTTTGTAACGTTGGACAACGGGTATCGCGTGGTTAGGCTTGTAGTTCACAAAGGACTTTACAAGCGGGTTTGGATGGTTCGAAGCGCTATCGAAGTATCTCCTAGCGAGATACTTCACATAGGCTTCTAACGAGGGGAGCCTCATGTCCCTGTGTAGGTCCATGTTCCTAACGAAGGCTGGAGGGTCCAGCAGGCGACGGAGGAATCGATTTTGTACTCTTTGCAAGCGGGCAAAGTTGTGTTTGGACATATGTGCGAACGCGGCGCAACTATATGTCAAGATCGGACGGACGCACATCTTGTACAGTGTAAGCTTATGTCTTATGGACATTTTGCTTACCGAACTGAGCAAGGGTCGTAGACGGGAAAGGACCCAAATGGCCCTATTCCGGACTCTAGTGACGTGTGGGTTGAAGTTAAGCTTCGAGTCAAGGATGACACCCAGATATTTTGTCTTGGTGGCCCAAGGGATATTTCTACCGAATAATGTTAGAGGTCCTACCGTGCGTGGTAATCTGCATGTAGTCGGTTCGAACATAATCGCGGCGCTCTTAACCGGATTAATAGCTATACGCCACGTTCGAAACCACTCTCCGAGAGTGGTTACGGCGCGTTGTATTTTGTGAGCGAGAAAAGATCTGTTCCTATTGGACGCGTATATGACTGTGTCGTCAGCGTAGAGCCCTACCTCGACCCCGGGGGGTTTCGGGAGGTCGCTGACGTACAAATTGAATAAGCAAGGTGCCAGAATGGAGCCTTGCGGGACGCCAGAACGAATGGGACGTGCAGTGGAGAGTACTCCTTCCACTCGGTAGTGGAAGGTGCGGTCGCTAAGGTAATCGCGGACTAAATGTACTAACCTATCCGGGACTTCTAATTGGTGAAGCTTGTGGACCAGTCCGGCGTGCCAGACCTTATCGAAGGCCTTGGCTACGTCGAAAAAGACCGCAAGCGTGCGGGCGGGAGCGATATTGCTCTTGGCGAAGTTACTCGTGATGTGCTCCGTGAGGCGGTGCACTTGATGTGTACACGAGTGACGGGCGCGAAAACCGAATTGTTCGGGCGGGTATAAATTCTTGTCGTCTATAACGACCTTGAGACGGTTCAGAAGGATCCGCTCATAGAGTTTCCCTAGAGTGTTAAGGAGACTGATCGGGCGATAGCTATCGGGAAGCGAAGCTTTTTTGCCGGGCTTGCGAATACCTATAACTATAGCTTTTTTCCAGACGGCTGGAAAATAGCAGTGGGCTATGGCTGCATTGAAGATGCAGACCAAAAGAGCTATGAGGTGATCAGGAAGAAGTTTGAGTACTTCATTCCTGATACCATCAGGACCGGGAGATTTCCTAGGCTTAAGGCCTTTAATGATAGAACAGACCTCATCTGGCGTGACCGGGGTTAACGTTTCCGCGGGGGGAATCAACGTGAGTTCCTGAACGGCGGTCTCGATAGTTTCGATGTGGGCAGTGTCTACGTTGTCGCAGTTTGGGGAGCACTGGCTCTCCAAGCTTGCGGCAAGGCATTCTGCCTTATCGTCGCTATCGAACGCGAGTGGGAGATCGGGGCCCCTTTCGAGGGGCGGCATCTGGGCGGAAGCTTCTAACTTCAGAGAGCGGGCGAGGTTCCAGTAAGCCAGATGGGACGGCTTGAGACCCTCTAAGAGGTTATCCCACCGGTGACCTCTGTACTCTCCGATGCGAGTTCTAACCTCTCTCTGAAGTTGTCGTAACCTACGGGTGTTATCCCTCGTCGGATAAGAGTCATGTGCACGTGTCGCGGCGTTCTTTTCCGTGATTAACGCTCGTAAGCCGGGGGGGAGTATAAAACGGCGTTCGTTTGCCGCTTGCACCTCTCTCGAGGCCTCCCTTACACCGGTTTGGAGGTAGTCGACCAGGGAATCGATGGCTAAATCGGCGTCTGCGGTTGACTCCAATACGTCGGGGATCCTAGCTAGGCTGGACGGGGTCGCGTTATCGGATAAGTAGCGATTTAAGATCGCGTAGTCAACTATTTTGACTTTTGGCGGACTGGGGTCGAACGGTTGCCCGAGTTGTAAGATAACCGGGCGGTGGTCGGAGTCTAGTTCGTGTACGACTTCTATAAGTCGTAACCGAAGTGAGACACCTTTGAGGAGGGCTATGTCAAGTACTGTCGGTTGACAGTTGTCTTGAAAGTGCGTGGGCTCTAGCGGTGCTATGACGTCAAAGCCGAGCACGTCGCAAAGTAGTTCTAGTATAACCCCGTTACGGGTGTTGCGCGGGTTGTTGAAAAGGGTGTGACCGCTATTGAGGTCGCCTGCTATTATGACTGATTGGTCGAGTGAAAAAAGCGCCTCCAGATCGGACTGAAGGAGTCTTTTATTCGGAGAGAGATATGCAGAGACAAGCGTGATTGACGGATGGCCAGTCATGCCTATTCTACAGACGGACACTTCCATATTGGTAAGTGCGGGAGGGTCTATTGGCATGCAATAGAGGGAACGCTTGTAGTAGATGAGCGTGCCGCCTCCTAGGGTGGCACGGTCATTTCTGACTATATTGTAGTTTGCTATCTTAGGGTCGCGCCTACTGGGTTTTAGAAGTGTTTCTTGTACTAGAAACACGTCTATCTCCCGTTCCCTAAGAAAGGTGGATACTAAGTCCCGTTGTGGAAAGAGGTTTCGCGCGTTAAAAAAAGATATATTGAGGCTTCTAGGCTTAATGCGTGCCATTGATAACCGTTATCTATTTCCCGGCACGGGCCAGGCGCATTAGCGTCGCTGTCATCAGGGGGAAACGCCTGATGGATTCGCCGGGACCGTACTCAGCGACGCACTGTTCGTACGCCAGTACTTCCTGAGGGTCATGCTCACGGAAGAGCATGACCATGTAGTCAACGCCGCGGCGCGTGTTGACGGGCGGGGGGGCCTGAGCCTTAGGAGGCTGAGGGCGGGGAGTGGAGACCCATGCTGCTTGAGGAGCTCGCATGGCCGGAGGGGGTGCGCGGGGCGCGGGGGCGGCTGCCACCGGGGCGCTGGAGGCGCCCGGGAGGCTGGGAAAAGCCTCTGGCGTGAGCAGGGGCTTTGCCTGTCCTACGGCGGGACGTGTCCTCTGAGGAGGGGTGTGTCGCGTAGGGCGCATGGGTCGCATAGGGCGCGTGGGGCGCGGGGCACGGGGACAGCCGCGATAGTTCGCGGGGTGACCTTCGTTGCCGCATAGCACGCAGCTCGGAGGGGTAGCAGACTCACGAGTGCGCGAGCACTCGCTTGTCGCGTGGTCCCCGAGGCACTTAACGCACCTGGGACGGAGATGGCAGTTGCGTGCCGAATGACCGTACAGCTGGCAGTTGTGACACTGCGGAGGACTGCGGTTCTTGTGTGGGGGCTCTACGGCTATTCCGGAGAGCTCACACACTTTCCTAACGTTAAAAATGGCTCTGCCCTCGGGGGTCAGTTCCAAAATGACTAAGACCATGTCGAGAGGTCTGTTTTTCGATTGTCCGCCGTGCATTCTGTGCACTTCGCGGACAGGGAAGGCCTTGGCTAAGAGGTCAGTTTTGACCTCCTCGGGTGTGATTTCCACCGGGATGCGGCGGATTACAACCCGGAGTTGTCGTTCTTCCTCCAGGGAGTATGTGAAATATTCGAGGTTGCTGTCCCGGAGCAACCTGGTAAATTGGCGGTGTTCGTCCGAGGTGGAAACCTGGACGCGGATACCGTTGGCCGTGTTACTGGCCTGGGTGTAGTGGATGCGAAGTTCTCTCAGTTTCTCTGAGAGTTTTGTCCAGACCGATTTGTTCTGGACCGTGACGGGGGGCGGGCGACGCGCCTTTCTGCCGGCAAAGGTACCGGCAGGCGCTGAGGGCGCTGCGGAGCGGGGGGCGTGGCTGTTGAGCCCGGTTTTTTGCGCCTTTTGTGGGCGGGACTGAGTCTCCGGAGACTCGGGACGCGAACGCGGTGCCCGTTTGGCAGGCTTATTTTTTTGAACGAGGGTGAAGCCCTCGTTGTCTGTTCGGATTGCCGTGTCCATTTCGATGGACTCGGGTTCGGGTTCGGGGTCCGGACTGGCGGGTGAGTAGCTAACGTTTGTAGCTACTAGCGTCGGCGTGTCCGCTTCGGGAACTAGCGACGCAAATGAGTTGTTGGTTGGTAGCGCAGAGGGCGCTGGGGTCGGGGCTTGAATGCCCGGGGAACGCGAGCGCGACGATGGCCGTTTGTACGGCGTCTGACGGTGAGCGCGGGGTGCCGTCGAGCGGGAGCGCGGGACGGGCTTCTTGATTATCGCGTGTGGCGCGGCGGGGTCGCTGGCGGGCTCGGTGCCCTGAGCGATGGCAATGGCAACGGCGGGTTGCTCGGCCGCGATGGCCCTATTAAAGTCCGTCCAGAGCGACGGATGCAGGGTCGTTGCGAACGCTTTGAAGCGTTCGAGCTGAGATTGTTGTGCCATTCCGGCGGTGGCGTTTGGGCGGGCGGGGGTGAAGTTAAACCTCCCTGCCGGAGAGGCAGGGGGGTGCGCCGAGTGAATTTAAACGGCTATCCCGAGCCGTGTAAAGGGACCTGCGGGTCACGGTGTAATGACTCGCAGGAAAAGAACCTACCGGGCCCTACGTGGAGGTCCCTATCAAGCCCGAGGCAGAGAACGCAGCCGGTATAAATACCTAGCTACGCCCAAACAGACACTCGGGGATGGATTTGTAGCAGGATCGGAAGGGTGGGAAGGAGACACTCAGGGCTTGACTATGACTCTATCAAGGGCCAAGATTCCTGAGCCCGGCCAAGTACTATCGTTTGCCTCTGAAGGAGGCAACCGAGGGGCGCTTGGGTCACGCACCCACTTGCTTTCGTTGGCACCGTCAGGTATCAGGCAAGTGACCACTAAAGTGTGGATTTCGTCGTAATAGAAACAATTTGCTCTTAAAAGAGCAGTTTTATGGCTGTGTAGCGCTACACAATGGGTGCGAGCGAGACGGCGATACGCAGGTGCGGCGCAGGTGCGATGCAGGTGTGCAGCAAGGCCGGTCGGTCGTAAAACTTCACAAAGGCGGCAGAGAACAGTCGTAAACACGTCCGTTCCCGCCGGCGGTCGTGATCGGTCTCGGGGTCGGTAACAGCGACGTCCGCTCTCTATATAGATGTTAGACTAAAGATAACGTAGTCGAAGTGAGTATAACGAAACGATCAATCGACCAATCCGAGTCGCTCCCGCGTGTGAGGGAGAAAGCTATATTGTGGATGTAGGTAGGGCGAGTAAATACTCGATCTAAATAGATCAATTAAATAAAACTAAAACGAACAAACATATAGATAGATAGATAGATAGATAGATAGATATAGAGATAGAGAGAAAGGAAAGGAGGAAGGAAGTAGGAGTCGGGCGGTCGGGCGGTCTCATCCGATTCGGCGGATGGTGGTGCTGGTTGGTGGTGGTGTGTGTGTGGTGTGTGGTGTGTGGCGGATGAGAAGATCGATCACGTAAAAATAGTTTGTTTTATGAAGAAGAAGAAGAAGAAGCATTCACATCATACGATGAATGAACGCGTGAGCTTTAGCTTTCGGCGGGGTGGAAAAACTACGCGATGAAACCTGAGAGTGCGTGTCTGTCTAACATCTTGGGCCAGCCATACTACCACCAACCACACACACATCAACAAACGTAACACACCATACAAACGGACGGACAACTTAAATTAATTAATTAATTAATAAATATATATATATATATATATATATATATATATATATAAAATCGGGAATCCGGTATGGGGAAGTAGGAAGACCGGATAATTGTGTGTTCTGTGTTTTGTATGTATATGTACTATTTATTTATTTATTACGCTGGTGTCGTATGTATTTATGTATGTAGCATATGTATTTTTTATAGTATTTGTTGTATACATACTTATACGTAATAATAATATGCACCTAGCGTACGTAGGTACCTCTAGCTTCTCGTTTATTAAATATATCATACTCGGACTCTTCGTGTATGGTGTAAGTTAACAATAACAACAACAACAATCATGTGAATAGAAACGGAATGAAACAATAACTGTTCCATATAATGATAATTTGTTAGCCCTGAAAAGGGCTGTTTCAATTTTGTGCTTGCTGTCGAGTCAGTCGATAGGCTTACACACAACAATAGATACAGACACACCACCGGAGATCCCGCCGCCACGACGACGGGTGTCGGTTGCGAGCCGTGTATGCTTTTCGTTTTTATTATCGCGTCATCGTCTGCTTGCTGATGTTTTTAAAATTTCTTTCTTTCTTTCTCCACGCTCACTTACTCACTCACTATACACTATACGACGCGACGGACGAACGAACGACGAAACACAGAACTTTACTTCTTGGAAGCGGCCGCTTTTTTCGCTGCGGGCTTGGACTTCGGTGCCGATGCAGCCTTCTTAGGTTTCGGTGCTTTCGGTTTCTTAGTCGGCGGTTTGGCGGTCTTCTTTGCTTTGGGCGCTGCGGCTGAACCCTTACTCTTCGATGCGGCCGAAGCGGAGGCCGCGGATGGCTTCTTCGCTGCGGCCGGTTTCTTCTTAGCGGCGGCGGCTTTCCTATCTTTCGTGGCGGCCGATGGTTTCGCCGCCGCGGCTGATGTTTTCGCCGGTGAAGAGGCGGCGGCCTTTTTCCCTCTGCCGCCAGCACCGGCTGAAGCGGCCGACGTCGCTTTCTTCGACGATGCGGAAGCGGCACCGCCGGCGGTAGATTTAGCGGAAGAAGATGCCTTTCTGTTGCCGGCGCCGCCGGCTCCCGCGCCGGACTTCGCTCCGGCGATCGATGGTTTCTTCGAGGCGGCTGATTTTGATTCCAGTTTGAAAGAACCAGAAGCGCCGGTGCCCTTTGTTTGTATCAGAGCGCCGGTTTCGACGGCGCTCTTTAGATATTTCCTTATGAACGGTGCCAATTTCTCAGCGTCGACCTTATAATGGGCAGATATATATTTCTTGATCGCTTGCAGAGATGATCCGCTGCGTTCTTTGAGTTCTTTAATGGCGCTGTTCACCATTACCGATGTCTTCGGGTGAGACGGTTTCGCCTTTGGCTTTTTGGCGGCGGCCGTCGCGGCACCGCCTGCCGCAGAAGCCTTGGGTTTCTTCGCGGTGGGAGTCGCGGGTGCCGGAGCCTCGGTAGCGATAGCCGTATCTGCCATATCTCTCTTAGTTAGTATTAACACTTTTAAAAAATATAAATGTAAACAACAACAAAACACACGCACACAGATTCGATGCGAATGGAAAACAGTAGTAGTACTATGCGTATAACACGAAAGTTTCAATGTAGGTGGCGCTAGTGGTTAAGTAGACATGGGCGTTACCGTAATGAGATCCTCCGAGTTGCGAGACAGTTTCCCGTAAGAAGAGTTTCATGTTTTCACTAACACGTCTCCGATTAAACGGGATTTATATCAAGTTTTAATATTAGGTCGCTATAGATAAAGCGCTGCGGCTATTCACCATGAATCAACGTGACCATCGATATCGGACATACGTGTTTAACTGCCACGGGTACAGTAGTAAATTTCGTTTATCCGCGTCGGTGTGTATCGCACGGAGCGAGTGTCCGATTTAAAAGATATTTTTCTCGATATAACGTATTATTATTTATATTTTCATTTTCCAACTAAACTACGAATTATATCTTCTTATGATATACACGAATATAAAGAGCTCGACAATAATTTCCGATCGTTATAACGTTACAGAAACGTGAACGTCGTAAAACACACGCACCCTAGTCACTTCGATCAGACGACGAGTTTCTGTTCGCTTCTTCTCTAATCATCGAGGCTCTATGATTTCTGCTCTTCTCGTCCCCGTAAGAACATCGAGAGGTACATAACAAACGTAATAATAATATAATAATACAGTTATAATCAAACATCACAGGGCAGGCAGGCAGGTAAATTTAGAAGGGGGGCGGGCTAGAAAGCTGAAGAACATTTCATCGAGGTGATCTCTCTGTCTCTCGACTTAGAATGCAATCCTGATTAATCAATACGATTGACCGATTAAATGGTTCCGTCAAAATTATAATAGTTTTATTTTTAAATTATTTTACTTTCATTCATAACAACCGTTATTATGTTCACATAATATCACATCGACCGACAGACACACGACGAGCCTCATTATATTAACATGACTTTATCATTATAATTAATATTATAAGAACAATAGAAAAGAAGAAGACGGTATGTATAACATATATGAGTATCCGTCTATCTATCATAGCGGTAAGTAAGTAGGTAGGTACGTACGGACGTACGTACGTACGTACGTACGTACGTACATAGATACATACATATCATATTTTTATTAAGTGTGTAAGTAGGTAAGCGAATGACGATACTGTCACGTATAGAAACTTAAAAAATATATATACAAATAAATAGTGTGATATTTATTTGTATCGAATTTGAATCATTTGCGGCCCTGAAAAGGGCCTTTTTGTATGCCGTAGGTATAGGTATATAGGTGGTGTATTAAAATTAACCACCGAAGCCGTAAAGGGTGCGTCCCTGTCGTTTCAGTGCATACACGACGTCCATGGCTGTGACAGTCTTCCTCTTGGCGTGCTCGGTGTAAGTGACCGCGTCACGGATCACGTTCTCGAGGAACACTTTCAGAACGCCTCGTGTCTCTTCATATATCAAACCGGAGATACGTTTAACACCGCCTCTGCGAGCCAAACGGCGGATAGCCGGTTTCGTGATACCCTGGATGTTATCGCGTAGCACCTTCCTGTGGCGCTTGGCTCCGCCTTTTCCCAGTCCCTTGCCTCCTTTTCCGCGACCGGTCATGATGACACGATTATAATAAAGTAAGTCGATTTATTAAAAAAGTTGTATGTTATTGAAAGAAAGAAAGAGCGAGCGCGTGCACGTACGTACGCGTGTGAACAGTTCGCGCGAACTATGAAAATCCTACCAGGAGTCTTCGGCTTATTTATACCTTTACGGTATCGGCGGCGGGGAGAGGCGCTCTTTATGTCTGCGGGGTTTGGAGGAGGGGCGGGCGGGAGGGGGTCTTGTCGACGGTCGCGACTAAGAAAAAGACAGACGAACTCTTTTCGTATTACTTACTAACTAACTAACTAACTAACTAACTAACTAACTAACTAACTAACTATATATGTATTTATTTATTTTTATTCATTCACATTGCACGCGCGTTACTAGATGGCGCTCGCCGACCGCTACCGCGGCCGTCTCGCGCGATTCTTTATCACAAGTCAAACCTAACCTAACCTAGCATGTAGCTATTGGGTGGTAATACGTACGGTACGTAGTAGTTGTTTCTCATATTAATAACAAGATGACGTTGTAATAAGAAAGAGGTGTGTTGTACACGTTCCAAGTATGGAACCGGATCCACGAGTAGCGAGCGACTAATTTATTTATTTTATTTTTTTTTCCCTCGCTTTGTTCGTTAGGTTAGGTTATTATGATGGCTAGCTAGCCTAGCTATTCCTATCTATCTATATGTTAGGGAAAATGACACTCCGTTTGAATAGAAACAATTATGAATAACGATTAAACTCTCGTCATCGTATTACGTAGTGGTGAATTATATGCGGCCCTGAAAAGGGCCTTTTGTACATATATGTGTGGTAGGTAGGAGGTATACGGGTAGACAGATCTATTATTATCTATCCCCCCTAAGCACGCTCTCCACGGATTCTACGCGCCAGCTGTATGTCTTTCGGCATGATCGTGACTCGCTTCGCATGGATCGCACAGAGATTCGTGTCCTCGAAGAGACCGACCAGGTAGGCCTCACTCGCCTCCTGCAGGGCCATCACAGCCGAGCTCTGGAAACGAAGATCCGTCTTGAAATCTTGAGCTATCTCACGAACGAGACGCTGGAATGGCAACTTGCGGATCAGCAACTCTGTACTCTTCTGATAACGACGTATCTCACGCAGAGCGACCGTTCCGGGTCTGTAGCGATGCGGCTTCTTGACACCACCGGTGGCGGGCGCACTCTTACGAGCCGCCTTAGTGGCGAGCTGTTTACGAGGAGCTTTACCGCCGGTCGATTTGCGAGCAGTCTGCTTGGTACGCGCCATTGTTAACTAACAAACGAACCACGACAGCCGTGTTATGTAGTATCTCAAGTAGTTAGTGGTTATAGAACGAAGAAAAACAAAAAGAAACGAACTTATACGCGCACGCGCCCTCTCTTCTAGCTCGAATAAACCGTTCGAGCGTTTTTTTTTTTTTTTTTTTTTTTTTTTTTTTTTTTTTCGATCTGACTATACTGTTAGCCATAAGGGCCCAGGAGCCTCGAACGGCTTTTACAGCTTCACCGGACTTGGGGGCGAGCGCTTAAGGCACTCAGCCACGAAAGTTTTGCAACAACATCCGAGGGTGCCAAAGTGGCCGAACCTCGGCTCGGACTGTTGCGCGTCTTGCAAATAAGTCGCGATCTGACTAATGCCCTATCACACTATCTAACTAACTATACATATAAACATGTCGCTATCCTCTGGGAGGAGGGTAAGAGACAAGTGTATATGTATTTAGTAATCTGAAATTTTTGATCTAGACTAACTAGCCTCAAAAAAAGAAAAAAAAAGGTCCCTTACAGAACCTATGTACCTAAGTGTAGTGCATGTCTGTAAAAAGTGTAATGCATGTATGTAGGTAGTTAGTGAATGCAGTGTCACTGAATCGCGCGAGCGGCTGCTAGACTCAAGGGCTCCATGCCGGAGGATCGGACCTAGGCTTGAGTGGCCGCAGGAGAGGGTGGACGTGGCGGGTGTGCGGGAACGAAGTTCACCGTGCGTCCCCTGCGAAGGGAACGGTGATTTCGCGGGCGTGGGCGCAGACACGCTGTTTGTATAGGGTCGGACGCGTAATATTGATTTTTTTTCTCGATATCGTCATCGGGATCGATAAAGAGATTTCGCGGCCTACGTTTGTACCGGAATTTGATGTCTGTAATTACACTCGGTGTGTAATTCGCGGCGTTCCTAACTAACTCGTTTGGATGATTCAACGCTGAATCAAAATATCTCCTAGAGAGATATTTCACGTATGACTCTATGGACGGCAGTTCCATATCTCTATGGAGATCTGCGTTACGTACATACGGCGGCGGATCTAACAGGTGACGCAAGAACCGATTCTGAACTCTTTGCAAGCGGGCAAAGTTACTTTTAGACATATGAGCGAACGCGGCGCAACAATATGTTAATATAGGTCTTACACATGCCTTGTATAGTGTAAGCTTATGCCACCTGGACATTTTGCTTACCGAGCTAAGCAAGGGCCGCAAGCGGGATAGGACCATGACGGCCCTATTCCGAACTATACTGACATGTGCGTTAAATTTAAGTCGGTTATCGAGGGTGACACCCAGATATTTAGTCCGGGTGGCCCATGGGATTTCCCTACGGAATAGCTTAAGAGGTTTGAGCGTCTTTGGCAATGGCCTCTTATTCGGATCGAACATAATCGCGGCGCTCTTTTCGGGATTGATAGCGATTCGCCATGTACGGAACCACTTCCCGAGAGTGGTCACGGCTCGCTGTACGGTGGCTGCGAGATGAGATCTGTTCCTACGTGAAGCGTAGATGACAGTATCGTCAGCATAGAGCCCTACCTCGACCCCTCGGAGTCGAGGAAGGTCGCTGACGTACAGGTTAAATAAACTAGGCGCGAGAATGGAGCCCTGTGGAACTCCTGAGCGAACCGGGTGAGAGCTAGAGAGCTCACCTTCCACACGGTAGCAGAAGGAACGGTCTGTGAGGTAATCGCGGACTATATGAACTAACCTATCCGGGACTTCTAACTGGTGTAGCTTGTGGACCAGTCCGGCGTGCCAGACCTTATCGAAGGCCTTGGCTACGTCGAAAAAGACCGCAAGCGTACGGGACGGAGCTATGTTACTTCTTGCGAAGTTACTAGTGATGTGCTCCGTGAGGCGGTGCACTTGGTGGGTACAAGAGTGTCTGGCACGAAAACCAAACTGCTCAGGCGGAAATAAATTTTTGTCATCAATGACAGACTTGAGACGGTTCAAAAGGATCCGCTCGTAAAGTTTTCCTAAGGTGTTTAATAGACTTATCGGGCGATAGCTATCGGGAAGCGAAGCTTTTTTGCCGGGCTTACGAATACCTATCACTATAGCTTTTTTCCAGGCGGCTGGAAAATAGCAATGGGCTATGGCTACATTGAAGATGCAGACCAAAAGAGCTATGATGTGATCAGGAAGAAGTTTGAGTACTTCATTCCTGATACCATCTGGACCAGGTGACTTCTTAGGCTTAAGGCCTTTGATGACTGAACAGACCTCATCAGGCGTGACCGGGGTGAGGTTCTCCGCGGGGGGTATCGAGTTTAAGTCCTGTACCGAGGACTCGATATCGTAGATATGTGCATAGTCTACGTTGTCGCAGTTCGGGGAGCACTGGCTCTCCAGACTGTCGGCAAGGCATTCCGCTTTATCTACGCTATCGAACGCGAGTGGGAGGCCAGGCCCTCTTTCGAGGGCTGGCATCGATCCGGAGCCATCTAACTTCAGAGAGCGGGCGAGTTTCCAGTAGGCCAAGTGAGACGGCGTAAGGCCCTCTACTAGGTTATCCCACTGGTGACCTCTGAACTCGGCGATGCGAGCTCTGACCTCTCTCTGAAGTCTACGTAACCTACGGGTATTATCCACGGTCGGATAGGAGTCATGTGCTCGTGTCGCTGCGTTCTTTTCCGTGATCAACGCTCGCACGTCGGCAGGGAGTACAAAGCGGCGATCGTTCGCCGCTTGCACCTCTCTGGATGCCTCCCTAACACCGGTTTGAAGATAGTCAACCAAGGAATCGATCGCTAGGTCGGCGTCCGCTATTGACCCCAATTCGTCCGGGATCCTATCTAAACTCGAAGGAGATTCGTTATTTGAGAGATAACGATTTAATATCGCGTAATCAACTACTTTGACTGTAGGAGGACTCGTGTCAAAGTGTTGACCTAGTTGCATAATCACCGGACGGTGATCCGAGTCTAGTTCGTGTACGACTTCTATAAGACGTAACCGAAGCGAGACTCCTTTTAAAAGAGCAATATCAAGTACTGTAGGACGACAGTTATCTTGAAAATGTGTAGGTTCAAGCGGCGCTATGACGTCAAAATTGAGCACATCGCACAACAGATCGAGTATTATCCCGTTAGGGGTATTACGCGAACTGTTGAACAGAGTGTGCCCACTATTGAGGTCACCCGCTATTATTACAGATTGCCCGAGTGAAAGTAGCGCCTCCAGATCGGACCGAAGGAGTCTTTTACTCGGGGAGAGATATGCAGACACAAGTATGATTGACGGATGGCCAGTCATACCTATTCTACAAACGGACACTTCCATATTGGTAAGTGTAGGAGGATCTACTGGCATACAGTAGAGGGAACGCTTATAATAAATGAGAGTGCCGCCACCTCGGGTGACACGGTCATTCCTAACTATGTTATAGTTCGCGACTCGCGGATCGCGCCTACTGGGCTTTAGAAGTGTTTCTTGTACAAGAAACACATCTATCTCCCTTTCGCTAAGAAACCTAGCTACTAAATCGCGTTGGGGATATAAATTCCGCGCGTTAAAAAATGAAATGTTTAAACTACTAGGCTTAATACGAGTCATTTTGATAACGAAGTTTTTGTACTGTGGCCCTGGTCAAACGTTGTAACGTCGACGCGAGGGCCGGAAAGTGCCTAATGGCCCCGACTGGGCCTAACTCAGTGATACACTGGTCAAAATCCAGTACTTCTTGGACGTCGTGCTCCAGGAGGAGCATCGCCATATAGTCCAAGTTAAAACTCGGACTATAGGCCGCGGGGCCCTGAGCCTTCGGAGGCTGCGGGCGGGGTCGGGTAGGGGGGGGGCCCCACGCCGCCTGAGGGGCACGCGCGGGTTGCGGGGCCGCGCGGGGTGCCAGAGGGGCACGCGCGGGTTGCGGGGCCGCGCGGGGTGCCTGAGGGGCACGCGCGGGTTGCGGGGCCGCGCGGGGCGCGGGGGCGGGAGCCACCGGAGCGCGGGAAACGCTCGGGAGGCTCGGGAAGTCCTCTGGTGTAAGCAGAGGTTTCGGCCGAGGGGCTGGAACGCGGGATGCCCTCTGTGGGGCAGAATTCCTCGTCTGACGAGGCTTCCTAGACTTTGGAGCCCGAGGACACCCACGATAGTTCGCGGGGTGTCCAGACTCCCCACAGAGCACGCAACTCGGGGGAGTCGAAGACTCGCGGGTGCGCGTGCACTCTTTCGTTGCGTGATCCCCGAGGCATTTCACGCAACGCGGGCGGAGATGACAGTTACGGGCAGCGTGCCCGTATAATTGGCAATTATGGCACTGGGCCGGAATCTGATTCTTATATGGGGCCTCGACAGATATGCCGGAGAGCCCGCAAACCGTCCTAACATTAAATATGGCCTTGCCCGCGGGGGTCTTATCTAAAAGTACTAGGACCAAATCTAGTTGTTTCTTATCGAAACGGTACATCCGATGTACCTCCCTAACCGGGTATTGATTAGCGATGAGGTCAAATTTAACCTCATCCTCGGTTAACTCTACCGGGACGCGGCGGATCACTACCCTGAGGAGACGGTCCTCCTCGAGCGCGTAGGAATAATAACCTAGCTTCTCCTCTCGGAGGAGTGTGGTAAGATCGCGATGCTCTTTCGGGGACGCGACCTGTACTTGAATGCCCGTCGCGACGTTACGGGCTTTTAGATAGTGGATTTTCTTATCCACAAGTTTTTTTGAAATTTTCATCCAGGCCGATTTATCCTGGATGATGACAGGGGGAGGCGGACGCGGTTTTCTCCCGGCGACGGTAGCGGGGGCCGCGGCGGCCTTAGGAACGGCGACGCGCGCGTTGTCCTGGGCCACGAATTTGGCCGCAGGCTGCGAGTCCGCGTCAGTCGTTGGCGAGTTAGGCCGAGAATGCTTTCTCGACTTAACCCTAGAAACGACAGTGAAGTCGTCGTTATTGACGGTCTCAGCCGGCACCGTCTCTGACACCTCCATATCGGGAGAGGCGTCCGGACTCGCGGGAGAGTCTAAGAATACCGCACCGAGCGGAGCAAAACCGTTATTTACGCTTACATTGGAATTAATTATTGGCGATCGCGACCTAGCTCTCGCAACTGAAGTCGGGGGGCGGGGCTCCGCCGAGGGGCGGGGCGTCTGAGCTACTGAACGCGATCTACCTCGCGGGTGTGCACCGGGTTGCGGGGAACGCGGTCGCGTCACACGGATACGCGTGTCAACGACTGCCGCACTCGAAGCGGCAGTTAATGAAACGAAATTACCAGGCGGGCATAACTCGACGGGAGTTTGAACAGGCGCCCTAACGCGCGGAAACTTCTTCTTGTATCTACTGAGTAGCTCCGGTTCGTGCTGGTGGACGTAAGCACGTAATCTCCGGAGCTCTGCCGCATCAGATAAGGCCATCCCGGTGGCAGTGGGAGGTCTTTGGTCCATTCTATATAAATAAATATATAATAAAAAAATATAATAAAAATCTACTCGCGAAGGAGGATAAACCTCCCTGCCAGAGTGGCAGGGGGGCGCGCCAAAATATATTTAACGGACTTTTACCGAGTCCGGCAAGTGACCTGCGAGTCAAAGTGCAATGACAAGCAGGATGAGAACCTAACTGGCCTAGGTGGAGTCCCTAACAAGCCCGAGTCTGAGAACACAGTTCAGTAAACCAAACTGTGCCCAAACAGGCACTCGGGGATGGAGTGAGGGGATAGGTAGGTGGGAGGGAGACACTTGGGTTTTGACTATACAATAAGTAAATGCCAAACTTCCCAAGCCCGACCGAGTTACGCGTTTCCTTCTGAAGGAAGGAACCGACGGGTGCTCGGGTCACGCCCCACTTGTCTTAGTTAACACCGCCTGGTATCCGACAAGAGACCACAAAACCGTGGATTTCACACGAAGCACAAAACACGCGAGTCGCACTAAAAAGTACGTTTATACGAAGTTTGAGATTGCTTGTTATTGTATATCGAGTATACAAAAAACTTGTATACTCGTGATACAACCGATAGCAAAAATGACCGTTAAAAGTTACGTAAACAATTGGACGCGTGAACACGACCTCTCGCTAACGCAACTAAAACCGGACTCCCCGTTCGAGCGTTTTTTTTTTTTTTTTTTTTTTCGATCTGACTATACTGTTAGCCATAAGGGCCCAGGAGCCTCGAACGGCTTTTACAGCTTCACCGGACTTGGGGGCGAGCGCTTAAGGCACTCAGCCACGAAAGTTTTGCAACAACATCCGAGGGTGCCAAAGTGGCCGAACCTCGGCTCGGACTGTTGCGCGTCTTGCAAATAAGTCGCGATCTGACTAATGCCCTATCACACTATCTAACTAACTATACATATAAACATGTCGCTATCCTCTGGGAGGAGGGTAAGAGACAAGTGTATATGTATTTAGTAATCTGAAATTTTTGATCTAGACTAACTAGCCTCAAAAAAAGAAAAAAAAAGGTCCCTTACAGAACCTATGTACCTAAGTGTAGTGCATGTCTGTAAAAAGTGTAATGCATGTATGTAGGTAGCTAGTGAATGCAGTGTCACTGAATCGCGCGAGCGGCTGCTAGACTCAAGGGCTCCATGCCGGAGGATCGGACCTAGGCTTGAGTGGCCGCAGGAGAGGGTGGACGTGGCGGGTGTGCGGGAACGAAGTTCACCGTGCGTCCCCTGCGAAGGGAACGGTGATTTCGCGGGCGTGGGCGCAGGCACGCTGTTTGTATGGGGTCGGACGCGTAAAATTGGTTCTTTTTCTCGATATCGTCATCGGGATCGATAAAGAGATTTCGCGGCCTACGTTTGTACCGGAATTTAATGTCTGTAATTACACTCGGTGTGTAATTCGCGGCGTTCCTAACTAACACGTTAGGGTGATTCAACGCTGAATCAAAATATCTCCTAGAGAGATATTTTACGTACGACTCTATGGACGGCAGTTCCATATCTCTATGGAGATCTGCGTTACGTACATACGGCGGCGGATCTAACAGGTGACGCAAGAACCGATTCTGAACTCTTTGCAAGCGGGCAAAGTTACTTTTAGACATATGAGCGAACGCGGCGCAACAATATGTTAAAATAGGTCTTACACATGCCTTGTATAGTGTAAGCTTATGCCACCTGGACATTTTGCTTACCGAGCTAAGCAAGGGCCGCAAGCGGGATAGGACCATGACGGCCCTATTCCGAACTATACTGACATGTGCGTTAAATTTAAGTCGGTTATCGAGGGTGACACCCAGGTATTTAGCCCGGGTGGCCCATGGGATTTCCCTACGGAATAGCTTAAGAGGTTTGAGCGTCTTTGGCAATGGCCTCTTATTCGGATCGAACATAATCGCGGCGCTCTTTTCGGGATTAATAGCGATTCGCCATGTACGGAACCACTTCCCGAGAGTGGTCACGGCTCGCTGAACGGTGGCTGCGAGATGAGATCTGTTCCTACGTGAAGCGTAGATGACAGTATCGTCAGCATAGAGCCCTACCTCGACCCCTCGGAGTCGAGGGAAGTCGCTGACGTACAGGTTAAATAAACTAGGCGCGAGAATGGAGCCCTGTGGAACTCCTGAGCGAACCGGGTGAGAGCTAGAGAGCTCACCTTCCACACGGTAGCAGAAGGAACGGTCTGTGAGGTAATCGCGGACTATATGAACTAACCTATCCGGGACTTCTAACTGGTGTAGCTTGTGGACCAGTCCGGCGTGCCAGACCTTATCGAAGGCCTTGGCTACGTCGAAAAAGACCGCAAGCGTACGGGACGGAGCTATGTTACTTCTTGCGAAGTTACTAGTGATGTGCTCCGTGAGGCGGTGCACTTGATGGGTACAAGAGTGTCTGGCACGAAAACCAAACTGCTCAGGCGGAAATAAATTTTTGTCATCAATGACAGTCTTGAGACGGTTCAAAAGGATCCGCTCGTAAAGTTTTCCTAAGGTGTTTAAAAGACTTATCGGGCGATAGCTATCGGGAAGCGAAGCTTTTTTGCCGGGCTTACGAATACCTATCACTATAGCTTTTTTCCAGGCGGCTGGAAAATAGCAATGGGCTATGGCTACATTGAATATGCAGACCAAAAGAGCTATGATGTGATCAGGAAGAAGTTTAAGTACTTCATTCCTGATACCATCAGGACCAGGTGACTTCTTAGGCTTAAGGCCTTTAATGACTGAACAGACCTCATCAGGCGTGACCGGGGTGAGGTTATCCGCGGGGGGTATCGAATTTAAGTCCTGTACCGAGGACTCGATATCGTTGATATGAGCATAGTTTACATTGTCGCAGTTCGGGGAGCACTGGCTCTCCAGACTGTCGGCAAGGCACTCCGCTTTATCTACGCTATCGAACGCGAGCGGGAGGCCAGGCCCTCTTTCGAGGGCTGGCATCGATCCGGAGCCATCTAACTTGAGAGAGCGGGCGAGTTTCCAGTAGGCCAAGTGAGACGGCGTAAGGCCCTCTACTAGGTTATCCCACTGGTGACCTCTGAACTCGGCGATGCGAGCTCTGACCTCTCTCTGAAGTCTACGTAACCTACGGGTATTATCCACGGTCGGATAGGAGTCATGTGCACGTGTCGCTGCGTTCTTTTCCGTGATCAACGCTCGCACGTCGGCAGGGAGTACAAAGCGGCGATCGTTCGCCGCTTGCACCTCTCTGGATGCCTCCCTAACACCGGTTTGAAGATAGTCAACCAAGGAATCGATCGCTAGGTCGGCGTCCGCTATTGACCCCAATTCGTCCGGGATCCTATCTAAACTCGAAGGAGATTCGTTATTTGAAAGATAACGATTTAATATCGCGTAATCAACTACTTTGACTGTAGGAGGACTCGTGTCAAAGTGTTGACCTAGTTGCATAATCACCGGACGGTGATCCGAGTCTAGTTCGTGTACGACTTCTATAAGACGTAACCGAAGCGAGACTCCTTTCAAAAGAGCAATATCAAGTACTGTCGGACGACAGTTATCTTGAAAATGTGTAGGTTCAAGCGGCGCTATGACGTCAAAATTGAGCACATCGCACAACAGATCGAGTATTATCCCGTTAGGGGTATTACGCGAACTGTTGAACAGAGTGTGCCCACTATTGAGGTCACCCGCTATTATTACAGATTGCCCGAGTGAAAGTAGCGCCTCCAGATCGGACCGAAGGAGTCTTTTACTCGGGGAGAGATATGCAGACACAAGTATGATTGACGGATGGCCAGTCATACCTATTCTACAAACGGACACTTCCATATTGGTAAGTGTAGGAGGATCTACTGGCATACAGTAGAGGGAACGCTTATAATAAATGAGAGTGCCGCCGCCTCGGGTGACACGGTCATTCCTAACTATGTTATAGTTCGCGACTCTCGGATCGCGCTTGCTGGGCTTTAGAAGTGTTTCTTGTACGAGAAACACATCTATTTCCCTTTCACTAAGAAACCTAGCTACTAAATCGCGTTGGGGATATAAATTCCGCGCGTTAAAAAATGAAACGTTTAAACTATTCGGTTTAATACGCGTCATTTTGATAGTTATATTTTTGTACCGTGGCCCTGGTCAGACGTTGTAACGTCGACGCTAGGGCCGGGAAGTGCCTAATGGCCCCGACTGGGCCGAGCTCGGAGATGCACTGGTCGAAATCCAGTACATCTTGAACGTCGTGCTCCAGGAGGAGCATCGCCATATAGTCCAAGTTGAAGCTGGGACTATAGGCCGCGGGGCCCTGAGCCTTCGGAGGCTGCGGGCGGGGTCGGGTAGGGGGGGGGCCCCACGCCGCCTGAGGGGCACGCGCGGGTTGCGGGGCTGCGCGGGGTGCCAGAGGGGCACGCGCGGGTTGCGGGGCCGCGCGGGGTGCCTGAAGGGCACGCGCGGGTTGCGGGGCCGCGCGGGGCGCGGGAGCGGGAGCCACCGGAGCGCGGGAAACGCTCGGGAGGCTCGGGAAGTCCTCTGGTGTAAGCAGAGGCTTCGGCCGAGGGGCTGGAACGCGGGATGCCCTCTGTGGGGCAAAATTCCTAGCCTGTCGTGTCTTCCTCGTCTTGGGAGCGCGAGGACACCCACGATAGTTCGCGGGGTGTCCAGACTCCCCACAGAGCACGCAACTCGGGGGAGTCGAAGACTCGCGGGTGCGCGTGCACTCTTTCGTTGCGTGATCCCCGAGGCATTTCACGCAACGCGGGCGGAGATGACAGTTACGGGCAGCGTGCCCGTATAATTGGCAATTATGGCACTGGGCCGGAATCTGATTCTTATATGGGGCCTCGACAGATATGCCGGAGAGCCCGCAAACCGTCCTAACATTAAATATGGCCTTGCCCGCGGGGGTCTTATCTAAAAGTACTAGGACCAAATCTAGTTGTTTCTTATCGAAACGGTACATCCGATGTACCTCCCTAACCGGGTATTGATTAGCGATGAGGTCAAATTTAACCTCATCCTCGGTTAACTCTACCGGGACGCGGCGGATCACTACCCTGAGGAGACGGTCCTCCTCGAGCGCGTAGGAATAATAACCTAGCTTCTCCTCTCGGAGGAGTGTGGTAAGATCGCGATGCTCTTTCGGGGACGCGACCTGTACTTGAATGCCCGTCGCGACGTTACGGGCTTTTAGATAGTGGATTTTCTTATCCACAAGTTTTTTTGAAATTTTCATCCAGGCCGATTTATCCTGGATGATGACAGGGGGAGGCGGACGCGGTTTTCTCCCGGCGACGGTAGCGGGGGCCGCGGCGGCCTTAGGAACGGCGACGCGCGCGTTGTCCTGGGCCACGAATTTGGCCGCAGGCTGCGAGTCCGCGTCAGTCGTTGGCGAGTTAGGCCGAGAATGCTTTCTCGACTTAACCCTAGAAACGACAGTGAAGTCGTCGTTATTGACGGTCTCAGCCGGCACCGTCTCTGACACCTCCATATCGGGAGAGGCGTCCGGACTCGCGGGAGAGTCTAAGAATACCGCACCGAGCGGAGCAAAACCGTTATTTACGCTTACATTGGAATTAATTATTGGCGATCGCGACCTAGCTCTCGCAACTGAAGTCGGGGGGCGGGGCTCCGCCGAGGGGCGGGGCGTCTGAGCTACTGAACGCGATCTACCTCGCGGGTGTGCACCGGGTTGCGGGGAACGCGGTCGCGTCACACGGATACGCGTGTCAACGACTGCCGCACTCGAAGCGGCAGTTAATGAAACGAAATTACCAGGCGGGCATAACTCGACGGGAGTTTGAACAGGCGCCCTAACGCGCGGAAACTTCTTCTTGTATCTACTGAGTAGCTCCGGTTCGTGCTGGTGGACGTAAGCACGTAATCTCCGGAGCTCTGCCGCATCAGATAAGGCCATCCCGGTGGCAGTGGGAGGTCTTTGGTCCATTCTATATAAATAAATATATAATAAAAAAATATAATAAAAATCTACTCGCGAAGGAGGATAAACCTCCCTGCCAGAGTGGCAGGGGGGCGCGCCAAAATATATTTAACGGACTTTTACCGAGTCCGGCAAGTGACCTGCGAGTCAAAGTGCAATGACAAGCAGGATGAGAACCTAACTGGCCTAGGTGGAGTCCCTAACAAGCCCGAGGCTGAGAACACAGTTCAGTAAACCAAACTGTGCCCAAACAGGCACTCGGGGATGGAGTGAGGGGATAGGTAGGTGGGAGGGAGACACTTGGGTTTTGACTATACAATAAGTAAATGCCAAACTTCCCAAGCCCGACCGAGTTACGCGTTTCCTTCTGAAGGAAGGAACCGACGGGTGCTCGGGTCACGCCCCACTTGTCTTAGTTAACACCGCCTGGTATCCGACAAGAGACCACAAAACCGTGGATTTCACACGAAGCACAAAAACACGCGAGTCGCACTAAAAAGTACGTTTATACGAAGTTTGAGATTGCTTGTTATTGTATATCGAGTATACAAAAAACTTGTATACTCGTGATACAACCGATAGCAAAAATGACCGTTAAAAGTTACGTAAACAATTGGACGCGTGAACACGACCTCTCGCTAACGCAACTAAAACCGGACTCCCCGTTCGAGCGCGTTTTGTCGGCCTTTTATAGAAACGAACACAAAACGTGCGCCGAACGGCCGCGGCATCGTATCCCTCCTTCCCCCCCCCCCTCCTCCTCCCTTCTCGCTCGCACTCACTCACTCACACACACACGCTGTCTCTCGCTCGCTCTCAGTATATTACTTACTGGTTATATTATATTATATTAATAATTGAAAAGTAAAATAATAATAAAAATTATATTTGTGTACATTATATATCTATGTAATTTTTACATTTATAAATATCATAATAATATATCGTATAGGTTTGTGTGTGTGTGTGTGTGTGTGTGTTTTTTTTTTTTTTTTTTTTTTTTAGTTATATCTTATGTAAAGTTTGCGTTTTAAGAATAAGTAAGTAACTAACTAGACCTATTATAACATGTTACATATACGAGAACATGAAGAATGAGAGACTGACATTTTCTATCGTTTTTAGAAACTGTTTTTCTTTAATATAGATATATAAACGAGCAATTTTGTGGCCCTGAAAAGGGCCTTTTGATCAAGTGTTTGACAACAACAAACACACACGTCGAGTTAATTAATTCATTCACTTGGAACTTGTGTATTTCGTGACTGCCTTGGTTCCCTCACTGACTGCGTGCTTCGCCAATTCACCGGGGAGCAGGAGCCTCACGGACGTCTGCACCTCCCTCGAGGTGATCGTCGAACGCTTGTTGTAGTGTGCCAGACGAGATGCTTCCGCAGCGATACGTTCGAATATATCGTTCACGAAAGAGTTCATGATCGACATAGCCTTGCTCGATATACCGGTGTCCGGGTGAACTTGCTTGAGTACTTTATAAATGTAGATGGCGTAACTCTCCTTCCTCTTGTGCTTCTTCTTTTTCTTGTCGGTCTTCGAGATGTTCTTTTGAGCCTTGCCAGATTTCTTGGCGGCCTTTCCGCTCGTCTTGGGTGGCATTATTATTTATTTATTGTTATGTTCCTTGAACGTAGTCTCGTATATTTTTCTAAAACCGTATCTATTTGATTTTCAGGCTCACAAGTAGTACATCACAGTGCGTACGTTACGGACGCGTTTCGACCAATCGCGCTATGCCTACGATCCGAGCAGCCGTATGCAGCTAGGCGGACGGCCGGCTGGCAGGGGGGGGGGCGTGTACGATGTAAGTAGTAATAATAATAATAATAATACAACAGTAAATAGTATATACTATGTATGTATGTATAAATAATGAAATCTTATAATATGAAGCATGCTTGAACAAGCTAATTATCATTAGACCCTTCAGGTTTTAATAATAAAGCGAATAAGAAGAAGAAGAATAAGCGATATGCAAACGTTCCGTTCTTGTACTCTCACACAATGTGCATTTTGCTGGTAGTATAATAATAATATATATATATATATATATATATATATATATATATATATATATTTATAAATATAAAATAGTTTGTATTTGTGTGACCGAGCGCGAGTGTCAATGATGCAGTGGTGTATATATGCTTACTACCTACGTATAATGTGATTGAACATATTATTATTATTATTATGTACAATTAGCTTTTGACATCTTAACACGTTAGATAGAAACTTTTTATATGCATGTGAATTATTTTGTGGCCCTGAAAAGGGCCTTTTTATAACCGGTCGGTTAACGTTCTTGTTTTTTGCTTAAGCTTTCTTCTCCGTTTTCTTCGGCAACAGTACAGCTTGTATGTTAGGCAGGACGCCACCCTGAGCGATCGTGACGCCCGAGAGAAGCTTGTTCAATTCCTCGTCGTTTCTGATCGCCAACTGTAGATGTCTAGGTATAATCCTAGTCTTCTTGTTGTCTCTCGCGGCGTTGCCGGCCAACTCGAGCACTTCAGCGGCGAGATACTCCATGACGGCCGCCAAGTAAACCGGAGCACCGGCACCGACGCGTTCGGCATAATTACCGTTTCGAAGCAGCCTGTGTATACGTCCGACGGGGAACTGTAAACCGGCACGGTTCGAACGAGACTTAACCTTCCCCTTGACTTTGCCGCCTTTACCGCGTCCGGACATGATTAATTAAAGGTTTATTTAACGAACAACACTCGAGAAGTACAGTAGCGGCGTGCTACTGTATGTAAGTTAGAATAGAAAATATATTTTTTTTTTGTACCTTTTTTTTTTTTTTTTTTTTTTTTTTTTTTTTTTTTTTTTTTTTTTTTTTTTTTTTTCGAACTGACTACACTGTTAGCCTGAGGGGCCCTGAAGCCTTTACGGCTTTTACAGCTTTACCGGGCTTGGGGGCGAGCGCTTAGGGCACTCAGCCACGAAAGCTAAGCAACAACATCCGAGGGTGCCAAAGTGGCCGGACCTCGGCTCGGACTGTTGCGCGTATGCAATTAAGTCGCGATCTGACTAATTCCCTATCCGTAATTCGATCTAAACTAACTATACAGATATACATGTTTCTGCCCCCTGGGAGGAGGGAAGGAACATGTGTATGTGTATTTAGTGGTCTGAAATTTTTGATCTAGACTAACTAGCCTCAAAAAAAGAAAAAAAAAGGTCCCTTACAGAACCTATGTACCTATGTGTGTTGTGCATGTGTGTATAATGCAGTGTCATGTATGGCTGTGAAAGCTAGTGATTGTACAGTCACTTGTATCGCGCGAGCGGCTGCTTGGCTCAAGGGCTCCATGCCGATGGATCGGACCTAGGCTTGAGTTGCCGCAGAGGAGGGTGGTCGTGGCGGGTGTGCGGGCGCGAAGTTAACCGTTCGTCCCCTGCGGAGGGAACGGTGGTTTCGCGGGCGTGGGCGCGAGCACGCATATGTTGCGGGAGTGGACGCGTAGAATTTGTTAGCTTTCTCTATGTCGTCGTCGGGATCGACAAAGAGATTTCGCGGACGGCGTTTGTAACGTTGGACAACGGGTATCGCGTGGTTAGGCTTGTAGTTCACAAAGGACTTTACAAGCGGGTTTGGATGGTTCGAAGCGCTATCGAAGTATCTCCTAGCGAGATACTTCACATAGGCTTCTAACGAGGGAAGCCTCATGTCCCTGTGTAGGTCCATGTTCCTAACGAAGGCTGGAGGGTCAAGCAGGCGACGGAGGAATCGATTTTGCACTCTTTGCAAGCGGGCAAAGTTGTGTTTGGACATATGTGCGAACGCGGCGCAACTATATGTCAAGATCGGACGAACGCACATCTTGTACAGTGTAAGCTTATGTCTTATGGACATTTTGCTTACCGAACTGAGCAAGGGTCGTAAACGGGAAAGGACCCAAATGGCCCTATTCCGGACTCTAGTGACGTGTGGGTTGAAGTTAAGCTTCGAGTCAAGGATGACACCCAGATATTTTGTCTTGGTGGCCCAAGGGATATTTTTACCGAATAATGTTAGAGGTCCTACCGTGCGTGGTAATCTGCATGTAGTCGGTTCGAACATAATCGCGGCGCTCTTAACCGGATTAATAGCTATACGCCACGTTCGAAACCACTCTCCGAGAGTGGTTACGGCGCGTTGTATTTTGTGAGCGAGAAAAGATCTGTTCCTATTTGACGCGTATATGACTGTGTCGTCAGCGTAGAGCCCTACCTCGACCTCGGGGGGTTTCGGGAGGTCGCTGACGTACAAATTGAATAGGCAAGGTGCCAGAATGGAGCCTTGCGGGACGCCTGAACGAATGGGACGTGCGGTGGAGAGTACTCCTTCCACTCGGTAGTGGAAGGTGCGGTCGCTTAGGTAATCGCGGACTAAATGTACTAACCTATCCGGGACTTCTAAATGGTGAAGCTTGTGGACCAGTCCGGCGTGCCAGACCTTATCGAAGGCCTTGGCTACGTCGAAAAAGACCGCAAGCGTGCGGGCGGGAGCGATATTGCTCTTAGCGAAGTTACTCGTGATGTGCTCCGTGAGGCGGTGCACTTGATGTGTACACGAGTGACGGGCGCGAAAACCGAATTGTTCGGGCGGGTATAAATTCTTGTCGTCTATAACGACCTTGAGACGGTTCAGAAGGATCCGCTCATAGAGTTTCCCTAGAGTGTTTAGGAGACTAATCGGGCGATAGCTATCGGGAAGCGAAGCTTTTTTGCCGGGCTTGCGAATACCTATAACTATAGCTTTTTTCCAGACGGCTGGAAAATAGCAGTGGGCTATGGCTACATTGAAGATGCAGACCAAAAGAGCTATGAGGTGATCAGGAAGAAGTTTGAGTACTTCATTCCTGATACCATCAGGACCGGGAGATTTCCTAGGCTTAAGGCCTTTAATGATAGAACAGACCTCATCTGGCGTGACCGGGGTTAACGTTTCCGCGGGGGGAATCAACGTGAGTTCCTGAACGGTGGTCTCGATAGTTTCGATGTGGGCAGTGTCTACGTTGTCGCAGTTTGGGGAGCACTGGCTCTCCAAGCTTGCGGCAAGGCATTCTGCCTTATCGTCGCTATCGAACGCGAGTGGGAGATCGGGGCCCCTTTCGAGGGGCGGCATCTGGGCGGAAGCTTCTAACTTCAGAGAGCGGGCGAGGTTCCAGTAAGCCAGATGGGACGGCTTGAGACCCTCTAAGAGGTTATCCCACCGGTGACCTCTGTACTCTCCGATGCGAGTTCTAACCTCTCTCTGAAGTTGTCGTAACCTACGGGTGTTATCCCTCGTCGGATAAGAGTCATGTGCACGTGTCGCGGCGTTCTTTTCCGTGATTAACGCTCGTAAGCCGGGGGGGAGTATAAAACGGCGTTCGTTTGCCGCTTGCACCTCTCTCGAGGCCTCCCTTACACCGGTTTGGAGGTAGTCGACCAGGGAATCGATGGCTAAATCGGCGTCTGCGGTTGACTCCAATACGTCGGGGATCCTAGCTAGGCTGGACGGGGTCGCGTTATCGGATAAGTAGCGATTTAAGATCGCGTAGTCAACTATTTTGACTTTTGGCGGACTGGGGTCGAACGGTTGCCCGAGTTGTAAGATAACCGGGCGATGGTCGGAGTCTAGTTCGTGTACGACTTCTATAAGTCGTAACCGAAGTGAGACACCTTTGAGGAGGGCTATGTCAAGTACTGTCGGTTGACAGTTGTCTTGAAAGTGCGTGGGCTCTAGCGGTGCTATGACGTCAAAGCCGAGCACGTCGCAAAGTAGTTCTAGTATAACCCCGTTACGGGTGTTGCGCGGGTTGTTGAAAAGGGTGTGACCGCTATTGAGGTCGCCTGCTATTATGACTGATTGGTCGAGTGAAAAAAGCGCCTCCAGATCGGACTGAAGGAGTCTTTTATTCGGAGAGAGATATGCAGAGACAAGCGTGATTGACGGATGGCCAGTCATGCCTATTCTACAGACGGACACTTCCATATTGATAAGTGCGGGAGGGTCTATTGGCATGCAATAGAGGGAACGCTTGTAGTAGATGAGCGTGCCGCCTCCTAGGGTGGCACGGTCATTTCTGACTATATTGTAATTTGCTATCTTAGGGTCGCGCCTACTGGGTTTTAGAAGTGTTTCTTGTACTAGAAACACGTCTATCTCCCGTTCCCTAAGAAAGGTGGATACTAAGTCCCGTTGTGGAAAGAGGTTTCGCGCGTTAAAAAAAGATATGTTTAGGCTTCTAGGCTTAATGCGTGCCATTGATAACCGATATCTATTTCCCGGCACGGGCCAGGCGCATTAGCGTCGCTGTCATTAGGGGGAAACGCCTTATGGATTCACCAGGGCCGTACTCAGCGACGCACTGTTCGTACGCCAGTACTTCCTGAGGGTCATGCTCGCGGAAGAGCATGACCATGTAGTCAACGCCGCGGCGCGTGTTGACGGGCGGGGGGGCCTGAGCCTTAGGAGGCTGAGGGCGGGGAGTGGAGACCCATGCTGCTTGAGGGGCTCGCATGGCCGGAGGGGGTGCGCGGGGCGCGGGGGCGGCTGCCACCGGGGCGCTGGAGGCGCCCGGGAGGCTGGGGAAAGCCTCTGGCGTGAGCAGGGGCTTTGCCTGTCCTACGGCGGGACGTGTCCTCTGAGGAGGGGTGTGTCGCGTAGGGCGCATGGGTCGCATAGGGCGCGTGGGGCGCGGGGCACGGGGACAGCCGCGATAGTTCGCGGGGTGACCTTCGTTGCCGCATAGCACGCAGCTCGGAGGGGTATCAGACTCACGAGTGCGCGAGCACTCGCTTGTCGCGTGGTCCCCGAGGCACTTAACGCACCTGGGACGGAGATGGCAGTTGCGTGCCGAATGACCGTACAGCTGGCAGTTGTGACACTGCGGAGGACTGCGGTTCTTGTGTGGGGGCTCTACGGCTATTCCGGAGAGCTCACACACTTTCCTAACGTTAAAAATGGCTCTGCCCTCGGGGGTCAGTTCCAAAATGACTAAGACCATGTCGAGAGGTCTGTTTTTCGATTGTCCGCCGTGCATTCTGTGCACTTCGCGGACAGGGAAGGCCTTGGCTAAGAGGTCAGTTTTGACCTCCTCGGGTGTGATTTCCACCGGGATGCGGCGGATTACAACCCGGAGTTGACGTTCTTCCTCCAGGGAGTATGTGAAATATTCGAGGTTGCTGTCCCGGAGCAACCTGGTAAATTGGCGGTGTTCGTCCGAGGTGGAAACCTGGACGCGGATACCGTTGGCCGTGTTACTGGCCTGGGTGTAGTGGATGCGAAGTTCTCTCAGTTTCTCTGAGAGTTTTGTCCAGACCGATTTGTTCTGGACCGTGACGGGGGGCGGGCGACGCGCCTTTCTGCCGGCAAAGGTACCGGCAGGCGCTGAGGGCGCTGCGGAGCGGGGGGCGTGGCTATTTAGCCCTGTCTTTTGTGCCTTTTGAGGGCGGGACTGAGTCTCCGGAGACTCGGGACGCGAACGCGATGCACGTTTGGCGGGCTTGTTTTTTTGAACGAGGGTGAAGCCCTCGTTATCATTGACTATCGCCGTGTCCATTTCGTCGGACTTGGGTTCGGGATCCGGACTGGCGGGCGAGTAGCTAACGTTTGTAGCTACCAGCGTCGGCGTGTCCGCTTCGGGAACTAGCGACGCAAATGAGTTGTTGGTTGGTAGCGCAGAGGGCGCTGGGGTCGGGGCTTGAATGCCCGGGGAACGTGAGCGCGACGATGGCCGTTTGTACGGCGTCTGACGGTGCGCGCGGGGTGCCGTCGAGCGGGAGCGCGGGACGGGCTTCATGTTTATCGCGTGTGGCGCGGCGGGGTCGCTGGTGGGCTCGGTGCCCTGAGCGATGACGACGGCGGGTTGCTCGGCCGCGATGGCCCTATTGTACTCCGTCCAGAGCGACGGATGCAAAGTCGTTGCGAACGCTTTGAAGCGTTCCAAATCAGTAAGGTGTGCCATTCCGGCGGTGGCGGTTGGGCGGGTGGGGGTGAAGTTAAACCTCCCTGCCGGAGAGGCAGGGGGGTGCGCCGAGTGAATTTAAACGGCTATCCCGAGCCGTGTAAAGGGACCTGCGGGTCACGGTGTAATGACTCGCAGGAAAAGAACCTACCGGGCCCTACGTGGAGGTCCCTATCAAGCCCGAGGCAGAGAACGCAGCCGGTATAAATACCTAGCTACGCCCAAACAGACACTCGGGGATGGATTTGTAGCAGGATCGGAAGGGTGGGAAGGAGACACTCAGGGCTTGACTATGACTCTATCAAGGGCCAAGATTCCTGAGCCCGACCAAGTACTATCGTTTGCCTCTGAAGGAGGCAACCGAGGGGCGCTTGGGTCACGCACCCACTTGCTTTCGTTGGCACCGTCAGGTATCAGGCAAGTGACCACTAAAGTGTGGATTTCGTCGTAATAGAAACAATTTGCTCTTAAAAGAGCAGTTTTATGGTTGTGTAGCGCGACACAATGGGTGCGAGCGAGACGGCGATACGCAGGTGCGGCGCAGGTGCGATGCAGGTGTGCAGCAAGGCCGGTCGGTCGTAAAACTTCACAAAGGCGGCAGAGAACAGTCGTAAACACGTCCGTTCCCGCCGGCGGTCGTGATCGGTCTTTTTTTTTGTACCGCGACGTCCGCTCTCTATATAGATGTTAGACTAAAGATAACGTAGTCGAAGTGAGTATAACGAAACGATCAATCGACCAATCCGAGTCGCTCCCGCGTGTGAGGGAGAAAGCTATATTGTGGATGTAGGTAGGGCGAGTAAATACTCGATCTAAATAGATCAATTAAATAAAACTAAAACGAACAAACATATAGATAGATAGATAGATAGATAGATAGATATAGAGATAGAGAGAAAGGAAAGGAGGAAGGAAGTAGGAGTCGGGCGGTCGGGCGGTCTCATCCGATTCGGCGGATGGTGGTGCTGGTTGGTGGTGGTGTGTGTGTGGTGTGTGGTGTGTGGCGGATGAGAAGATCGATCACGTAAAAATAGTTTGTTTTATGAAGAAGAAGAAGAAGAAGCATTCACATCATACGATGAATGAACGCGTGAGCTTTAGCTTTCGGCGGGGTGGAAAAACTACGCGATGAAACCTGAGAGTGCGTGTCTGTCTAACATCTTGGGCCAGCCATACTACCACCAACCACACACACATCAACAAACGTAACACACCATACAAACGGACGGACAACTTAAATTAATTAATTAATTAATAAATATATATATATATATATATATATATATATATATAAAATCGGGAATCCGGTATGGGGAAGTAGGAAGACCGGATAATTGTGTGTTCTGTGTTTTGTATGTATATGTACTATTTATTTATTTATTACGCTGGTGTCGTATGTATTTATGTATGTAGCATATGTATTTTTTATAGTATTTGTTGTATACATACTTATACGTAATAATAATATGCACCTAGCGTACGTAGGTACCTCTAGCTTCTCGTTTATTAAATATATCATACTCGGACTCTTCGTGTATGGTGTAAGTTAACAATAACAACAACAACAATCATGTGAATAGAAACGGAATGAAACAATAACTGTTCCATATAATGATAATTTGTTAGCCCTGAAAAGGGCTGTTTCAATTTTGTGCTTGCTGTCGAGTCAGTCGATAGGCTTACACACAACAATAGATACAGACACACCACCGGAGATCCCGCCGCCACGACGACGGGTGTCGGTTGCGAGCCGTGTATGCTTTTCGTTTTTATTATCGCGTCATCGTCTGCTTGCTGATGTTTTTAAAATTTCTTTCTTTCTTTCTCCACGCTCACTTACTCACTCACTATACACTATACGACGCGACGGACGAACGAACGACGAAACACAGAACTTTACTTCTTGGAAGCGGCCGCTTTTTTCGCTGCGGGCTTGGACTTCGGTGCCGATGCAGCCTTCTTAGGTTTCGGTGCTTTCGGTTTCTTAGTCGGCGGTTTGGCGGTCTTCTTTGCTTTGGGCGCTGCGGCTGAACCCTTACTCTTCGATGCGGCCGAAGCGGAGGCCGCGGATGGCTTCTTCGCTGCGGCCGGTTTCTTCTTAGCGGCGGCGGCTTTCCTATCTTTCGTGGCGGCCGATGGTTTCGCCGCCGCGGCTGATGTTTTCGCCGGTGAAGAGGCGGCGGCCTTTTTCCCTCTGCCGCCAGCACCGGCTGAAGCGGCCGACGTCGCTTTCTTCGACGATGCGGAAGCGGCACCGCCGGCGGTAGATTTAGCGGAAGAAGATGCCTTTCTGTTGCCGGCGCCGCCGGCTCCCGCGCCGGACTTCGCTCCGGCGATCGATGGTTTCTTCGAGGCGGCTGATTTTGATTCCAGTTTGAAAGAACCAGAAGCGCCGGTGCCCTTTGTTTGTATCAGAGCGCCGGTTTCGACGGCGCTCTTTAGATATTTCCTTATGAACGGTGCCAATTTCTCAGCGTCGACCTTATAATGGGCAGATATATATTTCTTGATCGCTTGCAGAGATGATCCGCTGCGTTCTTTGAGTTCTTTAATGGCGCTGTTCACCATTACCGATGTCTTCGGGTGAGACGGTTTCGCCTTTGGCTTTTTGGCGGCGGCCGTCGCGGCACCGCCTGCCGCAGAAGCCTTGGGTTTCTTCGCGGTGGGAGTCGCGGGTGCCGGAGCCTCGGTAGCGATAGCCGTATCTGCCATATCTCTCTTAGTTAGTATTAACACTTTTAAAAAATATAAATGTAAACAACAACAAAACACACGCACACAGATTCGATGCGAATGGAAAACAGTAGTAGTACTATGCGTATAACACGAAAGTTTCAATGTAGGTGGCGCTAGTGGTTAAGTAGACATGGGCGTTACCGTAATGAGATCCTCCGAGTTGCGAGACAGTTTCCCGTAAGAAGAGTTTCATGTTTTCACTAACACGTCTCCGATTAAACGGGATTTATATCAAGTTTTAATATTAGGTCGCTATAGATAAAGCGCTGCGGCTATTCACCATGAATCAACGTGACCATCGATATCGGACATACGTGTTTAACTGCCACGGGTACAGTAGTAAATTTCGTTTATCCGCGTCGGTGTGTATCGCACGGAGCGAGTGTCCGATTTAAAAGATATTTTTCTCGATATAACGTATTATTATTAATATTTTCATTTTCCAACTAAACTACGAATTATATCTTCTTATGATATACACGAATATAAAGAGCTCGACAATAATTTCCGATCGTTATAACGTTACAGAAACGTGAACGTCGTAAAACACACGCACCCTAGTCACTTCGATCAGACGACGAGTTTCTGTTCGCTTCTTCTCTAATCATCGAGGCTCTATGATTTCTGCTCTTCTCGTCCCCGTAAGAACATCGAGAGGTACATAACAAACGTAATAATAATATAATAATACAGTTATAATCAAACATCACAGGGCAGGCAGGCAGGTAAATTTAGAAGGGGGGCGGGCTAGAAAGCTGAAGAACATTTCATCGAGGTGATCTCTCTGTCTCTCGACTTAGAATGCAATCCTGATTAATCAATACGATTGACCGATTAAATGGTTCCGTCAAAATTATAATAGTTTTATTTTTAAATTATTTTACTTTCATTCATAACAACCGTTATTATGTTCACATAATATCACATCGACCGACAGACACACGACGAGCCTCATTATATTAACATGACTTTATCATTATAATTAATATTATAAGAACAATAGAAAAGAAGAAGACGGTATGTATAACATATATGAGTATCCGTCTATCTATCATAGCGGTAAGTAAGTAGGTAGGTACGTACGGACGTACGTACGTACGTACGTACGTACGTACATAGATACATACATATCATATTTTTATTAAGTGTGTAAGTAGGTAAGCGAATGACGATACTGTCACGTATAGAAACTTAAAAAATATATATACAAATAAATAGTGTGATATTTATTTGTATCGAATTTGAATCATTTGCGGCCCTGAAAAGGGCCTTTTTGTATGCCGTAGGTATAGGTATATAGGTGGTGTATTAAAATTAACCACCGAAGCCGTAAAGGGTGCGTCCCTGTCGTTTCAGTGCATACACGACGTCCATGGCTGTGACAGTCTTCCTCTTGGCGTGCTCGGTGTAAGTGACCGCGTCACGGATCACGTTCTCGAGGAACACTTTCAGAACGCCTCGTGTCTCTTCATATATCAAACCGGAGATACGTTTAACACCGCCTCTGCGAGCCAAACGGCGGATAGCCGGTTTCGTGATACCCTGGATGTTATCGCGTAGCACCTTCCTGTGGCGCTTGGCTCCGCCTTTTCCCAGTCCCTTGCCTCCTTTTCCGCGACCGGTCATGATGACACGATTATAATAAAGTAAGTCGATTTATTAAAAAAGTTGTATGTTATTGAAAGAAAGAAAGAGCGAGCGCGTGCACGTACGTACGCGTGTGAACAGTTCGCGCGAACTATGAAAATCCTACCAGTTTTTTTTTTTTTTTTTTTTTTTTTTTTTTTTTTTTTTTTTTTTTTTTTTTTTTTTCGAACTGACTACACTGTTAGCCTGAGGGGCCCTGAAGCCTTTACGGCTTTTACAGCTTTACCGGGCTTGGGGGCGAGCGCTTAGGGCACTCAGCCACGAAAGCTAAGCAACAACATCCGAGGGTGCCAAAGTGGCCGGACCTCGGCTCGGACTGTTGCGCGTATGCAATTAAGTCGCGATCTGACTAATTCCCTATCCGTAATTCGATCTAAACTAACTATACAGATATACATGTTTCTGCCCCCTGGGAGGAGGGAAGGAACATGTGTATGTGTATTTAGTGGTCTGAAATTTTTGATCTAGACTAACTAGCCTCAAAAAAAGAAAAAAAAAAGGTCCCTTACAGAACCTATGTACCTATGTGTGTTGTGCATGTGTGTATAATGCAGTGTCATGTATGGCTGTGAAAGCTAGTGATTGTACAGTCACTTGTATCGCGCGAGCGGCTGCTTGGCTCAAGGGCTCCATGCCGATGGATCGGACCTAGGCTTGAGTTGCCGCAGAGGAGGGTGGTCGTGGCGGGTGTGCGGGCGCGAAGTTAACCGTTCGTCCCCTTCGGAGGGAACGGTGGTTTCGCGGGCGTGGGCGCGAGCACGCATATGTTGCGGGAGCGGACGCGTAGAATTTGTTTGCTTTCTCTATGTCGTCGTCGGGATCGACAAAGAGATTTCGCGGACGGCGTTTGTAACGTTGGACAACGGGTATCGCGTGGTTAGGCTTGTAGTTCACAAAGGACTTTACAAGCGGGTTTGGATGGTTCGAAGCGCTATCGAAGTATCTCCTAGCGAGATACTTCACATAGGCTTCTAACGAGGGGAGCCTCATGTCCCTGTGTAGGTCCATGTTCCTAACGAAGGCTGGAGGGTCCAGCAGGCGACGGAGGAATCGATTTTGTACTCTTTGCAAGCGGGCAAAGTTGTGTTTGGACATATGTGCGAACGCGGCGCAACTATATGTCAAGATCGGACGGACGCACATCTTGTACAGTGTAAGCTTATGTCTTATGGACATTTTGCTTACCGAACTGAGCAAGGGTCGTAGACGGGAAAGGACCCAAATGGCCCTATTCCGGACTCTAGTGACGTGTGGGTTGAAGTTAAGCTTCGAGTCAAGGATGACACCCAGATATTTTGTCTTGGTGGCCCAAGGGATATTTCTACCGAATAATGTTAGAGGTCCTACCGTGCGTGGTAATCTGCATGTAGTCGGTTCGAACATAATCGCGGCGCTCTTAACCGGATTAATAGCTATACGCCACGTTCGAAACCACTCTCCGAGAGTGGTTACGGCGCGTTGTATTTTGTGAGCGAGAAAAGATCTGTTCCTATTGGACGCGTATATGACTGTGTCGTCAGCGTAGAGCCCTACCTCGACCCCGGGGGGTTTCGGGAGGTCGCTGACGTACAAATTGAATAAGCAAGGTGCCAGAATGGAGCCTTGCGGGACGCCTGAACGAATGGGACGTGCAGTGGAGAGTACTCCTTCCACTCGGTAGTGGAAGGTGCGGTCGCTAAGGTAATCGCGGACTAAATGTACTAACCTATCCGGGACTTCTAATTGGTGAAGCTTGTGGACCAGTCCGGCGTGCCAGACCTTATCGAAGGCCTTGGCTACGTCGAAAAAGACCGCAAGCGTGCGGGCGGGAGCGATATTGTTCTTGGCGAAGTTACTCGTGATGTGCTCCGTGAGGCGGTGCACTTGATGTGTACACGAGTGACGGGCGCGAAAACCGAATTGTTCGGGCGGGTATAAATTCTTGTCGTCTATAACGACCTTGAGACGGTTCAGAAGGATCCGCTCATAGAGTTTCCCTAGAGTGTTAAGGAGACTGATCGGGCGATAGCTATCGGGAAGCGAAGCTTTTTTGCCGGGCTTGCGAATACCTATAACTATAGCTTTTTTCCAGACGGCTGGAAAATAGCAGTGGGCTATGGCTGCATTGAAGATGCAGACCAAAAGAGCTATGAGGTGATCAGGAAGAAGTTTGAGTACTTCATTCCTGATACCATCAGGACCGGGAGATTTCCTAGGCTTAAGGCCTTTAATGATAGAACAGACCTCATCTGGCGTGACCGGGGTTAACGTTTCCGCGGGGGGAATCAACGTGAGTTCCTGAACGGCGGTCTCGATAGTTTCGATGTGGGCAGTGTCTACGTTGTCGCAGTTTGGGGAGCACTGGCTCTCCAAGCTTGCGGCAAGGCATTCTGCCTTATCGTCGCTATCGAACGCGAGTGGGAGATCGGGGCCCCTTTCGAGGGGCGGCATCTGGGCGGAAGCTTCTAACTTCAGAGAGCGGGCGAGGTTCCAGTAAGCCAGATGGGACGGCTTGAGACCCTCTAAGAGGTTATCCCACCGGTGACCTCTGTACTCTCCGATGCGAGTTCTAACCTCTCTCTGAAGTTGTCGTAACCTACGGGTGTTATCCCTCGTCGGATAAGAGTCATGTGCACGTGTCGCGGCGTTCTTTTCCGTGATTAACGCTCGTAAGCCGGGGGGGAGTATAAAACGGCGTTCGTTTGCCGCTTGCACCTCTCTCGAGGCCTCCCTTACACCGGTTTGGAGGTAGTCGACCAGGGAATCGATGGCTAAATCGGCGTCTGCGGTTGACTCCAATACGTCGGGGATCCTAGCTAGGCTGGACGGGGTCGCGTTATCGGATAAGTAGCGATTTAAGATCGCGTAGTCAACTATTTTGACTTTTGGCGGACTGGGGTCGAACGGTTGCCCGAGTTGTAAGATAACCGGGCGGTGGTCGGAGTCTAGTTCGTGTACGACTTCTATAAGTCGTAACCGAAGTGAGACACCTTTGAGGAGGGCTATGTCAAGTACTGTCGGTTGACAGTTGTCTTGAAAGTGCGTGGGCTCTAGCGGTGCTATGACGTCAAAGCCGAGCACGTCGCAAAGTAGTTCTAGTATAACCCCGTTACGGGTGTTGCGCGGGTTGTTGAAAAGGGTGTGACCGCTATTGAGGTCGCCTGCTATTATGACTGATTGGTCGAGTGAAAAAAGCGCCTCCAGATCGGACTGAAGGAGTCTTTTATTCGGAGAGAGATATGCAGAGACAAGCGTGATTGACGGATGGCCAGTCATGCCTATTCTACAGACGGACACTTCCATATTGGTAAGTGCGGGAGGGTCTATTGGCATGCAATAGAGGGAACGCTTGTAGTAGATGAGCGTGCCGCCTCCTAGGGTGGCACGGTCATTTCTGACTATATTGTAGTTTGCTATCTTAGGGTCGCGCCTACTGGGTTTTAGAAGTGTTTCTTGTACTAGAAACACGTCTATCTCCCGTTCCCTAAGAAAGGTGGATACTAAGTCCCGTTGTGGAAAGAGGTTTCGCGCGTTAAAAAAAGATATATTGAGGCTTCTAGGCTTAATGCGTGCCATTGATAACCGTTATCTATTTCCCGGCACGGGCCAGGCGCATTAGCGTCGCTGTCATCAGGGGGAAACGCCTGATGGATTCGCCGGGACCGTACTCAGCGACGCACTGTTCGTACGCCAGTACTTCCTGAGGGTCATGCTCACGGAAGAGCATGACCATGTAGTCAACGCCGCGGCGCGTGTTGACGGGCGGGGGGGCCTGAGCCTTAGGAGGCTGAGGGCGGGGAGTGGAGACCCATGCTGCTTGAGGAGCTCGCATGGCCGGAGGGGGTGCGCGGGGCGCGGGGGCGGCTGCCACCGGGGCGCTGGAGGCGCCCGGGAGGCTGGGGAAAGCCTCTGGCGTGAGCAGGGGCTTTGCCTGTCCTACGGCGGGACGTGTCCTCTGAGGAGGGGTGTGTCGCGTAGGGCGCATGGGTCGCATAGGGCGCGTGGGGCGCGGGGCACGGGGACAGCCGCGATAGTTCGCGGGGTGACCTTCGTTGCCGCATAGCACGCAGCTCGGAGGGGTAGCAGACTCACGAGTGCGCGAGCACTCGCTTGTCGCGTGGTCCCCGAGGCACTTAACGCACCTGGGACGGAGATGGCAGTTGCGTGCCGAATGACCGTACAGCTGGCAGTTGTGACACTGCGGAGGACTGCGGTTCTTGTGTGGGGGCTCTACGGCTATTCCGGAGAGCTCACACACTTTCCTAACGTTAAAAATGGCTCTGCCCTCGGGGGTCAGTTCCAAAATGACTAAGACCATGTCGAGAGGTCTGTTTTTCGATTGTCCGCCGTGCATTCTGTGCACTTCGCGGACAGGGAAGGCCTTGGCTAAGAGGTCAGTTTTGACCTCCTCGGGTGTGATTTCCACCGGGATGCGGCGGATTACAACCCGGAGTTGTCGTTCTTCCTCCAGGGAGTATGTGAAATATTCGAGGTTGCTGTCCCGGAGCAACCTGGTAAATTGGCGGTGTTCGTCCGAGGTGGAAACCTGGACGCGGATACCGTTGGCCGTGTTACTGGCCTGGGTGTAGTGGATGCGAAGTTCTCTCAGTTTCTCTGAGAGTTTTGTCCAGACCGATTTGTTCTGGACCGTGACGGGGGGCGGGCGACGCGCCTTTCTGCCGGCAAAGGTACCGGCAGGCGCTGAGGGCGCTGCGGAGCGGGGGGCGTGGCTGTTGAGCCCGGTTTTTTGCGCCTTTTGTGGGCGGGACTGAGTCTCCGGAGACTCGGGACGCGAACGCGGTGCCCGTTTGGCAGGCTTATTTTTTTGAACGAGGGTGAAGCCCTCGTTGTCTGTTCGGATTGCCGTGTCCATTTCGATGGACTCGGGTTCGGGTTCGGGGTCCGGACTGGCGGGTGAGTAGCTAACGTTTGTAGCTACTAGCGTCGGCGTGTCCGCTTCGGGAACTAGCGACGCAAATGAGTTGTTGGTTGGTAGCGCAGAGGGCGCTGGGGTCGGGGCTTGAATGCCCGGGGAACGCGAGCGCGACGATGGCCGTTTGTACGGCGTCTGACGGTGAGCGCGGGGTGCCGTCGAGCGGGAGCGCGGGACGGGCTTCTTGATTATCGCGTGTGGCGCGGCGGGGTCGCTGGCGGGCTCGGTGCCCTGAGCGATGGCAATGGCAACGGCGGGTTGCTCGGCCGCGATGGCCCTATTAAAGTCCGTCCAGAGCGACGGATGCAGGGTCGTTGCGAACGCTTTGAAGCGTTCGAGCTGAGATTGTTGTGCCATTCCGGCGGTGGCGTTTGGGCGGGCGGGGGTGAAGTTAAACCTCCCTGCCGGAGAGGCAGGGGGGTGCGCCGAGTGAATTTAAACGGCTATCCCGAGCCGTGTAAAGGGACCTGCGGGTCACGGTGTAATGACTCGCAGGAAAAGAACCTACCGGGCCCTACGTGGAGGTCCCTATCAAGCCCGAGGCAGAGAACGCAGCCGGTATAAATACCTAGCTACGCCCAAACAGACACTCGGGGATGGATTTGTAGCAGGATCGGAAGGGTGGGAAGGAGACACTCAGGGCTTGACTATGACTCTATCAAGGGCCAAGATTCCTGAGCCCGGCCAAGTACTATCGTTTGCCTCTGAAGGAGGCAACCGAGGGGCGCTTGGGTCACGCACCCACTTGCTTTCGTTGGCACCGTCAGGTATCAGGCAAGTGACCACTAAAGTGTGGATTTCGTCGTAATAGAAACAATTTGCTCTTAAAAGAGCAGTTTTATGGCTGTGTAGCGCTACACAATGGGTGCGAGCGAGACGGCGATACGCAGGTGCGGCGCAGGTGCGATGCAGGTGTGCAGCAAGGCCGGTCGGTCGTAAAACTTCACAAAGGCGGCAGAGAACAGTCGTAAACACGTCCGTTCCCGCCGGCGGTCGTGATCGGTCTCCCCTCTCAATCCTACCAGGAGTCTTCGGCTTATTTATACCTTTACGGTATCGGCGGCGGGGAGAGGCGCTCTTTATGTCTGCGGGGTTTGGAGGAGGGGCGGGCGGGAGGGGGTCTTGTCGACGGTCGCGACTAAGAAAAAGACAGACGAACTCTTTTCGTATTACTTACTAACTAACTAACTAACTAACTAACTAACTAACTAACTAACTAACTAACTATATATGTATTTATTTATTTTTATTCATTCACATTGCACGCGCGTTACTAGATGGCGCTCGCCGACCGCTACCGCGGCCGTCTCGCGCGATTCTTTATCACAAGTCAAACCTAACCTAACCTAGCATGTAGCTATTGGGTGGTAATACGTACGGTACGTAGTAGTTGTTTCTCATATTAATAACAAGATGACGTTGTAATAAGAAAGAGGTGTGTTGTACACGTTCCAAGTATGGAACCGGATCCACGAGTAGCGAGCGACTAATTTATTTATTTTATTTTTTTTTCCCTCGCTTTGTTCGTTAGGTTAGGTTATTATGATGGCTAGCTAGCCTAGCTATTCCTATCTATCTATATGTTAGGGAAAATGACACTCCGTTTGAATAGAAACAATTATGAATAACGATTAAACTCTCGTCATCGTATTACGTAGTGGTGAATTATATGCGGCCCTGAAAAGGGCCTTTTGTACATATATGTGTGGTAGGTAGGAGGTATACGGGTAGACAGATCTATTATTATCTATCCCCCCTAAGCACGCTCTCCACGGATTCTACGCGCCAGCTGTATGTCTTTCGGCATGATCGTGACTCGCTTCGCATGGATCGCACAGAGATTCGTGTCCTCGAAGAGACCGACCAGGTAGGCCTCACTCGCCTCCTGCAGGGCCATCACAGCCGAGCTCTGGAAACGAAGATCCGTCTTGAAATCTTGAGCTATCTCACGAACGAGACGCTGGAATGGCAACTTGCGGATCAGCAACTCTGTACTCTTCTGATAACGACGTATCTCACGCAGAGCGACCGTTCCGGGTCTGTAGCGATGCGGCTTCTTGACACCACCGGTGGCGGGCGCACTCTTACGAGCCGCCTTAGTGGCGAGCTGTTTACGAGGAGCTTTACCGCCGGTCGATTTGCGAGCAGTCTGCTTGGTACGCGCCATTGTTAACTAACAAACGAACCACGACAGCCGTGTTATGTAGTATCTCAAGTAGTTAGTGGTTATAGAACGAAGAAAAACAAAAAGAAACGAACTTATACGCGCACGCGCCCTCTCTTCTAGCTCGAATAAACCGTTCGAGCGCGTTTTGTCGGCCTTTTATAGAAACGAACACAAAACGTGCGCCGAACGGCCGCGGCATCGTATCCCTCCTTCCCCCCCCCCCTCCTCCTCCCTTCTCGCTCGCACTCACTCACTCACACACACACGCTGTCTCTCGCTCGCTCTCAGTATATTACTTACTGGTTATATTATATTATATTAATAATTGAAAAGTAAAATAATAATAAAAATTATATTTGTGTACATTATATATCTATGTAATTTTTACATTTATAAATATCATAATAATATATCGTATAGGTTTGTGTGTGTGTGTGTGTGTGTGTGTTTTTTTTTTTTTTTTTTTTTTTTTAGTTATATCTTATGTAAAGTTTGCGTTTTAAGAATAAGTAAGTAACTAACTAGACCTATTATAACATGTTACATATACGAGAACATGAAGAATGAGAGACTGACATTTTCTATCGTTTTTAGAAACTGTTTTTCTTTAATATAGATATATAAACGAGCAATTTTGTGGCCCTGAAAAGGGCCTTTTGATCAAGTGTTTGACAACAACAAACACACACGTCGAGTTAATTAATTCATTCACTTGGAACTTGTGTATTTCGTGACTGCCTTGGTTCCCTCACTGACTGCGTGCTTCGCCAATTCACCGGGGAGCAGGAGCCTCACGGACGTCTGCACCTCCCTCGAGGTGATCGTCGAACGCTTGTTGTAGTGTGCCAGACGAGATGCTTCCGCAGCGATACGTTCGAATATATCGTTCACGAAAGAGTTCATGATCGACATAGCCTTGCTCGATATACCGGTGTCCGGGTGAACTTGCTTGAGTACTTTATAAATGTAGATGGCGTAACTCTCCTTCCTCTTGTGCTTCTTCTTTTTCTTGTCGGTCTTCGAGATGTTCTTTTGAGCCTTGCCAGATTTCTTGGCGGCCTTTCCGCTCGTCTTGGGTGGCATTATTATTTATTTATTGTTATGTTCCTTGAACGTAGTCTCGTATATTTTTCTAAAACCGTATCTATTTGATTTTCAGGCTCACAAGTAGTACATCACAGTGCGTACGTTACGGACGCGTTTCGACCAATCGCGCTATGCCTACGATCCGAGCAGCCGTATGCAGCTAGGCGGACGGCCGGCTGGCAGGGGGGGGGGCGTGTACGATGTAAGTAGTAATAATAATAATAATAATACAACAGTAAATAGTATATACTATGTATGTATGTATAAATAATGAAATCTTATAATATGAAGCATGCTTGAACAAGCTAATTATCATTAGACCCTTCAGGTTTTAATAATAAAGCGAATAAGAAGAAGAAGAATAAGCGATATGCAAACGTTCCGTTCTTGTACTCTCACACAATGTGCATTTTGCTGGTAGTATAATAATAATATATATATATATATATATATATATATATATATATTTATAAATATAAAATAGTTTGTATTTGTGTGACCGAGCGCGAGTGTCAATGATGCAGTGGTGTATATATGCTTACTACCTACGTATAATGTGATTGAACATATTATTATTATTATTATGTACAATTAGCTTTTGACATCTTAACACGTTAGATAGAAACTTTTTATATGCATGTGAATTATTTTGTGGCCCTGAAAAGGGCCTTTTTATAACCGGTCGGTTAACGTTCTTGTTTTTTGCTTAAGCTTTCTTCTCCGTTTTCTTCGGCAACAGTACAGCTTGTATGTTAGGCAGGACGCCACCCTGAGCGATCGTGACGCCCGAGAGAAGCTTGTTCAATTCCTCGTCGTTTCTGATCGCCAACTGTAGATGTCTAGGTATAATCCTAGTCTTCTTGTTGTCTCTCGCGGCGTTGCCGGCCAACTCGAGCACTTCAGCGGCGAGATACTCCATGACGGCCGCCAAGTAAACCGGAGCACCGGCACCGACGCGTTCGGCATAATTACCGTTTCGAAGCAGCCTGTGTATACGTCCGACGGGGAACTGTAAACCGGCACGGTTCGAACGAGACTTAACCTTCCCCTTGACTTTGCCGCCTTTACCGCGTCCGGACATGATTAATTAAAGGTTTATTTAACGAACAACACTCGAGAAGTACAGTAGCGGCGTGCTACTGTATGTAAGTTAGAATAGAAAATATATTTTTTTTTTGTACCGCGACGTCCGCTCTCTATATAGATGTTAGACTAAAGATAACGTAGTCGAAGTGAGTATAACGAAACGATCAATCGACCAATCCGAGTCGCTCCCGCGTGTGAGGGAGAAAGCTATATTGTGGATGTAGGTAGGGCGAGTAAATACTCGATCTAAATAGATCAATTAAATAAAACTAAAACGAACAAACATATAGATAGATAGATAGATAGATAGATAGATATAGAGATAGAGAGAAAGGAAAGGAGGAAGGAAGTAGGAGTCGGGCGGTCGGGCGGTCTCATCCGATTCGGCGGATGGTGGTGCTGGTTGGTGGTGGTGTGTGTGTGGTGTGTGGTGTGTGGCGGATGAGAAGATCGATCACGTAAAAATAGTTTGTTTTATGAAGAAGAAGAAGAAGAAGCATTCACATCATACGATGAATGAACGCGTGAGCTTTAGCTTTCGGCGGGGTGGAAAAACTACGCGATGAAACCTGAGAGTGCGTGTCTGTCTAACATCTTGGGCCAGCCATACTACCACCAACCACACACACATCAACAAACGTAACACACCATACAAACGGACGGACAACTTAAATTAATTAATTAATTAATAAATATATATATATATATATATATATATATATATATAAAATCGGGAATCCGGTATGGGGAAGTAGGAAGACCGGATAATTGTGTGTTCTGTGTTTTGTATGTATATGTACTATTTATTTATTTATTACGCTGGTGTCGTATGTATTTATGTATGTAGCATATGTATTTTTTATAGTATTTGTTGTATACATACTTATACGTAATAATAATATGCACCTAGCGTACGTAGGTACCTCTAGCTTCTCGTTTATTAAATATATCATACTCGGACTCTTCGTGTATGGTGTAAGTTAACAATAACAACAACAACAATCATGTGAATAGAAACGGAATGAAACAATAACTGTTCCATATAATGATAATTTGTTAGCCCTGAAAAGGGCTGTTTCAATTTTGTGCTTGCTGTCGAGTCAGTCGATAGGCTTACACACAACAATAGATACAGACACACCACCGGAGATCCCGCCGCCACGACGACGGGTGTCGGTTGCGAGCCGTGTATGCTTTTCGTTTTTATTATCGCGTCATCGTCTGCTTGCTGATGTTTTTAAAATTTCTTTCTTTCTTTCTCCACGCTCACTTACTCACTCACTATACACTATACGACGCGACGGACGAACGAACGACGAAACACAGAACTTTACTTCTTGGAAGCGGCCGCTTTTTTCGCTGCGGGCTTGGACTTCGGTGCCGATGCAGCCTTCTTAGGTTTCGGTGCTTTCGGTTTCTTAGTCGGCGGTTTGGCGGTCTTCTTTGCTTTGGGCGCTGCGGCTGAACCCTTACTCTTCGATGCGGCCGAAGCGGAGGCCGCGGATGGCTTCTTCGCTGCGGCCGGTTTCTTCTTAGCGGCGGCGGCTTTCCTATCTTTCGTGGCGGCCGATGGTTTCGCCGCCGCGGCTGATGTTTTCGCCGGTGAAGAGGCGGCGGCCTTTTTCCCTCTGCCGCCAGCACCGGCTGAAGCGGCCGACGTCGCTTTCTTCGACGATGCGGAAGCGGCACCGCCGGCGGTAGATTTAGCGGAAGAAGATGCCTTTCTGTTGCCGGCGCCGCCGGCTCCCGCGCCGGACTTCGCTCCGGCGATCGATGGTTTCTTCGAGGCGGCTGATTTTGATTCCAGTTTGAAAGAACCAGAAGCGCCGGTGCCCTTTGTTTGTATCAGAGCGCCGGTTTCGACGGCGCTCTTTAGATATTTCCTTATGAACGGTGCCAATTTCTCAGCGTCGACCTTATAATGGGCAGATATATATTTCTTGATCGCTTGCAGAGATGATCCGCTGCGTTCTTTGAGTTCTTTAATGGCGCTGTTCACCATTACCGATGTCTTCGGGTGAGACGGTTTCGCCTTTGGCTTTTTGGCGGCGGCCGTCGCGGCACCGCCTGCCGCAGAAGCCTTGGGTTTCTTCGCGGTGGGAGTCGCGGGTGCCGGAGCCTCGGTAGCGATAGCCGTATCTGCCATATCTCTCTTAGTTAGTATTAACACTTTTAAAAAATATAAATGTAAACAACAACAAAACACACGCACACAGATTCGATGCGAATGGAAAACAGTAGTAGTACTATGCGTATAACACGAAAGTTTCAATGTAGGTGGCGCTAGTGGTTAAGTAGACATGGGCGTTACCGTAATGAGATCCTCCGAGTTGCGAGACAGTTTCCCGTAAGAAGAGTTTCATGTTTTCACTAACACGTCTCCGATTAAACGGGATTTATATCAAGTTTTAATATTAGGTCGCTATAGATAAAGCGCTGCGGCTATTCACCATGAATCAACGTGACCATCGATATCGGACATACGTGTTTAACTGCCACGGGTACAGTAGTAAATTTCGTTTATCCGCGTCGGTGTGTATCGCACGGAGCGAGTGTCCGATTTAAAAGATATTTTTCTCGATATAACGTATTATTATTAATATTTTCATTTTCCAACTAAACTACGAATTATATCTTCTTATGATATACACGAATATAAAGAGCTCGACAATAATTTCCGATCGTTATAACGTTACAGAAACGTGAACGTCGTAAAACACACGCACCCTAGTCACTTCGATCAGACGACGAGTTTCTGTTCGCTTCTTCTCTAATCATCGAGGCTCTATGATTTCTGCTCTTCTCGTCCCCGTAAGAACATCGAGAGGTACATAACAAACGTAATAATAATATAATAATACAGTTATAATCAAACATCACAGGGCAGGCAGGCAGGTAAATTTAGAAGGGGGGCGGGCTAGAAAGCTGAAGAACATTTCATCGAGGTGATCTCTCTGTCTCTCGACTTAGAATGCAATCCTGATTAATCAATACGATTGACCGATTAAATGGTTCCGTCAAAATTATAATAGTTTTATTTTTAAATTATTTTACTTTCATTCATAACAACCGTTATTATGTTCACATAATATCACATCGACCGACAGACACACGACGAGCCTCATTATATTAACATGACTTTATCATTATAATTAATATTATAAGAACAATAGAAAAGAAGAAGACGGTATGTATAACATATATGAGTATCCGTCTATCTATCATAGCGGTAAGTAAGTAGGTAGGTACGTACGGACGTACGTACGTACGTACGTACGTACGTACATAGATACATACATATCATATTTTTATTAAGTGTGTAAGTAGGTAAGCGAATGACGATACTGTCACGTATAGAAACTTAAAAAATATATATACAAATAAATAGTGTGATATTTATTTGTATCGAATTTGAATCATTTGCGGCCCTGAAAAGGGCCTTTTTGTATGCCGTAGGTATAGGTATATAGGTGGTGTATTAAAATTAACCACCGAAGCCGTAAAGGGTGCGTCCCTGTCGTTTCAGTGCATACACGACGTCCATGGCTGTGACAGTCTTCCTCTTGGCGTGCTCGGTGTAAGTGACCGCGTCACGGATCACGTTCTCGAGGAACACTTTCAGAACGCCTCGTGTCTCTTCATATATCAAACCGGAGATACGTTTAACACCGCCTCTGCGAGCCAAACGGCGGATAGCCGGTTTCGTGATACCCTGGATGTTATCGCGTAGCACCTTCCTGTGGCGCTTGGCTCCGCCTTTTCCCAGTCCCTTGCCTCCTTTTCCGCGACCGGTCATGATGACACGATTATAATAAAGTAAGTCGATTTATTAAAAAAGTTGTATGTTATTGAAAGAAAGAAAGAGCGAGCGCGTGCACGTACGTACGCGTGTGAACAGTTCGCGCGAACTATGAAAATCCTACCATTTTTTTTTTTTTTTTTTTTTTTTTTTTTTTTTTTTCGATCTGACTATACTGTTAGCCATAAGGGCCCAGGAGCCTCGAACGGCTTTTACAGCTTCACCGGACTTGGGGGCGAGCGCTTAAGGCACTCAGCCACGAAAGTTTTGCAACAACATCCGAGGGTGCCAAAGTGGCCGAACCTCGGCTCGGACTGTTGCGCGTTTTGCAAATAAGTCGCGATCTGACTAATGCCCTATCACACTATCTAACTAACTATACATATAAACATGTCACTATCCTCTGGGAGGAGGGTAAGAGACAAGTGTATATGTATTTAGTAATCTGAAATTTTTGATCTAGACTAACTAGCCTCAAAAAAAAGAAAAAAAAAGGTCCCTTACAGAACCTATGTACCTAAGTGTAGTGCATGTCTGTAAAAAGTGTAATGCATGTATGTAGGTAGCTAGTGAATGCAGTGTCACTGAATCGCGCGAGCGGCTGCTAGACTCAAGGGCTCCATGCCGGAGGATCGGACCTAGGCTTGAGTGGCCGCAGGAGAGGGTGGACGTGGCGGGTGTGCGGGAACGAAGTTCACCGTGCGTCCCCTGCGAAGGGAACGGTGATTTCGCGGGCGTGGGCGCAGACACGCTGTTTGTATAGGGTCGGACGCGTAATATTGATTTTTTTTCTCGATATCGTCATCGGGATCGATAAAGAGATTTCGCGGCCTACGTTTGTACCGGAATTTAATGTCTGTAATTACACTCGGTGTGTAATTCGCGGCGTTCCTAACTAACTCGTTTGGATGATTCAACGCTGAATCAAAATATCTCCTAGAGAGATATTTCACGTATGACTCTATGGACGGCAGTTCCATATCTCTATGGAGATCTGCGTTACGTACATACGGCGGCGGATCTAACAGGTGACGCAAGAACCGATTCTGAACTCTTTGCAAGCGGGCAAAGTTACTTTTAGACATATGAGCGAACGCGGCGCAACAATATGTTAATATAGGTCTTACACATGCCTTGTATAGTGTAAGCTTATGCCACCTGGACATTTTGCTTACCGAGCTAAGCAAGGGCCGCAAGCGGGATAGGACCATGACGGCCCTATTCCGAACTATACTGACATGTGCGTTAAATTTAAGTCGGTTATCGAGGGTGACACCCAGATATTTAGTCCGGGTGGCCCATGGGATTTCCCTACGGAATAGCTTAAGAGGTTTGAGCGTCTTTGGCAATGGCCTCTTATTCGGATCGAACATAATCGCGGCGCTCTTTTCGGGATTGATAGCGATTCGCCATGTACGGAACCACTTCCCGAGAGTGGTCACGGCTCGCTGAACGGTGGCTGCGAGATGAGATCTGTTCCTACGTGAAGCGTAGATGACAGTATCGTCAGCATAGAGCCCTACCTCGACCCCTCGGAGTCGAGGGAGGTCGCTGACGTACAGGTTAAATAAACTAGGCGCGAGAATGGAGCCCTGTGGAACTCCTGAGCGAACCGGGTGAGAGCTTGAGAGCTCACCTTCCACACGGTAGCAGAAGGAACGGTCTGTGAGGTAATCGCGGACTATATGAACTAACCTATCCGGGACTTCTAACTGGTGTAGCTTGTGGATCAGTCCGGCGTGCCAGACCTTATCGAAGGCCTTGGCTACGTCGAAAAAGACCGCAAGCGTACGGGACGGAGCTATGTTACTTCTTGCGAAGTTACTAGTGATGTGCTCCGTGAGGCGGTGCACTTGGTGGGTACAAGAGTGTCTGGCACGAAAACCAAACTGCTCAGGCGGAAATAAATTTTTGTCATCAATGACAGACTTGAGACGGTTCAAAAGGATCCGCTCGTAAAGTTTTCCTAAGGTGTTTAATAGACTTATCGGGCGATAGCTATCGGGAAGCGAAGCTTTTTTGCCGGGCTTACGAATACCTATCACTATAGCTTTTTTCCAGGCGGCTGGAAAATAGCAATGGGCTATGGCTACATTGAAGATGCAGACCAAAAGAGCTATGATGTGATCAGGAAGAAGTTTGAGTACTTCATTCCTGATACCATCTGGACCAGGTGACTTCTTAGGCTTAAGGCCTTTGATGACTGAACAGACCTCATCAGGCGTGACCGGGGTGAGGTTATCCGCGGGGGGTATCGAATTTAAGTCCTGTACCGAGGACTCGATATCGTTGATATGAGCATAGTTTACATTGTCGCAGTTCGGGGAGCACTGGCTCTCCAGACTGTCGGCAAGGCATTCCGCTTTATCTACGCTATCGAACGCGAGCGGGAGGCCAGGCCCTCTTTCGAGGGCTGGCATCGATCCGGAGCCGTCTAACTTGAGAGAGCGGGCGAGTTTCCAGTAGGCCAAGTGAGACGGCGTAAGGCCCTCTACTAGGTTATCCCACTGGTGACCTCTGAACTCGGCGATGCGAGCTCTGACCTCTCTCTGAAGTCTACGTAACCTACGGGTATTATCCACGGTCGGATAAGAGTCATGTGCACGTGTCGCTGCGTTCTTTTCCGTGATCAACGCTCGCACGTCGGCAGGGAGTACAAAGCGGCGATCGTTCGCCGCTTGCACCTCTCTGGATGCCTCCCTAACACCGGTTTGAAGATAGTCAACCAAGGAATCGATCGCTAGGTCGGCGTCCGCTATTGACCCCAATTCGTCCGGGATCCTATCTAAACTCGAAGGAGATTCGTTATTCGAAAGATAACGATTTAATATCGCGTAATCAACTACTTTGACTGTAGGAGGGCTCGTGTCAAAGTGTTGACCTAGTTGCATAATCACCGGACGGTGATCCGAGTCTAGTTCGTGTACGACTTCTATAAGACGCAACCGAAGCGAGACTCCTTTCAAAAGAGCAATATCAAGTACTGTCGGACGACAGTTATCTTGAAAATGTGTAGGTTCAAGCGGCGCTATGACGTCAAAATTGAGCACATCGCACAACAGATCGAGTATTATCCCGTTAGGGGTGTTACGCGTACTGTTGAACAGAGTGTGCCCACTATTGAGGTCACCCGCTATTATTACAGATTGCCCGAGTGAAAGTAGCGCCTCCAGATCGGACCGAAGGAGTCTTTTACTCGGGGAGAGATATGCAGACACAAGTATGATTGACGGATGGCCAGTCATACCTATTCTACAAACGGACACTTCCATATTGGTAAGTGTAGGAGGATCTACTGGCATACAGTAGAGGGAACGCTTATAATAAATGAGAGTGCCACCGCCTCGGGTGACACGGTCATTCCTAACTATGCTATAGTTCGCGACTCTCGGATCGCGCTTGCTGGGCTTTAGAAGTGTTTCTTGTACGAGAAACACATCTATTTCCCTTTCACTAAGAAACCTAGCTACTAAATCGCGTTGGGGATATAAATTCCGCGCGTTAAAGAATGAAACGTTTAAACTTTTCGGTTTAATACGAGTCATTTTGATATTGGTATTTTTGTATTGTGGCCCTGGTCAGACGTTGTAACGTCGACGCGAGGGCCGGGAAGTGCCTAATGGCCCCGACTGGGCCGAGCTCGGAGATGCACTGGTCGAAATCCAGTACTTCTTGAACGTCGTGCTCCAGGAGGAGCATCGCCATATAGTCCAAGTTGAAGCTGGGACTATAGGCCGCGGGGCCCAGAGCCTTCGGAGGCTGCGGGCGGGGTCGGGTAGGGGGGGGGCCCCACGCCGCCTGAGGGGCACGCGCGGGTTGCGGGGCTGCGCGGGGTGCCAGAGGGGCACGCGCGGGTTGCGGGGCCGCGCGGGGTGCCTGAGGGGCACGCGCGGGTTGCGGGGCCGCGCGGGGCGCGGGAGCGGGAGCCACCGGAGCGCGGGAAACGCTCGGGAGGCTCGGGAAGTCCTCTGGTGTAAGCAGAGGCTTCGGCCGAGGGGCTGGAACGCGGGATGCCCTCTGTGGGGCAAAATTCCTAGCCTGTCGTGACTTCCTCGTCTTGGGAGCACGAGGACACCCACGATAGTTCGCGGGGTGTCCAGACTCCCCGCAGAGCACGCAACTCGGGGGAGTCGAAGAGTCGCGGGTGCGCGTACACTCTTTCGTGGCGTGGTCCCCGAGGCACTTCACGCATCGCGGACGAAGATGGCAATTACGGGCAGAGTGCCCGTAAAGCTGACAATTGTGGCACTGGGCCGGTATTTGGTTTTTATAAGGGGGCTCCACAGATATGCCGGAGAGCCCGCAAACCATCCTAGCATTAAAAATGGCCTTGCCCGCGGGGGTCTTATCTAAAAATACTAAGACCAACTCTAACTGTGTTTTGTCGTGACGGTACATCCGGTGTACCTCTCTAACTGGGTATTGTTGCGCGATGAGGTCAAATTTGACCTCATCTTCGGTTAACTCGACCGGAACGCGGCGGATCACTACTCTGAGGAGACGGTCCTCCTCGAGCGCGTACGAATAGTAACAATATTTCTCCTCTCGGAGGAGCGCGGTTAGATCACGATGATCTTTTGGAGACGCGACCTGTACTTGTATGCCCGTCGCGACGTTACGGGCTTTTAGATAGTGGATTTTCTTATCCGCAAGTTTTTTTGAAATTTTCATCCAGGCCGATTTATCCTGGATGATGACAGGGGGAGGCGGGCGCGGTTTTTTCCCGGCGACGGTAGCGGGGGCCGCGGCGGCCTTAGGAACGGCGACGCGCGCGTTATCCTGGGCCACGAATTTGGCCGCAGGCTGCGAGTCCGCGTCATTAGTTGGCGAGTTAGGCCGAGAATGCTTTCTCGACCTAACATTTGAGACGACGGTGAAGCCGTCGTTCTCTACGGTCTGTACCGGGACCGTCTCCGTTATCTCCATGTCGGGAGATGCGTCTGGGCTCGCGGGTGACTCTAAAAATACCGCTCCGAGCGGCTCAAAACTATTATTCGTGATAATATTATTATTAATGTTTGCAATTGGCGAGCGCGACCTAGCACGCGTGTTAATTGCCGCGGGGCATGTCTCCGCCGAGGGGCGGGGGGTCGGTAATACCGAGCGCGAGCGGGCACGCGGGGGTACACCGGCGCGCGGGGAAATCGGTCTGCGCACGCGCGGCGCAGCTGCGCTCTGTGGCGCCAACGTGATGTAATTCGCGGCGGGTGGACCTATCTCTACCGGTGTTTGCACCGGCGCCTGTCGAACGCGTGGGAATTTTTTCTTATAGCGGCTAAGTAATTCTGGCTCATGTTGATGCACGAAAGCTCTCAACCGCCGGAGCTCTGCTTCATGAGAAAGTGCCATCACGGTGGCGTTGGGAGGTCTTGGATTCATATTTATATAAATAAATATATAATAAAAAATATAATAAATCTACTCGCGAGGAGGATAAACCTCCCTGCCAGAGTGGCAGGGGGGCGCGCCAAAATATATTTAACGGACTTTCCCGAGTCCGGCAAGTGACCTGCGAGTCAAAGTGCAATGACAAGTAGGATGAGAACCTAACTGGCCTAAGTGGAGTCCCTAACAAGCCCGAGGCTGAGAACACAGTTCAGTAAACCAAACTGTGCCCAAACAGGCACTCGGGGATGGAGTGAGGGGATAGGTAGGTGGGAGGGAGACACTCAGGGCTTGATTATGACTCTATCAAGGACCAAGATTCCTGAGTCCGTCCAAGAACTATCGTTTGCCTCTGAAGGAGGCAACCGAGGGGCGCTTGGGTCACGCACCCACTTGCCTTACGTTGGCACCGAAAGGTTTCCAGCAAGTGACCACAAAACCGTGGTTTTTCACGAAGCACAAAACACGCGAGTCGCACTTAAAAGTACGCTTTACGGAGTTCGCACTGAAAAGTACGTTTGGTAATTGCAGTACTGTGTGACGAATATACAAAAAACTTGTATACGCGTGACACAATAGATCGCAAAATGACCGTTACAGATTACGATAACAAGCAGCGCGCGAACACGTCTACTCGCTAAGGCAACCAATATCGGACTTCCCCCAAAAAAAAAATCCTACCAGGAGTCTTCGGCTTATTTATACCTTTACGGTATCGGCGGCGGGGAGAGGCGCTCTTTATGTCTGCGGGGTTTGGAGGAGGGGCGGGCGGGAGGGGGTCTTGTCGACGGTCGCGACTAAGAAAAAGACAGACGAACTCTTTTCGTATTACTTACTAACTAACTAACTAACTAACTAACTAACTAACTAACTAACTAACTAACTATATATGTATTTATTTATTTTTATTCATTCACATTGCACGCGCGTTACTAGATGGCGCTCGCCGACCGCTACCGCGGCCGTCTCGCGCGATTCTTTATCACAAGTCAAACCTAACCTAACCTAGCATGTAGCTATTGGGTGGTAATACGTACGGTACGTAGTAGTTGTTTCTCATATTAATAACAAGATGACGTTGTAATAAGAAAGAGGTGTGTTGTACACGTTCCAAGTATGGAACCGGATCCACGAGTAGCGAGCGACTAATTTATTTATTTTATTTTTTTTTCCCTCGCTTTGTTCGTTAGGTTAGGTTATTATGATGGCTAGCTAGCCTAGCTATTCCTATCTATCTATATGTTAGGGAAAATGACACTCCGTTTGAATAGAAACAATTATGAATAACGATTAAACTCTCGTCATCGTATTACGTAGTGGTGAATTATATGCGGCCCTGAAAAGGGCCTTTTGTACATATATGTGTGGTAGGTAGGAGGTATACGGGTAGACAGATCTATTATTATCTATCCCCCCTAAGCACGCTCTCCACGGATTCTACGCGCCAGCTGTATGTCTTTCGGCATGATCGTGACTCGCTTCGCATGGATCGCACAGAGATTCGTGTCCTCGAAGAGACCGACCAGGTAGGCCTCACTCGCCTCCTGCAGGGCCATCACAGCCGAGCTCTGGAAACGAAGATCCGTCTTGAAATCTTGAGCTATCTCACGAACGAGACGCTGGAATGGCAACTTGCGGATCAGCAACTCTGTACTCTTCTGATAACGACGTATCTCACGCAGAGCGACCGTTCCGGGTCTGTAGCGATGCGGCTTCTTGACACCACCGGTGGCGGGCGCACTCTTACGAGCCGCCTTAGTGGCGAGCTGTTTACGAGGAGCTTTACCGCCGGTCGATTTGCGAGCAGTCTGCTTGGTACGCGCCATTGTTAACTAACAAACGAACCACGACAGCCGTGTTATGTAGTATCTCAAGTAGTTAGTGGTTATAGAACGAAGAAAAACAAAAAGAAACGAACTTATACGCGCACGCGCCCTCTCTTCTAGCTCGAATAAACCGTTCGAGCGTTTTTTTTTTTTTTTTTTTTTTTTTTTTTTTTTTTTTTTTTTTTTTTTTTTTTTTTTTTTTTTTTTTTTCGAACTGACTACACTGTTAGCCTGAGGGGCCCTGAAGCCTTTACGGCTTTTACAGCTTTACCGGGCTTGGGGGCGAGCGCTTAGGGCACTCAGCCACGAAAGCTAAGCAACAACATCCGAGGGTGCCAAAGTGGCCGGACCTCGGCTCGGACTGTTGCGCGTATGCAATTAAGTCGCGATCTGACTAATTCCCTATCCGTAATTCGATCTAAACTAACTATACAGATATACATGTTTCTGCCCCCTGGGAGGAGGGAAGGAACATGTGTATGTGTATTTAGTGGTCTGAAATTTTTGATCTAGACTAACTAGCCTCAAAAAAAGAAAAAAAAAAGGTCCCTTACAGAACCTATGTACCTATGTGTGTTGTGCATGTGTGTATAATGCAGTGTCATGTATGGCTGTGAAAGCTAGTGATTGTACAGTCACTTGTATCGCGCTAGCGGCTGCTTGGCTCAAGGGCTCCATGCCGATGGATCGGACCTAGGCTTGAGTTGCCGCAGAGGAGGGTGGTCGTGGCGGGTGTGCGGGCGCGAAGTTAACCGTTCGTCCCCTGCGGAGGGAACGGTGGTTTCGCGGGCGTGGGCGCGAGCACGCATATGTTGCGGGAGCGGACGCGTAGAATTTGTTAGCTTTCTCTATGTCGTCGTCGGGATCGACAAAGAGATTTCGCGGACGGCGTTTGTAACGTTGGACAACGGGTATCGCGTGGTTAGGCGTGTAGTTCACAAGGGACTTTACAAGCGGGTTTGGATGGTTCGAAGCGCTATCGAAGTATCTCCTAGCGAGATACTTCACATAGGCTTCTAACGAGGGAAGCCTCATGTCCCTGTGTAGGTCCATGTTCCTAACGAAGGCTGGAGGGTCAAGCAGGCGACGGAGGAATCGATTTTGCACTCTTTGCAAGCGGGCAAAGTTGTGTTTGGACATATGTGCGAACGCGGCGCAACTATATGTCAAGATCGGACGAACGCACATCTTGTACAGTGTAAGCTTATGTCTTATGGACATTTTGCTTACCGAACTGAGCAAGGGTCGTAAACGGGAAAGGACCCAAATGGCCCTATTCCGGACTCTAGTGACGTGTGGGTTGAAGTTAAGCTTCGAGTCAAGGATGACACCCAGATATTTTGTCTTGGTGGCCCAAGGGATATTTTTACCGAATAATGTTAGAGGTCCTACCGTGCGTGGTAATCTGCATGTAGTCGGTTCGAACATAATCGCGGCGCTCTTAACCGGATTAATAGCTATACGCCACGTTCGAAACCACTCTCCGAGAGTGGTTACGGCGCGTTGTATTTTGTGAGCGAGAAAAGATCTGTTCCTATTGGACGCGTATATGACTGTGTCGTCAGCGTAGAGCCCTACCTCGACCCCGGGGGGTTTCGGGAGGTCGCTGACGTACAAATTGAATAAGCAAGGTGCCAGAATGGAGCCTTGCGGGACGCCTGAACGAATGGGACGTGCAGTGGAGAGTACTCCTTCCACTCGGTAGTGGAAGGTGCGGTCGCTAAGGTAATCGCGGACTAAATGTACTAACCTATCCGGGACTTCTAATTGGTGAAGCTTGTGGACCAGTCCGGCGTGCCAGACCTTATCGAAGGCCTTGGCTACGTCGAAAAAGACCGCAAGCGTGCGGGCGGGAGCGATATTGCTCTTGGCGAAGTTACTCGTGATGTGCTCCGTGAGGCGGTGCACTTGATGTGTACACGAGTGACGGGCGCGAAAACCGAATTGTTCGGGCGGGTATAAATTCTTGTCGTCTATAACGACCTTGAGACGGTTCAGAAGGATCCGCTCATAGAGTTTCCCTAGAGTGTTAAGGAGACTGATCGGGCGATAGCTATCGGGAAGCGAAGCTTTTTTGCCGGGCTTGCGAATACCTATAACTATAGCTTTTTTCCAGACGGCTGGAAAATAGCAGTGGGCTATGGCTGCATTGAAGATGCAGACCAAAAGAGCTATGAGGTGATCAGGAAGAAGTTTGAGTACTTCATTCCTGATACCATCAGGACCGGGAGATTTCCTAGGCTTAAGGCCTTTAATGATAGAACAGACCTCATCTGGCGTGACCGGGGTTAACGTTTCCGCGGGGGGAATCAACGTGAGTTCCTGAACGGCGGTCTCGATAGTTTCGATGTGGGCAGTGTCTACGTTGTCGCAGTTTGGGGAGCACTGGCTCTCCAAGCTTGCGGCAAGGCATTCTGCCTTATCGTCGCTATCGAACGCGAGTGGGAGATCGGGGCCCCTTTCGAGGGGCGGCATCTGGGCGGAAGCTTCTAACTTCAGAGAGCGGGCGAGGTTCCAGTAAGCCAGATGGGACGGCTTGAGACCCTCTAAGAGGTTATCCCACCGGTGACCTCTGTACTCTCCGATGCGAGTTCTAACCTCTCTCTGAAGTTGTCGTAACCTACGGGTGTTATCCCTCGTCGGATAAGAGTCATGTGCACGTGTCGCGGCGTTCTTTTCCGTGATTAACGCTCGTAAGCCGGGGGGGAGTATAAAACGGCGTTCGTTTGCCGCTTGCACCTCTCTCGAGGCCTCCCTTACACCGGTTTGGAGGTAGTCGACCAGGGAATCGATGGCTAAATCGGCGTCTGCGGTTGACTCCAATACGTCGGGGATCCTAGTTAGGCTGGACGGGGTCGCGTTATCGGATAAGTAGCGATTTAAGATCGCGTAGTCAACTATTTTGACTTTTGGCGGACTGGGGTCGAACGGTTGCCCGAGTTGTAAGATAACCGGGCGGTGGTCGGAGTCTAGTTCGTGTACGACTTCTATAAGTCGTAACCGAAGTGAGACACCTTTGAGGAGGGCTATGTCAAGTACTGTCGGTTGACAGTTGTCTTGAAAGTGCGTGGGCTCTAGCGGTGCTATGACGTCAAAGCCGAGCACGTCGCAAAGTAGTTCTAGTATAACCCCGTTACGGGTGTTGCGCGGGTTGTTGAAAAGGGTGTGACCGCTATTGAGGTCGCCTGCTATTATGACTGATTGGTCGAGTGAAAAAAGCGCCTCCAGATCGGACTGAAGGAGTCTTTTATTCGGAGAGAGATATGCAGAGACAAGCGTGATTGACGGATGGCCAGTCATGCCTATTCTACAGACGGACACTTCCATATTGGTAAGTGCGGGAGGGTCTATTGGCATGCAATAGAGGGAACGCTTGTAGTAGATGAGCGTGCCGCCTCCTAGGGTGGCACGGTCATTTCTGACTATATTGTAGTTTGCTATCTTAGGGTCGCGCCTACTGGGTTTTAGAAGTGTTTCTTGTACTAGAAACACGTCTATCTCCCGTTCCCTAAGAAAGGTGGATACTAAGTCCCGTTGTGGAAAGAGGTTTCGCGCGTTAAAAAAAGATATATTGAGGCTTCTAGGCTTAATGCGTGCCATTGATAACCGTTATCTATTTCCCGGCACGGGCCAGGCGCATTAGCGTCGCTGTCATCAGGGGGAAACGCCTGATGGATTCGCCGGGACCGTACTCAGCGACGCACTGTTCGTACGCCAGTACTTCCTGAGGGTCATGCTCACGGAAGAGCATGACCATGTAGTCAACGCCGCGGCGCGTGTTGACGGGCGGGGGGGCCTGAGCCTTAGGAGGCTGAGGGCGGGGAGTGGAGACCCATGCTGCTTGAGGAGCTCGCATGGCCGGAGGGGGTGCGCGGGGCGCGGGGGCGGCTGCCACCGGGGCGCTGGAGGCGCCCGGGAGGCTGGGGAAAGCCTCTGGCGTGAGCAGGGGCTTTGCCTGTCCTACGGCGGGACGTGTCCTCTGAGGAGGGGTGTGTCGCGTAGGGCGCATGGGTCGCATAGGGCGCGTGGGGCGCGGGGCACGGGGACAGCCGCGATAGTTCGCGGGGTGACCTTCGTTGCCGCATAGCACGCAGCTCGGAGGGGTAGCAGACTCACGAGTGCGCGAGCACTCGCTTGTCGCGTGGTCCCCGAGGCACTTAACGCACCTGGGACGGAGATGGCAGTTGCGTGCCGAATGACCGTACAGCTGGCAGTTGTGACACTGCGGAGGACTGCGGTTCTTGTGTGGGGGCTCTACGGCTATTCCGGAGAGCTCACACACTTTCCTAACGTTAAAAATGGCTCTGCCCTCGGGGGTCAGTTCCAAAATGACTAAGACCATGTCGAGAGGTCTGTTTTTCGATTGTCCGCCGTGCATTCTGTGCACTTCGCGGACAGGGAAGGCCTTGGCTAAGAGGTCAGTTTTGACCTCCTCGGGTGTGATTTCCACCGGGATGCGGCGGATTACAACCCGGAGTTGACGTTCTTCCTCCAGGGAGTATGTGAAATATTCGAGGTTGCTGTCCCGGAGCAACCTGGTAAATTGGCGGTGTTCGTCCGAGGTGGAAACCTGGACGCGGATACCGTTGGCCGTGTTACTGGCCTGGGTGTAGTGGATGCGAAGTTCTCTCAGTTTCTCTGAGAGTTTTGTCCAGACCGATTTGTTCTGGACCGTGACGGGGGGCGGGCGACGCGCCTTTCTGCCGGCAAAGGTACCGGCAGGCGCTGAGGGCGCTGCGGAGCGGGGGGCGTGGCTATTTAGCCCTGTCTTTTGTGCCTTTTGAGGGCGGGACTGAGTCTCCGGAGACTCGGGACGCGAACGCGATGCACGTTTGGCGGGCTTGTTTTTTTGAACGAGGGTGAAGCCCTCGTTATCATTGACTATCGCCGTGTCCATTTCGTCGGACTTGGGTTCGGGATCCGGACTGGCGGGCGAGTAGCTAACGTTTGTAGCTACCAGCGTCGGCGTGTCCGCTTCGGGAACTAGCGACGCAAATGAGTTGTTGGTTGGTAGCGCAGAGGGCGCTGGGGTCGGGGCTTGAATGCCCGGGGAACGTGAGCGCGACGATGGCCGTTTGTACGGCGTCTGACGGTGCGCGCGGGGTGCCGTCGAGCGGGAGCGCGGGACGGGCTTCTTGTTTATCGCGTGTGGCGCGGCGGGGTCGCTGGTGGGCTCGGTGCCCTGTGCGATGACGACGGCGGGTTGCTCGGCCGCGATGGCCCTATTGTACTCCGTCCAGAGCGACGGATGTAAAGTCGTTGCGAACGCTTTGAAGCGTTCCAAATCAGTAAGGTGTGCCATTCCGGCGGTGGCGGTTGGGCGGGTGGGGGTGAAGTTAAACCTCCCTGCCGGAGAGGCAGGGGGGTGCGCCGAGTGAATTTAAACGGCTATCCCGAGCCGTGTAAAGGGACCTGCGGGTCACGGTGTAATGACTCGCAGGAAAAGAACCTACCGGGCCCTACGTGGAGGTCCCTATCAAGCCCGAGGCAGAGAACGCAGCCGGTATAAATACCTAGCTACGCCCAAACAGACACTCGGGGATGGATTTGTAGCAGGATCGGAAGGGTGGGAAGGAGACACTCAGGGCTTGACTATGACTCTATCAAGGGCCAAGATTCCTGAGCCCGACCAAGTACTATCGTTTGCCTCTGAAGGAGGCAACCGAGGGGCGCTTGGGTCACGCACCCACTTGCTTTCGTTGGCACCGTCAGGTATCAGGCAAGTGACCACTAAAGTGTGGATTTCGTCGTAATAGAAACAAATTGCTCTTAAAAGAGCAGTTTTATGGTTGTGTAGCGTGACACAATGGGTGCGAGCGAGACGGCGATACGCAGGTGCGGCGCAGGTGCGATGCAGGTGTGCAGCAAGGCCGGTCGGTCGTAAAACTTCACAAAGGCGGCAGAGAACAGTCGTAAACACGTCCGTTCCCGCCGGCGGTCGTGATCGGTCTTCCCCGTTCGAGCTTTTTTTTTTTTTTTTTTTTTTTTTTTTTTTTTTTTTTTTTTTTTTTTTTTTCGAACTGACTATGCTGTTGGCCCGGGGGCCTTAACAGTTTCACCGGACTTGTTGGCGAGCGCTTAAGGCACTCAGCCGAGAAATTTTGGGCAACATGCGCAAGGGTGCCAAAGTGGCCGAACCTCGGCTTGAGCTGTTGCCGTATTTGCAACATACGCGACCTAGCTAAATTCCTACGCGAATTCGAGCTAACTAACTATACATGTATGCATGTCTCTTGCCTCCTGGGAGGGAGGAAGAGACACGCGTACATGTATTTAGTGATCTGAAAAATTTTCTAAGGCTAACTAACCACAAAAAAGAAAAAAAAAAGGTCCCTTACAAGACCTATGTACCTGAGTGTAGTGCATGTGTGTTCATACAGTGTAGTGAATGTATGTCGGTAGCTAGTGATTGCAGTGTCACTGTATCGCGCGAGCAGCTGGCTTGAGGGCTCCCTAGCGGGGGAACGGACCTAGGCTCAAGTCGCTGCAGGAGAAGGCGGTCGAGATATGTGTGCGGGAGCGAAGTTTGCCGCCCGCCCCCTGCGGAGCGAGCGGTGATTACGCGGGCGTGGGCGCAAACACGCTTGGTTATTAGATACGGGCGGGAAAATCGCGTTCGCTTCCGTGATTTTATCATCGGGGTCAGATAAAATGTCGCGCGGGCGTCTATATTTGTTAGACATTCGGATGTCTGGATTCGGGTTCTGAGATGCGGCTGCCACTACTAGCTGGTTCGAATGGTTCGACGCTTTTTCAAAATAATTATTTGATAGGGACTTTATAAATGATTCGATCGAAGGTATTTCCATATCTTTATGGAGATCTACGTTCCGAGCGAACCAAGGGGCACCGACCGCCCTTCTCAAGAAGCGGTTCTGAACTATTTGTAACTTATTGAGAGTGAATTTACTTATGTGAGCAAAGACTGGGGAACTATAAGTTAGGATCGGTCTGATACAAGTCTTGTAGAGCGTGAGCTTATGTCTGAGGGACATTTTGCTCTTCGAGCACACGAGAGGGTGCAGGCGGCTTGAGACCATACCGGCTTTCCTTCGCACTCTATCGATATGTGCCTTGAAATTTAGGCGTTTATCCAGTGTGACACCCAGATATTTGATCTGGTTGGCCCACGGGATAGCCACATTAAATAGTTTGATAGCGGGAATTTTAACTAATCTTTGAGTGGGATGAAAGAGGATAGCGCTACTCTTATCGGGGTTAATTCCTATGCGCCATCTACGGAACCATTCGCCTAGCTTATCTACGGCTTTTTGGACTCGTAGCCTGAGGGTTTGTCTGTTCCACGAGGAACTAAACAGGACTGTGTCATCAGCGTAGGAACCTACCTCTACCTCGGGGAGGCGAGGGAGGTCACTGATATATAAGTTGAATAGAGAGGGCGCCAGAATGGAACCCTGGGGAACACCTGAGCGTATGGGATGAGGCTCAGAGAGAGCACCCTCTACTCGGTAGCAGAAGGTCCGGTCAGAGAGGTACGCGTGTATGATTTTAACTAATCTATCCGGGATTTGAAGTTCCAAAAGCTTGTGGACTAAACCGGCGTGCCAGACCTTATCGAAGGCCTTGGCGACGTCGAAGAAGACCGCAAGTGTAGGGCGAGGTTTTGGGTCGCGGTTAAAGTTTTGAAGAATGTGCTCCGTGAGGCGGTGCACTTGGTGGGTACAAGAGTGTTTGGCACGAAAACCAAACTGCTCAGGTGGTAAAAGATTTTTATCTGTGACTATTGACTGGAGCCGGTTCAGAAGGAGCCGCTCATAGACTTTTCCTAACGTGTTAAGGAGACTGATAGGGCGATAGCTGTCGGGAAGCGACGCTTTTTTGCCAGGCTTGTGAATACCTATTACTATGGCCTTTTTCCAGACGGCTGGAAAATGGCAGTGCGCTATGGCTACATTGAAGATGCAGACCAAAAGAGCTATGAGGTGATCAGGAAGAAGTTTGAGTACTTCGTTCCTGATACCGTCGGGACCAGGTGATTTTCTAGGCTTAAGGCCTTTAATGGTTGACATAACTTCCTCAGGCGTGACCGAGTCCAAATCATCTGTCGGGGGGACCGCGAGGGAATTTGTTACCGCCGATTCTATCGAGCTTACGAACTCGGAATCGATGTTAACGCAGTTCGGAGAGCATTGATTTTCAAGGCTCTCGGCAAGGCATTCTGCTTTTTCAGCGCTATCGAAAGCGGGAGGTTTGCCGGGGCCTTGATCTAAGGGGGGCATGGGGACTGTATCGTCACATTTAAATGTGCGTGCTAATTTCCAGAAAGCCAGATGGGATGGTTGGATACCCTCGAGTAGGGCTCCCCACCTGGCATTACGGATTTCGGAAATGCGGCTTTTTACCGTTTTCCGAAGTGAGTTTAACCGCCTACGATTGTCCGCAGTCGGGTATGAATCGTGTGCTCGAGTCGCGGCGTTCTTTTCCGTGATCAGCGCTCTCACGTTGGCAGGAAGTATAAAGCGGCGTTCGTTCGCCGCTTGCACCTCTTTCGAGGCCTTACTGACGGCGTTTTGGAGATGGCTGACCAGGGAATCGATCGCCATATCGGCATCGGCTGTCGATTTCAACTCGTCTGGGACCCTATCCAAACTGGAGGATGAGGGATTGTGCAAGAGGTATCTGTTTAGCTCCGCATAGTCCACCACCTTGACGGAGGAGGGATGCTGGTCAGAAGGCTGACCTAGGTGGAGAACTACGGGTCGGTGGTCGGAGTCTAACTCATGTACGACTTGTACGAGTCTTATATTGAGAGAGACATTTTTTAAAAGTGCTATATCTAAAACAGATGGACGACAATCGTCCTGAAAGTGAGTGGGCTCTGAAGGAGCGATGACATCAAAGTCGAGAATGGCAGATAGATCCTCCAGAATCCTCCCGTTCGGGGAGGTAGTCGGGTTGTTCCAGATGACATTCCCGCAATTGAGGTCACCCGCTATAATAACTGAATTACCTAGTGCAAAAAGAGCCTCCAGATCTGACCTGAGAAGCCTTTTGTTCGGGGTGTGATAGGCAGAGACGATTATGATTGACGAGTGGCCAGTCATACCGAGTCTGCAAACAGATACCTCTATACTGGAGAGTTCGGGAGGTTCTATTGATATGCAGTATAGAGAGCGTTTATAGTATATGAGGGTGCCTCCGCCGTTAGCGTGGACCCGGTCGTTCCTAATAATGTTGTAGTTCGCGATTCGGGGATTGCGAGCGCTGGGTTTTAGGAATGTTTCTTGGACTAGAAACACGTCTATTTGGTGCTCTCGGAGGAAGGCGGCAACTAGATCACGCTGAGGTCTAATTGATCGCGCATTAAAAAAGGAAAGGCACAAACTCTTAGGTTTGATCCGATCCATTTTAATTTTGACTATGTGAGGCGCGGACAAGCCGTTGAATAGTGGCGGCTATGCCCGGGAATTGGGTTATTGCGTTGAGCAATCCTAAGTCCTTATTGGAGTTAATCACCGCGTTGAATGCGATGATTTCTTGCACTTCATGCACAAGAAGAAGCTGGGTGAACCACTCCTTTCCAGCCAACGAGAAACCGAGGGCTGAGGTGGCGGGGGCTGCCGGGGCCGGGACGGCCTTGACAGGCTTGGGTTTGATTAATGAGGCCGGAGGGGCCAGTACGGGTGGGAGGGGTGCGAAAGGCGCGGGAGCTGGTGCCACTGGGGCTCGTGAGGTGCCTGGAAGGCTGGGGAAAGCCTCTAGAGACATTAGAGGCTGGATATGAGGCCGAGCGACAGGTACCTTGGGAAAGGTGGCCTGTCTGACTGGCTGGGGGCGTTTCGTGCGTGGGGCGCGGGGACAACCGCGATAATTTGCGGTATGTCCCGTTTGCTGGCAGAGAACGCAGCTGGGTGGGGTGGGAGTGCCAGGAGTGCGAGGGCACTCCTTCGTGGCGTGGTCGTCTAGGCACTTGACGCACCTAGCGCGGAAACAGCAGTTACGGGAAGAGTGTCCGTAGAGCTGGCAGTTGTGACACTGCGACGGGATTCTATTTTTGTGTGGCGGCTCAACGGTTATTCCGGTGAGACCGCACACCTCGGAGAGGTTAAAAATCGACTTGCCCTCCTGGGACTTGTCTAGAAAGACAAGCACCATATTGTATGGTGCCCTGGTGGTGTGTTTGTACATCCTGTGTACCTCACGAATTGGGAAGTTCTGCTCCTTAAGGGAGACTGAGATTTGGTCGGGAGTGATCTCGACCGGGATCTGACGGATAACCACTCGCAGGAGGCGCTCCTCCTCGAGGGCATAGGTGAAGTAACCTAGTCTGTTCGACCGCAGGAGGGAAGTGAGCCTCCTGTGGTCATCGGAGGTGGACACCTGGACCTGGATCCCTGAAGGGGTGTTCCGGGCCCCGGTGTAGTGGAGCTTGAGCTCCTTGCACTTGTCCGAGATTTTCGTCCAAGACGCTTTGTCTTGGATAGTGATTGGAGGCGGGCGGCGGGGTTTTTTCCCTTCAGTGGGTGCGGGGGCCGCAGTGGGCGCGGAGGAGGGGTCGGAGCGAGTGTTCTCGCTCGTTCGGCGTGCTTTTCCTGCGGCCTGGGGTGTAGGCGAAGAGGGCGGAGAGCCCCTCCCCTTCCTTTTGGTGGACTTGACGGTTATGAAACCGTCGTTTAGTATGGTCTCGTTGGGGACCGTGGTGTCCATCGCGGGGACATTTACGATTTTCCGCGCGAAAGGCGGCATTAACGATTGGATCTCCGGATCCGGAGATAAAGGCGAGAAAGAATTCGCCGTATTAATGAAAGTTCGCACTACGGGCGAACGTGACCGGGGACGCGGGAGAGAAGAGCTCTTAGAGCTCGAACGCGCCCGTGAGATAGACGAGCGAGAGCGCGGGGCACGCGTGTCAGGATGCGGGGGGCGCGGGGAGCGCGGCGAGCGTGGGGAGCGTGGCGAGCGCGGGCGCGGCGCGGCGGGTACTCTGTTTGACGCGGCGGTGAGGGGTACGAAGTGTGCGGCGGGGCGGCATTTCTCCGCGGGGGTCTGTGCCGGCGCGGGACGGACGCGTGGGTACTTCCTATTAAAGGAAACCAAGGCGTCGGGTATGTTCTCCTTGAGAAAGGTACGGAGCCTCCTTAGCTCTAGGGCTTCTGCAGAATCGGCCATTCCGGTGGCGTGTGGAGGACTGGGGAAAAAATTTGAAATTCGAATTCCGAATTCGAAACAAAATATAAACCTCCCCGCCGGAGGGGCAGGGGGGCGCGCCAAATAAAATTTAACGGACTATCCCGAGTCCGGCAAAGTGACCTGCGAGTCGAGGTGCAATGACACGCAGGAATGAGAACCTACCGGGCCTACGTGGAGGTCCCTATCAAGCCCGAGGCAGAGAACGCAGCCGGTATAAATACCTAGCTACGCCCAAACAGACACTCGGGGATGGATGTGTAGCAGGATCGGAAGGGTGGGAAGGAGACACTCAGGGCTTGACTATGACTCTATCAAGGGCCAAGGTTCCTGAGCCCGACCAAGTACTATCGTTTGCCTCTGAAGGAGGCAACCGAGGGGCGCTTGGGTCACGCACCCACTTGCCTTCTGTTGACACCGAGAGGTTTCCGGCAAGCGACCACTAAAGTGTGGATTTCGTCGAATAGAAACAATTGCACTTAAAAGTGCAGTTTGTTATTGTGTAGCGTACTGAAAGTACGCGACACAATGGGTGCGAGCGAGACGGCGATATGCAGGTGCGGCGCAGGTGCGATGCAGGTGTGCAGCAAAGCCGGTCGGTCGTAAAACTTCACAAAGGCGGCAGAGAGCGGTCGTAAACACGTCCGTTCCCGACGGCGGTCGTGATCGGAATCCCCCGTTCGAGCGCGTTTTGTCGGCCTTTTATAGAAACGAACACAAAACGTGCGCCGAACGGCCGCGGCATCGTATCCCTCCTTCCCCCCCCCCCTCCTCCTCCCTTCTCGCTCGCACTCACTCACTCACACACACACGCTGTCTCTCGCTCGCTCTCAGTATATTACTTACTGGTTATATTATATTATATTAATAATTGAAAAGTAAAATAATAATAAAAATTATATTTGTGTACATTATATATCTATGTAATTTTTACATTTATAAATATCATAATAATATATCGTATAGGTTTGTGTGTGTGTGTGTGTGTGTGTGTTTTTTTTTTTTTTTTTTTTTTTTTAGTTATATCTTATGTAAAGTTTGCGTTTTAAGAATAAGTAAGTAACTAACTAGACCTATTATAACATGTTACATATACGAGAACATGAAGAATGAGAGACTGACATTTTCTATCGTTTTTAGAAACTGTTTTTCTTTAATATAGATATATAAACGAGCAATTTTGTGGCCCTGAAAAGGGCCTTTTGATCAAGTGTTTGACAACAACAAACACACACGTCGAGTTAATTAATTCATTCACTTGGAACTTGTGTATTTCGTGACTGCCTTGGTTCCCTCACTGACTGCGTGCTTCGCCAATTCACCGGGGAGCAGGAGCCTCACGGACGTCTGCACCTCCCTCGAGGTGATCGTCGAACGCTTGTTGTAGTGTGCCAGACGAGATGCTTCCGCAGCGATACGTTCGAATATATCGTTCACGAAAGAGTTCATGATCGACATAGCCTTGCTCGATATACCGGTGTCCGGGTGAACTTGCTTGAGTACTTTATAAATGTAGATGGCGTAACTCTCCTTCCTCTTGTGCTTCTTCTTTTTCTTGTCGGTCTTCGAGATGTTCTTTTGAGCCTTGCCAGATTTCTTGGCGGCCTTTCCGCTCGTCTTGGGTGGCATTATTATTTATTTATTGTTATGTTCCTTGAACGTAGTCTCGTATATTTTTCTAAAACCGTATCTATTTGATTTTCAGGCTCACAAGTAGTACATCACAGTGCGTACGTTACGGACGCGTTTCGACCAATCGCGCTATGCCTACGATCCGAGCAGCCGTATGCAGCTAGGCGGACGGCCGGCTGGCAGGGGGGGGGGCGTGTACGATGTAAGTAGTAATAATAATAATAATAATACAACAGTAAATAGTATATACTATGTATGTATGTATAAATAATGAAATCTTATAATATGAAGCATGCTTGAACAAGCTAATTATCATTAGACCCTTCAGGTTTTAATAATAAAGCGAATAAGAAGAAGAAGAATAAGCGATATGCAAACGTTCCGTTCTTGTACTCTCACACAATGTGCATTTTGCTGGTAGTATAATAATATATATATATATATATATATATATATATATATATATATATATTATAAATATAAAATAGTTTGTATTTGTGTGACCGAGCGCGAGTGTCAATGATGCAGTGGTGTATATATGCTTACTACCTACGTATAATGTGATTGAACATATTATTATTATTATTATGTACAATTAGCTTTTGACATCTTAACACGTTAGATAGAAACTTTTTATATGCATGTGAATTATTTTGTGGCCCTGAAAAGGGCCTTTTTATAACCGGTCGGTTAACGTTCTTGTTTTTTGCTTAAGCTTTCTTCTCCGTTTTCTTCGGCAACAGTACAGCTTGTATGTTAGGCAGGACGCCACCCTGAGCGATCGTGACGCCCGAGAGAAGCTTGTTCAATTCCTCGTCGTTTCTGATCGCCAACTGTAGATGTCTAGGTATAATCCTAGTCTTCTTGTTGTCTCTCGCGGCGTTGCCGGCCAACTCGAGCACTTCAGCGGCGAGATACTCCATGACGGCCGCCAAGTAAACCGGAGCACCGGCACCGACGCGTTCGGCATAATTACCGTTTCGAAGCAGCCTGTGTATACGTCCGACGGGGAACTGTAAACCGGCACGGTTCGAACGAGACTTAACCTTCCCCTTGACTTTGCCGCCTTTACCGCGTCCGGACATGATTAATTAAAGGTTTATTTAACGAACAACACTCGAGAAGTACAGTAGCGGCGTGCTACTGTATGTAAGTTAGAATAGAAAATATATTTTTTTTTTGTACCGCGACGTCCGCTCTCTATATAGATGTTAGACTAAAGATAACGTAGTCGAAGTGAGTATAACGAAACGATCAATCGACCAATCCGAGTCGCTCCCGCGTGTGAGGGAGAAAGCTATATTGTGGATGTAGGTAGGGCGAGTAAATACTCGATCTAAATAGATCAATTAAATAAAACTAAAACGAACAAACATATAGATAGATAGATAGATAGATAGATAGATATAGAGATAGAGAGAAAGGAAAGGAGGAAGGAAGTAGGAGTCGGGCGGTCGGGCGGTCTCATCCGATTCGGCGGATGGTGGTGCTGGTTGGTGGTGGTGTGTGTGTGGTGTGTGGTGTGTGGCGGATGAGAAGATCGATCACGTAAAAATAGTTTGTTTTATGAAGAAGAAGAAGAAGAAGCATTCACATCATACGATGAATGAACGCGTGAGCTTTAGCTTTCGGCGGGGTGGAAAAACTACGCGATGAAACCTGAGAGTGCGTGTCTGTCTAACATCTTGGGCCAGCCATACTACCACCAACCACACACACATCAACAAACGTAACACACCATACAAACGGACGGACAACTTAAATTAATTAATTAATTAATAAATATATATATATATATATATATATATATATATATAAAATCGGGAATCCGGTATGGGGAAGTAGGAAGACCGGATAATTGTGTGTTCTGTGTTTTGTATGTATATGTACTATTTATTTATTTATTACGCTGGTGTCGTATGTATTTATGTATGTAGCATATGTATTTTTTATAGTATTTGTTGTATACATACTTATACGTAATAATAATATGCACCTAGCGTACGTAGGTACCTCTAGCTTCTCGTTTATTAAATATATCATACTCGGACTCTTCGTGTATGGTGTAAGTTAACAATAACAACAACAACAATCATGTGAATAGAAACGGAATGAAACAATAACTGTTCCATATAATGATAATTTGTTAGCCCTGAAAAGGGCTGTTTCAATTTTGTGCTTGCTGTCGAGTCAGTCGATAGGCTTACACACAACAATAGATACAGACACACCACCGGAGATCCCGCCGCCACGACGACGGGTGTCGGTTGCGAGCCGTGTATGCTTTTCGTTTTTATTATCGCGTCATCGTCTGCTTGCTGATGTTTTTAAAATTTCTTTCTTTCTTTCTCCACGCTCACTTACTCACTCACTATACACTATACGACGCGACGGACGAACGAACGACGAAACACAGAACTTTACTTCTTGGAAGCGGCCGCTTTTTTCGCTGCGGGCTTGGACTTCGGTGCCGATGCAGCCTTCTTAGGTTTCGGTGCTTTCGGTTTCTTAGTCGGCGGTTTGGCGGTCTTCTTTGCTTTGGGCGCTGCGGCTGAACCCTTACTCTTCGATGCGGCCGAAGCGGAGGCCGCGGATGGCTTCTTCGCTGCGGCCGGTTTCTTCTTAGCGGCGGCGGCTTTCCTATCTTTCGTGGCGGCCGATGGTTTCGCCGCCGCGGCTGATGTTTTCGCCGGTGAAGAGGCGGCGGCCTTTTTCCCTCTGCCGCCAGCACCGGCTGAAGCGGCCGACGTCGCTTTCTTCGACGATGCGGAAGCGGCACCGCCGGCGGTAGATTTAGCGGAAGAAGATGCCTTTCTGTTGCCGGCGCCGCCGGCTCCCGCGCCGGACTTCGCTCCGGCGATCGATGGTTTCTTCGAGGCGGCTGATTTTGATTCCAGTTTGAAAGAACCAGAAGCGCCGGTGCCCTTTGTTTGTATCAGAGCGCCGGTTTCGACGGCGCTCTTTAGATATTTCCTTATGAACGGTGCCAATTTCTCAGCGTCGACCTTATAATGGGCAGATATATATTTCTTGATCGCTTGCAGAGATGATCCGCTGCGTTCTTTGAGTTCTTTAATGGCGCTGTTCACCATTACCGATGTCTTCGGGTGAGACGGTTTCGCCTTTGGCTTTTTGGCGGCGGCCGTCGCGGCACCGCCTGCCGCAGAAGCCTTGGGTTTCTTCGCGGTGGGAGTCGCGGGTGCCGGAGCCTCGGTAGCGATAGCCGTATCTGCCATATCTCTCTTAGTTAGTATTAACACTTTTAAAAAATATAAATGTAAACAACAACAAAACACACGCACACAGATTCGATGCGAATGGAAAACAGTAGTAGTACTATGCGTATAACACGAAAGTTTCAATGTAGGTGGCGCTAGTGGTTAAGTAGACATGGGCGTTACCGTAATGAGATCCTCCGAGTTGCGAGACAGTTTCCCGTAAGAAGAGTTTCATGTTTTCACTAACACGTCTCCGATTAAACGGGATTTATATCAAGTTTTAATATTAGGTCGCTATAGATAAAGCGCTGCGGCTATTCACCATGAATCAACGTGACCATCGATATCGGACATACGTGTTTAACTGCCACGGGTACAGTAGTAAATTTCGTTTATCCGCGTCGGTGTGTATCGCACGGAGCGAGTGTCCGATTTAAAAGATATTTTTCTCGATATAACGTATTATTATTAATATTTTCATTTTCCAACTAAACTACGAATTATATCTTCTTATGATATACACGAATATAAAGAGCTCGACAATAATTTCCGATCGTTATAACGTTACAGAAACGTGAACGTCGTAAAACACACGCACCCTAGTCACTTCGATCAGACGACGAGTTTCTGTTCGCTTCTTCTCTAATCATCGAGGCTCTATGATTTCTGCTCTTCTCGTCCCCGTAAGAACATCGAGAGGTACATAACAAACGTAATAATAATATAATAATACAGTTATAATCAAACATCACAGGGCAGGCAGGCAGGTAAATTTAGAAGGGGGGCGGGCTAGAAAGCTGAAGAACATTTCATCGAGGTGATCTCTCTGTCTCTCGACTTAGAATGCAATCCTGATTAATCAATACGATTGACCGATTAAATGGTTCCGTCAAAATTATAATAGTTTTATTTTTAAATTATTTTACTTTCATTCATAACAACCGTTATTATGTTCACATAATATCACATCGACCGACAGACACACGACGAGCCTCATTATATTAACATGACTTTATCATTATAATTAATATTATAAGAACAATAGAAAAGAAGAAGACGGTATGTATAACATATATGAGTATCCGTCTATCTATCATAGCGGTAAGTAAGTAGGTAGGTACGTACGGACGTACGTACGTACGTACGTACGTACGTACATAGATACATACATATCATATTTTTATTAAGTGTGTAAGTAGGTAAGCGAATGACGATACTGTCACGTATAGAAACTTAAAAAATATATATACAAATAAATAGTGTGATATTTATTTGTATCGAATTTGAATCATTTGCGGCCCTGAAAAGGGCCTTTTTGTATGCCGTAGGTATAGGTATATAGGTGGTGTATTAAAATTAACCACCGAAGCCGTAAAGGGTGCGTCCCTGTCGTTTCAGTGCATACACGACGTCCATGGCTGTGACAGTCTTCCTCTTGGCGTGCTCGGTGTAAGTGACCGCGTCACGGATCACGTTCTCGAGGAACACTTTCAGAACGCCTCGTGTCTCTTCATATATCAAACCGGAGATACGTTTAACACCGCCTCTGCGAGCCAAACGGCGGATAGCCGGTTTCGTGATACCCTGGATGTTATCGCGTAGCACCTTCCTGTGGCGCTTGGCTCCGCCTTTTCCCAGTCCCTTGCCTCCTTTTCCGCGACCGGTCATGATGACACGATTATAATAAAGTAAGTCGATTTATTAAAAAAGTTGTATGTTATTGAAAGAAAGAAAGAGCGAGCGCGTGCACGTACGTACGCGTGTGAACAGTTCGCGCGAACTATGAAAATCCTACCTTTTTTTTTTTTTTTTTTTTTTTTCGGACTGACTATGCTGTTGGCCCGGGGGCCTTAACAGTTTCACCGGACTTGTTGGCGAGCGCTTAAGGCATTCAACCGAGAAATATGGGCAACATGCACAAGGGTGCCAAAGTGGCCGAACCTCGGCTTGAGCTGTTGCCGTTTTTGCAACATACGCGACCTAACTAAATTCCTACGCGAATTCGAGCTAACTAACAATACATGTATACGTGTCTCTAGCCTCCTGGGAGGAAGGAAGAAACACGCGTACATGTATTTAGTGATCTGTAAATTTTCTAAGGCTAACTACCTTAAAAAAAAGAAAAAAAAAGGTCCCTTACAGAACCTATGTACCTGAGTGTAGTGCATGTGTGTTCATACAGTGTAATGAATGTATGTCGGCAGCTAGTGAATGCAGTGTCACTGTATCGCGCGAGCAGCTAGCTTGAGGGCTCCCTATCGAGGGAACGGACCTAGGCTCAAGTCGCTGCAGGAGAAGGCGGTCGGGACATGTGTGCGGGAGCGAAATTGCCCGCCCGCCCCCTGCGGAGCGAGCGGTGGTTACGCGGGCGTGGGCGCAAGCACGCTTGATTATTAGGGACGGGTGGGAAAGTCGCGTTAACTTTCGTGATTCTATCGTCAGGGTCTGACAAAATATCGCGCGGGCGTCTGTATTTATTAGACATCCGGATGTCTGGATTCGGATTCTGAGTCGCGGCTGCTACCACTAGCTGGTTCGAATGGTTCGACGCTTTTTCAAAGTAATTGTTGGACAGGGACTTGATAAATGATTCGATCGAAGGTATATCCATATCTTTATGGAGATCTACGTTCCGAACGAACCAAGGGGCACCGACCGCCCTTCTCAAAAAGCGGTTCTGAACTACTTGTAATTTATTAAGAGTGAATTTACAGATATGAGCAAAAACTGGAGAGCTATACGTTAGTATCGGTCTGACACATGTCTTATAGAGTGTGAGCTTATGTCTGAGGGACATTTTGCTCTTCGAGCACACCATGGGGTGCAAGCGGCTCGAGACCATGCTGGCCTTTCGCCGCACTCTATCGACATGTGCCTTGAAATTTAAGTGTTTATCCAGTGTGACACCCAGATATTTAATCTGGTTGGCCCACGGGATATCCACGCTAAAAAGTCTGACAGGGGGAAGTTTATCTGTTCTTTCAAAGGGATGAAAGAGGATAGCGCTACTCTTATCGGGATTGATTCCTATGCGCCATCTACGGAACCATTCGCCCAGCCTATCTACGGCTTTTTGGACTCGAAGCCTGAGGGCCTGCCTGTGCCATGAGGAACTGAACAAGACTGTGTCGTCAGCATAGGAACCTATCTCTACCTCAGGGAGGCGAGGGAGGTCACTGACATATAGGTTAAAAAGAGAAGGTGCCAAAATGGAACCCTGGGGAACACCTGAGCGTATGGGATGAGGCTCAGAGAGAGCGCCTTCTACTCGATAGCAGAAGGTCCGGTCCGAAAGGTACGCGTGAATGATTTGAACTAATCTATCTGGGATTTCAAGTTTAAAAAGCTTGTGGACTAGTCCGGCGTGCCAGACCTTGTCGAAGGCCTTGGCAACGTCGAAGAAGACCGCAAGGGTAGGACGAGGTGTTGGTACGCGATTGAAATTTTGAAGAATGTGCTCCGTGATGCGGTGCACTTGGTGTGTACATGAGTGTTTGGCACGAAAACCAAACTGCTCAGGTGGTAAGAGATTTTTATCTGTAACTACTGACTGGAGCCGGTTCAGAAGGAGCCGCTCATAGACTTTACCTAACGTGTTAAGGAGGCTGATAGGGCGATAGCTGTCGGGAAGCGACGCTTTTTTGCCGGGCTTGTGTATACCTACAACTATGGCCTTTTTCCATACGGCTGGAAAATGGCAGTGGGCTATGGCTACATTGAAGATGCAGACCAAAAGAGCTATGAGGTGATCAGGAAGAAGTTTGAGTACTTCGTTCCTGATACCGTCAGGACCAGGTGATTTTCTAGGCTTAAGGCCTTTAATGGCTGACAGAACTTCCTCAGGCGTGACCGAGTCCAGATCGTCTGTCGGGGGGATCGCGAGAGAGTTGGTTACTGCGGTTTCAATCGAGCTTACGAACTCGGGATTGATGTTATCGCAGTTTGGAGAGCATTGTTTTTCAAGGCTCTCGGCAAGGCACTCTGCTTTATCAGCGCTATCGAATGCGGGTGGTTTGCCGGGGCCTTGATCTAAGGGAGGCATGGGGACTGAGTCGTCACATTTAAATGTGCGTGCTAATTTCCAGAAGGCCAGATGGGATGGTTGGATACCCTCGAGGAGGGCCCCCCATCTGGCATTACGGATTTCGGAAATGCGGCTTTTTACCGTTTTCCGAAGTAAGTTTAACCGCCTACGATTGTCCGCAGTCGGGTATGAATCGTGTGCCCGAGTCGCGGCGTTCTTTTCCGTGATCAGCGCTCTCACGTCGGCAGGAAGTATAAAGCGGCGTTCATTCGCCGCTTGCACCTCTTTCGAGGCCTTACTGACGGCGCTTTGGAGATGGCTGACCAGGGAATCGATCGCCAGATCGGCATCGGCTATCGATTTCAACTCGTCTGGGACCCTATCTAAACTAGGAGACGAGGGGTTGTGCATGAGGTATCTGTTCAGCTCAGCATAGTCAACCACCTTGACGGAGGAGGGATGCTGGTCAGAAGGCTGACCTAGGTGGAGAACTACGGGCCGGTGATCAGAGTCTAACTCATGTACGACTTGTATAAGTCGTATATTGAGAGAGACATTTTTTAAAAGGGCTATATCTAAGACCGACGGACGACAATCGCCCTGAAAGTGTGTGGGCTCTAAAGGGGCGATGACATCAAAGTCGAGAATGGCAGATAGATCCTCCAGAGTACTCCCGTTCTGGGAGGTACTCGGATTATTCCAAATGACATTCCCGCAATTGAGGTCCCCCGCTATTATAACTGAATCTCCTAGTGCGAAAAGAGCCTCCAGGTCTGACCTGAGAAGCCTTTTATTCGGGGAGTGATAGGCAGAAACGATAATGATTGACGGATGGCCAGTCATACCGAGTCTGCAAACAGATACCTCTATACTGGAGAGTTCGGGAGGTTCTATTGCTATACAATAAAGAGAACGTTTATAGTATATGAGCGTGCCTCCGCCGTTAGCGTGGACACGGTCATTCCTAATAATATTATAATTCGCGATTCGGGGATTGCGAGCACTTGGTTTTAGAAATGTTTCCTGGACTAGAAACATATCTATTTGGTGCTCTCGGAGGAAGGCGGCAACTAGATCACGCTGGTGTCTAATTGATCGCGCATTAAAAAATGAAAGGCACAAACTTCTAGGTTTGATGCGATCCATTTTTATTTTTGGTTGAAAGAGGCGCGGGCGAGCCGTTGAATCGTGGCGGCTATTCCCGGGAATTGGGTGATCGCATTTAGGAGACCTAGATCCCTATTGGAGTTAATCACCGCATTAAATGCGATGATTTCTTGCACTTCGTGCACAAGAAGAAGTTGGGTCAGCCACTCCATACCTGCCAGCGAGAACCCGAGGGCAGAGGTGGCGGGGGCTGCCGGGGCTGGGATGGCCTTAACCGGCTTGGGTTTAACCCATTGGGCCGAAGGGGCCGGCATGGGTGCGAGGGGGGCGCGGGGCGCGGGGGCCGATGCTACTGGAGCACGAGAGGTGCCTGGAAGGCTCGGGAAAGCCTCTAAAGACATTAGAGGCTGAATTAGAGGCCGAGCGACAGGAGCCTTGGGAAGGGCGGCCTGTCTAGCTGGCTGGGGGCGTTTCGTGCGCGGGGCGCGGGGGCAGCCGCGATAGTTCGCGGTGTGCCCCGTCTGCTGGCAGAGAACGCAGCTAGGAGGAGTGGGAGTGCCAGGAGTGCGAGGGCACTCCTTGGTGGCATGGTCGTCTAGGCACTTGACGCACCTAGCACGGAAACAGCAGTTACGGGACGAGTGTCCGTATAGCTGGCAGTTGTGACACTGCGACGGGATTCTGTTCTTGTGTGGCGGCTCAACGGTTATTCCGGTGAGACCGCACACCTCAGTGAGATTAAAGATTGATTTGCCCTCCTGGGACTTATCAAGAAAGACGAGCACCATGTTGTATGGAGCTCTGGTCGTGTGTTTGTACATCCTGTGTACCTCATGGACGGGGTAGTTTTGCTCCTTAAGGGAGACTGAGACTTGGTCGGGAGAGATCTCGACCGGGATCTGGCGAATGACCACTCGCAGGAGACGCTCCTCCTCGAGGGCATATGTAAAATAACCTAACCTGTTGGACCGTAGGAGGGAGGTGAGCCTCCTGTGGTCCTCGGGAGTCGACACCTGGACCTGGATCCCTGAAGGGGTGTTCCGGGCCCCGGTGTAGTGGAGCTTTAGCTCCTTACATTTATCCGAGATTTTCGTCCAAGACGACTTGTCTTGGATGGTGATTGGGGGTGGACGGCGGGGTTTTTTCCCTGCAGGGGGTGCGGGGGCCGCAGAGCGCGCGGAGGAGGGGTCGGAGCGAGTGTTCTCGCTCGTACGACGCGCTTTTTCTACGACCTCGGGGGGAGGGGAAGAGGGGGGGGAGCCCCTCCCTTTCCTCTTGGTGGGCTTCACCGGTACGAAACCATCGTTGACAATGGTTTCGTTGGGGACCGTGGTGTCCATCGCGGGGACATTTCCAGATTTGCGCGCGAAAGGCGGCAACAACGACTCAATCTCCGGATCCGGCGAGAGAGGCGAAAATGAATTAGTTGTATTTAATAAAGTTCGCACTACAGGCGAACGAGACCGCGGGCGCGTAAAAGAGGAGCTCTTAGAGCTCGAACGCGCGCGTGAGATTGCCGAAACCGAGCGCGGGGCTCGCGTGTTAGGGCGCAGGGAGCGCGGTGAGCGCGGGCGCGGGGAACGCGGTGAGCGCGGGCGCGGCGCGACGGGTACCCCATTCGACGCGGCGGTGAGGGGTACGAATTGTGCGGCGGGGGGGCACTTCTCCGCGGGGGTCTGTGCCGGTGCGGTACGGACGCGGGGATATTTTTTGTTAAAAGAGACTAGGAGCTCGGGCTCGTGTTGTCTAAGGTAGGCACGAAGCCTTTTCAACTCTAATGCTTCCTTAGATTCGGCCATTCCGGTGGCGTGTGGAGGGCGGGAATTTATATAAGTATCGTTATATATATACATATAATAAAAATAAAAATTTGCTAAATAAATTTGAATTCAGAAATTCAGTAATGAATTCTGGATATCAAATTTCAAACCGATTTCCGTATTCGGAGAATACCTATAAACCTCCCTGCCGGAGGGGCAGGGGGGCGCGCCAAATAAATTTAACGGACTATCCCGAGTCCGGCAAATGACCTGCGAGTCGATGTGCAATGACACGCAGGAGAAGGACCTACCTTGCCTAGGTGGAAGCCCTAGCAATCCCGAGGCCGAGAACACAGTTCGGTAATAAAACCAAACTGTGCCCAAACAGACACTCGGGGATGGAAGTGAGGGGGATGGGTAGGTGGGAGGGAGACACTTGGGTTTTGACTATACAATAAGTAAATGCCAAACTTCCCAAGCCCGACCGAGTTACGCGTTTCCTTCTGAAGGAAGGAACCGACGGGTGCTCGGGTCACGCCCCACTTGTCTTAGTTAACACCGCCTGGTATCCGACAAGAGACCACAAAACCGTGGATTTCACACGAAGCACAAAAAACGCGAGTCGCACTAAAAAGTACGTTTATTCGAAGTTCGTACTAAAAAGTACGTTTTAAATTTGCTCGTTATTGCGTGACGAATATATAATAAACTTATATACTTGTGACGCAAAAGATCGCAAAAAGCCGTTAAAAGTTACGTAAGCGAGCAAGCGCACGGATACGTCTACTCGCCAAGGCAACCAGAACCGGACTCATCATGAAAATCCTACCAGGAGTCTTCGGCTTATTTATACCTTTACGGTATCGGCGGCGGGGAGAGGCGCTCTTTATGTCTGCGGGGTTTGGAGGAGGGGCGGGCGGGAGGGGGTCTTGTCGACGGTCGCGACTAAGAAAAAGACAGACGAACTCTTTTCGTATTACTTACTAACTAACTAACTAACTAACTAACTAACTAACTAACTAACTAACTAACTAACTAACTATATATGTATTTATTTATTTTTATTCATTCACATTGCACGCGCGTTACTAGATGGCGCTCGCCGACCGCTACCGCGGCCTTTTTTTTTTTTTTTTTTTTTTTTTTTTTTTTTTTTTTTTTTTTTTTTTTTTTTTTTTTTTTTTTTTCGAACTGACTACACTGTTAGCCTGAGGGGCCCTGAAGCCTTTACGGCTTTTACAGCTTTACCGGGCTTGGGGGCGAGCGCTTAGGGCACTCAGCCACGAAAGCTAAGCAACAACATCCGAGGGTGCCAAAGTGGCCGAACCTCGGCTCGGACTGTTGCGCGTATGCAATTAGGTCGCGATCTGACTAATTCCCTATCCGTAATTCGATCTAAACTAACTATACATATATACATGTTTCTGCCCCCTGGGAGGAGGGAAGGAACATGTTTATGTGTATTTAGTGGTCTGAAATTTTTGATCTAGACTACCTAGCCTCAAAAAAAAGAAAAAAAAAGGTCCCTTACAGAACCTATGTACCTATGTGTGTTGTGCATGTGTGTATAATGCAGTGTCATGTATGGCTGTGAAAGCTAGTGATTGTACAGTCACTTGTATCGCGCGAGCGGCTGCTTGGCTCAAGGGCTCCATGCCGATGGATCGGACCTAGGCTTGAGTTGCCGCAGAGGAGGGTGGTCGTGGCGGGTGTGCGGGCGCGAAGTTAACCGTTCGTCCCCTTCGGAGGGAACGGTGGTTTCGCGGGCGTGGGCGCGAGCACGCATATGTTGCGGGAGCGGACGCGTAGAATTTGTTTGCTTTCTCTATGTCGTCGTCGGGATCGACAAAGAGATTTCGCGGACGGCGTTTGTAACGTTGGACAACGGGTATCGCGTGGTTAGGCTTGTAGTTCACAAAGGACTTTACAAGCGGGTTTGGATGGTTCGAAGCGCTATCGAAGTATCTCCTAGCGAGATACTTCACATAGGCTTCTAACGAGGGGAGCCTCATGTCCCTGTGTAGGTCCATGTTCCTAACGAAGGCTGGAGGGTCCAGCAGGCGACGGAGGAATCGATTTTGTACTCTTTGCAAGCGGGCAAAGTTGTGTTTGGACATATGTGCGAACGCGGCGCAACTATATGTCAAGATCGGACGGACGCACATCTTGTTCAGTGTAAGCTTATGTCTTATGGACATTTTGCTTACCGAACTGAGCAAGGGTCGTAGACGGGAGAGGACCCAAATGGCCCTATTCCGGACTCTAGTGACGTGTGGGTTGAAGTTAAGCTTCGAGTCAAGGATGACACCCAGATATTTTGTCTTGGTGGCCCAAGGGATATTTCTACCGAATAATGTTAGAGGTCCTACCGTGCGTGGTAATCTGCATGTAGTCGGTTCGAACATAATCGCGGCGCTCTTAACCGGATTAATAGCTATACGCCACGTTCGAAACCACTCTCCGAGAGTGGTTACGGCGCGTTGTATTTTGTGAGCGAGAAGAGATCTGTTCCTATTGGACGCGTATATGACTGTGTCGTCAGCGTAGAGCCCTACCTCGACCTCGGGGGGTTTCGGGAGGTCGCTGACGTACAAATTGAATAGGCAAGGTGCCAGAATGGAGCCTTGCGGGACGCCTGAACGAATGGGACGTGCGGTGGAGAGTACTCCTTCCACTCGGTAGTGGAAGGTGCGGTCGCTTAGGTAATCGCGGACTAAATGTACTAGCCTATCCGGGACTTCTAAGTGGTGAAGCTTGTGGACCAGTCCGGCGTGCCAGACCTTATCGAAGGCCTTGGCTACGTCGAAAAAGACCGCAAGCGTGCGGGCGGGAGCGATATTGCTCTTAGCGAAGTTACTCGTGATGTGCTCCGTGAGGCGGTGCACTTGATGTGTACACGAGTGACGGGCGCGAAAACCGAATTGTTCGGGCGGGTATAAATTCTTGTCGTCTATAACGACCTTGAGACGGTTCAGAAGGATCCGCTCATAGAGTTTCCCTAGAGTGTTTAGGAGACTGATCGGGCGATAGCTATCGGGAAGCGAAGCTTTTTTGCCGGGCTTGCGAATACCTATAACTATAGCTTTTTTCCAGACGGCTGGAAAATAGCAGTGGGCTATGGCTACATTGAAGATGCAGACCAAAAGAGCTATGAGGTGATCAGGAAGAAGTTTGAGTACTTCATTCCTGATACCATCAGGACCGGGAGATTTCCTAGGCTTAAGGCCTTTAATGATAGAACAGACCTCATCTGGCGTGACCGGGGTTAACGTTTCCGCGGGGGGAATCAACGTGAGTTCCTGAACGGCGGTCTCGATAGTTTCGATGTGGGCAGTGTCTACGTTGTCGCAGTTTGGGGAGCACTGGCTCTCCAAGCTTGCGGCAAGGCATTCTGCCTTATCGTCGCTATCGAACGCGAGTGGGAGATCGGGGCCCCTTTCGAGGGGCGGCATCTGGGCGGAAGCTTCTAACTTCAGAGAGCGGGCGAGGTTCCAGTAAGCCAGATGGGACGGCTTGAGACCCTCTAAGAGGTTATCCCACCGGTGACCTCTGTACTCTCCGATGCGAGTTCTAACCTCTCTCTGAAGTTGTCGTAACCTACGGGTGTTATCCCTCGTCGGATAAGAGTCATGTGCACGTGTCGCGGCGTTCTTTTCCGTGATTAACGCTCGTAAGCCGGGGGGGAGTATAAAACGGCGTTCGTTTGCCGCTTGCACCTCTCTCGAGGCCTCCCTTACACCGGTTTGGAGGTAGTCGACCAGGGAATCGATGGCTAAATCGGCGTCTGCGGTTGACTCCAATACGTCGGGGATCCTAGCTAGGCTGGACGGGGTCGCGTTATCGGATAAGTAGCGATTTAAGATCGCGTAGTCAACTATTTTGACTTTTGGCGGACTGGGGTCGAACGGTTGCCCGAGTTGTAAGATAACCGGGCGGTGGTCGGAGTCTAGTTCGTGTACGACTTCTATAAGTCGTAACCGAAGTGAGACACCTTTGAGGAGGGCTATGTCAAGTACTGTCGGTTGACAGTTGTCTTGAAAGTGCGTGGGCTCTAGCGGTGCTATGACGTCAAAGCCGAGCACGTCGCATAATAGTTCTAGTATAACCCCGTTACGGGTGTTGCGCGGGTTGTTGAAAAGGGTGTGACCGCTATTGAGGTCGCCTGCTATTATGACTGATTGGTCGAGTGAAAAAAGCGCCTCCAGATCGGACTGAAGGAGTCTTTTATTCGGGGAGAGATATGCAGAGACAAGCGTGATTGACGGATGGCCAGTCATGCCTATTCTACAGACGGACACTTCCATATTGGTAAGTGCGGGAGGGTCTATTGGCATGCAATAGAGGGAACGTTTATAGTAGATGAGCGTGCCGCCTCCTAGGGTGGCACGGTCATTTCTGACTATATTGTAATTTGCTATCTTAGGGTCGCGCCTACTGGGTTTTAGAAGTGTTTCTTGTACTAGAAACACGTCTATCTCCCGTTCCCTAAGAAAGGTGGATACTAAGTCCCGTTGTGGAAAGAGGTTTCGCGCGTTAAAAAAAGATATATTGAGGCTTCTAGGCTTAATGCGTGCCATTGATAACCGTTATCTATTTCCCGGCACGGGCCAGGCGCATTAGCGTCGCTGTCATCAGGGGGAAACGCCTGATGGATTCGCCGGGACCGTACTCAGCGACGCACTGTTCGTACGCCAGTACTTCCTGAGGGTCATGCTCACGGAAGAGCATGACCATGTAGTCAACGCCGCGGCGCGTGTTGACGGGCGGGGGGGCCTGAGCCTTAGGAGGCTGAGGGCGGGGAGTGGAGACCCATGCTGCTTGAGGAGCTCGCATGGCCGGAGGGGGTGCGCGGGGCGCAGGGGCGGCTGCCACCGGGGCGCTGGAGGCGCCCGGGAGGCTGGGGAAAGCCTCTGGCGTGAGCAGGGGCTTTGGTTGTCCTACGGCGGGACGTGTCCTCTGAGGAGGGGTGTGTCGCGTAGGGCGCATGGGTCGCGTAGGGCGCGTGGGGCGCGGGGCACGGGGACAGCCGCGATAGTTCGCGGGGTGACCTTCGTTGCCGCATAGCACGCAGCTCGGAGGGGTAGCCGACTCACGAGTGCGCGAGCACTCGCTTGTCGCGTGGTCCCCGAGGCACTTAACGCACCTGGGACGGAGATGGCAGTTGCGTGCCGAATGACCGTACAGCTGGCAGTTGTGACACTGCGGAGGACTGCGGTTCTTGTGTGGGGGCTCTACGGCTATTCCGGAGAGCTCACACACTTTCCTAACGTTAAAAATGGCTCTGCCCTCGGGGGTCAGTTCCAATATGACTAAGACCATGTCGAGAGGTCTGTTTTTGGATTGTCCGCCGTGCATTCTGTGCACTTCGCGGACAGGGAAGGCCTTGGCTAAGAGGTCAGTTTTGACCTCCTCGGGTGTGATTTCCACCGGGATGCGGCGGATTACAACCCGGAGTTGACGTTCTTCCTCCAGGGAGTATGTGAAATATTCGAGGTTGCTGTCCCGGAGCAACCTGGTAAATTGACGGTGTTCGTCCGAGGTGGAAACCTGGACGCGGATACCGTTGGCCGTGTTACTGGCCTGGGTGTAGTGGATGCGAAGTTCTCTCAGTTTCTCTGAGAGTTTTGTCCAGACCGATTTGTTCTGGACCGTGACGGGGGGCGGGCGACGCGCCTTTCTGCCGGCAAAGGTACCGGCAGGCGCTGAGGGCGCTGCGGAGCGGGGGGCGTGGCTATCCAGCCCGGTTCGCTGCGCTTTTTGGGGTCTCGACTGAGTCTCCGGAGACTCTGGGCGCGAACGCGAGGCCCGTTTGGCGGGCTTGTTTTTTTGTACGAGGGTGAAGCCCTCGTTATCTGTGCGTATTGCCGTGTCCATTTCGTTGGACTTCGGTTCGGGGTCCGGGCTAGCGGGAGAGTAGCTGTCGTTTGTTGCTACAAGCGACGGTGTCTCCGCTTCGGGAACTAAAGTTGCGAACGAGTTTGATGTTTGCAGCGCAGAGGGCGCTGGGATCGCGGCTTGTTTGCCGGGTGGTGAGCGCGAGCGCGACGTTGGCCTTTTATACGGCGTCTTGTTAAGTGCTCGCGGTGCCGTTGAGCGGGACCGCGAGCCGGATTTTTTCGCGGCGGGGGTATGGGAGGTCCCGGGGACCTGTTCGGACGCGGGTGCGGGATGCGGGGCCCCGGCTATCATCGTGAACTTCGCGAGAAGATCATGGTCCTTGAGGAATTTGAAAACTATTTCATTGAACCTAACTTGGTCTAAGTTTGCCATTCCGGCGGTGGCGGTTGGGCGGGCGGGGGTGAAGTTAAACCTCCCTGCCGGAGAGGCAGGGGGGTGCGCCGAGTGAATTTAAACGGCTATCCCGAGCCGTGTAAAGGGACCTGCGTGTCACGGTGTAATGACTCGCAGGAAAAGAACCTACCGGGCCCTACGTGGAGGTCCCTATCAAGCCCGAGGCAGAGAACGCAGCCGGTATAAATACCTAGCTACGCCCAAACAGACACTCGGGGATGGATTTGTAGCAGGATCGGAAGGGTGGGAAGGAGACACTCAGGGCTTGACTATGACTCTATCAAGGGCCAAGATTCCTGAGCCCGGCCAAGTACTATCGTTTGCCTCTGAAGGAGGCAACCGAGGGGCGCTTGGGTCACGCACCCACTTGCTTTCGTTGGCACCGTCAGGTATCAGGCAAGTGACCACTAAAGTGTGGATTTCGTCGTAATAGAAACAATTTGCTCTTAAAAGAGCAGTTTTATGGCTGTGTAGCGCTACACAATGGGTGCGAGCGAGACGGCGATACGCAGGTGCGGCGCAGGTGCGATGCAGGTGTGCAGCAAGGCCGGTCGGTCGTAAAACTTCACACAAAGGCGGCAGAGAACAGTCGTGAACACGTCCGTTCCCGCCGGCGGTCGTGATCGGTCTTCGCTACCGCGGCCGTCTCGCGCGATTCTTTATCACAAGTCAAACCTAACCTAACCTAGCATGTAGCTATTGGGTGGTAATACGTACGGTACGTAGTAGTTGTTTCTCATATTAATAACAAGATGACGTTGTAATAAGAAAGAGGTGTGTTGTACACGTTCCAAGTATGGAACCGGATCCACGAGTAGCGAGCGACTAATTTATTTATTTTATTTTTTTTTCCCTCGCTTTGTTCGTTAGGTTAGGTTATTATGATGGCTAGCTAGCCTAGCTATTCCTATCTATCTATATGTTAGGGAAAATGACACTCCGTTTGAATAGAAACAATTATGAATAACGATTAAACTCTCGTCATCGTATTACGTAGTGGTGAATTATATGCGGCCCTGAAAAGGGCCTTTTGTACATATATGTGTGGTAGGTAGGAGGTATACGGGTAGACAGATCTATTATTATCTATCCCCCCTAAGCACGCTCTCCACGGATTCTACGCGCCAGCTGTATGTCTTTCGGCATGATCGTGACTCGCTTCGCATGGATCGCACAGAGATTCGTGTCCTCGAAGAGACCGACCAGGTAGGCCTCACTCGCCTCCTGCAGGGCCATCACAGCCGAGCTCTGGAAACGAAGATCCGTCTTGAAATCTTGAGCTATCTCACGAACGAGACGCTGGAATGGCAACTTGCGGATCAGCAACTCTGTACTCTTCTGATAACGACGTATCTCACGCAGAGCGACCGTTCCGGGTCTGTAGCGATGCGGCTTCTTGACACCACCGGTGGCGGGCGCACTCTTACGAGCCGCCTTAGTGGCGAGCTGTTTACGAGGAGCTTTACCGCCGGTCGATTTGCGAGCAGTCTGCTTGGTACGCGCCATTGTTAACTAACAAACGAACCACGACAGCCGTGTTATGTAGTATCTCAAGTAGTTAGTGGTTATAGAACGAAGAAAAACAAAAAGAAACGAACTTATACGCGCACGCGCCCTCTCTTCTAGCTCGAATAAACCGTTCGAGCGCGTTTTGTCGGCCTTTTATAGAAACGAACACAAAACGTGCGCCGAACGGCCGCGGCATCGTATCCCTCCTTCCCCCCCCCCCTCCTCCTCCCTTCTCGCTCGCACTCACTCACTCACACACACACGCTGTCTCTCGCTCGCTCTCAGTATATTACTTACTGGTTATATTATATTATATTAATAATTGAAAAGTAAAATAATAATAAAAATTATATTTGTGTACATTATATATCTATGTAATTTTTACATTTATAAATATCATAATAATATATCGTATAGGTTTGTGTGTGTGTGTGTGTGTGTGTGTTTTTTTTTTTTTTTTTTTTTTTTTAGTTATATCTTATGTAAAGTTTGCGTTTTAAGAATAAGTAAGTAACTAACTAGACCTATTATAACATGTTACATATACGAGAACATGAAGAATGAGAGACTGACATTTTCTATCGTTTTTAGAAACTGTTTTTCTTTAATATAGATATATAAACGAGCAATTTTGTGGCCCTGAAAAGGGCCTTTTGATCAAGTGTTTGACAACAACAAACACACACGTCGAGTTAATTAATTCATTCACTTGGAACTTGTGTATTTCGTGACTGCCTTGGTTCCCTCACTGACTGCGTGCTTCGCCAATTCACCGGGGAGCAGGAGCCTCACGGACGTCTGCACCTCCCTCGAGGTGATCGTCGAACGCTTGTTGTAGTGTGCCAGACGAGATGCTTCCGCAGCGATACGTTCGAATATATCGTTCACGAAAGAGTTCATGATCGACATAGCCTTGCTCGATATACCGGTGTCCGGGTGAACTTGCTTGAGTACTTTATAAATGTAGATGGCGTAACTCTCCTTCCTCTTGTGCTTCTTCTTTTTCTTGTCGGTCTTCGAGATGTTCTTTTGAGCCTTGCCAGATTTCTTGGCGGCCTTTCCGCTCGTCTTGGGTGGCATTATTATTTATTTATTGTTATGTTCCTTGAACGTAGTCTCGTATATTTTTCTAAAACCGTATCTATTTGATTTTCAGGCTCACAAGTAGTACATCACAGTGCGTACGTTACGGACGCGTTTCGACCAATCGCGCTATGCCTACGATCCGAGCAGCCGTATGCAGCTAGGCGGACGGCCGGCTGGCAGGGGGGGGGGCGTGTACGATGTAAGTAGTAATAATAATAATAATAATACAACAGTAAATAGTATATACTATGTATGTATGTATAAATAATGAAATCTTATAATATGAAGCATGCTTGAACAAGCTAATTATCATTAGACCCTTCAGGTTTTAATAATAAAGCGAATAAGAAGAAGAAGAATAAGCGATATGCAAACGTTCCGTTCTTGTACTCTCACACAATGTGCATTTTGCTGGTAGTATAATAATAATATATATATATATATATATATATATATATATATTTATAAATATAAAATAGTTTGTATTTGTGTGACCGAGCGCGAGTGTCAATGATGCAGTGGTGTATATATGCTTACTACCTACGTATAATGTGATTGAACATATTATTATTATTATTATGTACAATTAGCTTTTGACATCTTAACACTTTTTTTTTTTTTTTTTTTTTTTTTTTTTTTTTTTTTTTTTTTCCGATCTGACTATACTGTTAGCCATAAGGGCCCAGGAGCCTCGAACGGCTTTTACAGCTTCACCGGACTTGGGGGCGAGCGCTTAAGGCACTCAGCCACGAAAGTTTTGCAACAACATCCGAGGGTGCCAAAGTGGCCGAACCTCGGCTCGGACTGTTGCGCGTTTTGCAAATAAGTCGCGATCTGACTAATGCCCTATCACACTGTCTAACTAACTATACATATAAACATGTCGCTATCCTCTGGGAGGAGGGTAAGAGACAAGTGTATATGTATTTAGTAATCTGAAATTTTTGATCTAGACTAACTAGCCTCAAAAAAAGAAAAAAAAAGGTCCCTTACAGAACCTATGTACCTAAGTGTAGTGCATGTCTGTAAAAAGTGTAATGCATGTATGTAGGTAGCTAGTGAATGCAGTGTCACTGAATCGCGCGAGCGGCTGCTAGACTCAAGGGCTCCATGCCGGAGGATCGGACCTAGGCTTGAGTGGCCGCAGGAGAGGGTGGACGTGGCGGGTGTGCGGGAACGAAGTTCACCGTGCGTCCCCTGCGAAGGGAACGGTGATTTCGCGGGCGTGGGCGCAGACACGCTGTTTGTATAGGGTCGGACGCGTAATATTGATTTTTTTTCTCGATATCGTCATCGGGATCGATAAAGAGATTTCGCGGCCTACGTTTGTACCGGAATTTAATGTCTGTAATTACACTCGGTGTGTAATTCGCGGCGTTCCTAACTAACTCGTTTGGATGATTCAACGCTGAATCAAAATATCTCCTAGAGAGATATTTCACGTATGACTCTATGGACGGCAGTTCCATATCTCTATGGAGATCTGCGTTACGTACATACGGCGGCGGATCTAACAGGTGACGCAAGAACCGATTCTGAACTCTTTGCAAGCGGGCAAAGTTACTTTTAGACATATGAGCGAACGCGGCGCAACAATATGTTAATATAGGTCTTACACATGCCTTGTATAGTGTAAGCTTATGCCACCTGGACATTTTGCTTACCGAGCTAAGCAAGGGCCGCAAGCGGGATAGGACCATGACGGCCCTATTCCGAACTATACTGACATGTGCGTTAAATTTAAGTCGGTTATCGAGGGTGACACCCAGATATTTAGTCCGGGTGGCCCATGGGATTTCCCTACGGAATAGCTTAAGAGGTTTGAGCGTCTTTGGCAATGGCCTCTTATTCGGATCGAACATAATCGCGGCGCTCTTTTCGGGATTGATAGCGATTCGCCATGTACGGAACCACTTCCCGAGAGTGGTCACGGCTCGCTGAACGGTGGCTGCGAGATGAGATCTGTTCCTACGTGAAGCGTAGATGACAGTATCGTCAGCATAGAGCCCTACCTCGACCCCTCGGAGTCGAGGGAGGTCGCTGACGTACAGGTTAAATAAACTAGGCGCGAGAATGGAGCCCTGTGGAACTCCTGAGCGAACCGGGTGAGAGCTTGAGAGCTCACCTTCCACACGGTAGCAGAAGGAACGGTCTGTGAGGTAATCGCGGACTATATGAACTAACCTATCCGGGACTTCTAACTGGTGTAGCTTGTGGATCAGTCCGGCGTGCCAGACCTTATCGAAGGCCTTGGCTACGTCGAAAAAGACCGCAAGCGTACGGGACGGAGCTATGTTACTTCTTGCGAAGTTACTAGTGATGTGCTCCGTGAGGCGGTGCACTTGGTGGGTACAAGAGTGTCTGGCACGAAAACCAAACTGCTCAGGCGGAAATAAATTTTTGTCATCAATGACAGACTTGAGACGGTTCAAAAGGATCCGCTCGTAAAGTTTTCCTAAGGTGTTTAATAGACTTATCGGGCGATAGCTATCGGGAAGCGAAGCTTTTTTGCCGGGCTTACGAATACCTATCACTATAGCTTTTTTCCAGGCGGCTGGAAAATAGCAATGGGCTATGGCTACATTGAAGATGCAGACCAAAAGAGCTATGATGTGATCAGGAAGAAGTTTGAGTACTTCATTCCTGATACCATCTGGACCAGGTGACTTCTTAGGCTTAAGGCCTTTGATGACTGAACAGACCTCATCAGGCGTGACCGGGGTGAGGTTATCCGCGGGGGGTATCGAATTTAAGTCCTGTACCGAGGACTCGATATCGTTGATATGAGCATAGTTTACATTGTCGCAGTTCGGGGAGCACTGGCTCTCCAGACTGTCGGCAAGGCATTCCGCTTTATCTACGCTATCGAACGCGAGCGGGAGGCCAGGCCCTCTTTCGAGGGCTGGCATCGATCCGGAGCCGTCTAACTTGAGAGAGCGGGCGAGTTTCCAGTAGGCCAAGTGAGACGGCGTAAGGCCCTCTACTAGGTTATCCCACTGGTGACCTCTGAACTCGGCAATGCGAGCTCTGACCTCTCTCTGAAGTCTACGTAACCTACGGGTATTATCCACGGTCGGATAAGAGTCATGTGCACGTGTCGCTGCGTTCTTTTCCGTGATCAACGCTCGCACGTCGGCAGGGAGTACAAAGCGGCGATCGTTCGCCGCTTGCACCTCTCTGGATGCCTCCCTAACACCGGTTTGAAGATAGTCAACCAAGGAATCGATCGCTAGGTCGGCGTCCGCTATTGACCCCAATTCGTCCGGGATCCTATCTAAACTCGAAGGAGATTCGTTATTCGAAAGATAACGATTTAATATCGCGTAATCAACTACTTTGACTGTAGGAGGGCTCGTGTCAAAGTGTTGACCTAGTTGCATAATCACCGGACGGTGATCCGAGTCTAGTTCGTGTACGACTTCTATAAGACGCAACCGAAGCGAGACTCCTTTCAAAAGAGCAATATCAAGTACTGTCGGACGACAGTTATCTTGAAAATGTGTAGGTTCAAGCGGCGCTATGACGTCAAAACTGAGCACATCGCACAACAGATCGAGTATTATCCCGTTAGGGGTGTTACGCGTACTGTTGAACAGAGTGTGCCCACTATTGAGGTCACCCGCTATTATTACAGATTGCCCGAGTGAAAGTAGCGCCTCCAGATCGGACCGAAGGAGTCTTTTACTCGGGGAGAGATATGCAGACACAAGTATGATTGACGGATGGCCAGTCATACCTATTCTACAAACGGACACTTCCATATTGGTAAGTGTAGGAGGATCTACTGGCATACAGTAGAGGGAACGCTTATAATAAATGAGAGTGCCACCGCCTCGGGTGACACGGTCATTCCTAACTATGCTATAGTTCGCGACTCTCGGATCGCGCTTGCTGGGCTTTAGAAGTGTTTCTTGTACGAGAAACACATCTATTTCCCTTTCACTAAGAAACCTAGCTACTAAATCGCGTTGGGGATATAAATTCCGCGCGTTAAAGAATGAAACGTTTAAACTTTTCGGTTTAATACGAGTCATTTTGATATTGGTATTTTTGTATTGTGGCCCTGGTCAGACGTTGTAACGTCGACGCGAGGGCCGGGAAGTGCCTAATGGCCCCGACTGGGCCGAGCTCGGAGATGCACTGGTCGAAATCCAGTACTTCTTGAACGTCGTGCTCCAGGAGGAGCATCGCCATATAGTCCAAGTTAAAACTCGGACTATAGGCCGCGGGGCCCTGAGCCTTAGGAGGCTGCGGGCGGGGTCGGGTAGGGGGGGGGCCCCACGCCGCCTGAGGGGCACGCGCGGGTTGCGGGGCTGCGCGGGGTGCCAGAGGGGCACGCGCGGGTTGCGGGGCCGCGCGGGGTGCCTGAGGGGCACGCGCGGGTTGCGGGGCCGCGCGGGGCGCGGGAGCGGGAGCCACCGGAGCGCGGGAAACGCTCGGGAGGCTCGGGAAGTCCTCTGGTGTAAGCAGAGGCTTCGGCCGAGGGGCTGGAACGCGGGATGCCCTCTGTGGGGCAAAATTCCTAGCCTGTCGTGACTTCCTCGTCTTGGGAGCCCGAGGACACCCACGATAGTTCGCGGGGTGTCCAGACTCCCCGCAGAGCACGCAACTCGGGGGAGTCGAAGAGTCGCGGGTGCGCGTACACTCTTTCGTGGCGTGGTCCCCGAGGCACTTCACGCATCGCGGACGAAGATGGCAATTACGGGCAGAGTGCCCGTAAAGCTGACAATTGTGGCACTGGGCCGGTATTTGGTTTTTATAAGGGGGCTCCACAGATATGCCGGAGAGCCCGCAAACCATCCTAGCATTAAAAATGGCCTTGCCCGCGGGGGTCTTATCTAAAAATACTAAGACCAACTCTAACTGTGTTTTGTCGTGACGGTACATCCGGTGTACCTCTCTAACTGGGTATTGTTGCGCGATGAGGTCAAATTTGACCTCATCTTCAGTTAACTCGACCGGGACGCGGCGGATCACTACTCTGAGGAGACGGTCCTCCTCGAGCGCGTAGGAATAATAACCTAGCTTCTCCTCTCGGAGGAGTGCGGTAAGATCACGATGATCTTTCGGGGACGCGACCTGTACTTGAATGCCCGTCGCGACGTTACGGGCTTTAAGGTAATGGACTTTTCTGTCCGTAAGTTTCTTTGAAATTCTCATCCAGGCCGATTTATCCTGGATGATAACGGGGGGCGGCGGGCGCGGTTTTTTCCCGGCGACGGTAGCGGGGGCCGCGGCGGCCTTAGTAACGGCGACGCGCGCGTTATCCTGGGCCACGAATTTGGCCGCAGGCTGCGAGTCCGCGTCATTAGTTGGCGAGTTAGGCCGAGAATGCTTTCTCGACCTAACATTTGAAACGACGGTGAAGCCGTCGTTCTCTACGGTCTGTACCGGGACCGTCTCCGTTATCTCCATGTCGGGAGATGCGTCTGGGCTCGCGGGTGACTCTAAAAATACCGCTCCGAGCGGCTCAAAACTATTATTCGTGATAATATTATTATTAATATTAGCAATTGGCGAGCGCGACCTAGCACGCGTGTTAATTGCCGCGGGGCATGTCTCCGCCGAGGGGCGGGGGGTCGGTAATACCGAGCGCGAGCGGGCACGCGGGGGTACACCGGCGCGCGGGGAAACCGGTCTGCGCACGCGCGGCGCAGCTGCGCTCTGTGGCGCCAACGTGATATAATTCGCGGCGGGTGGACCTAGCTCTACCGGTGTTTGCACCGGCGCCTGTCGAACGCGTGGGAATTTTTTCTTATAGCGGCTAAGTAATTCTGGCTCATGTTGATGCACGAAAGCTCTTAACCGCCGGAGCTCTGCTTCATGAGAAAGTGCCATCACGGTGGCGTTGGGAGGTCTTGGGTTCATATTTATATAAATAAATATATAATAAAAAATATAATAAATCTACTCGCGAGGAGGATAAACCTCCCTGCCAGAGTGGCAGGGGGGCGCGCCAAAATATATTTAACGGACTTTTACCGAGTCCGGCAAGTGACCTGCGAGTCAAAGTGCAATGACAAGCAGGATGAGAACCTAACTGGCCTACTGGGAGTCCCTAGCAAGCCCGAGGCAGAGAACACAGTTCGGTAAACCAAACTGTGCCCAAACAGGCACTCGGGGATGGAGTGAGGGGATAGGTAGGTGGGAGGGAGACACTCAGGGCTTGATTATGACTCTATCAAGGACCAAGATTCCTGAGTCCGTCCAAGAACTATCGTTTGCCTCTGAAGGAGGCAACCGAGGGGCGCTTGGGTCACGCACCCACTTGCCTTACGTTGACACCGAAAGGTTTCCAGCAAGTGACCACAAAACCGTGGTTTTTCACGAACACAAACGCGAGTCGCACTTAAAAGTACGCTTTACGGAGTTCGCACTGAAAAGTACGTTTGATAATTGCAGTACTGTGTGACGAATATACAAAAAACTTGTATACGCGTGACACAATAGATCGCAAAATGACCGTTACAGATTACGATAACAAGCAGCGCGCGAACACGTCTACTCGCTAAGGCAACCAATATCGGACTTCCCCAAACCCCAAAAAAATCCTACCAGGAGTCTTCGGCTTATTTATACCTTTACGGTATCGGCGGCGGGGAGAGGCGCTCTTTATGTCTGCGGGGTTTGGAGGAGGGGCGGGCGGGAGGGGGTCTTGTCGACGGTCGCGACTAAGAAAAAGACAGACGAACTCTTTTCGTATTACTTACTAACTAACTAACTAACTAACTAACTAACTAACTAACTAACTAACTAACTAACTAACTATATATGTATTTATTTATTTTTATTCATTCACATTGCACGCGCGTTACTAGATGGCGCTCGCCGACCGCTACCGCGGCCGTCTCGCGCGATTCTTTATCACAAGTCAAACCTAACCTAACCTAGCATGTAGCTATTGGGTGGTAATACGTACGGTACGTAGTAGTTGTTTCTCATATTAATAACAAGATGACGTTGTAATAAGAAAGAGGTGTGTTGTACACGTTCCAAGTATGGAACCGGATCCACGAGTAGCGAGCGACTAATTTATTTATTTTATTTTTTTTTCCCTCGCTTTGTTCGTTAGGTTAGGTTATTATGATGGCTAGCTAGCCTAGCTATTCCTATCTATCTATATGTTAGGGAAAATGACACTCCGTTTGAATAGAAACAATTATGAATAACGATTAAACTCTCGTCATCGTATTACGTAGTGGTGAATTATATGCGGCCCTGAAAAGGGCCTTTTGTACATATATGTGTGGTAGGTAGGAGGTATACGGGTAGACAGATCTATTATTATCTATCCCCCCTAAGCACGCTCTCCACGGATTCTACGCGCCAGCTGTATGTCTTTCGGCATGATCGTGACTCGCTTCGCATGGATCGCACAGAGATTCGTGTCCTCGAAGAGACCGACCAGGTAGGCCTCACTCGCCTCCTGCAGGGCCATCACAGCCGAGCTCTGGAAACGAAGATCCGTCTTGAAATCTTGAGCTATCTCACGAACGAGACGCTGGAATGGCAACTTGCGGATCAGCAACTCTGTACTCTTCTGATAACGACGTATCTCACGCAGAGCGACCGTTCCGGGTCTGTAGCGATGCGGCTTCTTGACACCACCGGTGGCGGGCGCACTCTTACGAGCCGCCTTAGTGGCGAGCTGTTTACGAGGAGCTTTACCGCCGGTCGATTTGCGAGCAGTCTGCTTGGTACGCGCCATTGTTAACTAACAAACGAACCACGACAGCCGTGTTATGTAGTATCTCAAGTAGTTAGTGGTTATAGAACGAAGAAAAACAAAAAGAAACGAACTTATACGCGCACGCGCCCTCTCTTCTAGCTCGAATAAACCGTTCGAGCGCGTTTTGTCGGCCTTTTATAGAAACGAACACAAAACGTGCGCCGAACGGCCGCGGCATCGTATCCCTCCTTCCCCCCCCCCCTCCTCCTCCCTTCTCGCTCGCACTCACTCACTCACACACACACGCTGTCTCTCGCTCGCTCTCAGTATATTACTTACTGGTTATATTATATTATATTAATAATTGAAAAGTAAAATAATAATAAAAATTATATTTGTGTACATTATATATCTATGTAATTTTTACATTTATAAATATCATAATAATATATCGTATAGGTTTGTGTGTGTGTGTGTGTGTGTGTGTTTTTTTTTTTTTTTTTTTTTTTTTAGTTATATCTTATGTAAAGTTTGCGTTTTAAGAATAAGTAAGTAACTAACTAGACCTATTATAACATGTTACATATACGAGAACATGAAGAATGAGAGACTGACATTTTCTATCGTTTTTAGAAACTGTTTTTCTTTAATATAGATATATAAACGAGCAATTTTGTGGCCCTGAAAAGGGCCTTTTGATCAAGTGTTTGACAACAACAAACACACACGTCGAGTTAATTAATTCATTCACTTGGAACTTGTGTATTTCGTGACTGCCTTGGTTCCCTCACTGACTGCGTGCTTCGCCAATTCACCGGGGAGCAGGAGCCTCACGGACGTCTGCACCTCCCTCGAGGTGATCGTCGAACGCTTGTTGTAGTGTGCCAGACGAGATGCTTCCGCAGCGATACGTTCGAATATATCGTTCACGAAAGAGTTCATGATCGACATAGCCTTGCTCGATATACCGGTGTCCGGGTGAACTTGCTTGAGTACTTTATAAATGTAGATGGCGTAACTCTCCTTCCTCTTGTGCTTCTTCTTTTTCTTGTCGGTCTTCGAGATGTTCTTTTGAGCCTTGCCAGATTTCTTGGCGGCCTTTCCGCTCGTCTTGGGTGGCATTATTATTTATTTATTGTTATGTTCCTTGAACGTAGTCTCGTATATTTTTCTAAAACCGTATCTATTTGATTTTCAGGCTCACAAGTAGTACATCACAGTGCGTACGTTACGGACGCGTTTCGACCAATCGCGCTATGCCTACGATCCGAGCAGCCGTATGCAGCTAGGCGGACGGCCGGCTGGCAGGGGGGGGGGCGTGTACGATGTAAGTAGTAATAATAATAATAATAATACAACAGTAAATAGTATATACTATGTATGTATGTATAAATAATGAAATCTTATAATATGAAGCATGCTTGAACAAGCTAATTATCATTAGACCCTTCAGGTTTTAATAATAAAGCGAATAAGAAGAAGAAGAATAAGCGATATGCAAACGTTCCGTTCTTGTACTCTCACACAATGTGCATTTTGCTGGTAGTATAATAATAATATATATATATATATATATATATATATATATATTTATAAATATAAAATAGTTTGTATTTGTGTGACCGAGCGCGAGTGTCAATGATGCAGTGGTGTATATATGCTTACTACCTACGTATAATGTGATTGAACATATTATTATTATTATTATGTACAATTAGCTTTTGACATCTTAACACGTTAGATAGAAACTTTTTATATGCATGTGAATTATTTTGTGGCCCTGAAAAGGGCCTTTTTATAACCGGTCGGTTAACGTTCTTGTTTTTTGCTTAAGCTTTCTTCTCCGTTTTCTTCGGCAACAGTACAGCTTGTATGTTAGGCAGGACGCCACCCTGAGCGATCGTGACGCCCGAGAGAAGCTTGTTCAATTCCTCGTCGTTTCTGATCGCCAACTGTAGATGTCTAGGTATAATCCTAGTCTTCTTGTTGTCTCTCGCGGCGTTGCCGGCCAACTCGAGCACTTCAGCGGCGAGATACTCCATGACGGCCGCCAAGTAAACCGGAGCACCGGCACCGACGCGTTCGGCATAATTACCGTTTCGAAGCAGCCTGTGTATACGTCCGACGGGGAACTGTAAACCGGCACGGTTCGAACGAGACTTAACCTTCCCCTTGACTTTGCCGCCTTTACCGCGTCCGGACATGATTAATTAAAGGTTTATTTAACGAACAACACTCGAGAAGTACAGTAGCGGCGTGCTACTGTATGTAAGTTAGAATAGAAAATATATTTTTTTTTTGTACTTTTTTTTTTTTTTTTTTTTTTTTTTTTTTTTTTTTTTTTTTTTTTTTTTTTTTTTTTTTTTTTTTTTTTTCGAACTGACTACACTGTTAGCCTGAGGGGCCCTGAAGCCTTTACGGCTTTTACAGCTTTACCGGGCTTGGGGGCGAGCGCTTAGGGCACTCAGCCACGAAAGCTAAGCAACAACATCCGAGGGTGCCAAAGTGGCCGGACCTCGGCTCGGACTGTTGCGCGTATGCAATTAAGTCGCGATCTGACTAATTCCCTATCCGTAATTCGATCTAAACTAACTATACAGATATACATGTTTCTGCCCCCTGGGAGGAGGGAAGGAACATGTGTATGTGTATTTAGTGGTCTGAAATTTTTGATCTAGACTAACTAGCCTCAAAAAAAGAAAAAAAAAAGGTCCCTTACAGAACCTATGTACCTATGTGTGTTGTGCATGTGTGTATAATGCAGTGTCATGTATGGCTGTGAAAGCTAGTGATTGTACAGTCACTTGTATCGCGCGAGCGGCTGCTTGGCTCAAGGGCTCCATGCCGATGGATCGGACCTAGGCTTGAGTTGCCGCAGAGGAGGGTGGTCGTGGCGGGTGTGCGGGCGCGAAGTTAACCGTTCGTCCCCTTCGGAGGGAACGGTGGTTTCGCGGGCGTGGGCGCGAGCACGCATATGTTGCGGGAGCGGACGCGTAGAATTTGTTTGCTTTCTCTATGTCGTCGTCGGGATCGACAAAGAGATTTCGCGGACGGCGTTTGTAACGTTGGACAACGGGTATCGCGTGGTTAGGCTTGTAGTTCACAAAGGACTTTACAAGCGGGTTTGGATGGTTCGAAGCGCTATCGAAGTATCTCCTAGCGAGATACTTCACATAGGCTTCTAACGAGGGGAGCCTCATGTCCCTGTGTAGGTCCATGTTCCTAACGAAGGCTGGAGGGTCCAGCAGGCGACGGAGGAATCGATTTTGTACTCTTTGCAAGCGGGCAAAGTTGTGTTTGGACATATGTGCGAACGCGGCGCAACTATATGTCAAGATCGGACGGACGCACATCTTGTACAGTGTAAGCTTATGTCTTATGGACATTTTGCTTACCGAACTGAGCAAGGGTCGTAGACGGGAAAGGACCCAAATGGCCCTATTCCGGACTCTAGTGACGTGTGGGTTGAAGTTAAGCTTCGAGTCAAGGATGACACCCAGATATTTTGTCTTGGTGGCCCAAGGGATATTTTTACCGAATAAAGTTAGAGGTCCTACCGTGCGTGGTAATCTGCATGTAGTCGGTTCGAACATAATCGCGGCGCTCTTAACCGGATTAATAGCTATACGCCACGTTCGAAACCACTCTCCGAGAGTGGTTACGGCGCGTTGTATTTTGTGAGCGAGAAAAGATCTGTTCCTATTTGACGCGTATATGACTGTGTCGTCAGCGTAGAGCCCTACCTCGACCTCGGGGGGTTTCGGGAGGTCGCTGACGTACAAATTGAATAGGCAAGGTGCCAGAATGGAGCCTTGCGGGACGCCTGAACGAATGGGACGTGCGGTGGAGAGTACTCCTTCCACTCGGTAGTGGAAGGTGCGGTCGCTTAGGTAATCGCGGACTAAATGTACTAGCCTATCCGGGACTTCTAAATGGTGAAGCTTGTGGACCAGTCCGGCGTGCCAGACCTTATCGAAGGCCTTGGCTACGTCGAAAAAGACCGCAAGCGTGCGGGCGGGAGCGATATTGCTCTTAGCGAAGTTACTCGTGATGTGCTCCGTGAGGCGGTGCACTTGATGTGTACACGAGTGACGGGCGCGAAAACCGAATTGTTCGGGCGGGTATAAATTCTTGTCGTCTATAACGACCTTGAGACGGTTCAGAAGGATCCGCTCATAGAGTTTCCCTAGAGTGTTTAGGAGACTGATCGGGCGATAGCTATCGGGAAGCGAAGCTTTTTTGCCGGGCTTGCGAATACCTATAACTATAGCTTTTTTCCAGACGGCTGGAAAATAGCAGTGGGCTATGGCTACATTGAAGATGCAGACCAAAAGAGCTATGAGGTGATCAGGAAGAAGTTTGAGTACTTCATTCCTGATACCATCAGGACCGGGAGATTTCCTAGGCTTAAGGCCTTTGATGATAGAACAGACCTCATCTGGCGTGACCGGGGTTAACGTTTCCGCGGGGGGAATCAACGTGAGTTCCTGTACGGCGGTCTCGATAGTTTCGATGTGGGCAGTGTCTACGTTGTCGCAGTTTGGGGAGCACTGGCTCTCCAAGCTTGCGGCAAGGCATTCTGCCTTATCGTCGCTATCGAACGCGAGTGGGAGATCGGGGCCCCTTTCGAGGGGCGGCATCTGGGCGGAAGCTTCTAACTTCAGAGAGCGGGCGAGGTTCCAGTAAGCCAGATGGGACGGCTTGAGACCCTCTAAGAGGTTATCCCACCGGTGACCTCTGTACTCTCCGATGCGAGTTCTAACCTCTCTCTGAAGTTGTCGTAACCTACGGGTGTTATCCCTCGTCGGATAAGAGTCATGTGCACGTGTCGCGGCGTTCTTTTCCGTGATTAACGCTCGTAAGCCGGGGGGGAGTATAAAACGGCGTTCGTTTGCCGCTTGCACCTCTCTCGAGGCCTCCCTTACACCGGTTTGGAGGTAGTCGACCAGGGAATCGATGGCTAAATCGGCGTCTGCGGTTGACTCCAATACGTCGGGGATCCTAGCTAGGCTGGACGGGGTCGCGTTATCGGATAAGTAGCGATTTAAGATCGCGTAGTCAACTATTTTGACTTTTGGCGGATTGGGGTCGAACGGTTGCCCGAGTTGTAAGATAACCGGGCGGTGGTCGGAGTCTAGTTCGTGTACGACTTCTATAAGTCGTAACCGAAGTGAGACACCTTTGAGGAGGGCTATGTCAAGTACTGTCGGTTGACAGTTGTCTTGAAAGTGCGTGGGCTCTAGCGGTGCTATGACGTCAAAGCCGAGCACGTCGCATAATAGTTCTAGTATAACCCCGTTACGGGTGTTGCGCGGGTTGTTGAAAAGGGTGTGACCGCTATTGAGGTCGCCTGCTATTATGACTGATTGGTCGAGTGAAAAAAGCGCCTCCAGATCGGACTGAAGGAGTCTTTTATTCGGGGAGAGATATGCAGAGACAAGCGTGATTGACGGATGGCCAGTCATGCCTATTCTACAGACGGACACTTCCATATTGGTAAGTGCGGGAGGGTCTATTGGCATGCAATAGAGGGAACGTTTATAGTAGATGAGCGTGCCGCCTCCTAGGGTGGCACGGTCATTTCTGACTATATTGTAATTTGCTATCTTAGGGTCGCGCCTACTGGGTTTTAGAAGTGTTTCTTGTACTAGAAACACGTCTATCTCCCGTTCCCTAAGAAAGGTGGATACTAAGTCCCGTTGTGGAAAGAGGTTTCGCGCGTTAAAAAAAGATATATTGAGGCTTCTAGGCTTGATGCGTGCCATTGATAACCGTTATCTATTTCCCGGCACGGGCCAGGCGCATTAGCGTCGCTGTCATCAGGGGGAAACGCCTGATGGATTCGCCGGGACCGTACTCAGCGACGCACTGTTCGTACGCCAGTACTTCCTGAGGGTCATGCTCACGGAAGAGCATGACCATGTAGTCAACGCCGCGGCGCGTGTTGACGGGCGGGGGGGCCTGAGCCTTAGGAGGCTGAGGGCGGGGAGTGGAGACCCATGCTGCTTGAGGAGCTCGCATGGCCGGAGGGGGTGCGCGGGGCGCGGGGGCGGCTGCCACCGGGGCGCTGGAGGCGCCCGGGAGGCTGGGGAAAGCCTCTGGCGTGAGCAGGGGCTTTGCCTGTCCTACGGCGGGACGTGTCCTCTGAGGAGGGGTGTGTCGCGTAGGGCGCATGGGTCGCATAGGGCGCGTGGGGCGCGGGGCACGGGGACAGCCGCGATAGTTCGCGGGGTGACCTTCGTTGCCGCATAGCACGCAGCTCGGAGGGGTAGCAGACTCACGAGTGCGCGAGCACTCGCTTGTCGCGTGGTCCCCGAGGCACTTAACGCACCTGGGACGGAGATGGCAGTTGCGTGCCGAATGACCGTACAGCTGGCAGTTGTGACACTGCGGAGGACTGCGGTTCTTGTGTGGGGGCTCTACGGCTATTCCGGAGAGCTCACACACTTTCCTAACGTTAAAAATGGCTCTGCCCTCGGGGGTCAGTTCCAAAATGACTAAGACCATGTCGAGAGGTCTGTTTTTCGATTGTCCGCCGTGCATTCTGTGCACTTCGCGGACAGGGAAGGCCTTGGCTAAGAGGTCAGTTTTGACCTCCTCGGGTGTGATTTCCACCGGGATGCGGCGGATTACTACCCGGAGTTGTCGTTCTTCCTCCAGGGAGTATGTGAAATATTCGAGGTTGCTGTCCCGGAGCAACCTGGTAAATTGGCGGTGTTCGTCCGAGGTGGAAACCTGGACGCGGATACCGTTGGCCGTGTTACTGGCCTGGGTGTAGTGGATGCGAAGTTCTCTCAGTTTCTCTGAGAGTTTTGTCCAGACCGATTTGTTCTGGACCGTGACGGGGGGCGGGCGACGCGCCTTTCTGCCGGCAAAGGTACCGGCAGGCGCTGAGGGCGCTGCGGAGCGGGGGGCGTGGCTATTTAGCCCTGTCTTTTGTGCCTTTTGAGGGCGGGACTGAGTCTCCGGAGACTCGGGACGCGAACGCGATGCACGTTTGGCGGGCTTGTTTTTTTGAACGAGGGTGAAGCCCTCGTTATCATTGACTATCGCCGTGTCCATTTCGTCGGACTTGGGTTCGGGATCCGGACTGGCGGGCGAGTAGCTAACGTTTGTAGCTACCAGCGTCGGCGTGTCCGCTTCGGGAACTAGCGACGCAAATGAGTTGTTGGTTGGTAGCGCAGAGGGCGCTGGGGTCGTGGCTTGAACGCCCGGGGAACGCGAACGCGACGATGGCCGTTTGTACGGCGTCTGACGGTGAGCGCGGGGTGCCGTCGAGCGGGAGCGCGGGACGGGCTTCTTGATTATCGCGTGTGGCGCGGCGGGGTCGCTGGCGGGCTCGGTGCCCTGAGCGATGGCAATGGCAACGGCGGGTTGCTCGGCCGCGATGGCCCTATTAAAGTCCGTCCAGAGCGACGGATGCAGGGTCGTTGCGAACGCTTTGAAGCGTTCGAGCTGAGATTGTTGTGCCATTCCGGCGGTGGCGTTTGGGCGGGCGGGGGTGAAGTTAAACCTCCCTGCCGGAGAGGCAGGGGGGTGCGCCGAGTGAATTTAAACGGCTATCCCGAGCCGTGTAAAGGGACCTGCGGGTCACGGTGTAATGACTCGCAGGAAAAGAACCTACCGGGCCCTACGTGGAGGTCCCTATCAAGCCCGAGGCAGAGAACGCAGCCGGTATAAATACCTAGCTACGCCCAAACAGACACTCGGGGATGGATTTGTAGCAGGATCGGAAGGGTGGGAAGGAGACACTCAGGGCTTGACTATGACTCTATCAAGGGCCAAGATTCCTGAGCCCGGCCAAGTACTATCGTTTGCCTCTGAAGGAGGCAACCGAGGGGCGCTTGGGTCACGCACCCACTTGCTTTCGTTGGCACCGTCAGGTATCAGGCAAGTGACCACTAAAGTGTGGATTTCGTCGTAATAGAAACAATTTGCTCTTAAAAGAGCAGTTTTATGGCTGTGTAGCGCTACACAATGGGTGCGAGCGAGACGGCGATACGCAGGTGCGGCGCAGGTGCGATGCAGGTGTGCAGCAAGGCCGGTCGGTCGTAAAACTTCACAAAGGCGGCAGAGAACAGTCGTAAACACGTCCGTTCCCGCCGGCGGTCGTGATCGGTCTCCCCTCTCAATCCTACCAGGAGTCTTCGGCTTATTTATACCTTTACGGTATCGGCGGCGGGGAGAGGCGCTCTTTATGTCTGCGGGGTTTGGAGGAGGGGCGGGCGGGAGGGGGTCTTGTCGACGGTCGCGACTAAGAAAAAGACAGACGAACTCTTTTCGTATTACTTACTAACTAACTAACTAACTAACTAACTAACTAACTAACTAACTAACTAACTATATATGTATTTATTTATTTTTATTCATTCACATTGCACGCGCGTTACTAGATGGCGCTCGCCGACCGCTACCGCGGCCGTCTCGCGCGATTCTTTATCACAAGTCAAACCTAACCTAACCTAGCATGTAGCTATTGGGTGGTAATACGTACGGTACGTAGTAGTTGTTTCTCATATTAATAACAAGATGACGTTGTAATAAGAAAGAGGTGTGTTGTACACGTTCCAAGTATGGAACCGGATCCACGAGTAGCGAGCGACTAATTTATTTATTTTATTTTTTTTTCCCTCGCTTTGTTCGTTAGGTTAGGTTATTATGATGGCTAGCTAGCCTAGCTATTCCTATCTATCTATATGTTAGGGAAAATGACACTCCGTTTGAATAGAAACAATTATGAATAACGATTAAACTCTCGTCATCGTATTACGTAGTGGTGAATTATATGCGGCCCTGAAAAGGGCCTTTTGTACATATATGTGTGGTAGGTAGGAGGTATACGGGTAGACAGATCTATTATTATCTATCCCCCCTAAGCACGCTCTCCACGGATTCTACGCGCCAGCTGTATGTCTTTCGGCATGATCGTGACTCGCTTCGCATGGATCGCACAGAGATTCGTGTCCTCGAAGAGACCGACCAGGTAGGCCTCACTCGCCTCCTGCAGGGCCATCACAGCCGAGCTCTGGAAACGAAGATCCGTCTTGAAATCTTGAGCTATCTCACGAACGAGACGCTGGAATGGCAACTTGCGGATCAGCAACTCTGTACTCTTCTGATAACGACGTATCTCACGCAGAGCGACCGTTCCGGGTCTGTAGCGATGCGGCTTCTTGACACCACCGGTGGCGGGCGCACTCTTACGAGCCGCCTTAGTGGCGAGCTGTTTACGAGGAGCTTTACCGCCGGTCGATTTGCGAGCAGTCTGCTTGGTACGCGCCATTGTTAACTAACAAACGAACCACGACAGCCGTGTTATGTAGTATCTCAAGTAGTTAGTGGTTATAGAACGAAGAAAAACAAAAAGAAACGAACTTATACGCGCACGCGCCCTCTCTTCTAGCTCGAATAAACCGTTCGAGCGCGTTTTGTCGGCCTTTTATAGAAACGAACACAAAACGTGCGCCGAACGGCCGCGGCATCGTATCCCTCCTTCCCCCCCCCCCTCCTCCTCCCTTCTCGCTCGCACTCACTCACTCACACACACACGCTGTCTCTCGCTCGCTCTCAGTATATTACTTACTGGTTATATTATATTATATTAATAATTGAAAAGTAAAATAATAATAAAAATTATATTTGTGTACATTATATATCTATGTAATTTTTACATTTATAAATATCATAATAATATATCGTATAGGTTTGTGTGTGTGTGTGTGTGTGTGTGTTTTTTTTTTTTTTTTTTTTTTTTTAGTTATATCTTATGTAAAGTTTGCGTTTTAAGAATAAGTAAGTAACTAACTAGACCTATTATAACATGTTACATATACGAGAACATGAAGAATGAGAGACTGACATTTTCTATCGTTTTTAGAAACTGTTTTTCTTTAATATAGATATATAAACGAGCAATTTTGTGGCCCTGAAAAGGGCCTTTTGATCAAGTGTTTGACAACAACAAACACACACGTCGAGTTAATTAATTCATTCACTTGGAACTTGTGTATTTCGTGACTGCCTTGGTTCCCTCACTGACTGCGTGCTTCGCCAATTCACCGGGGAGCAGGAGCCTCACGGACGTCTGCACCTCCCTCGAGGTGATCGTCGAACGCTTGTTGTAGTGTGCCAGACGAGATGCTTCCGCAGCGATACGTTCGAATATATCGTTCACGAAAGAGTTCATGATCGACATAGCCTTGCTCGATATACCGGTGTCCGGGTGAACTTGCTTGAGTACTTTATAAATGTAGATGGCGTAACTCTCCTTCCTCTTGTGCTTCTTCTTTTTCTTGTCGGTCTTCGAGATGTTCTTTTGAGCCTTGCCAGATTTCTTGGCGGCCTTTCCGCTCGTCTTGGGTGGCATTATTATTTATTTATTGTTATGTTCCTTGAACGTAGTCTCGTATATTTTTCTAAAACCGTATCTATTTGATTTTCAGGCTCACAAGTAGTACATCACAGTGCGTACGTTACGGACGCGTTTCGACCAATCGCGCTATGCCTACGATCCGAGCAGCCGTATGCAGCTAGGCGGACGGCCGGCTGGCAGGGGGGGGGGCGTGTACGATGTAAGTAGTAATAATAATAATAATAATACAACAGTAAATAGTATATACTATGTATGTATGTATAAATAATGAAATCTTATAATATGAAGCATGCTTGAACAAGCTAATTATCATTAGACCCTTCAGGTTTTAATAATAAAGCGAATAAGAAGAAGAAGAATAAGCGATATGCAAACGTTCCGTTCTTGTACTCTCACACAATGTGCATTTTGCTGGTAGTATAATAATAATATATATATATATATATATATATATATATATATATTTATAAATATAAAATAGTTTGTATTTGTGTGACCGAGCGCGAGTGTCAATGATGCAGTGGTGTATATATGCTTACTACCTACGTATAATGTGATTGAACATATTATTATTATTATTATGTACAATTAGCTTTTGACATCTTAACACGTTAGATAGAAACTTTTTATATGCATGTGAATTATTTTGTGGCCCTGAAAAGGGCCTTTTTATAACCGGTCGGTTAACGTTCTTGTTTTTTGCTTAAGCTTTCTTCTCCGTTTTCTTCGGCAACAGTACAGCTTGTATGTTAGGCAGGACGCCACCCTGAGCGATCGTGACGCCCGAGAGAAGCTTGTTCAATTCCTCGTCGTTTCTGATCGCCAACTGTAGATGTCTAGGTATAATCCTAGTCTTCTTGTTGTCTCTCGCGGCGTTGCCGGCCAACTCGAGCACTTCAGCGGCGAGATACTCCATGACGGCCGCCAAGTAAACCGGAGCACCGGCACCGACGCGTTCGGCATAATTACCGTTTCGAAGCAGCCTGTGTATACGTCCGACGGGGAACTGTAAACCGGCACGGTTCGAACGAGACTTAACCTTCCCCTTGACTTTGCCGCCTTTACCGCGTCCGGACATGATTAATTAAAGGTTTATTTAACGAACAACACTCGAGAAGTACAGTAGCGGCGTGCTACTGTATGTAAGTTAGAATAGAAAATATATTTTTTTTTTGTACCGCGACGTCCGCTCTCTATATAGATGTTAGACTAAAGATAACGTAGTCGAAGTGAGTATAACGAAACGATCAATCGACCAATCCGAGTCGCTCCCGCGTGTGAGGGAGAAAGCTATATTGTGGATGTAGGTAGGGCGAGTAAATACTCGATCTAAATAGATCAATTAAATAAAACTAAAACGAACAAACATATAGATAGATAGATAGATAGATAGATAGATATAGAGATAGAGAGAAAGGAAAGGAGGAAGGAAGTAGGAGTCGGGCGGTCGGGCGGTCTCATCCGATTCGGCGGATGGTGGTGCTGGTTGGTGGTGGTGTGTGTGTGGTGTGTGGTGTGTGGCGGATGAGAAGATCGATCACGTAAAAATAGTTTGTTTTATGAAGAAGAAGAAGAAGAAGCATTCACATCATACGATGAATGAACGCGTGAGCTTTAGCTTTCGGCGGGGTGGAAAAACTACGCGATGAAACCTGAGAGTGCGTGTCTGTCTAACATCTTGGGCCAGCCATACTACCACCAACCACACACACATCAACAAACGTAACACACCATACAAACGGACGGACAACTTAAATTAATTAATTAATTAATAAATATATATATATATATATATATATATATATATATAAAATCGGGAATCCGGTATGGGGAAGTAGGAAGACCGGATAATTGTGTGTTCTGTGTTTTGTATGTATATGTACTATTTATTTATTTATTACGCTGGTGTCGTATGTATTTATGTATGTAGCATATGTATTTTTTATAGTATTTGTTGTATACATACTTATACGTAATAATAATATGCACCTAGCGTACGTAGGTACCTCTAGCTTCTCGTTTATTAAATATATCATACTCGGACTCTTCGTGTATGGTGTAAGTTAACAATAACAACAACAACAATCATGTGAATAGAAACGGAATGAAACAATAACTGTTCCATATAATGATAATTTGTTAGCCCTGAAAAGGGCTGTTTCAATTTTGTGCTTGCTGTCGAGTCAGTCGATAGGCTTACACACAACAATAGATACAGACACACCACCGGAGATCCCGCCGCCACGACGACGGGTGTCGGTTGCGAGCCGTGTATGCTTTTCGTTTTTATTATCGCGTCATCGTCTGCTTGCTGATGTTTTTAAAATTTCTTTCTTTCTTTCTCCACGCTCACTTACTCACTCACTATACACTATACGACGCGACGGACGAACGAACGACGAAACACAGAACTTTACTTCTTGGAAGCGGCCGCTTTTTTCGCTGCGGGCTTGGACTTCGGTGCCGATGCAGCCTTCTTAGGTTTCGGTGCTTTCGGTTTCTTAGTCGGCGGTTTGGCGGTCTTCTTTGCTTTGGGCGCTGCGGCTGAACCCTTACTCTTCGATGCGGCCGAAGCGGAGGCCGCGGATGGCTTCTTCGCTGCGGCCGGTTTCTTCTTAGCGGCGGCGGCTTTCCTATCTTTCGTGGCGGCCGATGGTTTCGCCGCCGCGGCTGATGTTTTCGCCGGTGAAGAGGCGGCGGCCTTTTTCCCTCTGCCGCCAGCACCGGCTGAAGCGGCCGACGTCGCTTTCTTCGACGATGCGGAAGCGGCACCGCCGGCGGTAGATTTAGCGGAAGAAGATGCCTTTCTGTTGCCGGCGCCGCCGGCTCCCGCGCCGGACTTCGCTCCGGCGATCGATGGTTTCTTCGAGGCGGCTGATTTTGATTCCAGTTTGAAAGAACCAGAAGCGCCGGTGCCCTTTGTTTGTATCAGAGCGCCGGTTTCGACGGCGCTCTTTAGATATTTCCTTATGAACGGTGCCAATTTCTCAGCGTCGACCTTATAATGGGCAGATATATATTTCTTGATCGCTTGCAGAGATGATCCGCTGCGTTCTTTGAGTTCTTTAATGGCGCTGTTCACCATTACCGATGTCTTCGGGTGAGACGGTTTCGCCTTTGGCTTTTTGGCGGCGGCCGTCGCGGCACCGCCTGCCGCAGAAGCCTTGGGTTTCTTCGCGGTGGGAGTCGCGGGTGCCGGAGCCTCGGTAGCGATAGCCGTATCTGCCATATCTCTCTTAGTTAGTATTAACACTTTTAAAAAATATAAATGTAAACAACAACAAAACACACGCACACAGATTCGATGCGAATGGAAAACAGTAGTAGTACTATGCGTATAACACGAAAGTTTCAATGTAGGTGGCGCTAGTGGTTAAGTAGACATGGGCGTTACCGTAATGAGATCCTCCGAGTTGCGAGACAGTTTCCCGTAAGAAGAGTTTCATGTTTTCACTAACACGTCTCCGATTAAACGGGATTTATATCAAGTTTTAATATTAGGTCGCTATAGATAAAGCGCTGCGGCTATTCACCATGAATCAACGTGACCATCGATATCGGACATACGTGTTTAACTGCCACGGGTACAGTAGTAAATTTCGTTTATCCGCGTCGGTGTGTATCGCACGGAGCGAGTGTCCGATTTAAAAGATATTTTTCTCGATATAACGTATTATTATTAATATTTTCATTTTCCAACTAAACTACGAATTATATCTTCTTATGATATACACGAATATAAAGAGCTCGACAATAATTTCCGATCGTTATAACGTTACAGAAACGTGAACGTCGTAAAACACACGCACCCTAGTCACTTCGATCAGACGACGAGTTTCTGTTCGCTTCTTCTCTAATCATCGAGGCTCTATGATTTCTGCTCTTCTCGTCCCCGTAAGAACATCGAGAGGTACATAACAAACGTAATAATAATATAATAATACAGTTATAATCAAACATCACAGGGCAGGCAGGCAGGTAAATTTAGAAGGGGGGCGGGCTAGAAAGCTGAAGAACATTTCATCGAGGTGATCTCTCTGTCTCTCGACTTAGAATGCAATCCTGATTAATCAATACGATTGACCGATTAAATGGTTCCGTCAAAATTATAATAGTTTTATTTTTAAATTATTTTACTTTCATTCATAACAACCGTTATTATGTTCACATAATATCACATCGACCGACAGACACACGACGAGCCTCATTATATTAACATGACTTTATCATTATAATTAATATTATAAGAACAATAGAAAAGAAGAAGACGGTATGTATAACATATATGAGTATCCGTCTATCTATCATAGCGGTAAGTAAGTAGGTAGGTACGTACGGACGTACGTACGTACGTACGTACGTACGTACATAGATACATACATATCATATTTTTATTAAGTGTGTAAGTAGGTAAGCGAATGACGATACTGTCACGTATAGAAACTTAAAAAATATATATACAAATAAATAGTGTGATATTTATTTGTATCGAATTTGAATCATTTGCGGCCCTGAAAAGGGCCTTTTTGTATGCCGTAGGTATAGGTATATAGGTGGTGTATTAAAATTAACCACCGAAGCCGTAAAGGGTGCGTCCCTGTCGTTTCAGTGCATACACGACGTCCATGGCTGTGACAGTCTTCCTCTTGGCGTGCTCGGTGTAAGTGACCGCGTCACGGATCACGTTCTCGAGGAACACTTTCAGAACGCCTCGTGTCTCTTCATATATCAAACCGGAGATACGTTTAACACCGCCTCTGCGAGCCAAACGGCGGATAGCCGGTTTCGTGATACCCTGGATGTTATCGCGTAGCACCTTCCTGTGGCGCTTGGCTCCGCCTTTTCCCAGTCCCTTGCCTCCTTTTCCGCGACCGGTCATGATGACACGATTATAATAAAGTAAGTCGATTTATTAAAAAAGTTGTATGTTATTGAAAGAAAGAAAGAGCGAGCGCGTGCACGTACGTACGCGTGTGAACAGTTCGCGCGAACTATGAAAATCCTACCAGTTTTTTTTTTTTTTTTTTTTTTTTTTTTTTTTTTTTTTTTTTTTTTTTTTTTTTTTTTTTTTTTTTTTTTTTTTTTTTTTTTTTCGAACTGACTACACTGTTAGCCTGAGGGGCCCTGAAGCCTTTACGGCTTTTACAGCTTTACCGGGCTTGGGGGCGAGCGCTTAGGGCACTCAGCCACGAAAGCTAAGCAACAACATCCGAGGGTGCCAAAGTGGCCGAACCTCGGCTCGGACTGTTGCGCGTATGCAATTAGGTCGCGATCTGACTAATTCCCTATCCGTAATTCGATCTAAACTAACTATACATATATACATGTTTCTGCCCCCTGGGAGGAGGGAAGGAACATGTTTATGTGTATTTAGTGGTCTGAAATTTTTGATCTAGACTAACTAGCCTCAAAAAAAAGAAAAAAAAAGGTCCCTTACAGAACCTATGTACCTATGTGTGTTGTGCATGTGTGTATAATGCAGTGTCATGTATGGCTGTGAAAGCTAGTGATTGTACAGTCACTTGTATCGCGCGAGCGGCTGCTTGGCTCAAGGGCTCCATGCCGATGGATCGGACCTAGGCTTGAGTTGCCGCAGAGGAGGGTGGTCGTGGCGGGTGTGCGGGCGCGAAGTTAACCGTTCGTCCCCTTCGGAGGGAACGGTGGTTTCGCGGGCGTGGGCGCGAGCACGCATATGTTGCGGGAGCGGACGCGTAGAATTTGTTTGCTTTCTCTATGTCGTCGTCGGGATCGACAAAGAGATTTCGCGGACGGCGTTTGTAACGTTGGACAACGGGTATCGCGTGGTTAGGCTTGTAGTTCACAAAGGACTTTACAAGCGGGTTTGGATGGTTCGAAGCGCTATCGAAGTATCTCCTAGCGAGATACTTCACATAGGCTTCTAACGAGGGGAGCCTCATGTCCCTGTGTAGGTCCATGTTCCTAACGAAGGCTGGAGGGTCCAGCAGGCGACGGAGGAATCGATTTTGTACTCTTTGCAAGCGGGCAAAGTTGTGTTTGGACATATGTGCGAACGCGGCGCAACTATATGTCAAGATCGGACGGACGCACATCTTGTACAGTGTAAGCTTATGTCTTATGGACATTTTGCTTACCGAACTGAGCAAGGGTCGTAGACGGGAGAGGACCCAAATGGCCCTATTCCGGACTCTAGTGACGTGTGGGTTGAAGTTAAGCTTCGAGTCAAGGATGACACCCAGATATTTTGTCTTGGTGGCCCAAGGGATATTTCTACCGAATAATGTTAGAGGTCCTACCGTGCGTGGTAATCTGCATGTAGTCGGTTCGAACATAATCGCGGCGCTCTTAACCGGATTAATAGCTATACGCCACGTTCGAAACCACTCTCCGAGAGTGGTTACGGCGCGTTGTATTTTGTGAGCGAGAAGAGATCTGTTCCTATTGGACGCGTATATGACTGTGTCGTCAGCGTAGAGCCCTACCTCGACCCCGGGGGGTTTCGGGAGGTCGCTGACGTACAAATTGAATAAGCAAGGTGCCAGAATGGAGCCTTGCGGGACGCCTGAACGAATGGGACGTGCAGTGGAGAGTACTCCTTCCACTCGGTAGTGGAAGGTGCGGTCGCTAAGGTAATCGCGGACTAAATGTACTAACCTATCCGGGACTTCTAATTGGTGAAGCTTGTGGACCAGTCCGGCGTGCCAGACCTTATCGAAGGCCTTGGCTACGTCGAAAAAGACCGCAAGCGTGCGGGCGGGAGCGATATTGCTCTTGGCGAAGTTACTCGTGATGTGCTCCGTGAGGCGGTGCACTTGATGTGTACACGAGTGACGGGCGCGAAAACCGAATTGTTCGGGCGGGTATAAATTCTTGTCGTCTATAACGACCTTGAGACGGTTCAGAAGGATCCGCTCATAGAGTTTCCCTAGAGTGTTAAGGAGACTGATCGGGCGATAGCTATCGGGAAGCGAAGCTTTTTTGCCGGGCTTGCGAATACCTATAACTATAGCTTTTTTCCAGACGGCTGGAAAATAGCAGTGGGCTATGGCTGCATTGAAGATGCAGACCAAAAGAGCTATGAGGTGATCAGGAAGAAGTTTGAGTACTTCATTCCTGATACCATCAGGACCGGGAGATTTCCTAGGCTTAAGGCCTTTAATGATAGAACAGACCTCATCTGGCGTGACCGGGGTTAACGTTTCCGCGGGGGGAATCAACGTGAGTTCCTGAACGTCGGTCTCGATAGTTTCGATGTGGGCAGTGTCTACGTTGTCGCAGTTTGGGGAGCACTGGCTCTCCAAGCTTGCGGCAAGGCATTCTGCCTTATCGTCGCTATCGAACGCGAGTGGGAGATCGGGGCCCCTTTCGAGGGGCGGCATCTGGGCGGAAGCTTCTAACTTCAGAGAGCGGGCGAGGTTCCAGTAAGCCAGATGGGACGGCTTGAGACCCTCTAAGAGGTTATCCCACCGGTGACCTCTGTACTCTCCGATGCGAGTTCTAACCTCTCTCTGAAGTTGTCGTAACCTACGGGTGTTATCCCTCGTCGGATAAGAGTCATGTGCACGTGTCGCGGCGTTCTTTTCCGTGATTAACGCTCGTAAGCCGGGGGGGAGTATAAAACGGCGTTCGTTTGCCGCTTGCACCTCTCTCGAGGCCTCCCTTACACCGGTTTGGAGGTAGTCGACCAGGGAATCGATGGCTAAATCGGCGTCTGCGGTTGACTCCAATACGTCGGGGATCCTAGCTAGGCTGGACGGGGTCGCGTTATCGGATAAGTAGCGATTTAAGATCGCGTAGTCAACTATTTTGACTTTTGGCGGACTGGGGTCGAACGGTTGCCCGAGTTGTAAGATAACCGGGCGGTGGTCGGAGTCTAGTTCGTGTACGACTTCTATAAGTCGTAACCGAAGTGAGACACCTTTGAGGAGGGCTATGTCAAGTACTGTCGGTTGACAGTTGTCTTGAAAGTGCGTGGGCTCTAGCGGTGCTATGACGTCAAAGCCGAGCACGTCGCATAATAGTTCTAGTATAACCCCGTTACGGGTGTTGCGCGGGTTGTTGAAAAGGGTGTGACCGCTATTGAGGTCGCCTGCTATTATGACTGATTGGTCGAGTGAAAAAAGCGCCTCCAGATCGGACTGAAGGAGTCTTTTATTCGGGGAGAGATATGCAGAGACAAGCGTGATTGACGGATGGCCAGTCATGCCTATTCTACAGACGGACACTTCCATATTGGTAAGTGCGGGAGGGTCTATTGGCATGCAATAGAGGGAACGTTTATAGTAGATGAGCGTGCCGCCTCCTAGGGTGGCACGGTCATTTCTGACTATATTGTAATTTGCTATCTTAGGGTCGCGCCTACTGGGTTTTAGAAGTGTTTCTTGTACTAGAAACACGTCTATCTCCCGTTCCCTAAGAAAGGTGGATACTAAGTCCCGTTGTGGAAAGAGGTTTCGCGCGTTAAAAAAAGATATATTGAGGCTTCTAGGCTTGATGCGTGCCATTGATAACCGTTATCTATTTCCCGGCACGGGCCAGGCGCATTAGCGTCGCTGTCATCAGGGGGAAACGCCTGATGGATTCGCCGGGACCGTACTCAGCGACGCACTGTTCGTACGCCAGTACTTCCTGAGGGTCATGCTCACGGAAGAGCATGACCATGTAGTCAACGCCGCGGCGCGTGTTGACGGGCGGGGGGGCCTGAGCCTTAGGAGGCTGAGGGCGGGGAGTGGAGACCCATGCTGCTTGAGGAGCTCGCATGGCCGGAGGGGGTGCGCGGGGCGCGGGGGCGGCTGCCACCGGGGCGCTGGAGGCGCCCGGGAGGCTGGGGAAAGCCTCTGGCGTGAGCAGGGGCTTTGCCTGTCCTACGGCGGGACGTGTCCTCTGAGGAGGGGTGTGTCGCGTAGGGCGCATGGGTCGCATAGGGCGCGTGGGGCGCGGGGCACGGGGACAGCCGCGATAGTTCGCGGGGTGACCTTCGTTGCCGCATAGCACGCAGCTCGGAGGGGTAGCAGACTCACGAGTGCGCGAGCACTCGCTTGTCGCGTGGTCCCCGAGGCACTTAACGCACCTGGGACGGAGATGGCAGTTGCGTGCCGAATGACCGTACAGCTGGCAGTTGTGACACTGCGGAGGACTGCGGTTCTTGTGTGGGGGCTCTACGGCTATTCCGGAGAGCTCACACACTTTCCTAACGTTAAAAATGGCTCTGCCCTCGGGGGTCAGTTCCAAAATGACTAAGACCATGTCGAGAGGTCTGTTTTTCGATTGTCCGCCGTGCATTCTGTGCACTTCGCGGACAGGGAAGGCCTTGGCTAAGAGGTCAGTTTTGACCTCCTCGGGTGTGATTTCCACCGGGATGCGGCGGATTACTACCCGGAGTTGTCGTTCTTCCTCCAGGGAGTATGTGAAATATTCGAGGTTGCTGTCCCGGAGCAACCTGGTAAATTGGCGGTGTTCGTCCGAGGTGGAAACCTGGACGCGGATACCGTTGGCCGTGTTACTGGCCTGGGTGTAGTGGATGCGAAGTTCTCTCAGTTTCTCTGAGAGTTTTGTCCAGACCGATTTGTTCTGGACCGTGACGGGGGGCGGGCGACGCGCCTTTCTGCCGGCAAAGGTACCGGCAGGCGCTGAGGGCGCTGCGGAGCGGGGGGCGTGGCTATCCAGCCCGGTTCGCTGCGCTTTTTGGGGTCTCGACTGAGTCTCCGGAGACTCTGGGCGCGAACGCGAGGCCCGTTTGGCGGGCTTGTTTTTTTGTACGAGGGTGAAGCCCTCGTTATCTGTGCGTATTGCCGTGTCCATTTCGTTGGAATTCGGTTCGGGGTCCGGGCTAGCGGGAGAGTAGCTGTCGTTTGTTGCTACAAGCGACGGTGTCTCCGCTTCGGGAACTAAAGTTGCGAACGAGTTTGATGTTTGCAGCGCAGAGGGCGCTGGGATCGCGGCTTGTTTGCCGGGTGGTGAGCGCGAGCGCGACGTTGGCCTTTTATACGGCGTCTTGTTTAGTGCTCGCGGTGCCGTTGAGCGGGACCGCGAGCCGGATTTTTTCGCGGCGGGGGTATGGGAGGTCCCGGGGACCTGTTCGGACGCGGGTGCGGGATGCGGGGCCCCGGCTATCATCGTGAACTTCGCGAGAAGATCATGGTCCTTGAGGAATTTGAAAACTATTTCATTGAACCTAACTTGGTCTAAGTTTGCCATTCCGGCGGTGGCGTTTGGGCGGGCGGGGGTGAAGTTAAACCTCCCTGCCGGAGAGGCAGGGGGGTGCGCCGAGTGAATTTAAACGGCTATCCCGAGCCGTGTAAAGGGACCTGCGGGTCACGGTGTAATGACTCGCAGGAAAAGAACCTACCGGGCCCTACGTGGAGGTCCCTATCAAGCCCGAGGCAGAGAACGCAGCCGGTATAAATACCTAGCTACGCCCAAACAGACACTCGGGGATGGATTTGTAGCAGGATCGGAAGGGTGGGAAGGAGACACTCAGGGCTTGACTATGACTCTATCAAGGGCCAAGATTCCTGAGCCCGGCCAAGTACTATCGTTTGCCTCTGAAGGAGGCAACCGAGGGGCGCTTGGGTCACGCACCCACTTGCTTTCGTTGGCACCGTCAGGTATCAGGCAAGTGACCACTAAAGTGTGGATTTCGTCGTAATAGAAACAATTTGCTCTTAAAAGAGCAGTTTTATGGCTGTGTAGCGCTACACAATGGGTGCGAGCGAGACGGCGATACGCAGGTGCGGCGCAGGTGCGATGCAGGTGTGCAGCAAGGCCGGTCGGTCGTAAAACTTCACACAAAGGCGGCAGAGAACAGTCGTGAACACGTCCGTTCCCGCCGGCGGTCGTGATCGGTCTCCCAATCCTACCAGGAGTCTTCGGCTTATTTATACCTTTACGGTATCGGCGGCGGGGAGAGGCGCTCTTTATGTCTGCGGGGTTTGGAGGAGGGGCGGGCGGGAGGGGGTCTTGTCGACGGTCGCGACTAAGAAAAAGACAGACGAACTCTTTTCGTATTACTTACTAACTAACTAACTAACTAACTAACTAACTAACTAACTAACTAACTAACTAACTAACTAACTATATATGTATTTATTTATTTTTATTCATTCACATTGCACGCGCGTTACTAGATGGCGCTCGCCGACCGCTACCGCGGCCGTCTCGCGCGATTCTTTATCACAAGTCAAACCTAACCTAACCTAGCATGTAGCTATTGGGTGGTAATACGTACGGTACGTAGTAGTTGTTTCTCATATTAATAACAAGATGACGTTGTAATAAGAAAGAGGTGTGTTGTACACGTTCCAAGTATGGAACCGGATCCACGAGTAGCGAGCGACTAATTTATTTATTTTATTTTTTTTTCCCTCGCTTTGTTCGTTAGGTTAGGTTATTATGATGGCTAGCTAGCCTAGCTATTCCTATCTATCTATATGTTAGGGAAAATGACACTCCGTTTGAATAGAAACAATTATGAATAACGATTAAACTCTCGTCATCGTATTACGTAGTGGTGAATTATATGCGGCCCTGAAAAGGGCCTTTTGTACATATATGTGTGGTAGGTAGGAGGTATACGGGTAGACAGATCTATTATTATCTATCCCCCCTAAGCACGCTCTCCACGGATTCTACGCGCCAGCTGTATGTCTTTCGGCATGATCGTGACTCGCTTCGCATGGATCGCACAGAGATTCGTGTCCTCGAAGAGACCGACCAGGTAGGCCTCACTCGCCTCCTGCAGGGCCATCACAGCCGAGCTCTGGAAACGAAGATCCGTCTTGAAATCTTGAGCTATCTCACGAACGAGACGCTGGAATGGCAACTTGCGGATCAGCAACTCTGTACTCTTCTGATAACGACGTATCTCACGCAGAGCGACCGTTCCGGGTCTGTAGCGATGCGGCTTCTTGACACCACCGGTGGCGGGCGCACTCTTACGAGCCGCCTTAGTGGCGAGCTGTTTACGAGGAGCTTTACCGCCGGTCGATTTGCGAGCAGTCTGCTTGGTACGCGCCATTGTTAACTAACAAACGAACCACGACAGCCGTGTTATGTAGTATCTCAAGTAGTTAGTGGTTATAGAACGAAGAAAAACAAAAAGAAACGAACTTATACGCGCACGCGCCCTCTCTTCTAGCTCGAATAAACCGTTCGAGCGTTTTTTTTTTTTTTTTTTTTTTTTTTTTTTTTTCGATCTGACTATACTGTTAGCCATAAGGGCCCAGGAGCCTCGAACGGCTTTTACAGCTTCACCGGACTTGGGGGCGAGCGCTTAAGGCACTCAGCCACGAAAGTTTTGCAACAACATCCGAGGGTGCCAAAGTGGCCGAACCTCGGCTCGGACTGTTGCGCGTCTTGCAAATAAGTCGCGATCTGACTAATGCCCTATCACACTATCTAACTAACTATACATATAAACATGTCGCTATCCTCTGGGAGGAGGGTAAGAGACAAGTGTATATGTATTTAGTAATCTGAAATTTTTGATCTAGACTAACTAGCCTCAAAAAAAGAAAAAAAAAGGTCCCTTACAGAACCTATGTACCTAAGTGTAGTGCATGTCTGTAAAAAGTGTAATGCATGTATGTAGGTAGCTAGTGAATGCAGTGTCACTGAATCGCGCGAGCGGCTGCTAGACTCAAGGGCTCCATGCCGGAGGATCGGACCTAGGCTTGAGTGGCCGCAGGAGAGGGTGGACGTGGCGGGTGTGCGGGAACGAAGTTCACCGTACGTCCCCTGCGAAGGGAACGGTGATTTCGCGGGCGTGGGCGCAGACACGCTGTTTGTATAGGGTCGGACGCGTAATATTGATTTTTTTTCTCGATATCGTCATCGGGATCGATAAAGAGATTTCGCGGCCTACGTTTGTACCGGAATTTGATGTCTGTAATTACACTCGGTGTGTAATTCGCGGCGTTCCTAACTAACTCGTTTGGATGATTCAACGCTGAATCAAAATATCTCCTAGAGAGATATTTCACGTATGACTCTATGGACGGCAGTTCCATATCTCTATGGAGATCTGCGTTACGTACATACGGCGGCGGATCTAACAGGTGACGCAAGAACCGATTCTGAACTCTTTGCAAGCGGGCAAAGTTACTTTTAGACATATGAGCGAACGCGGCGCAACAATATGTTAATATAGGTCTTACACATGCCTTGTATAGTGTAAGCTTATGCCACCTGGACATTTTGCTTACCGAGCTAAGCAAGGGCCGCAAGCGGGATAGGACCATGACGGCCCTATTCCGAACTATACTGACATGTGCGTTAAATTTAAGTCGGTTATCGAGGGTGACACCCAGATATTTAGTCCGGGTGGCCCATGGGATTTCCCTACGGAATAGCTTAAGAGGTTTGAGCGTCTTTGGCAATGGCCTCTTATTCGGATCGAACATAATCGCGGCGCTCTTTTCGGGATTGATAGCGATTCGCCATGTACGGAACCACTTCCCGAGAGTGGTCACGGCTCGCTGAACGGTGGCTGCGAGATGAGATCTGTTCCTACGTGAAGCGTAGATGACAGTATCGTCAGCATAGAGCCCTACCTCGACCCCTCGGAGTCGAGGGAGGTCGCTGACGTACAGGTTAAATAAACTAGGCGCGAGAATGGAGCCCTGTGGAACTCCTGAGCGAACCGGGTGAGAGCTTGAGAGCTCACCTTCCACACGGTAGCAGAAGGAACGGTCTGTGAGGTAATCGCGGACTATATGAACTAACCTATCCGGGACTTCTAACTGGTGTAGCTTGTGGATCAGTCCGGCGTGCCAGACCTTATCGAAGGCCTTGGCTACGTCGAAAAAGACCGCAAGCGTACGGGACGGAGCTATGTTACTTCTTGCGAAGTTACTAGTGATGTGCTCCGTGAGGCGGTGCACTTGGTGGGTACAAGAGTGTCTGGCACGAAAACCAAACTGCTCAGGCGGAAATAAATTTTTGTCATCAATGACAGACTTGAGACGGTTCAAAAGGATCCGCTCGTAAAGTTTTCCTAAGGTGTTTAATAGACTTATCGGGCGATAGCTATCGGGAAGCGAAGCTTTTTTGCCGGGCTTACGAATACCTATCACTATAGCTTTTTTCCAGGCGGCTGGAAAATAGCAATGGGCTATGGCTACATTGAAGATGCAGACCAAAAGAGCTATGATGTGATCAGGAAGAAGTTTGAGTACTTCATTCCTGATACCATCTGGACCAGGTGACTTCTTAGGCTTAAGGCCTTTGATGACTGAACAGACCTCATCAGGCGTGACCGGGGTGAGGTTCTCCGCGGGGGGTATCGAGTTTAAGTCCTGTACCGAGGACTCGATATCGTTGATATGAGCATAGTTTACATTGTCGCAGTTCGGGGAGCACTGGCTCTCCAGACTGTCGGCAAGGCATTCCGCTTTATCTACGCTATCGAACGCGAGCGGGAGGCCAGGCCCTCTTTCGAGGGCTGGCATCGATCCGGAGCCGTCTAACTTGAGAGAGCGGGCGAGTTTCCAGTAGGCCAAGTGAGACGGCGTAAGGCCCTCTACTAGGTTATCCCACTGGTGACCTCTGAACTCGGCAATGCGAGCTCTGACCTCTCTCTGAAGTCTACGTAACCTACGGGTATTATCCACGGTCGGATAAGAGTCATGTGCACGTGTCGCTGCGTTCTTTTCCGTGATCAACGCTCGCACGTCGGCAGGGAGTACAAAGCGGCGATCGTTCGCCGCTTGCACCTCTCTGGATGCCTCCCTAACACCGGTTTGAAGATAGTCAACCAAGGAATCGATCGCTAGGTCGGCGTCCACTATTGACCCCAATTCGTCCGGGATCCTATCTAAACTCGAAGGAGATTCGTTATTCGAAAGATAACGATTTAATATCGCGTAATCAACTACTTTGACTGTAGGAGGGCTCGTGTCAAAGTGTTGACCTAGTTGCATAATCACCGGACGGTGATCCGAGTCTAGTTCGTGTACGACTTCTATAAGACGCAACCGAAGCGAGACTCCTTTCAAAAGAGCAATATCAAGTACTGTCGGACGACAGTTATCTTGAAAATGTGTAGGTTCAAGCGGCGCTATGACGTCAAAATTGAGCACATCGCACAACAGATCGAGTATTATCCCGTTAGGGGTATTACGCGAACTGTTGAACAGAGTGTGCCCACTATTGAGGTCACCCGCTATTATTACAGATTGCCCGAGTGAAAGTAGCGCCTCCAGATCGGACCGAAGGAGTCTTTTACTCGGGGAGAGATATGCAGACACAAGTATGATTGACGGATGGCCAGTCATACCTATTCTACAAACGGACACTTCCATATTGGTAAGTGTAGGAGGATCTACTGGCATACAGTAGAGGGAACGCTTATAATAAATGAGAGTGCCGCCACCTCGGGTGACACGGTCATTCCTAACTATGTTATAGTTCGCGACTCGCGGATCGCGCCTGCTGGGCTTTAGAAGTGTTTCTTGTACAAGAAACACATCTATCTCCCTTTCGCTAAGAAACCTAGCTACTAAATCGCGTTGGGGATATAAATTCCGCGCGTTAAAAAATGAAATGTTTAAACTACTAGGCTTAATACGAGTCATTTTGATAACGAAGTTTTTGTACTGTGGCCCTGGTCAAACGTTGTAACGTCGACGCGAGGGCCGGAAAGTGCCTAATGGCCCCGACTGGGCCTAACTCAGTGATACACTGGTCAAAATCCAGTACTTCTTGGACGTCGTGCTCCAGGAGGAGCATCGCCATATAGTCCAAGTTAAAACTCGGACTATAGGCCGCGGGGCCCTGAGCCTTCGTAGGCTGCGGGCGGGGTCGGGTAGGGGGGGGGCCCCACGCCGCCTGAGGGGCACGCGCGGGTTGCGGGGCCGCGCGGGGTGCCAGAGGGGCACGCGCGGGTTGCGGGGCCGCGCGGGGTGCCTGAGGGGCACGCGCGGGTTGTGGGGCCGCGCGGGGCGCGGGGGCGGGAGCCACCGGAGCGCGGGAAACGCTCGGGAGGCTCGGGAAGTCCTCTGGTGTAAGCAGAGGCTTCGGCCGAGGGGCTGGAACGCGGGATGCCCTCTGTGGGGCAGAATTCCTCGTCTGACGAGGCTTCCTAGACTTTGGAGCCCGAGGACACCCACGATAGTTCGCGGGGTGTCCAGTCTCACCACAGAGCACGCAGCTCGGGGGAGTTGAAGAGTCGCGGGTACGCGTGCACTCTTTTGTGGCGTGGTCCCCGAGGCACTTCACGCAACGAGGGCGGAGATGGCAGTTACGGGCAGAGTGCCCGTACAGTTGACAATTGTGGCACTGGGCCGGAATTTGATTTTTATACGGGGCCTCGACCGCAATGCCCGAGAGCCCGCAAACTTTCTCTACATTGTGTATGGCCTTTCCCGCGGGGGAGTTGTCTAAGAAGACAAGGACCATATTTAAGCTTTGCTTATCCCATCGGTACATCCGGTGTACCTCCCGGACGGGATATTGTTGCGCAATGAGGTTAAATTTAACCTCATCCGTGGAGATCTCCACCGGGATGTGGCGGATCACAACTCGGTGGAGACGGTCCTCCTCGAGTGCGTAAGAATAATACGCTAAGTTCTCCTTCCGGAGGAGCGCGGTCAGATCACGGTGATCTTTCGGTGTAGATACCGTGATTTGAATTCCCGTTACGATATTACGCGCGGACGGGTAATGAATTTTTAATTCATTTAATTTTTTCGAGATACGCGTCCAGGACGCTTTGTCCTGGAGGATAACGGGCGGCGGGCGGCGCGGTTTCTTTCCGGCGACGGTCGCGGGGGCCACGGTGGCCTTAGTAGCAGCTACGCGCGCGTTCTCCTGGGCCACGAATTTGGCCGCAGGCTGCGAGTCCGCGTCTGTTGTCGGAGAGTTAGGCCGAGAATGCTTTCTCGACCTAACATTTGAGACGACGGTGAAGCCGTCGTTCTCTACGGTCTGTACCGGGACCGTTTCCGTTATCTCCATGTCGGGAGATGCATCTGGGCTCGCGGGAGAGTCTAAAAATACCGCTCCGAGCGGCGCAAAACTATTATTCGTAGCAACAATATTATTATTATTGTTGTTACCAACCGGCGAACGCGACCTAGCACGCGCGGTAATTGCCGAGGGGCATGATGCCGCCGAGGGGCGGGGGGTCGGAACAACCGAGCGCGAGCGGGCACGCGGGGGTACACCGGCGCGCGGGGAAGCCGGTCTGCGCACGCGCGGCGCAGCTGCGCCTTGTGGCGCCAAAGTGACGAAATTGTTGGCGGGAGGCCCTAATTCTACCGGTGTTTGCACCGGCGCCTGTCGCACGCGTGGGAACTTCTTCTTGTAGCGACTAAGAAGCTCCGGTTCGTGTTGGTGTACGAACGCCCTTAATCGCCTAAGCTCTGCCGCATCTGAAAGTGCCATCCCGGTGGCAGTGGGAGGTCTTTGGCTCATTTTATATAAATAAATATATAATAAAATATAATATGAATCTACTCGCGAAGGAGGATAAACCTCCCTGCCAGAGTGGCAGGGGGGCGCGCCAAAATATATTTAACGGACTTTCCCGAGTCCGGCAAGTGACCTGCGAGTCAAAGTGCAATGACAAGCAGGAATGAGAACCTAACTGGCCTACTGGGAGTCCCTAGCAAGCCCGAGGCTGAGAACACAGTTCGGTAAACCAAACTGTGCCCAAACAGGCACTCGGGGATGGAGTGAGGGGATAGGTAGGTGGGAGGGAGACACTCAGGGCTTGATTATGACTCTATCAAGGACCAAGATTCCTGAGTCCGTCCAAGAACTATCGTTTGCCTCTGAAGGAGGCAACCGAGGGGCGCTTGGGTCACGCACCCACTTGCCTTACGTTGGCACCGAAAGGTTTCCAGCAAGTGACCACAAAACCGTGGTTTTTCACGAAGCACAAAACACGCGAGTCGCACTTAAAAGTACGCTTTACGGAGTTCGCACTGAAAAGTACGTTTGGTAATTGCAGTACTGTGTGACGAATATACAAAAAACTTGTATACGCGTGACACAATAGATCGCAAAATGACCGTTACAGATTACGATAACAAGCAACGCGCGAACACGTCTACTCGCTAAGGCAACCAATATCGGACTTCCACCCCCCCCGTTCGAGCGTTTTTTTTTTTTTTTTTTTTTTTTTTTTTTTTTTCGATCTGACTATACTGTTAGCCATAAGGGCCCAGGAGCCTCGAACGGCTTTTACAGCTTCACCGGACTTGGGGGCGAGCGCTTAAGGCACTCAGCCACGAAAGTTTTGCAACAACATCCGAGGGTGCCAAAGTGGCCGAACCTCGGCTCGGACTGTTGCGCGTCTTGCAAATAAGTCGCGATCTGACTAATGCCCTATCACACTATCTAACTAACTATACATATAAACATGTCGCTATCCTCTGGGAGGAGGGTAAGAGACAAGTGTATATGTATTTAGTAATCTGAAATTTTTGATCTAGACTAACTAGCCTCAAAAAAAGAAAAAAAAAGGTCCCTTACAGAACCTATGTACCTAAGTGTAGTGCATGTCTGTAAAAAGTGTAATGCATGTATGTAGGTAGCTAGTGAATGCAGTGTCACTGAATCGCGCGAGCGGCTGCTAGACTCAAGGGCTCCATGCCGGAGGATCGGACCTAGGCTTGAGTGGCCGCAGGAGAGGGTGGACGTGGCGGGTGTGCGGGAACGAAGTTCACCGTGCGTCCCCTGCGAAGGGAACGGTGATTTCGCGGGCGTGGGCGCAGGCACGCTGTTTGTATGGGGTCGGACGCGTAAAATTGATTCTTTTTCTCGATATCGTCATCGGGATCGATAAAGAGATTTCTCGGCCTACGTTTGTACCGGAATTTAATGTCTGTAATTACACTCGGTGTGTAATTCGCGGCGTTCCTAACTAACTCGTTTGGATGATTCAACGCTGAATCAAAATATCTCCTAGAGAGATATTTCACGTATGACTCTATGGACGGCAGTTCCATATCTCTATGGAGATCTGCGTTACGAACATACGGCGGCGGATCTAACAGATGACGCAAGAACCGATTCTGAACTCTTTGCAAGCGGGCAAAGTTACTTTTAGACATATGAGCGAACGCGGCGCAACAATATGTTAATATAGGTCTTACACATGCCTTGTATAGTGTAAGCTTATGCCACCTGGACATTTTGCTTACCGAGCTAAGCAAGGGCCGCAAGCGGGCTAGGACCATGACAGCCCTATTCCGAACTATACTGACATGTGTATTAAATTTAAGTCTGTTATCGAGGGTGACACCCAGGTATTTAGCCCGGGTGGCCCATGGGATTTCCCTACGGAATAGCTTAAGAGGTTTGAGCGACTTAGGCAATGGCCTCTTATTCGGATCGAACATAACCGCGGCGCTCTTTTCGGGATTAATAGCGATTCGCCATGTACGGAACCACTTCCCGAGAGTGGTCACGGCTCGCTGAACGGTAGCTGCTAGATGAGATCTGTTCCTACGTGAAGCGTAGATAACAGTATCGTCAGCGTAGAGCCCTACCTCGACCCCGTGGAGCCGAGGAAGGTCGCTGACGTAGAGGTTAAATAAGCTAGGCGCGAGAATAGAGCCCTGTGGAACTCCTGAACGAACCGGGTGAGAGCTAGAGAGCTCACCTTCCACACGGTAGCAGAAGGAACGGTCTGTGAGATAGTCGCGGACTATGTGAACTAACCTATCCGGGACTTCTAACTGGTGTAGCTTGTGGACCAGTCCGGCGTGCCAGACCTTATCGAAGGCCTTGGCTACGTCGAAAAAGACCGCAAGCGTACGGGACGGAGCTATGTTACTTCTTGCGAAGTTACTAGTGATGTGCTCCGTGAGGCGGTGCACTTGGTGGGTACAAGAGTGTCTGGCACGAAAACCAAACTGCTCAGGCGGAAATAAATTTTTGTCATCAATGACAGACTTGAGACGGTTCAAAAGGATCCGCTCGTAAAGTTTTCCTAAGGTGTTTAATAGACTTATCGGGCGATAGCTATCGGGAAGCGAAGCTTTTTTGCCGGGCTTACGAATACCTATCACTATAGCTTTTTTCCAGGCGGCTGGAAAATAGCAATGGGCTATGGCTACATTGAAGATGCAGACCAAAAGAGCTATGATGTGATCAGGAAGAAGTTTGAGTACTTCATTCCTGATACCATCTGGACCAGGTGACTTCTTAGGCTTAAGGCCTTTGATGACTGAACAGACCTCATCAGGCGTGACCGGGGTGAGGTTCTCCGCGGGGGGTATCGAGTTTAAGTCCTGTACCGAGGACTCGATATCGTAGATATGTGCATAGTCTACGTTGTCGCAGTTCGGGGAGCACTGGCTCTCCAGACTGTCGGCAAGGCATTCCGCTTTATCTACGCTATCGAACGCGAGTGGGAGGCCAGGCCCTCTTTCGAGGGCTGGCATCGATCCGGAGCCGTCTAACTTCAGAGAGCGGGCGAGTTTCCAGTAGGCCAAGTGAGACGGCGTAAGGCCCTCTACTAGGTTATCCCACTGGTGACCTCTGAACTCGGCGATGCGAGCTCTGACCTCTCTCTGAAGTCTACGTAACCTACGGGTATTATCCACGGTCGGATAGGAGTCATGTGCACGTGTCGCTGCGTTCTTTTCCGTGATCAACGCTCGCACGTCGGCAGGGAGTACAAAGCGGCGATCGTTCGCCGCTTGCACCTCTCTGGATGCCTCCCTAACACCGGTTTGAAGATAGTCAACCAAGGAATCGATCGCTAGGTCGGCGTCCGCTATTGACCCCAATTCGTCCGGGATCCTATCTAAACTCGAAGGAGATTCGTTATTTGAAAGATAACGATTTAATATCGCGTAATCAACTACTTTGACTGTAGGAGGACTCGTGTCAAAGTGTTGACCTAGTTGCATAATCACCGGACGGTGATCCGAGTCTAGTTCGTGTACGACTTCTATAAGACGTAACCGAAGCGAGACTCCTTTCAAAAGAGCAATATCAAGTACTGTCGGGCGACAGTTATCTTGAAAATGTGTAGGTTCAAGCGGCGCTATGACGTCAAAATTGAGCACATCGCACAACAGATCGAGTATTATCCCGTTAGGGGTATTACGCGAACTGTTGAACAGAGTGTGCCCACTATTGAGGTCACCCGCTATTATTACAGATTGCCCGAGTGAAAGTAGCGCCTCCAGATCGGACCGAAGGAGTCTTTTACTCGGGGAGAGATATGCAGACACAAGTATGATTGACGGATGGCCAGTCATACCTATTCTACAGACGGACACTTCCATATTGGTAAGTGTAGGAGGATCTACTGGCATACAGTAGAGGGAACGCTTATAATAAATGAGAGTGCCGCCACCTCGGGTGACACGGTCATTCCTAACTATGTTATAGTTCGCGACTCGCGGATCGCGCCTGCTGGGCTTTAGAAGTGTTTCTTGTACAAGAAACACATCTATCTCCCTTTCGCTAAGAAACCTAGCTACTAAATCGCGTTGGGGATATAAATTCCGCGCGTTAAAAAATGAAATGTTTAAACTACTAGGCTTAATACGAGTCATTTTGATAACGAAGTTTTTGTACTGTGGCCCTGGTCAAACGTTGTAACGTCGACGCGAGGGCCGGAAAGTGCCTAATGGCCCCGACTGGGCCTAACTCAGTGATACACTGGTCAAAATCCAGTACTTCTTGGACGTCGTGCTCCAGGAGGAGCATCGCCATATAGTCCAAGTTAAAACTCGGACTATAGGCCGCGGGGCCCTGAGCCTTCGGAGGCTGCGGGCGGGGTCGGGTAGGGGGGGGGGCCCCACGCCGCCTGAGGGGCACGCGCGGGTTGCGGGGCCGCGCGGGGTGCCAGAGGGGCACGCGCGGGTTGCGGGGCCGCGCGGGGTGCCTGAGGGGCACGCGCGGGTTGTGGGGCCGCGCGGGGCGCGGGGGCGGGAGCCACCGGAGCGCGGGAAACGCTCGGGAGGCTCGGGAAGTCCTCTGGAGTAAGCAGAGGCTTCGGCCGAGGGGCTGGAACGCGGGATGCCCTCTGTGGGGCAGAATTCCTCGTCTGACGAGGCTTCCTAGACTTTGGAGCCCGAGGACACCCACGATAGTTCGCGGGGTGTCCAGTCTCACCACAGAGCACGCAGCTCGGGGGAGTTGAAGAGTCGCGGGTACGCGTGCACTCTTTTGTGGCGTGGTCCCCGAGGCACTTCACGCAACGAGGGCGGAGATGGCAGTTACGGGCAGAGTGCCCGTACAGTTGACAATTGTGGCACTGGGCCGGAATTTGATTTTTATACGGGGCCTCGACCGCAATGCCCGAGAGCCCGCAAACTTTCTCTACATTGTGTATGGCCTTTCCCGCGGGGGAGTTGTCTAAGAAGACAAGGACCATATTTAAGCTTTGCTTATCCCATCGGTACATCCGGTGTACCTCCCGGACGGGATATTGTTGCGCAATGAGGTTAAATTTAACCTCATCCGTGGAGATCTCCACCGGGATGTGGCGGATCACAACTCGGTGGAGACGGTCCTCCTCGAGTGCGTAAGAATAATACGCTAAGTTCTCCTTCCGGAGGAGCGCGGTCAGATCACGGTGATCTTTCGGTGTAGATACCGTGATTTGAATTCCCGTTACGATATTACGCGCGGACGGGTAATGAATTTTTAATTCATTTAATTTTTTCGAGATACGCGTCCAGGACGCTTTGTCCTGGAGGATAACGGGCGGCGGGCGGCGCGGTTTCTTTCCGGCGACGGTCGCGGGGGCCACGGTGGCCTTAGTAGCAGCTACGCGCGCGTTCTCCTGGGCCACGAATTTGGCCGCAGGCTGCGAGTCCGCGTCTGTTGTCGGAGAGTTAGGCCGAGAATGCTTTCTCGACCTAACATTTGAGACGACGGTGAAGCCGTCGTTCTCTACGGTCTGTACCGGGACCGTTTCCGTTATCTCCATGTCGGGAGATGCATCTGGGCTCGCGGGAGAGTCTAAAAATACCGCTCCGAGCGGCGCAAAACTATTATTCGTAGCAACAATATTATTATTATTGTTGTTACCAACCGGCGAACGCGACCTAGCACGCGCGGTAATTGCCGAGGGGCATGATGCCGCCGAGGGGCGGGGGGTCGGAACAACCGAGCGCGAGCGGGCACGCGGGGGTACACCGGCGCGCGGGGAAGCCGGTCTGCGCACGCGCGGCGCAGCTGCGCCTTGTGGCGCCAAAGTGACGAAATTGTTGGCGGGAGGCCCTAATTCTACCGGTGTTTGCACCGGCGCCTGTCGCACGCGTGGGAACTTCTTCTTGTAGCGACTAAGAAGCTCCGGTTCGTGTTGGTGTACGAACGCCCTTAATCGCCTAAGCTCTGCCGCATCTGAAAGTGCCATCCCGGTGGCAGTGGGAGGTCTTTGGCTCATTTTATATAAATAAATATATAATAAAATATAATATGAATCTACTCGCGAAGGAGGATAAACCTCCCTGCCAGAGTGGCAGGGGGGCGCGCCAAAATATATTTAACGGACTTTCCCGAGTCCGGCAAGTGACCTGCGAGTCAAAGTGCAATGACAAGCAGGAATGAGAACCTAACTGGCCTACGTGGAGTCCCTAACAAGCCCGAGGCTGAGAACACAGTTCGGTAAACCAAACCGTGCCCAAACAGGCACTCGGGGATGGAGTGAGGGGATAGGTAGGTGGGAGGGAGACACTCAGGGCTTGATTATGACTCTATCAAGGACCAAGATTCCTGAGTCCGTCCAAGAACTATCGTTTGCCTCTGAAGGAGGCAACCGAGGGGCGCTTGGGTCACGCACCCACTTGCCTTACGTTGGCACCGAAAGGTTTCCGGCAAGTGACCACAAAACCGTGGTTTTTCACGAACACAAACGCGAGTCGCACTTAAAAGTACGCTTTACGGAGATCGCACTGAAAAGTACGTTTGTTAATTGCTGTATTGTGTGACGTATATACAAAAAACTTGTATACGCGTGACACAACTGATAGCAAAATGACCGTTAGAGATTACGTAACAAGCAAGCGCGCGAACACGTCCACTCGCTACGACAACCAATATCGGACTTCCCCGTTCGAGCGTTTTTTTTTTTTTTTTTTTTTTTTTTTTTTTTTTTTTTTTTTTTTTTTTTTTTCGATCTGACTATACTGTTAGCCATAAGGGCCCAGGAGCCTCGAACGGCTTTTACAGCTTCACCGGACTTGGGGGCGAGCGCTTAAGGCACTCAGCCACGAAAGTTTTGCAACAACATCCGAGGGTGCCAAAGTGGCCGAACCTCGGCTCGGACTGTTGCGCGTCTTGCAAATAAGTCGCGATCTGACTAATGCCCTATCACACTATCTAACTAACTATACATATAAACATGTCGCTATCCTCTGGGAGGAGGGTAAGAGACAAGTGTATATGTATTTAGTAATCTGAAATTTTTTGATCTAGACTAACTAGCCTCAAAAAAAGAAAAAAAAAGGTCCCTTACAGAACCTATGTACCTAAGTGTAGTGCATGTCTGTATAAAGTGTAATGCATGTATGTAGGTAGCTAGTGAATGCAGTGTCACTGAATCGCGCGAGCGGCTGCTAGACTCAAGGGCTCCATGCCGGAGGATCGGACCTAGGCTTGAGTGGCCGCAGGAGAGGGTGGACGTGGCGGGTGTGCGGGAACGAAGTTCACCGTGCGTCCCCTGCGAAGGGAACGGTGATTTCGCGGGCGTGGGCGCAGACACGCTGTTTGTATAGGGTCGGACGCGTAATATTGATTTTTTTTCTCGATATCGTCATCGGGATCGATAAAGAGATTTCGCGGCCTACGTTTGTACCGGAATTTAGTGTCTGTAATTACACTCGGTGTGTAATTCGCGGCGTTCCTAACTAACTCGTTTGGATGATTCAACGCTGAATCAAAATATCTCCTAGAGAGATATTTCACGTATGACTCTATGGACGGCAGTTCCATATCTCTATGGAGATCTGCGTTACGAACATACGGCGGCGGATCTAACAGATGACGCAAGAACCGATTCTGAACTCTTTGCAAGCGGGCAAAGTTACTTTTAGACATATGAGCGAACGCGGCGCAACAATATGTTAATATAGGTCTTACACATGCCTTGTATAGTGTAAGCTTATGCCACCTGGACATTTTGCTTACCGAGCTAAGCAAGGGCCGCAAGCGGGATAGGACCATGACGGCCCTATTCCGAACTATACTGACATGTGCGTTAAATTTAAGTCGGTTATCGAGGGTGACACCCAGATATTTAGTCCGGGTGGCCCATGGGATTTCCCTACGGAATAGCTTAAGAGGTTTGAGCGTCTTTGGCAATGGCCTCTTATTCGGATCGAACATAATCGCGGCGCTCTTTTCGGGATTGATAGCGATTCGCCATGTACGGAACCACTTCCCGAGAGTGGTCACGGCTCGCTGAACGGTGGCTGCGAGATGAGATCTGTTCCTACGTGAAGCGTAGATGACAGTATCGTCAGCATAGAGCCCTACCTCGACCCCTCGGAGTCGAGGGAGGTCGCTGACGTACAGGTTAAATAAACTAGGCGCGAGAATGGAGCCCTGTGGAACTCCTGAGCGAACCGGGTGAGAGCTTGAGAGCTCACCTTCCACACGGTAGCAGAAGGAACGGTCTGTGAGGTAATCGCGGACTATATGAACTAACCTATCCGGGACTTCTAACTGGTGTAGCTTGTGGATCAGTCCGGCGTGCCAGACCTTATCGAAGGCCTTGGCTACGTCGAAAAAGACCGCAAGCGTACGGGACGGAGCTATGTTACTTCTTGCGAAGTTACTAGTGATGTGCTCCGTGAGGCGGTGCACTTGGTGGGTACAAGAGTGTCTGGCACGAAAACCAAACTGCTCAGGCGGAAATAAATTTTTGTCATCAATGACAGACTTGAGACGGTTCAAAAGGATCCGCTCGTAAAGTTTTCCTAAGGTGTTTAATAGACTTATCGGGCGATAGCTATCGGGAAGCGAAGCTTTTTTGCCGGGCTTACGAATACCTATCACTATAGCTTTTTTCCAGGCGGCTGGAAAATAGCAATGGGCTATGGCTACATTGAAGATGCAGACCAAAAGAGCTATGATGTGATCAGGAAGAAGTTTGAGTACTTCATTCCTGATACCATCTGGACCAGGTGACTTCTTAGGCTTAAGGCCTTTGATGACTGAACAGACCTCATCAGGCGTGACCGGGGTGAGGTTCTCCGCGGGGGGTATCGAGTTTAAGTCCTGTACCGAGGACTCGATATCGTTGATATGAGCATAGTTTACATTGTCGCAGTTCGGGGAGCACTGGCTCTCCAGACTGTCGGCAAGGCATTCCGCTTTATCTACGCTATCGAACGCGAGCGGGAGGCCAGGCCCTCTTTCGAGGGCTGGCATCGATCCGGAGCCGTCTAACTTGAGAGAGCGGGCGAGTTTCCAGTAGGCCAAGTGAGACGGCGTAAGGCCCTCTACTAGGTTATCCCACTGGTGACCTCTGAACTCGGCAATGCGAGCTCTGACCTCTCTCTGAAGTCTACGTAACCTACGGGTATTATCCACGGTCGGATAAGAGTCATGTGCACGTGTCGCTGCGTTCTTTTCCGTGATCAACGCTCGCACGTCGGCAGGGAGTACAAAGCGGCGATCGTTCGCCGCTTGCACCTCTCTGGATGCCTCCCTAACACCGGTTTGAAGATAGTCAACCAAGGAATCGATCGCTAGGTCGGCGTCCACTATTGACCCCAATTCGTCCGGGATCCTATCTAAACTCGAAGGAGATTCGTTATTCGAAAGATAACGATTTAATATCGCGTAATCAACTACTTTGACTGTAGGAGGGCTCGTGTCAAAGTGTTGACCTAGTTGCATAATCACCGGACGGTGATCCGAGTCTAGTTCGTGTACGACTTCTATAAGACGCAACCGAAGCGAGACTCCTTTCAAAAGAGCAATATCAAGTACTGTCGGACGACAGTTATCTTGAAAATGTGTAGGTTCAAGCGGCGCTATGACGTCAAAATTGAGCACATCGCACAACAGATCGAGTATTATCCCGTTAGGGGTATTACGCGAACTGTTGAACAGAGTGTGCCCACTATTGAGGTCACCCGCTATTATTACAGATTGCCCGAGTGAAAGTAGCGCCTCCAGATCGGACCGAAGGAGTCTTTTACTCGGGGAGAGATATGCAGACACAAGTATGATTGACGGATGGCCAGTCATACCTATTCTACAAACGGACACTTCCATATTGGTAAGTGTAGGAGGATCTACTGGCATACAGTAGAGGGAACGCTTATAATAAATGAGAGTGCCGCCACCTCGGGTGACACGGTCATTCCTAACTATGTTATAGTTCGCGACTCGCGGATCGCGCCTGCTGGGCTTTAGAAGTGTTTCTTGTACAAGAAACACATCTATCTCCCTTTCGCTAAGAAACCTAGCTACTAAATCGCGTTGGGGATATAAATTCCGCGCGTTAAAAAATGAAATGTTTAAACTACTAGGCTTAATACGAGTCATTTTGATAACGAAGTTTTTGTACTGTGGCCCTGGTCAAACGTTGTAACGTCGACGCGAGGGCCGGAAAGTGCCTAATGGCCCCGACTGGGCCTAACTCAGTGATACACTGGTCAAAATCCAGTACTTCTTGGACGTCGTGCTCCAGGAGGAGCATCGCCATATAGTCCAAGTTAAAACTCGGACTATAGGCCGCGGGGCCCTGAGCCTTCGTAGGCTGCGGGCGGGGTCGGGTAGGGGGGGGGCCCCACGCCGCCTGAGGGGCACGCGCGGGTTGCGGGGCCGCGCGGGGTGCCAGAGGGGCACGCGCGGGTTGCGGGGCCGCGCGGGGTGCCTGAGGGGCACGCGCGGGTTGTGGGGCCGCGCGGGGCGCGGGGGCGGGAGCCACCGGAGCGCGGGAAACGCTCGGGAGGCTCGGGAAGTCCTCTGGTGTAAGCAGAGGCTTCGGCCGAGGGGCTGGAACGCGGGATGCCCTCTGTGGGGCAGAATTCCTCGTCTGACGAGGCTTCCTAGACTTTGGAGCCCGAGGACACCCACGATAGTTCGCGGGGTGTCCAGTCTCACCACAGAGCACGCAGCTCGGGGGAGTTGAAGAGTCGCGGGTACGCGTGCACTCTTTTGTGGCGTGGTCCCCGAGGCACTTCACGCAACGAGGGCGGAGATGGCAGTTACGGGCAGAGTGCCCGTACAGTTGACAATTGTGGCACTGGGCCGGAATTTGATTTTTATACGGGGCCTCGACCGCAATGCCCGAGAGCCCGCAAACTTTCTCTACATTGTGTATGGCCTTTCCCGCGGGGGAGTTGTCTAAGAAGACAAGGACCATATTTAAGCTTTGCTTATCCCATCGGTACATCCGGTGTACCTCCCGGACGGGATATTGTTGCGCAATGAGGTTAAATTTAACCTCATCCGTGGAGATCTCCACCGGGATGTGGCGGATCACAACTCGGTGGAGACGGTCCTCCTCGAGTGCGTAAGAATAATACGCTAAGTTCTCCTTCCGGAGGAGCGCGGTCAGATCACGGTGATCTTTCGGTGTAGATACCGTGATTTGAATTCCCGTTACGATATTACGCGCGGACGGGTAATGAATTTTTAATTCATTTAATTTTTTCGAGATACGCGTCCAGGACGCTTTGTCCTGGAGGATAACGGGCGGCGGGCGGCGCGGTTTCTTTCCGGCGACGGTCGCGGGGGCCACGGTGGCCTTAGTAGCAGCTACGCGCGCGTTCTCCTGGGCCACGAATTTGGCCGCAGGCTGCGAGTCCGCGTCTGTTGTCGGAGAGTTAGGCCGAGAATGCTTTCTCGACCTAACATTTGAGACGACGGTGAAGCCGTCGTTCTCTACGGTCTGTACCGGGACCGTTTCCGTTATCTCCATGTCGGGAGATGCATCTGGGCTCGCGGGAGAGTCTAAAAATACCGCTCCGAGCGGCGCAAAACTATTATTCGTAGCAACAATATTATTATTATTGTTGTTACCAACCGGCGAACGCGACCTAGCACGCGCGGTAATTGCCGAGGGGCATGATGCCGCCGAGGGGCGGGGGGTCGGAACAACCGAGCGCGAGCGGGCACGCGGGGGTACACCGGCGCGCGGGGAAGCCGGTCTGCGCACGCGCGGCGCAGCTGCGCCTTGTGGCGCCAAAGTGACGAAATTGTTGGCGGGAGGCCCTAATTCTACCGGTGTTTGCACCGGCGCCTGTCGCACGCGTGGGAACTTCTTCTTGTAGCGACTAAGAAGCTCCGGTTCGTGTTGGTGTACGAACGCCCTTAATCGCCTAAGCTCTGCCGCATCTGAAAGTGCCATCCCGGTGGCAGTGGGAGGTCTTTGGCTCATTTTATATAAATAAATATATAATAAAATATAATATGAATCTACTCGCGAAGGAGGATAAACCTCCCTGCCAGAGTGGCAGGGGGGCGCGCCAAAATATATTTAACGGACTTTCCCGAGTCCGGCAAGTGACCTGCGAGTCAAAGTGCAATGACAAGCAGGAATGAGAACCTAACTGGCCTACTGGGAGTCCCTAGCAAGCCCGAGGCTGAGAACACAGTTCGGTAAACCAAACTGTGCCCAAACAGGCACTCGGGGATGGAGTGAGGGGATAGGTAGGTGGGAGGGAGACACTCAGGGCTTGATTATGACTCTATCAAGGACCAAGATTCCTGAGTCCGTCCAAGAACTATCGTTTGCCTCTGAAGGAGGCAACCGAGGGGCGCTTGGGTCACGCACCCACTTGCCTTACGTTGGCACCGAAAGGTTTCCAGCAAGTGACCACAAAACCGTGGTTTTTCACGAAGCACAAAACACGCGAGTCGCACTTAAAAGTACGCTTTACGGAGTTCGCACTGAAAAGTACGTTTGGTAATTGCAGTACTGTGTGACGAATATACAAAAAACTTGTATACGCGTGACACAATAGATCGCAAAATGACCGTTACAGATTACGATAACAAGCAACGCGCGAACACGTCTACTCGCTAAGGCAACCAATATCGGACTTCCACCCCCCCCGTTCGAGCGCGTTTTGTCGGCCTTTTATAGAAACGAACACAAAACGTGCGCCGAACGGCCGCGGCATCGTATCCCTCCTTCCCCCCCCCCCTCCTCCTCCCTTCTCGCTCGCACTCACTCACTCACACACACACGCTGTCTCTCGCTCGCTCTCAGTATATTACTTACTGGTTATATTATATTATATTAATAATTGAAAAGTAAAATAATAATAAAAATTATATTTGTGTACATTATATATCTATGTAATTTTTACATTTATAAATATCATAATAATATATCGTATAGGTTTGTGTGTGTGTGTGTGTGTGTGTGTTTTTTTTTTTTTTTTTTTTTTTTTTAGTTATATCTTATGTAAAGTTTGCGTTTTAAGAATAAGTAAGTAACTAACTAGACCTATTATAACATGTTACATATACGAGAACATGAAGAATGAGAGACTGACATTTTCTATCGTTTTTAGAAACTGTTTTTCTTTAATATAGATATATAAACGAGCAATTTTGTGGCCCTGAAAAGGGCCTTTTGATCAAGTGTTTGACAACAACAAACACACACGTCGAGTTAATTAATTCATTCACTTGGAACTTGTGTATTTCGTGACTGCCTTGGTTCCCTCACTGACTGCGTGCTTCGCCAATTCACCGGGGAGCAGGAGCCTCACGGACGTCTGCACCTCCCTCGAGGTGATCGTCGAACGCTTGTTGTAGTGTGCCAGACGAGATGCTTCCGCAGCGATACGTTCGAATATATCGTTCACGAAAGAGTTCATGATCGACATAGCCTTGCTCGATATACCGGTGTCCGGGTGAACTTGCTTGAGTACTTTATAAATGTAGATGGCGTAACTCTCCTTCCTCTTGTGCTTCTTCTTTTTCTTGTCGGTCTTCGAGATGTTCTTTTGAGCCTTGCCAGATTTCTTGGCGGCCTTTCCGCTCGTCTTGGGTGGCATTATTATTTATTTATTGTTATGTTCCTTGAACGTAGTCTCGTATATTTTTCTAAAACCGTATCTATTTGATTTTCAGGCTCACAAGTAGTACATCACAGTGCGTACGTTACGGACGCGTTTCGACCAATCGCGCTATGCCTACGATCCGAGCAGCCGTATGCAGCTAGGCGGACGGCCGGCTGGCAGGGGGGGGGGCGTGTACGATGTAAGTAGTAATAATAATAATAATAATACAACAGTAAATAGTATATACTATGTATGTATGTATAAATAATGAAATCTTATAATATGAAGCATGCTTGAACAAGCTAATTATCATTAGACCCTTCAGGTTTTAATAATAAAGCGAATAAGAAGAAGAAGAATAAGCGATATGCAAACGTTCCGTTCTTGTACTCTCACACAATGTGCATTTTGCTGGTAGTATAATAATAATATATATATATATATATATATATATATATATATTTATAAATATAAAATAGTTTGTATTTGTGTGACCGAGCGCGAGTGTCAATGATGCAGTGGTGTATATATGCTTACTACCTACGTATAATGTGATTGAACATATTATTATTATTATTATGTACAATTAGCTTTTGACATCTTAACACGTTAGATAGAAACTTTTTATATGCATGTGAATTATTTTGTGGCCCTGAAAAGGGCCTTTTTATAACCGGTCGGTTAACGTTCTTGTTTTTTGCTTAAGCTTTCTTCTCCGTTTTCTTCGGCAACAGTACAGCTTGTATGTTAGGCAGGACGCCACCCTGAGCGATCGTGACGCCCGAGAGAAGCTTGTTCAATTCCTCGTCGTTTCTGATCGCCAACTGTAGATGTCTAGGTATAATCCTAGTCTTCTTGTTGTCTCTCGCGGCGTTGCCGGCCAACTCGAGCACTTCAGCGGCGAGATACTCCATGACGGCCGCCAAGTAAACCGGAGCACCGGCACCGACGCGTTCGGCATAATTACCGTTTCGAAGCAGCCTGTGTATACGTCCGACGGGGAACTGTAAACCGGCACGGTTCGAACGAGACTTAACCTTCCCCTTGACTTTGCCGCCTTTACCGCGTCCGGACATGATTAATTAAAGGTTTATTTAACGAACAACACTCGAGAAGTACAGTAGCGGCGTGCTACTGTATGTAAGTTAGAATAGAAAATATATTTTTTTTTTGTACCGTTTTTTTTTTTTTTTTTTTTTTTTTTTTTTTTTTTTTCGAACTGACTACACTGTTAGCCTGAGGGGCCCTGAAGCCTTTACGGCTTTTACAGCTTTACCGGGCTTGGGGGCGAGCGCTTAGGGCACTCAGCCACGAAAGCTAAGCAACAACATCCGAGGGTGCCAAAGTGGCCGGACCTCGGCTCGGACTGTTGCGCGTATGCAATTAAGTCGCGATCTGACTAATTCCCTATCCGTAATTCGATCTAAACTAACTATACAGATATACATGTTTCTGCCCCCTGGGAGGAGGGAAGGAACATGTGTATGTGTATTTAGTGGTCTGAAATTTTTGATCTAGACTAACTAGCCTCAAAAAAAGAAAAAAAAAAGGTCCCTTACAGAACCTATGTACCTATGTGTGTTGTGCATGTGTGTATAATGCAGTGTCATGTATGGCTGTGAAAGCTAGTGATTGTACAGTCACTTGTATCGCGCTAGCGGCTGCTTGGCTCAAGGGCTCCATGCCGATGGATCGGACCTAGGCTTGAGTTGCCGCAGAGGAGGGTGGTCGTGGCGGGTGTGCGGGCGCGAAGTTAACCGTTCGTCCCCTGCGGAGGGAACGGTGGTTTCGCGGGCGTGGGCGCGAGCACGCATATGTTGCGGGAGCGGACGCGTAGAATTTGTTAGCTTTCTCTATGTCGTCGTCGGGATCGACAAAGAGATTTCGCGGACGGCGTTTGTAACGTTGGACAACGGGTATCGCGTGGTTAGGCGTGTAGTTCACAAGGGACTTTACAAGCGGGTTTGGATGGTTCGAAGCGCTATCGAAGTATCTCCTAGCGAGATACTTCACATAGGCTTCTAACGAGGGAAGCCTCATGTCCCTGTGTAGGTCCATGTTCCTAACGAAGGCTGGAGGGTCAAGCAGGCGACGGAGGAATCGATTTTGCACTCTTTGCAAGCGGGCAAAGTTGTGTTTGGACATATGTGCGAACGCGGCGCAACTATATGTCAAGATCGGACGAACGCACATCTTGTACAGTGTAAGCTTATGTCTTATGGACATTTTGCTTACCGAACTGAGCAAGGGTCGTAAACGGGAAAGGACCCAAATGGCCCTATTCCGGACTCTAGTGACGTGTGGGTTGAAGTTAAGCTTCGAGTCAAGGATGACACCCAGATATTTTGTCTTGGTGGCCCAAGGGATATTTTTACCGAATAATGTTAGAGGTCCTACCGTGCGTGGTAATCTGCATGTAGTCGGTTCGAACATAATCGCGGCGCTCTTAACCGGATTAATAGCTATACGCCACGTTCGAAACCACTCTCCGAGAGTGGTTACGGCGCGTTGTATTTTGTGAGCGAGAAAAGATCTGTTCCTATTGGACGCGTATATGACTGTGTCGTCAGCGTAGAGCCCTACCTCGACCCCGGGGGGTTTCGGGAGGTCGCTGACGTACAAATTGAATAAGCAAGGTGCCAGAATGGAGCCTTGCGGGACGCCTGAACGAATGGGACGTGCAGTGGAGAGTACTCCTTCCACTCGGTAGTGGAAGGTGCGGTCGCTAAGGTAATCGCGGACTAAATGTACTAACCTATCCGGGACTTCTAATTGGTGAAGCTTGTGGACCAGTCCGGCGTGCCAGACCTTATCGAAGGCCTTGGCTACGTCGAAAAAGACCGCAAGCGTGCGGGCGGGAGCGATATTGCTCTTGGCGAAGTTACTCGTGATGTGCTCCGTGAGGCGGTGCACTTGATGTGTACACGAGTGACGGGCGCGAAAACCGAATTGTTCGGGCGGGTATAAATTCTTGTCGTCTATAACGACCTTGAGACGGTTCAGAAGGATCCGCTCATAGAGTTTCCCTAGAGTGTTAAGGAGACTGATCGGGCGATAGCTATCGGGAAGCGAAGCTTTTTTGCCGGGCTTGCGAATACCTATAACTATAGCTTTTTTCCAGACGGCTGGAAAATAGCAGTGGGCTATGGCTGCATTGAAGATGCAGACCAAAAGAGCTATGAGGTGATCAGGAAGAAGTTTGAGTACTTCATTCCTGATACCATCAGGACCGGGAGATTTCCTAGGCTTAAGGCCTTTAATGATAGAACAGACCTCATCTGGCGTGACCGGGGTTAACGTTTCCGCGGGGGGAATCAACGTGAGTTCCTGAACGGCGGTCTCGATAGTTTCGATGTGGGCAGTGTCTACGTTGTCGCAGTTTGGGGAGCACTGGCTCTCCAAGCTTGCGGCAAGGCATTCTGCCTTATCGTCGCTATCGAACGCGAGTGGGAGATCGGGGCCCCTTTCGAGGGGCGGCATCTGGGCGGAAGCTTCTAACTTCAGAGAGCGGGCGAGGTTCCAGTAAGCCAGATGGGACGGCTTGAGACCCTCTAAGAGGTTATCCCACCGGTGACCTCTGTACTCTCCGATGCGAGTTCTAACCTCTCTCTGAAGTTGTCGTAACCTACGGGTGTTATCCCTCGTCGGATAAGAGTCATGTGCACGTGTCGCGGCGTTCTTTTCCGTGATTAACGCTCGTAAGCCGGGGGGGAGTATAAAACGGCGTTCGTTTGCCGCTTGCACCTCTCTCGAGGCCTCCCTTACACCGGTTTGGAGGTAGTCGACCAGGGAATCGATGGCTAAATCGGCGTCTGCGGTTGACTCCAATACGTCGGGGATCCTAGTTAGGCTGGACGGGGTCGCGTTATCGGATAAGTAGCGATTTAAGATCGCGTAGTCAACTATTTTGACTTTTGGCGGACTGGGGTCGAACGGTTGCCCGAGTTGTAAGATAACCGGGCGGTGGTCGGAGTCTAGTTCGTGTACGACTTCTATAAGTCGTAACCGAAGTGAGACACCTTTGAGGAGGGCTATGTCAAGTACTGTCGGTTGACAGTTGTCTTGAAAGTGCGTGGGCTCTAGCGGTGCTATGACGTCAAAGCCGAGCACGTCGCAAAGTAGTTCTAGTATAACCCCGTTACGGGTGTTGCGCGGGTTGTTGAAAAGGGTGTGACCGCTATTGAGGTCGCCTGCTATTATGACTGATTGGTCGAGTGAAAAAAGCGCCTCCAGATCGGACTGAAGGAGTCTTTTATTCGGAGAGAGATATGCAGAGACAAGCGTGATTGACGGATGGCCAGTCATGCCTATTCTACAGACGGACACTTCCATATTGGTAAGTGCGGGAGGGTCTATTGGCATGCAATAGAGGGAACGCTTGTAGTAGATGAGCGTGCCGCCTCCTAGGGTGGCACGGTCATTTCTGACTATATTGTAGTTTGCTATCTTAGGGTCGCGCCTACTGGGTTTTAGAAGTGTTTCTTGTACTAGAAACACGTCTATCTCCCGTTCCCTAAGAAAGGTGGATACTAAGTCCCGTTGTGGAAAGAGGTTTCGCGCGTTAAAAAAAGATATATTGAGGCTTCTAGGCTTAATGCGTGCCATTGATAACCGTTATCTATTTCCCGGCACGGGCCAGGCGCATTAGCGTCGCTGTCATCAGGGGGAAACGCCTGATGGATTCGCCGGGACCGTACTCAGCGACGCACTGTTCGTACGCCAGTACTTCCTGAGGGTCATGCTCACGGAAGAGCATGACCATGTAGTCAACGCCGCGGCGCGTGTTGACGGGCGGGGGGGCCTGAGCCTTAGGAGGCTGAGGGCGGGGAGTGGAGACCCATGCTGCTTGAGGAGCTCGCATGGCCGGAGGGGGTGCGCGGGGCGCGGGGGCGGCTGCCACCGGGGCGCTGGAGGCGCCCGGGAGGCTGGGGAAAGCCTCTGGCGTGAGCAGGGGCTTTGCCTGTCCTACGGCGGGACGTGTCCTCTGAGGAGGGGTGTGTCGCGTAGGGCGCATGGGTCGCATAGGGCGCGTGGGGCGCGGGGCACGGGGACAGCCGCGATAGTTCGCGGGGTGACCTTCGTTGCCGCATAGCACGCAGCTCGGAGGGGTAGCAGACTCACGAGTGCGCGAGCACTCGCTTGTCGCGTGGTCCCCGAGGCACTTAACGCACCTGGGACGGAGATGGCAGTTGCGTGCCGAATGACCGTACAGCTGGCAGTTGTGACACTGCGGAGGACTGCGGTTCTTGTGTGGGGGCTCTACGGCTATTCCGGAGAGCTCACACACTTTCCTAACGTTAAAAATGGCTCTGCCCTCGGGGGTCAGTTCCAAAATGACTAAGACCATGTCGAGAGGTCTGTTTTTCGATTGTCCGCCGTGCATTCTGTGCACTTCGCGGACAGGGAAGGCCTTGGCTAAGAGGTCAGTTTTGACCTCCTCGGGTGTGATTTCCACCGGGATGCGGCGGATTACAACCCGGAGTTGACGTTCTTCCTCCAGGGAGTATGTGAAATATTCGAGGTTGCTGTCCCGGAGCAACCTGGTAAATTGGCGGTGTTCGTCCGAGGTGGAAACCTGGACGCGGATACCGTTGGCCGTGTTACTGGCCTGGGTGTAGTGGATGCGAAGTTCTCTCAGTTTCTCTGAGAGTTTTGTCCAGACCGATTTGTTCTGGACCGTGACGGGGGGCGGGCGACGCGCCTTTCTGCCGGCAAAGGTACCGGCAGGCGCTGAGGGCGCTGCGGAGCGGGGGGCGTGGCTATTTAGCCCTGTCTTTTGTGCCTTTTGAGGGCGGGACTGAGTCTCCGGAGACTCGGGACGCGAACGCGATGCACGTTTGGCGGGCTTGTTTTTTTGAACGAGGGTGAAGCCCTCGTTATCATTGACTATCGCCGTGTCCATTTCGTCGGACTTGGGTTCGGGATCCGGACTGGCGGGCGAGTAGCTAACGTTTGTAGCTACCAGCGTCGGCGTGTCCGCTTCGGGAACTAGCGACGCAAATGAGTTGTTGGTTGGTAGCGCAGAGGGCGCTGGGGTCGGGGCTTGAATGCCCGGGGAACGTGAGCGCGACGATGGCCGTTTGTACGGCGTCTGACGGTGCGATTTTTGTACCGCGACGTCCGCTCTCTATATAGATGTTAGACTAAAGATAACGTAGTCGAAGTGAGTATAACGAAACGATCAATCGACCAATCCGAGTCGCTCCCGCGTGTGAGGGAGAAAGCTATATTGTGGATGTAGGTAGGGCGAGTAAATACTCGATCTAAATAGATCAATTAAATAAAACTAAAACGAACAAACATATAGATAGATAGATAGATAGATAGATAGATATAGAGATAGAGAGAAAGGAAAGGAGGAAGGAAGTAGGAGTCGGGCGGTCGGGCGGTCTCATCCGATTCGGCGGATGGTGGTGCTGGTTGGTGGTGGTGTGTGTGTGGTGTGTGGTGTGTGGCGGATGAGAAGATCGATCACGTAAAAATAGTTTGTTTTATGAAGAAGAAGAAGAAGAAGCATTCACATCATACGATGAATGAACGCGTGAGCTTTAGCTTTCGGCGGGGTGGAAAAACTACGCGATGAAACCTGAGAGTGCGTGTCTGTCTAACATCTTGGGCCAGCCATACTACCACCAACCACACACACATCAACAAACGTAACACACCATACAAACGGACGGACAACTTAAATTAATTAATTAATTAATAAATATATATATATATATATATATATATATATATATAAAATCGGGAATCCGGTATGGGGAAGTAGGAAGACCGGATAATTGTGTGTTCTGTGTTTTGTATGTATATGTACTATTTATTTATTTATTACGCTGGTGTCGTATGTATTTATGTATGTAGCATATGTATTTTTTATAGTATTTGTTGTATACATACTTATACGTAATAATAATATGCACCTAGCGTACGTAGGTACCTCTAGCTTCTCGTTTATTAAATATATCATACTCGGACTCTTCGTGTATGGTGTAAGTTAACAATAACAACAACAACAATCATGTGAATAGAAACGGAATGAAACAATAACTGTTCCATATAATGATAATTTGTTAGCCCTGAAAAGGGCTGTTTCAATTTTGTGCTTGCTGTCGAGTCAGTCGATAGGCTTACACACAACAATAGATACAGACACACCACCGGAGATCCCGCCGCCACGACGACGGGTGTCGGTTGCGAGCCGTGTATGCTTTTCGTTTTTATTATCGCGTCATCGTCTGCTTGCTGATGTTTTTAAAATTTCTTTCTTTCTTTCTCCACGCTCACTTACTCACTCACTATACACTATACGACGCGACGGACGAACGAACGACGAAACACAGAACTTTACTTCTTGGAAGCGGCCGCTTTTTTCGCTGCGGGCTTGGACTTCGGTGCCGATGCAGCCTTCTTAGGTTTCGGTGCTTTCGGTTTCTTAGTCGGCGGTTTGGCGGTCTTCTTTGCTTTGGGCGCTGCGGCTGAACCCTTACTCTTCGATGCGGCCGAAGCGGAGGCCGCGGATGGCTTCTTCGCTGCGGCCGGTTTCTTCTTAGCGGCGGCGGCTTTCCTATCTTTCGTGGCGGCCGATGGTTTCGCCGCCGCGGCTGATGTTTTCGCCGGTGAAGAGGCGGCGGCCTTTTTCCCTCTGCCGCCAGCACCGGCTGAAGCGGCCGACGTCGCTTTCTTCGACGATGCGGAAGCGGCACCGCCGGCGGTAGATTTAGCGGAAGAAGATGCCTTTCTGTTGCCGGCGCCGCCGGCTCCCGCGCCGGACTTCGCTCCGGCGATCGATGGTTTCTTCGAGGCGGCTGATTTTGATTCCAGTTTGAAAGAACCAGAAGCGCCGGTGCCCTTTGTTTGTATCAGAGCGCCGGTTTCGACGGCGCTCTTTAGATATTTCCTTATGAACGGTGCCAATTTCTCAGCGTCGACCTTATAATGGGCAGATATATATTTCTTGATCGCTTGCAGAGATGATCCGCTGCGTTCTTTGAGTTCTTTAATGGCGCTGTTCACCATTACCGATGTCTTCGGGTGAGACGGTTTCGCCTTTGGCTTTTTGGCGGCGGCCGTCGCGGCACCGCCTGCCGCAGAAGCCTTGGGTTTCTTCGCGGTGGGAGTCGCGGGTGCCGGAGCCTCGGTAGCGATAGCCGTATCTGCCATATCTCTCTTAGTTAGTATTAACACTTTTAAAAAATATAAATGTAAACAACAACAAAACACACGCACACAGATTCGATGCGAATGGAAAACAGTAGTAGTACTATGCGTATAACACGAAAGTTTCAATGTAGGTGGCGCTAGTGGTTAAGTAGACATGGGCGTTACCGTAATGAGATCCTCCGAGTTGCGAGACAGTTTCCCGTAAGAAGAGTTTCATGTTTTCACTAACACGTCTCCGATTAAACGGGATTTATATCAAGTTTTAATATTAGGTCGCTATAGATAAAGCGCTGCGGCTATTCACCATGAATCAACGTGACCATCGATATCGGACATACGTGTTTAACTGCCACGGGTACAGTAGTAAATTTCGTTTATCCGCGTCGGTGTGTATCGCACGGAGCGAGTGTCCGATTTAAAAGATATTTTTCTCGATATAACGTATTATTATTAATATTTTCATTTTCCAACTAAACTACGAATTATATCTTCTTATGATATACACGAATATAAAGAGCTCGACAATAATTTCCGATCGTTATAACGTTACAGAAACGTGAACGTCGTAAAACACACGCACCCTAGTCACTTCGATCAGACGACGAGTTTCTGTTCGCTTCTTCTCTAATCATCGAGGCTCTATGATTTCTGCTCTTCTCGTCCCCGTAAGAACATCGAGAGGTACATAACAAACGTAATAATAATATAATAATACAGTTATAATCAAACATCACAGGGCAGGCAGGCAGGTAAATTTAGAAGGGGGGCGGGCTAGAAAGCTGAAGAACATTTCATCGAGGTGATCTCTCTGTCTCTCGACTTAGAATGCAATCCTGATTAATCAATACGATTGACCGATTAAATGGTTCCGTCAAAATTATAATAGTTTTATTTTTAAATTATTTTACTTTCATTCATAACAACCGTTATTATGTTCACATAATATCACATCGACCGACAGACACACGACGAGCCTCATTATATTAACATGACTTTATCATTATAATTAATATTATAAGAACAATAGAAAAGAAGAAGACGGTATGTATAACATATATGAGTATCCGTCTATCTATCATAGCGGTAAGTAAGTAGGTAGGTACGTACGGACGTACGTACGTACGTACGTACGTACGTACATAGATACATACATATCATATTTTTATTAAGTGTGTAAGTAGGTAAGCGAATGACGATACTGTCACGTATAGAAACTTAAAAAATATATATACAAATAAATAGTGTGATATTTATTTGTATCGAATTTGAATCATTTGCGGCCCTGAAAAGGGCCTTTTTGTATGCCGTAGGTATAGGTATATAGGTGGTGTATTAAAATTAACCACCGAAGCCGTAAAGGGTGCGTCCCTGTCGTTTCAGTGCATACACGACGTCCATGGCTGTGACAGTCTTCCTCTTGGCGTGCTCGGTGTAAGTGACCGCGTCACGGATCACGTTCTCGAGGAACACTTTCAGAACGCCTCGTGTCTCTTCATATATCAAACCGGAGATACGTTTAACACCGCCTCTGCGAGCCAAACGGCGGATAGCCGGTTTCGTGATACCCTGGATGTTATCGCGTAGCACCTTCCTGTGGCGCTTGGCTCCGCCTTTTCCCAGTCCCTTGCCTCCTTTTCCGCGACCGGTCATGATGACACGATTATAATAAAGTAAGTCGATTTATTAAAAAAGTTGTATGTTATTGAAAGAAAGAAAGAGCGAGCGCGTGCACGTACGTACGCGTGTGAACAGTTCGCGCGAACTATGAAAATCCTACCATTTTTTTTTTTTTTTTTTTTTTTTTTTTTTTTTTTTTCGAACTGACTATGCTGTTGGCCCGGGGGCCTTAACAGTTTCACCGGACTTGTTGGCGAGCGCTTAAGGCACTCAGCCGAGAAATTTTGGGCAACATGCGCAAGGGTGCCAAAGTGGCCGAACCTCGGCTTGAGCTGTTGCCGTATTTGCAACATACGCGACCTAGCTAAATTCCTACGCGAATTCGAGCTAACTAACTATACATGTATGCATGTCTCTTGCCTCCTGGGAGGGAGGAAGAGACACGCGTACATGTATTTAGTGATCTGAAAAATTTTCTAAGGCTAACTAACCACAAAAAAGAAAAAAAAAAAGGTCCCTTACAAGACCTATGTACCTGAGTGTAGTGCATGTGTGTTCATACAGTGTAATGAATGTATGTCGGTAGCTAGTGATTGCAGTGTCACTGTATCGCGCGAGCAGCTGGCTTGAGGGCTCCCTAGCGGGGGAACGGACCTAGGCTCAAGTCGCTGCAGGAGAAGGCGGTCGAGATATGTGTGCGGGAGCGAAGTTTGCCGCCCGCCCACTGCGGAGCGAGCGGTGATTACGCGGGCGTGGGCGCAAACACGCTTGGTTATTAGATACGGGCGGGAAAATCGCGTTCGCTTCCGTGATTTTATCATCGGGGTCAGATAAAATGTCGCGCGGGCGTCTATATTTGTTAGACATTCGGATGTCTGGATTCGGGTTCTGAGATGCGGCTGCCACTACTAGCTGGTTAGAATGGTTCGACGCTTTTTCAAAATAATTATTTGATAGGGACTTTATAAATGATTCGATCGAAGGTATTTCCATATCTTTATGGAGATCTACGTTCCGAGCGAACCAAGGGGCACCGACCGCCCTTCTCAAAAAGCGGTTCTGAACTATTTGTAACTTATTGAGGGTGAATTTACTTATGTGAGCAAAGACTGGGGAACTATAAGTTAGGATCGGTCTGATACAAGTCTTGTAGAGCGTGAGCTTATGTCTGAGGGACATTTTGCTCTTCGAGCACACGAGAGGGTGCAGGCGGCTTGAGATCATACCGGCTTTCCTTCGCACTCTATCGATATGTGCCTTGAAATTTAGGCGTTTATCCAGTGTGACACCCAGATATTTGATCTGGTTGGCCCACGGGATAGCCACATTAAATAGTTTGATAGCGGGAATTTTAACTAATCTTTGAGTGGGATGAAAGAGGATAGCGCTACTCTTATCGGGGTTAATTCCTATGCGCCATCTACGGAACCATTCGCCTAGCTTATCTACGGCTTTTTGGACTCGTAGCCTGAGGGTTTGTCTGTTCCACGAGGAACTAAACAGGACTGTGTCATCAGCGTAGGAACCTACCTCTACCTCGGGGAGGCGAGGGAGGTCACTGATATATAAGTTGAATAGAGAGGGCGCCAGAATGGAACCCTGGGGAACACCTGAGCGTATGGGATGAGGCTCAGAGAGAGCACCCTCTACTCGGTAGCAGAAGGTCCGGTCAGAGAGGTACGCGTGTATGATTTTAACTAATCTATCCGGGATTTGAAGTTCCAAAAGCTTGTGGACTAAACCGGCGTGCCAGACCTTATCAAAGGCCTTGGCGACGTCGAAGAAGACCGCAAGTGTAGGGCGAGGTTTTGGGTCGCGGTTGAAGTTTTGAAGAATGTGCTCCGTGAGGCGGTGCACTTGGTGGGTACAAGAGTGTTTGGCACGAAAACCAAACTGCTCAGGTGGTAAAAGATTTTTATCTGTGACTATTGACTGGAGCCGGTTCAGAAGGAGCCGCTCATAGACTTTTCCTAACGTGTTAAGGAGACTGATAGGGCGATAGCTGTCGGGAAGCGACGCTTTTTTGCCAGGCTTGTGAATACCTATTACTATGGCCTTTTTCCAGACGGCTGGAAAATGGCAGTGGGCTATGGCTACATTGAAGATGCAGACCAAAAGAGCTATGAGGTGATCAGGAAGAAGTTTGAGTACTTCGTTCCTGATACCGTCGGGACCAGGTGATTTTCTAGGCTTAAGGCCTTTAATGGTTGACATAACTTCCTCAGGCGTGACCGAGTCCAAATCATCTGTCGGGGGGACCGCGAGGGAATTTGTTACCGCCGATTCTATCGAGCTTACGAACTCGGAATCGATGTTAACGCAGTTCGGAGAGCATTGATTTTCAAGGCTCTCGGCAAGGCATTCTGCTTTTTCAGCGCTATCGAAAGCGGGAGGTTTGCCGGGGCCTTGATCTAAGGGGGGCATGGGGACTGTATCGTCACATTTAAATGTGCGTGCTAATTTCCAGAAAGCCAGATGGGATGGTTGGATACCCTCGAGTAGGGCCCCCCATCTGGCATTACGGATTTCGGAAATGCGGCTTTTTACCGTTTTCCGAAGTGAGTTTAACCGCCTACGATTGTCCGCAGTCGGGTATGAATCGTGTGCTCGAGTCGCGGCGTTCTTTTCCGTGATCAGCGCTCTCACGTCGGCAGGAAGTATAAAGCGGCGTTCGTTCGCCGCTTGCACCTCTTTCGAGGCCTTACTGACGGCGTTTTGGAGATGGCTGACCAGGGAATCGATCGCCACATCGGCATCGGCTGTCGATTTCAACTCGTCTGGGACCCTATCCAAACTGGAGGATGAGGGATTGTGCAATAGGTATCTGTTTAGCTCCGCATAGTCCACCACCTTGACGGAGGAGGGATGCTGGTCAGAAGGCTGACCTAGGTGGAGAACTACGGGTCGGTGGTCGGAGTCTAACTCATGTACGACTTGTACGAGTCTTATATTGAGAGAGACATTTTTTAAAAGTGCTATATCTAAAACAGATGGACGACAATCGTCCTGAAAGTGAGTGGGCTCTGAAGGAGCGATGACATCAAAGTCGAGAATGGCAGATAGATCCTCCAGAATCCTCCCGTTCGGGGAGGTAGTCGGGTTGTTCCAGATGACATTCCCGCAATTGAGGTCACCCGCTATAATAACTGAATTACCTAGTGCAAAAAGAGCCTCCAGATCTGACCTGAGAAGCCTTTTGTTCGGGGTGTGATAGGCAGAGACGATTATGATTGACGAGTGGCCAGTCATACCGAGTCTGCAAACAGATACCTCTATACTGGAGAGTTCGGGAGGTTCTATTGATATGCAGTATAGAGAGCGTTTATAGTATATGAGGGTGCCTCCGCCGTTAGCGTGGACCCGGTCGTTCCTAATAATGTTGTAGTTCGCGATTCGGGGATTGCGAGCACTGGGTTTTAGGAATGTTTCTTGGACTAGAAACACGTCTATTTGGTGCTCTCGGAGGAAGGCGGCAACTAGATCACGCTGAGGTCTAATTGATCGCGCATTAAAAAAGGAAAGGCACAAACTCTTAGGTTTGATCCGATCCATTTTAATTTTGACTATGTGAGGCGCGGACAAGCCGTTGAATAGTGGCGGCTATGCCCGGGAATTGGGTTATTGCGTTGAGCAATCCTAAGTCCTTATTGGAGTTAATCACCGCGTTGAATGCGATGATTTCTTGCACTTCATGCACAAGAAGAAGCTGGGTGAACCACTCCTTGCCAGCCAACGAGAAACCGAGGGCTGAGGTGGCGGGGGCTGCCGGGGCCGGGACGGCCTTGACAGGCTTGGGTTTGATTAATGAGGCCGGAGGGGCCAGTACGGGTGGGAGGGGTGCGAAAGGCGCGGAAGCTGGTGCCACTGGGGCTCGTGAGGTGCCTGGAAGGCTGGGGAAAGCCTCTAGAGACATTAGAGGCTGGATATGAGGCCGAGCGACAGGTACCTTGGGAAAGGTGGCCTGTCTGACTGGCTGGGGGAGTTTCCTGCGCGGGGCGCGGGGACAACCGCGATAATTTGCGGTATGTCCCGTTTGCTGGCAGAGAACGCAGCTGGGCGGGGTGGGAGTGCCAGGAGTGCGAGGGCACTCCTTCGTGGCGTGGTCGTCTAGGCACTTGACGCACCTAGCGCGGAAACAGCAGTTACGGGAAGAGTGTCCGTAGAGCTGGCAGTTGTGACACTGCGACGGGATTCTATTTTTGTGTGGCGGCTCAACGGTTATTCCGGTGAGACCGCACACCTCGGAGAGGTTAAAAATCGACTTGCCCTCCTGGGACTTGTCTAGAAAGACAAGCACCATATTGTATGGTGCCCTGGTGGTGTGTTTGTACATCCTGTGTACCTCACGAATTGGGAAGTTCTGCTCCTTAAGGGAGACTGAGATTTGGTCGGGAGTGATCTCGACCGGGATCTGACGGATAACCACTCGCAGGAGGCGCTCCTCCTCGAGGGCATAGGTGAAGTAACCTAGTCTGTTCGACCGCAGGAGGGAAGTGAGCCTCCTGTGGTCATCGGAGGTGGACACCTGGACCTGGATCCCTGAAGGGGTGTTCCGGGCCCCGGTGTAGTGGAGCTTGAGCTCCTTGCACTTGTCCGAGATTTTCGTCCAAGACGCTTTGTCTTGGATAGTGATTGGAGGCGGGCGGCGGGGTTTTTTCCCTTCAGTGGGTGCGGGGGCCGCAGTGGGCGCGGAGGAGGGGTCGGAGCGAGTGTTCTCGCTCGTTCGGCGTGCTTTTCCTGCGGCCTGGGGTGTAGGGGAAGAGGGCGGAGAGCCCCTTCCCTTCCTTTTGGTGGACTTGACGGTTATGAAACCGTCGCTTAGTATGGTCTCGTTGGGGACCGCGGTGTCCATCGCGGGGACATTTACGATTTTCCGCGCGAAAGGCGGCATTAATGATTGGATCTCCGGATCCGGAGATAAAGGCGAGAAAGAATTCGCCGTATTAATGAAAGTTCGCACTACGGGCGAACGTGACCGGGGACGCGGGAGAGAAGAGCTCTTAGAGCTCGAACGCGCCCGTGAGATAGACGAGCGCGAGCGCGGGGCACGCGTGTCAGGATGCGGGGGGCACGGGGAGCGCGGCGAGCGCGGGCGCGGCGCGGCGGGTACTCTGTTTGACGCGGCGGTGAGGGGTACGAAGTGTGCGGCGGGGCGGCATTTCTCCGCGGGGGTCTGTGCCGGCGCGGGACGGACGGAAAATCCTACCAGGAGTCTTCGGCTTATTTATACCTTTACGGTATCGGCGGCGGGGAGAGGCGCTCTTTATGTCTGCGGGGTTTGGAGGAGGGGCGGGCGGGAGGGGGTCTTGTCGACGGTCGCGACTAAGAAAAAGACAGACGAACTCTTTTCGTATTACTTACTAACTAACTAACTAACTAACTAACTAACTAACTAACTAACTAACTAACTAACTATATATGTATTTATTTATTTTTATTCATTCACATTGCACGCGCGTTACTAGATGGCGCTCGCCGACCGCTACCGCGGCCGTCTCGCGCGATTCTTTATCACAAGTCAAACCTAACCTAACCTAGCATGTAGCTATTGGGTGGTAATACGTACGGTACGTAGTAGTTGTTTCTCATATTAATAACAAGATGACGTTGTAATAAGAAAGAGGTGTGTTGTACACGTTCCAAGTATGGAACCGGATCCACGAGTAGCGAGCGACTAATTTATTTATTTTATTTTTTTTTCCCTCGCTTTGTTCGTTAGGTTAGGTTATTATGATGGCTAGCTAGCCTAGCTATTCCTATCTATCTATATGTTAGGGAAAATGACACTCCGTTTGAATAGAAACAATTATGAATAACGATTAAACTCTCGTCATCGTATTACGTAGTGGTGAATTATATGCGGCCCTGAAAAGGGCCTTTTGTACATATATGTGTGGTAGGTAGGAGGTATACGGGTAGACAGATCTATTATTATCTATCCCCCCTAAGCACGCTCTCCACGGATTCTACGCGCCAGCTGTATGTCTTTCGGCATGATCGTGACTCGCTTCGCATGGATCGCACAGAGATTCGTGTCCTCGAAGAGACCGACCAGGTAGGCCTCACTCGCCTCCTGCAGGGCCATCACAGCCGAGCTCTGGAAACGAAGATCCGTCTTGAAATCTTGAGCTATCTCACGAACGAGACGCTGGAATGGCAACTTGCGGATCAGCAACTCTGTACTCTTCTGATAACGACGTATCTCACGCAGAGCGACCGTTCCGGGTCTGTAGCGATGCGGCTTCTTGACACCACCGGTGGCGGGCGCACTCTTACGAGCCGCCTTAGTGGCGAGCTGTTTACGAGGAGCTTTACCGCCGGTCGATTTGCGAGCAGTCTGCTTGGTACGCGCCATTGTTAACTAACAAACGAACCACGACAGCCGTGTTATGTAGTATCTCAAGTAGTTAGTGGTTATAGAACGAAGAAAAACAAAAAGAAACGAACTTATACGCGCACGCGCCCTCTCTTCTAGCTCGAATAAACCGTTCGAGCGTTTTTTTTTTTTTTTTTTTTTTTTTTTTTTTTTTTTTTTTTTTCGATCTGACTATACTGTTAGCCATAAGGGCCCAGGAGCCTCGAACGGCTTTTACAGCTTCACCGGACTTGGGGGCGAGCGCTTAAGGCACTCAGCCACGAAAGTTTTGCAACAACATCCGAGGGTGCCAAAGTGGCCGAACCTCGGCTCGGACTGTTGCGCGTCTTGCAAATAAGTCGCGATCTGACTAATGCCCTATCACACTATCTAACTAACTATACATATAAACATGTCGCTATCCTCTGGGAGGAGGGTAAGAGACAAGTGTATATGTATTTAGTAATCTGAAATTTTTGATCTAGACTAACTAGCCTCAAAAAAAGAAAAAAAAAGGTCCCTTACAGAACCTATGTACCTAAGTGTAGTGCATGTCTGTAAAAAGTGTAATGCATGTATGTAGGTAGCTAGTGAATGCAGTGTCACTGAATCGCGCGAGCGGCTGCTAGACTCAAGGGCTCCATGCCGGAGGATCGGACCTAGGCTTGAGTGGCCGCAGGAGAGGGTGGACGTGGCGGGTGTGCGGGAACGAAGTTCACCGTGCGTCCCCTGCGAAGGGAACGGTGATTTCGCGGGCGTGGGCGCAGGCACGCTGTTTGTATGGGGTCGGACGCGTAAAATTGATTCTTTTTCTCGATATCGTCATCGGGATCGATAAAGAGATTCCTCGGCCTACGTTTGTACCGGAATTTAATGTCTGTAATTACACTCGGTGTGTAATTCGCGGCGTTCCTAACTAACTCGTTTGGATGATTCAACGCTGAATCAAAATATCTCCTAGAGAGATATTTCACGTATGACTCTATGGACGGCAGTTCCATATCTCTATGGAGATCTGCGTTACGAACATACGGCGGCGGATCTAACAGATGACGCAAGAACCGATTTTGAACTCTTTGCAAGCGGGCAAAGTTACTTTTCGACATATGAGCGAACGCGGCGCAACAATATGTTAAAATAGGTCTTACACATGCCTTGTATAGTGTAAGCTTATGCCACCTGGACATTTTGCTTACCGAGCTAAGCAAGGGCCGCAAGCGGGCTAGGACCATGACAGCCCTATTCCGAACTATACTGACATGTGTATTAAATTTAAGTCTGTTATCGAGGGTGACACCCAGGTATTTAGCCCGGGTGGCCCATGGGATTTCCCTACGGAATAGCTTAAGAGGTTTGAGCGACTTAGGCAATGGCCTCTTATTCGGATCGAACATAACCGCGGCGCTCTTTTCGGGATTAATAGCGATTCGCCATGTACGGAACCACTTCCCGAGAGTGGTCACGGCTCGCTGAACGGTAGCTGCTAGATGAGATCTGTTCCTACGTGAAGCGTAGATAACAGTATCGTCAGCGTAGAGCCCTACCTCGACCCCGTGGAGCCGAGGAAGGTCGCTGACGTAGAGGTTAAATAAGCTAGGCGCGAGAATAGAGCCCTGTGGAACTCCTGAACGAACCGGGTGAGAGCTAGAGAGCTCACCTTCCACACGGTAGCAGAAGGAACGGTCTGTGAGATAGTCGCGGACTATGTGAACTAACCTATCCGGGACTTCTAACTGGTGTAGCTTGTGGACCAGTCCGGCGTGCCAGACCTTATCGAAGGCCTTGGCTACGTCGAAAAAGACCGCAAGCGTACGGGACGGAGCTATGTTACTTCTTGCGAAGTTACTAGTGATGTGCTCCGTGAGGCGGTGCACTTGGTGGGTACAAGAGTGTCTGGCACGAAAACCAAACTGCTCAGGCGGAAATAAATTTTTGTCATCAATGACAGACTTGAGACGGTTCAAAAGGATCCGCTCGTAAAGTTTTCCTAAGGTGTTTAATAGACTTATCGGGCGATAGCTATCGGGAAGCGAAGCTTTTTTGCCGGGCTTACGAATACCTATCACTATAGCTTTTTTCCAGGCGGCTGGAAAATAGCAATGGGCTATGGCTACATTGAAGATGCAGACCAAAAGAGCTATGATGTGATCAGGAAGAAGTTTGAGTACTTCATTCCTGATACCATCTGGACCAGGTGACTTCTTAGGCTTAAGGCCTTTGATGACTGAACAGACCTCATCAGGCGTGACCGGGGTGAGGTTCTCCGCGGGGGGTATCGAGTTTAAGTCCTGTACCGAGGACTCGATATCGTAGATATGTGCATAGTCTACGTTGTCGCAGTTCGGGGAGCACTGGCTCTCCAGACTGTCGGCAAGGCATTCCGCTTTATCTACGCTATCGAACGCGAGTGGGAGGCCAGGCCCTCTTTCGAGGGCTGGCATCGATCCGGAGCCATCTAACTTCAGAGAGCGGGCGAGTTTCCAGTAGGCCAAGTGAGACGGCGTAAGGCCCTCTACTAGGTTATCCCACTGGTGACCTCTGAACTCGGCGATGCGAGCTCTGACCTCTCTCTGAAGTCTACGTAACCTACGGGTATTATCCACGGTCGGATAGGAGTCATGTGCACGTGTCGCTGCGTTCTTTTCCGTGATCAACGCTCGCACGTCGGCAGGGAGTACAAAGCGGCGATCGTTCGCCGCTTGCACCTCTCTGGATGCCTCCCTAACACCGGTTTGAAGATAGTCAACCAAGGAATCGATCGCTAGGTCGGCGTCCGCTATTGACCCCAATTCGTCCGGGATCCTATCTAAACTCGAAGGAGATTCGTTATTTGCAAGATAACGATTTAATATCGCGTAATCAACTACTTTGACTGTAGGAGGACTCCTGTCAAAGTGTTGACCTAGTTGCATAATCACCGGACGGTGATCCGAGTCTAGTTCGTGTACGACTTCTATAAGACGTAACCGAAGCGAGACTCCTTTCAAAAGAGCAATATCAAGTACTGTCGGACGACAGTTATCTTGAAAATGTGTAGGTTCAAGCGGCGCTATGACGTCAAAATTGAGCACATCGCACAACAGATCGAGTATTATCCCGTTAGGGGTATTACGCGAACTGTTGAACAGAGTGTGCCCACTATTGAGGTCACCCGCTATTATTACAGATTGCCCGAGTGAAAGTAGCGCCTCCAGATCGGACCGAAGGAGTCTTTTACTCGGGGAGAGATATGCAGACACAAGTATGATTGACGGATGGCCAGTCATACCTATTCTACAAACGGACACTTCCATATTGGTAAGTGTAGGAGGATCTACTGGCATACAGTAGAGGGAACGCTTATAATAAATGAGAGTGCCGCCACCTCGGGTGACACGGTCATTCCTAACTATGTTATAGTTCGCGACTCGCGGATCGCGCCTGCTGGGCTTTAGAAGTGTTTCTTGTACAAGAAACACATCTATCTCCCTTTCGCTAAGAAACCTAGCTACTAAATCGCGTTGGGGATATAAATTCCGCGCGTTAAAAAATGAAATGTTTAAACTACTAGGCTTAATACGAGTCATTTTGATAACGAAGTTTTTGTACTGTGGCCCTGGTCAAACGTTGTAACGTCGACGCGAGGGCCGGAAAGTGCCTAATGGCCCCGACTGGGCCTAACTCAGTGATACACTGGTCAAAATCCAGTACTTCTTGGACGTCGTGCTCCAGGAGGAGCATCGCCATATAGTCCAAGTTAAAACTCGGACTATAGGCCGCGGGGCCCTGAGCCTTCGGAGGCTGCGGGCGGGGTCGGGTAGGGGGGGGGCCCCACGCCGCCTGAGGGGCACGCGCGGGTTGCGGGGCTGTGCGGGGTGCCAGAGGGGCACGCGCGGGTTGCGGGGCCGCGCGGGGTGCCTGAGGGGCACGCGCGGGTTGCGGGGCCGCGCGGGGCGCGGGGGCGGGAGCCACCGGAGCGCGGGAAACGCTCGGGAGGCTCGGGAAGTCCTCTGGTGTAAGCAGAGGCTTCGGCCGAGGGGCTGGAACGCGGGATGCCCTCTGTGGGGCAGAATTCCTCGTCTGACGAGGCTTCCTAGACTTTGGAGCCCGAGGACACCCACGATAGTTCGCGGGGTGTCCAGTCTCACCACAGAGCACGCAGCTCGGGGGAGTTGAAGAGTCGCGGGTACGCGTGCACTCTTTTGTGGCGTGGTCCCCGAGGCACTTCACGCAACGAGGGCGGAGATGGCAGTTACGGGCAGAGTGCCCGTACAGTTGACAATTGTGGCACTGGGCCGGAATTTGATTTTTATACGGGGCCTCGACAGCAATGCCCGAGAGCCCGCAAACTTTTTCTACATTGTGTATGGCCTTTCCCGCGGGGGAGTTGTCTAAGAAGACAAGGACCATATTTAAGCTTTGCTTATCCCATCGGTACATCCGGTGTACCTCCCGGACGGGATATTGTTGCGCAATGAGGTTAAATTTAACCTCATCCGTGGAGATCTCCACCGGGATGTGGCGGATCACAACTCTGTGGAGACGGTCCTCCTCGAGTGCGTAAGAATAATACGCTAAGTTCTCCTTCCGGAGGAGCGCGGTCAGATCACGGTGATCTTTCGGTGTAGATACCGTGATTTGAATTCCCGTTACGATATTACGCGCGGACGGGTAATGAATTTTTAATTCATTTAATTTTTTCGAGATACGCGTCCAGGACGCTTTGTCCTGGAGGATAACGGGCGGCGGGCGGCGCGGTTTCTTTCCGGCGACGGTCGCGGGGGCCACGGTGGCCTTAGTAGCAGCTACGCGCGCGTTCTCCTGGGCCACGAATTTGGCCGCAGGCTGCGAGTCCGCGTCTGTTGTCGGAGAGTTAGGCCGAGAATGCTTTCTCGACCTAACATTTGAGACGACGGTGAAGCCGTCGTTCTCTACGGTCTGTACCGGGACCGTTTCCGTTATCTCCATGTCGGGAGATGCATCTGGGCTCGCGGGAGAGTCTAAAAATACCGCTCCGAGCGGCGCAAAACTATTATTCGTAGCAACAATATTATTATTATTGTTGTTACCAACCGGCGAACGCGACCTAGCACGCGCGGTAATTGCCGAGGGGCATGATGCCGCCGAGGGGCGGGGGGTCGGAACAACCGAGCGCGAGCGGGCACGCGGGGGTACACCGGCGCGCGGGGAAGCCGGTCTGCGCACGCGCGGCGCAGCTGCGCCTTGTGGCGCCAAAGTGACGAAATTGTTGGCGGGAGGCCCTAATTCTACCGGTGTTTGCACCGGCGCCTGTCGCACGCGTGGGAACTTCTTCTTATAGCGACTAAGAAGCTCCGGTTCGTGTTGGTGTACGAACGCCCTTAATCGCCTAAGCTCAGCCGCATCTGAAAGTGCCATCCCGGTGGCAGTGGGAGGTCTTTGGCTCATTTTATATAAATAAATATATAATAAAATATAATATGAATCTACTCGCGAAGGAGGATAAACCTCCCTGCCAGAGTGGCAGGGGGGCGCGCCAAAATATATTTAACGGACTTTCCCGAGTCCGGCAAGTGACCTGCGAGTCAAAGTGCAATGACAAGCAGGAATGAGAACCTAACTGGCCTACGTGGAGTCCCTAACAAGCCCGAGGCTGAGAACACAGTTCGGTAAACCAAACTGTGCCCAAACAGGCACTCGGGGATGGAGTGAGGGGATAGGTAGGTGGGAGGGAGACACTCAGGGCTTGATTATGACTCTATCAAGGACCAAGATTCCTGAGTCCGTCCAAGAACTATCGTTTGCCTCTGAAGGAGGCAACCGAGGGGCGCTTGGGTCACGCACCCACTTGCCTTACGTTGGCACCGAAAGGTTTCCGGCAAGTGACCACAAAACCGTGGTTTTTCACGAACACAAACGCGAGTCGCACTTAAAAGTACGCTTTACGGAGATCGCACTGAAAAGTACGTTTGTTAATTGCTGTATTGTGTGACGTATATACAAAAAACTTGTATACGCGTGACACAACTGATAGCAAAATGACCGTTAGAGATTACGTAACAAGCAAGCGCGCGAACACGTCCACTCGCTACGACAACCAATATCGGACTTCCACTAAGAAAAAGACAGACGAACTCTTTTCGTATTACTTACTTACTAACTAACTAACTAACTATATATGTATTTATTTATTTTTATTCATTCACATTGCACGCGCGTTACTAGATGGCGCTCGCCGACCGCTGCCGCGGCCGTCTCGCGCGATTCTTTATCACAAGTCAAACCTAACCTAACCTAGCATGTAGCTATTGGGTGGTAATACGTACGGTACGTAGTAGTTGTTTCTCATATTAATAACAAGATGACGTTGTAATAAGAAAGAGGTGTTGTACACGTTCCAAGTATGGAACCGGATCCACGAGTAGCGAGCGACTAATATTTTTTTTTTTTTTTTTTTTTTTTTTTCCCTCGCTTTGTTCGTTAGGTTAGGTTATTATGATAGCTAGCTAGCTAGCTAGCTAGCCAGCCTAGCTATTCCCATCTATCTATATGTTAGGGAAAATGACACTCCATTTGAATAGAAACAATTATGAATAACGATTAAACTCTCGTCATCGTATTACGTAGTGGTGAATTATATGCGGCCCTGAAAAGGGCCTTTTGTACATATATGTGTGGTAGGTAGGAGGTATACGGGTAGACAGATCTATTATTATCTATCCCCCCCCTAAGCACGCTCTCCACGGATTCTACGCGCCAGCTGTATGTCTTTCGGCATGATCGTGACTCGCTTCGCATGGATCGCACAGAGATTCGTGTCCTCGAAGAGACCGACCAGGTAGGCCTCACTCGCCTCCTGCAGGGCCATCACAGCCGAGCTCTGGAAACGAAGATCCGTCTTGAAATCTTGAGCTATCTCACGAACGAGACGCTGGAATGGCAACTTGCGGATCAGCAACTCTGTACTCTTCTGATAACGACGTATCTCACGCAGAGCGACCGTTCCGGGTCTGTAGCGATGCGGCTTCTTGACACCACCGGTGGCGGGCGCACTCTTACGAGCCGCCTTAGTGGCGAGCTGTTTACGAGGAGCTTTACCGCCGGTCGATTTGCGAGCAGTCTGCTTGGTACGCGCCATTGTTAACTAACAAACGAACCACGACAGCCGTGTTATGTAGTATCTCAAGTAGTTAGTGGTTATAGAACGAAGAAAAACAAAAAGAAACGAACTTATACGCGCACGCGCCCTCTCTTCTAGCTCGAATAAACCGTTCGAGCGTTTTTTTTTTTTTTTTTTTTTTTTTTTTTTTTTTTTTCGAACTGACTACACTGTTAGCCTGAGGGGCCCTGAAGCCTTTACGGCTTTTACAGCTTTACCGGGCTTGGGGGCGAGCGCTTAGGGCACTCAGCCACGAAAGCTAAGCAACAACATCCGAGGGTGCCAAAGTGGCCGGACCTCGGCTCGGACTGTTGCGCGTATGCAATTAAGTCGCGATCTGACTAATTCCCTATCCGTAATTCGATCTAAACTAACTATACAGATATACATGTTTCTGCCCCCTGGGAGGAGGGAAGGAACATGTGTATGTGTATTTAGTGGTCTGAAATTTTTGATCTAGACTAACTAGCCTCAAAAAAAGAAAAAAAAAGGTCCCTTACAGAACCTATGTACCTATGTGTGTTGTGCATGTGTGTATAATGCAGTGTCATGTATGGCTGTGAAAGCTAGTGATTGTACAGTCACTTGTATCGCGCGAGCGGCTGCTTGGCTCAAGGGCTCCATGCCGATGGATCGGACCTAGGCTTGAGTTGCCGCAGAGGAGGGTGGTCGTGGAGGGTGTGCGGGCGCGAAGTTAACCGTTCGTCCCCTTCGGAGGGAACGGTGGTTTCGCGGGCGTGGGCGCGAGCACGCATATGTTGCGGGAGCGGACGCGTAGAATTTGTTTGCTTTCTCTATGTCGTCGTCGGGATCGACAAAGAGATTTCGCGGACGGCGTTTGTAACGTTGGACAACGGGTATCGCGTGGTTAGGCTTGTAGTTCACAAAGGACTTTACAAGCGGGTTTGGATGGTTCGAAGCGCTATCGAAGTATCTCCTAGCGAGATACTTCACATAGGCTTCTAACGAGGGGAGCCTCATGTCCCTGTGTAGGTCCATGTTCCTAACGAAGGCTGGAGGGTCCAGCAGGCGACGGAGGAATCGATTTTGTACTCTTTGCAAGCGGGCAAAGTTGTGTTTGGACATATGTGCGAACGCGGCGCAACTATATGTCAAGATCGGACGGACGCACATCTTGTACAGTGTAAGCTTATGTCTTATGGACATTTTGCTTACCGAACTGAGCAAGGGTCGTAGACGGGAAAGGACCCAAATGGCCCTATTCCGGACTCTAGTGACGTGTGGGTTGAAGTTAAGCTTCGAGTCAAGGATGACACCCAGATATTTTGTCTTGGTGGCCCAAGGGATATTTCTACCGAATAATATTAGAGGTCCTACCGTGCGTGGTAATCTGCATGTAGTCGGTTCGAACATAATCGCGGCGCTCTTAACCGGATTAATAGCTATACGCCACGTTCGAAACCACTCTCCGAGAGTGGTTACGGCGCGTTGTATTTTGTGAGCGAGAAAAGATCTGTTCCTATTGGACGCGTATATGACTGTGTCGTCAGCGTAGAGCCCTACCTCGACCCCGGGGGGTTTCGGGAGGTCGCTGACGTACAAATTGAATAAGCAAGGTGCCAGAATGGAGCCTTGCGGGACGCCTGAACGAATGGGACGTGCAGTGGAGAGTACTCCTTCCACTCGGTAGTGGAAGGTGCGGTCGCTAAGGTAATCGCGGACTAAATGTACTAACCTATCTGGGACTTCTAATTGGTGAAGCTTGTGGACCAGTCCGGCGTGCCAGACCTTATCGAAGGCCTTGGCTACGTCGAAAAAGACCGCAAGCGTGCGGGCGGGAGCGATATTGCTCTTGGCGAAGTTACTCGTGATTTGCTCCGTGAGGCGGTGCACTTGATGTGTACACGAGTGACGGGCGCGAAAACCGAATTGTTCGGGCGGGTATAAATTCTTGTCGTCTATAACGACCTTGAGACGGTTCAGAAGGATCCGCTCATAGAGTTTCCCTAGAGTGTTAAGGAGACTGATCGGGCGATAGCTATCGGGAAGCGAAGCTTTTTTGCCGGGCTTGCGAATACCTATAACTATAGCTTTTTTCCAGACGGCTGGAAAATAGCAGTGGGCTATGGCTGCATTGAAGATGCAGACCAAAAGAGCTATGAGGTGATCAGGAAGAAGTTTGAGTACTTCATTCCTGATACCATCAGGACCGGGAGATTTCCTAGGCTTAAGGCCTTTAATGATAGAACAGACCTCATCTGGCGTGACCGGGGTTAACGTTTCCGCGGGGGGAATCAACGTGAGTTCCTGAACGGCGGTCTCGATAGTTTCGATGTGGGCAGTGTCTACGTTGTCGCAGTTTGGGGAGCACTGGCTCTCCAAGCTTGCGGCAAGGCATTCTGCCTTATCGTCGCTATCGAACGCGAGTGGGAGATCGGGGCCCCTTTCGAGGGGCGGCATCTGGGCGGAAGCTTCTAACTTCAGAGAGCGGGCGAGGTTCCAGTAAGCCAGATGGGACGGCTTGAGACCCTCTAAGAGGTTATCCCACCGGTGACCTCTGTACTCTCCGATGCGAGTTCTAACCTCTCTCTGAAGTTGTCGTAACCTACGGGTGTTATCCCTCGTCGGATAAGAGTCATGTGCACGTGTCGCGGCGTTCTTTTCCGTGATTAACGCTCGTAAGCCGGGGGGGAGTATAAAACGGCGTTCGTTTGCCGCTTGCACCTCTCTCGAGGCCTCCCTTGCACCGGTTTGGAGGTAGTCGACCAGGGAATCGATGGCTAAATCGGCGTCTGCGGTTGACTCCAATACGTCGGGGATCCTAGCTAGGCTGGACGGGGTCGCGTTATCGGATAAGTAGCGATTTAAGATCGCGTAGTCAACTATTTTGACTTTTGGCGGACTGGGGTCGAACGGTTGCCCGAGTTGTAAGATAACCGGGCGGTGGTCGGAGTCTAGTTCGTGTACGACTTCTATAAGTCGTAACCGAAGTGAGACACCTTTGAGGAGGGCTATGTCAAGTACTGTCGGTTGACAGTTGTCTTGAAAGTGCGTGGGCTCTAGCGGTGCTATGACGTCAAAGCCGAGCACGTCGCATAATAGTTCTAGTATAACCCCGTTACGGGTGTTGCGCGGGTTGTTGAAAAGGGTGTGACCGCTATTGAGGTCGCCTGCTATTATGACTGATTGGTCGAGTGAAAAAAGCGCCTCCAGATCGGACTGAAGGAGTCTTTTATTCGGGGAGAGATATGCAGAGACAAGCGTGATTGACGGATGGCCAGTCATGCCTATTCTACAGACGGACACTTCCATATTGGTAAGTGCGGGAGGGTCTATTGGCATGCAATAGAGGGAACGTTTATAGTAGATGAGCGTGCCGCCTCCTAGGGTGGCACGGTCATTTCTGACTATATTGTAATTTGCTATCTTAGGGTCGCGCCTACTGGGTTTTAGAAGTGTTTCTTGTACTAGAAACACGTCTATCTCCCGTTCCCTAAGAAAGGTGGATACTAAGTCCCGTTGTGGAAAGAGGTTTCGCGCGTTAAAAAAAGATATATTGAGGCTTCTAGGCTTGATGCGTGCCATTGATAACCGTTATCTATTTCCCGGCACGGGCCAGGCGCATTAGCGTCGCTGTCATCAGGGGGAAACGCCTGATGGATTCGCCGGGACCGTACTCAGCGACGCACTGTTCGTACGCCAGTACTTCCTGAGGGTCATGCTCACGGAAGAGCATGACCATGTAGTCAACGCCGCGGCGCGTGTTGACGGGCGGGGGGGCCTGAGCCTTAGGAGGCTGAGGGCGGGGAGTGGAGACCCATGCTGCTTGAGGAGCTCGCATGGCCGGAGGGGGTGCGCGGGGCGTGGGGGCGGCTGCCACCGGGGCGCTGGAGGCGCCCGGGAGGCTGGGGAAAGCCTCTGGCGTGAGCAGGGGCTTTGCCTGTCCTACGGCGGGACGTGTCCTCTGAGGAGGGGTGTGTCGCGTAGGGCGCATGGGTCGCATAGGGCGCGTGGGGCGCGGGGCACGGGGACAGCCGCGATAGTTCGCGGGGTGACCTTCGTTGCCGCATAGCACGCAGCTCGGAGGGGTAGCAGACTCACGAGTGCGCGAGCACTCGCTTGTCGCCGTTCGAGCGAGTTTTGTCGGCCTTTTATAGAAACGAACACAAAACGTGCGCCGAACGGCCGCGGCATCGTATCCCCCCTCCCCCCCCCCCCCTCCTCCCTTCTCGCTCGCACTCACTCACACACACACGCTGTCTCTCGCTCGCTCTCAGTATATTACTTACTGGTTATATTATATTATATTAATAATTGAAAAGTAAAATAATAATAAAAATTATATTTGTGTACATTATATATATATCTATGTAATTTTTACATTTATAAATATCATAATAATATATCGTATAGGTTTGTGTGTGTGTGTGTGTGTGTGTGTGTGTTTTTTTTTTTTTTTTTTTTTTTTTTTTAGTTATATCTTATGTAAAGTTTGCGTTTTAAGAATAAGTAAGTAACTAACTAGACCTATTATAACATGTTACATATACGAGAACATGAAGAATGAGAGACATGTGACATGATTTTTATTCGATCGATTGACATTTTCTATCGTTTTTAGAAACTGTTTTTCTTTAATATAGATATATAAACGAGCAATTTTGTGGCCCTGAAAAGGGCCTTTTGATCAAGTGTTTGACAACAACAAACACACACGTCGAGTTAATTAATTCATTCACTTGGAACTTGTGTATTTCGTGACTGCCTTGGTTCCCTCACTGACTGCGTGCTTCGCCAATTCACCGGGGAGCAGGAGCCTCACGGACGTCTGCACCTCCCTCGAGGTGATCGTCGAACGCTTGTTGTAGTGTGCCAGACGAGATGCTTCCGCAGCGATACGTTCGAATATATCGTTCACGAAAGAGTTCATGATCGACATAGCCTTGCTCGATATACCGGTGTCCGGGTGAACTTGCTTGAGTACTTTATAAATGTAGATGGCGTAACTCTCCTTCCTCTTGTGCTTCTTCTTTTTCTTGTCGGTCTTCGAGATGTTCTTTTGAGCCTTGCCAGATTTCTTGGCGGCCTTTCCGCTCGTCTTGGGTGGCATTATTATTTATTTATTTATTGTTATGTTCCTTGAACGTAGTCTCGTATATTTTTTTTTTTTTTTTTTTTTTTTTTTTTTTTTTTTTTTTTTTCGAACTGACTATGCTGTTGGCCCGGGGGCCTTAACAGTTTCACCGGACTTGTTGGCGAGCGCTTAAGGCACTCAGCACTCAAGTTTTGGGCAACATGCGCAAGGGTGCCAAAGTGGCCGAACCTCGGCTTGAGCTGTTGCCGTATTTGCAACATACGCGACCTAGCTAAATTCCTACGCGAATTCGAGCTAACTAACTATACATGTATGCATGTCTCTTGCCTCCTGGGAGGGAGGAAGAGACACGCGTACATGTATTTAGTGATCTGAAAAATTTTCTAAGGCTAACTAACCACAAAAAAAGAAAAAAAAAGGTCCCTTACAAGACCTATGTACCTGAGTGTAGTGCATGTGTGTTCATACAGTGTAATGAATGTATGTCGGTAGCTAGTGATTGCAGTGTCACTGTATCGCGCGAGCAGCTGGCTTGAGGGCTCCCTAGCGAGGGAACGGACCTAGGCTCAAGTCGCTGCAGGAGAAGGCGGTCGAGATATGTGTGCGGGAGCGAAGTTTGCCGCCCGCCCCCTGCGGAGCGAGCGGTGATTACGCGGGCGTGGGCGCAAACACGCTTGGTTATTAGATACGGGCGGGAAAATCGCGTTCGCTTCCGTGATTTTATCATCGGGGTCAGATAAAATGTCGCGCGGGCGTCTATATTTGTTAGACATTCGGATGTCTGGATTCGGGTTCTGAGATGCGGCTGCCACTACTAGCTGGTTCGAATGGTTCGACGCTTTTTCAAAATAATTATTTGATAGGGACTTTATAAATGATTCGATCGAAGGTATTTCCATATCTTTATGGAGATCTACGTTCCGCGCGAACCAAGGGGCACCGACCGCCCTTCTGAGAAAGCGGTTCTGAACTATTTGTAACTTATTGAGGGTGAATTTACTTATGTGAGCAAAGACTGGGGAACTATAAGTTAGGATCGGTCTGATACAAGTCTTGTAGAGCGTGAGCTTATGTCTGAGGGACATTTTGCTCTTCGAGCACACGAGAGGGTGCAGGCGGCTTGAGACCATACCGGCTTTCCTTCGCACTCTATCGATATGTGCCTTGAAATTTAGGTGTTTATCCAGTGTGACGCCCAGATATTTGATCTGGTTGGCCCACGGGATAGCCACATTAAATAGTTTGATAGCGGGAATTTTAACTAATCTTTGAGTGGGATGAAAGAGGATAGCGCTACTCTTATCGGGGTTAATTCCTATGCGCCATCTACGGAACCATTCGCCTAGCTTATCTACGGCTTTTTGGACTCGTAGCCTGAGGGTTTGTCTGTTCCACGAGGAACTAAACAGGACTGTGTCATCAGCGTAGGAACCTACCTCTACCTCGGGGAGGCGAGGGAGGTCACTGATATATAAGTTGAATAGAGAGGGCGCCAGAATGGAACCCTGGGGAACACCTGAGCGTATGGGATGAGGCTCAGAGAGAGCACCCTCTACTCGGTAGCAGAAGGTCCGGTCAGAGAGGTACGCGTGTATGATTTTAACTAATCTATCCGGGATTTGAAGTTCCAAAAGCTTGTGGACTAAACCGGCGTGCCAGACCTTATCGAAGGCCTTGGCGACGTCGAAGAAGACCGCAAGTGTAGGGCGAGGTTTTGGGTCGCGGTTGAAGTTTTGAAGAATGTGCTCCGTGAGGCGGTGCACTTGGTGGGTACAAGAGTGTTTGGCACGAAAACCAAACTGCTCAGGTGGTAAAAGATTTTTGTCTGTGACTACTGACTGGAGCCGGTTCAGAAGGAGCCGCTCATAGACTTTTCCTAACGTGTTGAGGAGACTGATAGGGCGATAGCTGTCGGGAAGCGACGCTTTTTTGCCGGGTTTGTGAATACCTATTACTATGGCCTTTTTCCAGACGGCTGGAAAATGGCAGTGGGCTATGGCTACATTGAAGATGCAGACCAAAAGAGCTATGAGGTGATCAGGAAGAAGTTTGAGTACTTCGTTCCTGATACCGTCGGGACCAGGTGATTTTCTAGGCTTAAGGCCTTTAATGGTTGACATAACTTCCTCAGGCGTTACCGAGTCCAAATCATCTGTCGGGGGGACCGCGAAAGAATTTGTTACCGCCGATTCTATCGAGCTTACGAACTCGGAATCGATGTTAACGCAGTTCGGAGAGCATTGATTTTCAAGGCTCTCGGCAAGGCATTCTGCTTTTTCAGCGCTATCGAAAGCGGGAGGTTTGCCGGGGCCTTGATCTAAGGGGGGCATGGGGACTGTATCGTCACATTTAAATGTGCGTGCTAATTTCCAGAAAGCCAGATGGGATGGTTGGATACCCTCGAGTAGGGCCCCCCATCTGGCATTACGGATTTCGGAAATGCGGCTTTTTACCGTTTTCCGAAGTGAGTTTAACCGCCTACGATTGTCCGCAGTCGGGTATGAATCGTGTGCTCGAGTCGCTGCGTTCTTTTCCGTGATCAGCGCTCTCACGTCGGCAGGAAGTATAAAGCGGCGTTCATTCGCCGCTTGCACCTCTTTCGAGGCCTTACTGACGGCGTTTTGGAGATGGCTGACCAGGGAATCGATCGCCAGATCGGCATCGGCTGTCGATTTCAACTCTTCTGGGACCCTATCCAAACTGGAGGATGAGGGATTGTGCAAGAGGTATCTGTTTAGCTCCGCATAGTCCACCACCTTGACGGAGGAGGGATGCTGGTCAGAAGGCTGACCTAGGTGGAGAACTACGGGTCGGTGGTCGGAGTCTAACTCATGTACGACTTGTACGAGTCTTATATTGAGAGAGACATTTTTTAAAAGTGCTATATCTAAAACAGATGGACGACAATCGTCCTGAAAGTGAGTGGGCTCTGAAGGAGCGATGACATCAAAGTCGAGAATGGCAGATAGATCCTCCAGAATTCTCCCGTTCGGGGAGGTAGTCGGGTTGTTCCAGATGACATTCCCGCAATTGAGGTCACCCGCTATAATAACTGAATTACCTAGTGCAAAAAGAGCCTCCAGATCTGATCTGAGAAGCCTTTTGTTCGGGGTGTGATAGGCAGAGACGATTACGATTGACGAGTGACCAGTCATACCGAGTCTGCAAACAGATACCTCTATACTGGAGAGTTCGGGAGGTTCTATTGCTATGCAGTATAGAGAGCGTTTATAGTATATGAGGGTGCCTCCGCCGTTAGCGTGGACCCGGTCGTTCCTAATAATGTTGTAGTTCGCGATTCGGGGATTGCGAGCGCTGGGTTTTAGAAATGTTTCTTGGACTAGAAACACGTCTATTTGGTGCTCTCGGAGGAAGGCGGCAATTAGATCACGCTGAGGTCTAATTGATCGCGCATTAAAAAAGGAGAGGCACAAACTCTTAGGTTTGATCCGACCCATTTTAATTTTGGCTATGAGAGGCGCGGACAAGCCGTTGAATAGTGGCGGCTATGCCCGGGAATTGGGTTATTGCGTTGAGCAGTCCTAAGTCCTTATTGGAGTTAATCACCGCGTTGAATGCGATGATTTCTTGCACTTCATGCACAAGAAGAAGCTGGGTGAACCACTCCTTGCCAGCCAACGAGAAACCGAGGGCTGAGGTGGCGGGGGCTGCCGGGACCGGGATGGCCTTGACAGGCTTGGGTTTAATTAATGAGGCCGGAGGGGCCAGTACGGGTGGGAAGGGTGCGCAGGGCGCGGGAGCTGGTGCCACTGGGGCACGTGAGGTGCCTGGAAGGCTGGGGAAAGCCTCTAGAGACATTAGAGGCTGAATATGAGGCCGAGCAACAGGTGCCTTGGGATAGGTGGCCTGTCTGACTGGCTGGGGGCGTTTCATGCGTGGGGCACGGGGACAACCGCGATAATTCGCAGTATGTCCAGTCTGCTGGCAGAGAACGCAGCTGGGCGGGGTGGGAGTGCCAGGAGTGCGGGGGCACTCCTTGGTGGCGTGGTCGTCTAGGCACTTGACGCACCTAGCGCGGAAGCAGCAGTTACGGGAAGAGTGTCCGTAGAGCTGGCAGTTGTGACACTGCGACGGGATTCTATTTTTGTGTGGCGGCTCAACGGTTATCCCGGTGAGGCCACACACCTCGGAAAGATTGAAAATCGATTTGCCCTCTGGGGACATATCGAGGAAGACGAGCACCATGTTGTATGGTGCCCTGGTGGTATGCTTGTACATCCTGTGTACTTCGCGTATGGGGTAGTTTTGCTCCTTAAGGGAGGCTGAAACTTGGTCGGGAGAGATCTCGACCGGGATCTGGCGAATAATCACTCGTAGGAGACGCTCCTCCTCGAGGGCATAAGTAAAATAGCCTAGCCTATTGGATCGCAGGAGGGAAGTGAGCCTCCTGTGATCGTCGGAGGTCGACACCTGGACCTGGATCCCTGAAGGGGTGTTCCGGGCCCCGGTGTAGTGGAGCTTGAGCTCCTTACACTTGTCCGAAATTTTCGTCCAAGACGCTTTGTCTTGGATAGTGATTGGGGGCGGGCGGCGGGGTTTTTTCCCTACAGCGGGTGCGGGGGCTGCAGCGGGCGCGTAGGAGGGGTCGGAGCGAGTATTCTCGCTCGTTCGGCGCGCTTTCCCTGCGGCCACGGGTGTAGGGGAAGAGGGCGGGGAGCCCCTCCCCTTCCTCTTGGTGGACTTGACGGTTATGAAACCGTCGTTAAGTATGGTCTCGTTGGGGACCGCGGTGTCCATCGCGGGGAGATTTACGTTTTTCCGCGCGAAAGGCGGCATTAACGATTGGATCTCCGGATCCGGAGATAGAGGCGAGAAAGAATTCGCCGTATTAATAAAAGTTCGCACTACGGGCGAACGTGACCGCGGACGCGGGAGAGAAGAGCTCTTAGAGCTTGAACGCGCCCGTGAGATCGACGAGCGCGAGCGCGGGGCACGCGTGTCAGGATGCGGGGGGCGCGGGGAGCGCGGCGAGCGCGGGCGCGGCGCGGCGGGTACTCCGTTTGACGCGGCGGTGAGGGGTACGAAGTGTGCGGCGGGGCGGCATTTCTCCGCGGGGGTCTGTACCGGCGCGGGACGGACGCGTGGGTACTTCCTATTAAAGGAAACCAAGGCGTCTGGTATGTTCTCCTTGAGAAAGGTACGGAGCCTCCTTAGCTCTAGGGCTTCTGCAGAATCGGCCATTCCGGTGGCGTGTGGAGGACTGGGGAAATGATTTGAAATTCGAATTCCGAATTCGAAACAAAATATAAACCTCCCCGCCGGAGGGGCAGGGGGGCGCGCCAAATAAAATTTAACGGACTATCCCGAGTCCGGCAAAGTGACCTGCGAGTCGAGGTGCAATGACACGCAGGAATGAGAACCTACCGGGCCTACGTGGAGGTCCCTATCAAGCCCGAGGCAGAGAACGCAGCCGGTATAAATACCTAGCTACGCCCAAACAGACACTCGGGGATGGATGTGTAGCAGGATCGGAAGGGTGGGAAGGAGACACTCAGGGCTTGACTATGACTCTATCAAGGGCCAAGGTTCCTGAGTCCGACCAAGTACTATCGTTTGCTTCTGAAGGAGGCAACCGAGGGGCGCTTGGGTCACGCACCCACTTGCCTTCTGTTGACACCGAGAGGTTTCCGGCAAGCGACCACTAAAGTGTGGATTTCGACGAATAGAAACAATTGCACTTAAAAGTAAAGTTTGTGATTGTGTAGCGTACTAAAAGTACGCGACACAATGGGTGCGAGCGAGACGGCGATATGCAGGTGCGGCGCAGGTGCGATGCAGGTGTGCAGCAAAGCCGGTCGGTCGTAAAACTTCACAAAGGCACAAAGGCGGCAGAGAGCGGTCGTAAACACGTCCGTTCCCGTCGGTGGTCGTGATCGGAGTCCGAAAATCCTACCAGGAGTCTTCGGCTTATTTATACCTTTTCGGTATCGGCGGCGGGGAGAGGCGCTCTTTATGTCTGCGGGGTTTGGAGGAGGGGCGGGCGGGAGGGGGTCTTGTCGACGGTCGCGACTAAGAAAAAGACAGACGAACTCTTTTCGTATTACTTACTTACTAACTAACTAACTAACTATATATGTATTTATTTATTTTTATTCATTCACATTGCACGCGCGTTACTAGATGGCGCTCGCCGACCGCTGCCGCGGCCGTCTCGCGCGATTCTTTATCACAAGTCAAACCTAACCTAACCTAGCATGTAGCTATTGGGTGGTAATACGTACGGTACGTAGTAGTTGTTTCTCATATTAATAACAAGATGACGTTGTAATAAGAAAGAGGTGTTGTACACGTTCCAAGTATGGAACCGGATCCACGAGTAGCGAGCGACTAATATTTTTTTTTTTTTTTTTTTTTTTTTTTCCCTCGCTTTGTTCGTTAGGTTAGGTTATTATGATAGCTAGCTAGCTAGCTAGCTAGCCAGCCTAGCTATTCCCATCTATCTATATGTTAGGGAAAATGACACTCCATTTGAATAGAAACAATTATGAATAACGATTAAACTCTCGTCATCGTATTACGTAGTGGTGAATTATATGCGGCCCTGAAAAGGGCCTTTTGTACATATATGTGTGGTAGGTAGGAGGTATACGGGTAGACAGATCTATTATTATCTATCCCCCCCCTAAGCACGCTCTCCACGGATTCTACGCGCCAGCTGTATGTCTTTCGGCATGATCGTGACTCGCTTCGCATGGATCGCACAGAGATTCGTGTCCTCGAAGAGACCGACCAGGTAGGCCTCACTCGCCTCCTGCAGGGCCATCACAGCCGAGCTCTGGAAACGAAGATCCGTCTTGAAATCTTGAGCTATCTCACGAACGAGACGCTGGAATGGCAACTTGCGGATCAGCAACTCTGTACTCTTCTGATAACGACGTATCTCACGCAGAGCGACCGTTCCGGGTCTGTAGCGATGCGGCTTCTTGACACCACCGGTGGCGGGCGCACTCTTACGAGCCGCCTTAGTGGCGAGCTGTTTACGAGGAGCTTTACCGCCGGTCGATTTGCGAGCAGTCTGCTTGGTACGCGCCATTGTTAACTAACAAACGAACCACGACAGCCGTGTTATGTAGTATCTCAAGTAGTTAGTGGTTATAGAACGAAGAAAAACAAAAAGAAACGAACTTATACGCGCACGCGCCCTCTCTTCTAGCTCGAATAAACCGTTCGAGCGTTTTTTTTTTTTTTTTTTTTTTTTTTTTTTTTTTTTTTTTTTTTTTTTTTTCGATCTGACTATACTGTTAGCCATAAGGGCCCAGGAGCCTCGAACGGCTTTTACAGCTTCACCGGACTTGGGGGCGAGCGCTTAAGGCACTCAGCCACGAAAGTTTTGCAACAACATCCGAGGGTGCCAAAGTGGCCGAACCTCGGCTCGGACTGTTGCGCGTCTTGCAAATAAGTCGCGATCTGACTAATGCCCTATCACACTATCTAACTAACTATACATATAAACATGTCGCTATCCTCTGGGAGGAGGGTAAGAGACAAGTGTATATGTATTTAGTAATCTGAAATTTTTGATCTAGACTAACTAGCCTCAAAAAAAGAAAAAAAAAAAGGTCCCTTACAGAACCTATGTACCTAAGTGTAGTGCATGTCTGTAAAAAGTGTAATGCATGTATGTAGGTAGCTAGTGAATGCAGTGTCACTGAATCGCGCGAGCGGCTGCTAGACTCAAGGGCTCCATGCCGGAGGATCGGACCTAGGCTTGAGTGGCCGCAGGAGAGGGTGGACGTGGCGGGTGTGCGGGAACGAAGTTCACCGTGCGTCCCCTGCGAAGGGAACGGTGATTTCGCGGGCGTGGGCGCAGGCACGCTGTTTGTATGGGGTCGGACGCGTAAAATTGGTTCTTTTTCTCGATATCGTCATCGGGATCGATAAAGAGATTTCGCGGCCTACGTTTGTACCGGAATTTAATGTCTGTAATTACACTCGGTGTGTAATTCGCGGCGTTCCTAACTAACACGTTAGGGTGATTCAACGCTGAATCAAAATATCTCCTAGAGAGATATTTTACGTACGACTCTATGGACGGCAGTTCCATATCTCTATGGAGATCTGCGTTACGTACATACGGCGGCGGATCTAACAGGTGACGCAAGAACCGATTCTGAACTCTTTGCAAGCGGGCAAAGTTACTTTTAGACATATGAGCGAACGCGGCGCAACAATATGTTAAAATAGGTCTTACACATGCCTTGTATAGTGTAAGCTTATGCCACCTGGACATTTTGCTTACCGAGCTAAGCAAGGGCCGCAAGCGGGATAGGACCATGACGGCCCTATTCCGAACTATACTGACATGTGCGTTAAATTTAAGTCGGTTATCGAGGGTGACACCCAGGTATTTAGCCCGGGTGGCCCATGGGATTTCCCTACGGAATAGCTTAAGAGGTTTGAGCGTCTTTGGCAATGGCCTCTTATTCGGATCGAACATAATCGCGGCGCTCTTTTCGGGATTAATAGCGATTCGCCATGTACGGAACCACTTCCCGAGAGTGGTCACGGCTCGCTGAACGGTGGCTGCGAGATGAGATCTGTTCCTACGTGAAGCGTAGATGACAGTATCGTCAGCATAGAGCCCTACCTCGACCCCTCGGAGTCGAGGGAAGTCGCTGACGTACAGGTTAAATAAACTAGGCGCGAGAATGGAGCCCTGTGGAACTCCTGAGCGAACCGGGTGAGAGCTAGAGAGCTCACCTTCCACACGGTAGCAGAAGGAACGGTCTGTGAGGTAATCGCGGACTATATGAACTAACCTATCCGGGACTTCTAACTGGTGTAGCTTGTGGACCAGTCCGGCGTGCCAGACCTTATCGAAGGCCTTGGCTACGTCGAAAAAGACCGCAAGCGTACGGGACGGAGCTATGTTACTTCTTGCGAAGTTACTAGTGATGTGCTCCGTGAGGCGGTGCACTTGATGGGTACAAGAGTGTCTGGCACGAAAACCAAACTGCTCAGGCGGAAATAAATTTTTGTCATCAATGACAGTCTTGAGACGGTTCAAAAGGATCCGCTCGTAAAGTTTTCCTAAGGTGTTTAAAAGACTTATCGGGCGATAGCTATCGGGAAGCGAAGCTTTTTTGCCGGGCTTACGAATACCTATCACTATAGCTTTTTTCCAGGCGGCTGGAAAATAGCAATGGGCTATGGCTACATTGAATATGCAGACCAAAAGAGCTATGATGTGATCAGGAAGAAGTTTGAGTACTTCATTCCTGATACCATCAGGACCGGGTGACTTCTTAGGCTTAAGGCCTTTGATGACTGAACAGACCTCATCAGGCGTGACCGGGGTGAGGTTATCCGCGGGGGGTATCGAATTTAAGTCCTGTACCGAGGACTCGATATCGTTGATATGAGCATAGTTTACATTGTCGCAGTTCGGGGAGCACTGACTCTCCAGACTGTCGGCAAGGCATTCCGCTTTATCTACGCTATCGAACGCGAGCGGGAGGCCAGGCCCTCTTTCGAGGGCTGGCATCGATCCGGAGCCATCTAACTTGAGAGAGCGGGCGAGTTTCCAGTAGGCCAAGTGAGACGGCGTAAGGCCCTCTACTAGGTTATCCCACTGGTGACCTCTGAACTCGGCGATGCGAGCTCTGACCTCTCTCTGAAGTCTACGTAACCTACGGGTATTATCCACGGTCGGATAAGAGTCATGTGCACGTGTCGCTGCGTTCTTTTCCGTGATCAACGCTCGCACGTCGGCAGGGAGTACAAAGCGGCGATCGTTCGCCGCTTGCACCTCTCTGGATGCCACCCTGACACCGGTTTGAAGATAGTCAACCAAGGAATCGATCGCTAGGTCGGCGTCCGCTATTGACCCCAATTCGTCCGGGATCCTATCTAAACTCGAAGGAGATTCGTTATTTGAAAGATAACGATTTAATATCGCGTAATCAACTACTTTGACTGTAGGAGGGCTCGTGTCAAAGTGTTGACCTAGTTGCATAATCACCGGACGGTGATCCGAGTCTAGTTCGTGTACGACTTCTATAAGACGCAACCGAAGCGAGACTCCTTTCAAAAGAGCAATATCAAGTACTGTCGGACGACAGTTATCTTGAAAATGTGTAGGTTCAAGCGGCGCTATGACGTCAAAATTGAGCACATCGCACAACAGATCGAGTATTATCCCGTTAGGGGTGTTACGCGTACTGTTGAACAGAGTGTGCCCACTATTGAGGTCACCCGCTATTATTACAGATTGCCCGAGTGAAAGTAGCGCCTCCAGATCGGACCGAAGGAGTCTTTTACTCGGGGAGAGATATGCAGACACAAGTATGATTGACGGATGGCCAGTCATACCTATTCTACAAACGGACACTTCCATATTGGTAAGTGTAGGAGGATCTACTGGCATACAGTAGAGGGAACGCTTATAATAAATGAGAGTGCCACCGCCTCGGGTGACACGGTCATTCCTAACTATGCTATAGTTCGCGACTCTCGGATCGCGCTTGCTGGGCTTTAGAAGTGTTTCTTGTACGAGAAACACATCTATTTCCCTTTCACTAAGAAACCTAGCTACTAAATCGCGTTGGGGATATAAATTCCGCGCGTTAAAGAATGAAACGTTTAAACTTTTCGGTTTAATACGAGTCATTTTGATATTGGTATTTTTGTATTGTGGCCCTGGTCAGACGTTGTAACGTCGACGCGAGGGCCGGGAAGTGCCTAATGGCCCCGACTGGGCCGAGCTCGGAGATGCACTGGTCGAAATCCAGTACTTCTTGAACGTCGTGCTCCAGGAGGAGCATCGCCATATAGTCCAAGTTAAAACTCGGACTATAGGCCGCGGGGCCCTGAGCCTTAGGAGGCTGCGGGCGGGGTCGGGTAGGGGGGGGGCCCCACGCCGCCTGAGGGGCACGCGCGGGTTGCGGGGCCGCGCGGGGTGCCTGAGGGGCACGCGCGGGTTGCGGGGCCGCGCGGGGCGCGGGAGCGGGAGCCACCGGAGCGCGGGAAACGCTCGGGAGGCTCGGGAAGTCCTCTGGTGTAAGCAGAGGCTTCGGCCGAGGGGCTGGAACGCGGGATGCCCTCTGTGGGGCAAAATTCCTAGCCTGTCGTGACTTCCTCGTCTTGGGAGCCCGAGGACACCCACGATAGTTCGCGGGGTGTCCAGACTCCCCGCAGAGCACGCAACTCGGGGGAGTCGAAGAGTCGCGGGTGCGCGTACACTCTTTCGTGGCGTGGTCCCCGAGGCACTTCACGCATCGCGGACGAAGATGGCAATTACGGGCAGAGTGCCCGTAAAGCTGACAATTGTGGCACTGGGCCGGTATTTGGTTTTTATAAGGGGGCTCCACAGATATGCCGGAGAGCCCGCAAACCATCCTAGCATTAAAAATGGCCTTGCCCGCGGGGGTCTTATCTAAAAATACTAAGACCAACTCTAACTGTGTTTTGTCGTGACGGTACATCCGGTGTACCTCTCTAACTGGGTATTGTTGCGCGATGAGGTCAAATTTGACCTCATCTTCAGTTAACTCGACCGGGACGCGGCGGATCACTACTCTGAGGAGACGGTCCTCCTCTAGCGCGTAGGAATAATAACCTAGCTTCTCCTCTCGGAGGAGTGCGGTAAGATCACGATGATCTTTCGGGGACGCGACCTGTACTTGAATGCCCGTCGCGACGTTACGGGCTTTAAGGTAATGGACTTTTCTGTCCGTAAGTTTCTTTGAGATTCTCATCCAGGCCGATTTATCCTGGATGATAACGGGGGGCGGCGGGCGCGGTTTTTTTCCGACGACGGTAGCGGGGGCCGCGGCGGCCTTAGGAACGGCGACGCGCGCGTTATCCTGGGCCACGAATTTGGCCGCAGGCTGCGAGTCCGCGTCATTAGTTGGCGAGTTAGGCCGAGAATGCTTTCTCGACCTAACATTTGAGACGACGGTGAAGCCGTCGTTCTCTACGGTCTGTACCGGGACCGTCTCCGTTATCTCCATGTCGGGAGATGCGTCTGGGCTCGCGGGTGACTCTAAAAATACCGCTCCGAGCGGCTCAAAACTATTATTCGTGATAATATTATTATTAATGTTAGCAATTGGCGAGCGCGACCTAGCACGCGTGTTAATTGCCGCGGGGCATGTCTCCGCCGAGGGGCGGGGGGTCGGTAGTACCGAGCGCGAGCGGGCACGCGGGGGTACACCGGCGCGCGGGGAAACCGGTCTGCGCACGCGCGGCGCAGCTGCGCTCTGAGGCGCCAACGTGACGTAATTTGCGGCGGGTGGACCTAGCTCTACCGGTGTTTGCACCGGCGCCTGTCGAACGTGTGGGAATTTTTTCTTATAACGGCTAAGTAATTCTGGCTCATGTTGATGGACGAAAGCTCTTAACCGCCGGAGCTCTGCCTCATGAGAAAGTGCCATCCCGGTGGCGTTGGGAGGTCTTGGGTTCATCTTTATATAAATAAATATATAATAAAAATATAATAAATCTACTCGCGAGGAGGATAAACCTCCCTGCCAGAGTGGCAGGGGGGCGCGCCAAAATATATTTAACGGACTTTTACCGAGTCCGGCAAGGCCGTTCGAGCGTTTTTTTTTTTTTTTTTTTTTTTTTTTTTCGATCTGACTATACTGTTAGCCATAAGGGCCCAGGAGCCTCGAACGGCTTTTACAGCTTCACCGGACTTGGGGGCGAGCGCTTAAGGCACTCAGCCACGAAAGTTTTGCAACAACATCCGAGGGTGCCAAAGTGGCCGAACCTCGGCTCGGACTGTTGCGCGTCTTGCAAATAAGTCGCGATCTGACTAATGCCCTATCACACTATCTAACTAACTATACATATAAACATGTCGCTATCCTCTGGGAGGAGGGTAAGAGACAAGTGTATATGTATTTAGTAATCTGAAATTTTTGATCTAGACTAACTAGCCTCAAAAAAAGAAAAAAAAAGGTCCCTTACAGAACCTATGTACCTAAGTGTAGTGCATGTCTGTAAAAAGTGTAATGCATGTATGTAGGTAGCTAGTGAATGCAGTGTCACTGAATCGCGCGAGCGGCTGCTAGACTCAAGGGCTCCATGCCGGAGGATCGGACCTAGGCTTGAGTGGCCGCAGGAGAGGGTGGACGTGGCGGGTGTGCGGGAACGAAGTTCACCGTGCGTCCCCTGCGAAGGGAACGGTGATTTCGCGGGCGTGGGCGCAGGCACGCTGTTTGTATGGGGTCGGACGCGTAAAATTGATTCTTTTTCTCGATATCGTCATCGGGATCGATAAAGAGATTTCTCGGCCTACGTTTGTACCGGAATTTAATGTCTGTAATTACACTCGGTGTGTAATTCGCGGCGTTCCTAACTAACTCGTTTGGATGATTCAACGCTGAATCAAAATATCTCCTAGAGAGATATTTCACGTGTGACTCTATGGACGGCAGTTCCATATCTCTATGGAGATCTGCGTTACGTACATACGGCGGCGGATCTAACAGGTGACGCAAGAACCGATTCTGAACTCTTTGCAAGCGGGCAAAGTTACTTTTAGACATATGAGCGAACGCGGCGCAACAATATGTTAATATAGGTCTTACACATGCCTTGTATAGTGTAAGCTTATGCCACCTGGACATTTTGCTTACCGAGCTAAGCAAGGGCCGCAAGCGGGCTAGGACCATGACAGCCCTATTCCGAACTATACTGACATGTGTATTAAATTTAAGTCTGTTATCGAGGGTGACACCCAGGTATTTAGCCCGGGTGGCCCATGGGATTTCCCTACGGAATAGCTTAAGAGGTTTGAGCGACTTAGGCAATGGCCTCTTATTCGGATCGAACATAACCGCGGCGCTCTTTTCGGGATTAATAGCGATTCGCCATGTACGGAACCACTTCCCGAGAGTGGTCACGGCTCGCTGAACGGTAGCTGCTAGATGAGATCTGTTCCTACGTGAAGCGTAGATAACAGTATCGTCAGCGTAGAGCCCTACCTCGACCCCGTGGAGCCGAGGAAGGTCGCTGACGTAGAGGTTAAATAAGCTAGGCGCGAGAATAGAGCCCTGTGGAACTCCTGAACGAACCGGGTGAGAGCTAGAGAGCTCACCTTCCACACGGTAGCAGAAGGAACGGTCTGTGAGATAGTCGCGGACTATGTGAACTAACCTATCCGGGACTTCTAACTGGTGTAGCTTGTGGACCAGTCCGGCATGCCAGACCTTATCGAAGGCCTTGGCTACGTCGAAAAAGACCGCAAGCGTACGGGACGGAGCTATGTTACTTCTTGCGAAGTTACTAGTGATGTGCTCCGTGAGGCGGTGCACTTGGTGGGTACAAGAGTGTCTGGCACGAAAACCAAACTGCTCAGGCGGAAATAAATTTTTGTCATCAATGACAGACTTGAGACGGTTCAAAAGGATCCGCTCGTAAAGTTTTCCTAAGGTGTTTAAAAGACTTATCGGGCGATAGCTATCGGGAAGCGAAGCTTTTTTGCCGGGCTTACGAATACCTATCACTATAGCTTTTTTCCAGGCGGCTGGAAAATAGCAATGGGCTATGGCTACATTGAATATGCAGACCAAAAGAGCTATGATGTGATCAGGAAGAAGTTTAAGTACTTCATTCCTGATACCATCAGGACCAGGTGACTTCTTAGGCTTAAGGCCTTTAATGACTGAACAGACCTCATCAGGCGTGACCGGGGTGAGGTTATCCGCGGGGGGTATCGAATTTAAGTCCTGTACCGAGGACTCGATATCGTTGATATGAGCATAGTTTACATTGTCGCAGTTCGGGGAGCACTGGCTCTCCAGACTGTCGGCAAGGCACTCCGCTTTATCTACGCTATCGAACGCGAGCGGGAGGCCAGGCCCTCTTTCGAGGGCTGGCATCGATCCGGAGCCATCTAACTTGAGAGAGCGGGCGAGTTTCCAGTAGGCCAAGTGAGACGGCGTAAGGCCCTCTACTAGGTTATCCCACTGGTGACCTCTGAACTCGGCGATGCGAGCTCTGACCTCTCTCTGAAGTCTACGTAACCTACGGGTATTATCCACGGTCGGATAGGAGTCATGTGCACGTGTCGCTGCGTTCTTTTCCGTGATCAACGCTCGCACGTCGGCAGGGAGTACAAAGCGGCGATCGTTCGCCGCTTGCACCTCTCTGGATGCCTCCCTAACACCGGTTTGAAGATAGTCAACCAAGGAATCGATCGCTAGGTCGGCGTCCGCTATTGACCCCAATTCGTCCGGGATCCTATCTAAACTCGAAGGAGATTCGTTATTTGAAAGATAACGATTTAATATCGCGTAATCAACTACTTTGACTGTAGGAGGACTCGTGTCAAAGTGTTGACCTAGTTGCATAATCACCGGACGGTGATCCGAGTCTAGTTCGTGTACGACTTCTATAAGACGTAACCGAAGCGAGACTCCTTTCAAAAGAGCAATATCAAGTACTGTCGGACGACAGTTATCTTGAAAATGTGTAGGTTCAAGCGGCGCTATGACGTCAAAATTGAGCACATCGCACAACAGATCGAGTATTATCCCGTTAGGGGTATTACGCGAACTGTTGAACAGAGTGTGCCCACTATTGAGGTCACCCGCTATTATTACAGATTGCCCGAGTGAAAGTAGCGCCTCCAGATCGGACCGAAGGAGTCTTTTACTCGGGGAGAGATATGCAGACACAAGTATGATTGACGGATGGCCAGTCATACCTATTCTACAAACGGACACTTCCATATTGGTAAGTGTAGGAGAATCTACTGGCATACAGTAGAGGGAACGCTTATAATAAATGAGAGTGCCGCCGCCTCGGGTGACACGGTCATTCCTAACTATGTTATAGTTCGCGACTCTCGGATCGCGCTTGCTGGGCTTTAGAAGTGTTTCTTGTACGAGAAACACATCTATTTCCCTTTCACTAAGAAACCTAGCTACTAAATCGCGTTGGGGATATAAATTCCGCGCGTTAAAAAATGAAACGTTTAAACTATTCGGTTTAATACGCGTCATTTTGATAGTTATATTTTTGTACCGTGGCCCTGGTCAGACGTTGTAACGTCGACGCTAGGGCCGGGAAGTGCCTAATGGCCCCGACTGGGCCGAGCTCGGAGATGCACTGGTCGAAATCCAGTACATCTTGAACGTCGTGCTCCAGGAGGAGCATCGCCATATAGTCCAAGTTGAAGCTGGGACTATAGGCCGCGGGGCCCTGAGCCTTCGGAGGCTGCGGGCGGGGTCGGGTAGGGGGGGGGCCCCACGCCGCCTGAGGGGCACGCGCGGGTTGCGGGGCTGCGCGGGGTGCCAGAGGGGCACGCGCGGGTTGCGGGGCCGCGCGGGGTGCCTGAAGGGCACGCGCGGGTTGCGGGGCCGCGCGGGGCGCGGGAGCGGGAGCCACCGGAGCGCGGGAAACGCTCGGGAGGCTCGGGAAGTCCTCTGGTGTAAGCAGAGGCTTCGGCCGAGGGGCTGGAACGCGGGATGCCCTCTGTGGGGCAAAATTCCTAGCCTGTCGTGTCTTCCTCGTCTTGGGAGCGCGAGGACACCCACGATAGTTCGCGGGGTGTCCAGACTCCCCACAGAGCACGCAACTCGGGGGAGTCGAAGAGTCGCGGGTGCGCGTGCACTCTTTCGTTGCGTGATCCCCGAGGCATTTCACGCAACGCGGGCGGAGATGACAGTTACGGGCAGCGTGCCCGTATAATTGGCAATTATGGCACTGGGCCGGAATCTGATTTTTATATGGGGCCTCGACAGATATGCCGGAGAGCCCGCAAACCATCCTAACATTAAATATGGCCTTGCCCGCGGGGGTCTTATCTAACAGTACTAGGACCAAATCTAGTTGTTTCTTATCGAAACGGTACATCCGATGTACCTCCCTAACCGGGTATTGTTGAGCGATGAGGTCAAATTTGACCTCATCCTCGGTTAACTCGACCGGTACGCGGCGAATTACTACTCTGAGGAGACGGTCCTCCTCGAGCGCGTAGGAATAATAACCTAGTTTCTCCTCTCGGAGGAGTGCGGTAAGATCACGATGATCTTTCGGGGACGCGACCTGTACTTGAATGCCCGTCGCGACGTTACGGGCTTTAAGGTAATGGATTTTTCTGTCCGTAAGTTTCTTTGAAACTCTCATCCAGGCCGATTTATCCTGGATGATAACTGGGGGCGGCGGGCGCGGTTTCTTCCCGGCGACGTGCGCGGGGGCCGTGGCGGCACTTGAGACGGCGACGCGCGCGTTTTCTTGGGCCACGAATTTGGCCGCAGGCTGCGAGTCCGCGCCTAATATTGGTGAGTTAGGCCGTGAATGCTTTCGCGACCTAACCTTTGAGACGACGGTGAAGCCGTCGTTCTCTACGGTCTGTACCGGGACCGTCTCCGTTATCTCCATGTCGGGAGATGCGTCTGGGCTCGCTGGCGAGTCTAAAAATACCGCTCCGAGCGGCTCAAAACTATTATTGGTAACAATATTATTACTAATATTAATTGTGTTCTTAATCGGTGAACGCGACCTAGCACGCGCGGTAATTGCCGAGGGGCATGCTGCCGCCGAGGGGCGGGAGGCCGGTACGACCGAGCGCGAGCGGGCACGCGGGTGTGCACCGGGTTGCGGGGAACGCGGGCGCGTCACACGGTTACGCGAGTCAACGACTGCCGCACTCGAAGCGGCAGATAACGAAACGAAATTGCCCGGCGGACATAACTCGACGGGAGTTTGAACAGGCGCCCTAACGCGCGGAAACTTCTTTTTATATCTACTAAGTAGCTCCGGTTCGTGCTGGTGGACGTACGCACGTAATCTCCGGAGCTCTGCCGCATCAGATAAGGCCATCCCGGTGGCAGTGGGAGGTCTTGGGATGTTCATTTTATGTATATAAATATATAATAAAATATAAAATATAAATTACTCGCGCAGGAGGATAAACCTCCCTGCCAGAGTGGCAGGGGGGCGCGCCAAAATATATTTAACGGACTTTCCCGAGTCCGGCAAGTGACCTGCGAGTCAAAGTGCAATGACAAGCAGGAATGAGAACCTAACTGGCCTACGTGGAGTCCCTAACAAGCCCGAGGCTGAGAACACAGTTCGGTAAACCAAACTGTGCCCAAACAGGCACTCGGGGATGGAGTGAGGGGATAGGTAGGTGGGAGGGAGACACTCAGGGCTTGATTATGACTCTATCAAGGACCAAGATTCCTGAGTCCGTCCAAGAACTATCGTTTGCCTCTGAAGGAGGCAACCGAGGGGCGCTTGGGTCACGCACCCACTTGCCTTACGTTGGCACCGAAAGGTTTCCAGCAAGTGACCACAAAACCGTGGTTTTTCACGAAGCACAAAACACGCGAGTCGCACTTAAAAGTACGCTTTACGGAGTTCGCACTGAAAAGTACGTTTGATGAATGCTTGTAATTGTATATCGAATATACAAAAAACTTGTATACTCGTGATACAATATATCGCAAAACGACCGTTAGAGATTACGTAACAAGCAAGCGCGCGAACACGTCTACTCGCTACGACAACCAATATCGGACTTCCTATGGCACTGGGCCGGAATCTGATTTTTATATGGGGCCTCGACAGATATGCCGGAGAGCCCGCAAACCATCCTAACATTAAATATGGCCTTGCCCGCGGGGGTCTTATCTAACAGTACTAGGACCAAATCTAGTTGTTTCTTATCGAAACGGTACATCCGATGTACCTCCCTAACCGGGTATTGTTGAGCGATGAGGTCAAATTTGACCTCATCCTCGGTTAACTCGACCGGTACGCGGCGAATTACTACTCTGAGGAGACGGTCCTCCTCGAGCGCGTAGGAATAATAACCTAGTTTCTCCTCTCGGAGGAGTGCGGTAAGATCACGATGATCTTTTGGGGACGCGACCTGTACTTGAATGCCCGTCGCGACGTTACGGGCTTTAAGGTAATGGATTTTTCTGTCCGTAAGTTTCTTTGAAACTCTCATCCAGGCCGATTTATCCTGGATGATAACTGGGGGCGGCGGGCGCGGTTTCTTCCCGGCGACGTGCGCGGGGGCCGTGGCGGCACTTGAGACGGCGACGCGCGCGTTTTCTTGGGCCACGAATTTGGCCGCAGGCTGCGAGTCCGCGCCTAATATTGGTGAGTTAGGCCGTGAATGCTTTCGCGACCTAACCTTTGAGACGACGGTGAAGCCGTCGTTCTCTACGGTCTGTACCGGGACCGTCTCCGTTATCTCCATGTCGGGAGATGCGTCTGGGCTCGCTGGCGAGTCTAAAAATACCGCTCCGAGCGGCTCAAAACTATTATTGGTAACAATATTATTACTAATATTAATTGTGTTCTTAATCGGTGAACGCGACCTAGCACGCGCGGTAATTGCCGAGGGGCATGCTGCCGCCGAGGGGCGGGAGGCCGGTACGACCGAGCGCGAGCGGGCACGCGGGTGTGCACCGGGTTGCGGGGAACGCGGGCGCGTCACACGGTTACGCGAGTCAACGACTGCCGCACTCGAAGCGGCAGATAACGAAACGAAATTGCCCGGCGGACATAACTCGACGGGAGTTTGAACAGGCGCCCTAACGCGCGGAAACTTCTTTTTATATCTACTAAGTAGCTCCGGTTCGTGCTGGTGGACGTACGCACGTAATCTCCGGAGCTCTGCCGCATCAGATAAGGCCATCCCGGTGGCAGTGGGAGGTCTTGGGATGTTCATTTTATGTATATAAATATATAATAAAATATAAAATATAAATTACTCGCGCAGGAGGATAAACCTCCCTGCCAGAGTGGCAGGGGGGCGCGCCAAAATATATTTAACGGACTTTCCCGAGTCCGGCAAGTGACCTGCGAGTCAAAGTGCAATGACAAGCAGGAATGAGAACCTAACTGGCCTACGTGGAGTCCCTAACAAGCCCGAGGCTGAGAACACAGTTCGGTAAACCAAACTGTGCCCAAACAGGCACTCGGGGATGGAGTGAGGGGATAGGTAGGTGGGAGGGAGACACTCAGGGCTTGATTATGACTCTATCAAGGACCAAGATTCCTGAGTCCGTCCAAGAACTATCGTTTGCCTCTGAAGGAGGCAACCGAGGGGCGCTTGGGTCACGCACCCACTTGCCTTACGTTGGCACCGAAAGGTTTCCAGCAAGTGACCACAAAACCGTGGTTTTTCACGAAGCACAAAACACGCGAGTCGCACTTAAAAGTACGCTTTACGGAGTTCGCACTGAAAAGTACGTTTGATGAATGCTTGATATTGTATATCGAGTATACAAAAAACTTGTATACTCGTGATACAACTGATAGCAAAAATGACCGTTAAAAGTTACGCAAACAATTGGACGCGTGAACACGACCTCTCGCTAACGCAACTAGAACCGGACTCCCAAAAAAAAAAAAAAAAAAAAAAAAAAAAAAAAAAAAAAAAAAAAAAAAAAAAAAAAAAAAAAAAAAAAAAAAAAAAAAAAAAAAAAAAAACCCATAATAATAATAATATGTTCAATCACATTATACGTAGATAGTAAGCATATATACACCACTGCATCATTGACACTCGCACTCGGTCACACAAATACAAACTATTTTATATTTATAAATATATATATATATATTATTATTATTATACTACCAGCAAAATGCATGCACATTGTGTGAGAGTACAAGAACGGAACGTTTGCATATCGCTTATTCTTCTTCTTCTTATTCGCTTTATTATTAAAACCTGAAGGGTCTAATGATAATTAGCTTGTTCAAGCATGCTTCATATTATAAGATTTCATTATTTATACATACATACATACATACATACATAGTATATACTATTTACTGTTGTATTATTATTATTATTATTATTACTACTTACATCGTACACGCCCCCCCCCCCTGCCAGCCGGCCGTCCGCCTAGCTGCATACGGCTGCTCGGATCGTAGGCATAGCGCGATTGGTCGAAACGCGTCCGTAACGTACGCACTGTGATGTACTACTTGTGAGCCTGAAAATCAAATAGATACGGTTTTAGAAAAATATACGAGACTACGTTCAAGGAACATAACAATAAATAAATAATAATGCCACCCAAGACGAGCGGAAAGGCCGCCAAGAAATCTGGCAAGGCTCAAAAGAACATCTCGAAGACCGACAAGAAAAAGAAGAAGCACAAGAGGAAGGAGAGTTACGCCATCTACATTTATAAAGTACTCAAGCAAGTTCACCCGGACACCGGTATATCGAGCAAGGCTATGTCGATCATGAACTCTTTCGTGAACGATATATTCGAACGTATCGCTGCGGAAGCATCTCGTCTGGCACACTACAACAAGCGTTCGACGATCACCTCGAGGGAGGTGCAGACGTCCGTGAGGCTCCTGCTCCCCGGTGAATTGGCGAAGCACGCAGTCAGTGAGGGAACCAAGGCAGTCACGAAATACACAAGTTCCAAGTGAATGAATTAATTAACTCGACGTGTGTGTTTGTTGTTGTCAAACACTTGATCAAAAGGCCCTTTTCAGGGCCACAAAATTGCTCGTTTATATATCTATATTAAAGAAAAACAGTTTCTAAAAACGATAGAAAATGTCAATCGATCGAATAAAAATCATGTCACATGTCTCTCATTCTTCATGTTCTCGTATATGTAACATGTTATAATAGGTCTAGTTAGTTACTTACTTATTCTTAAAACGCAAACTTTACATAAGATATAACTAAAAAAAAAAAAAAAAACACACACACACACACACACACACACACAAACCTATACGATATATTATTATGATATTTATAAATGTAATTTTTTTTTTTTTTTTTTTTTTTTTTTTTTTTTTTTTTTCGATCTGACTATACTGTTAGCCATAAGGGCCCAGGAGCCTCGAACGGCTTTTACAGCTTCACCGGACTTGGGGGCGAGCGCTTAAGGCACTCAGCCACGAAAGTTTTGCAACAACATCCGAGGGTGCCAAAGTGGCCGAACCTCGGCTCGGACTGTTGCGCGTTTTGCAAATAAGTCGCGATCTGACTAATGCCCTATCACACTATCTAACTAACTATACATATAAACATGTCGCTATCCTCTGGGAGGAGGGTAAGAGACAAGTGTATATGTATTTAGTAATCTGAAATTTTTGATCTAGACTAACTAGCCTCAAAAAAAGAAAAAAAAAGGTCCCTTACAGAACCTATGTACCTAAGTGTAGTGCATGTCTGTAAAAAGTGTAATGCATGTATGTAGGTAGCTAGTGAATGCAGTGTCACTGAATCGCGCGAGCGGCTGCTAGACTCAAGGGCTCCATGCCGGAGGATCGGACCTAGGCTTGAGTGGCCGCAGGAGAGGGTGGACGTGGCGGGTGTGCGGGAACGAAGTTCACCGTGCGTCCCCTGCGAAGGGAACGGTGATTTCGCGGGCGTGGGCGCAGACACGCTGTTTGTATAGGGTCGGACGCGTAATATTGATTTTTTTTCTCGATATCGTCATCGGGATCGATAAAGAGATTTCGCGGCCTACGTTTGTACCGGAATTTAATGTCTGTAATTACACTCGGTGTGTAATTCGCGGCGTTCCTAACTAACTCGTTTGGATGATTCAACGCTGAATCAAAATATCTCCTAGAGAGATATTTCACGTATGACTCTATGGACGGCAGTTCCATATCTCTATGGAGATCTGCGTTACGTACATACGGCGGCGGATCTAACAGGTGACGCAAGAACCGATTCTGAACTCTTTGCAAGCGGGCAAAGTTACTTTTAGACATATGAGCGAACGCGGCGCAACAATATGTTAATATAGGTCTTACACATGCCTTGATTATAAATGTAAAAATTACATAGATATATATATAATGTACACAAATATAATTTTTATTATTATTTTACTTTTCAATTATTAATATAATATAATATAACCAGTAAGTAATATACTGAGAGCGAGCGAGAGACAGCGTGTGTGTGTGAGTGAGTGCGAGCGAGAAGGGAGGAGGGGGGGGGGGAGGGGGGATACGATGCCGCGGCCGTTCGGCGCACGTTTTGTGTTCGTTTCTATAAAAGGCCGACAAAACTCGCTCGAACGGGGAAGTCCGATATTGGTTGCCTTAGCGAGTAGACGTGTTCGCGCGCTGCTTGTTATCGTAATCTGTAACGGTCATTTTGCGATCTATTGTGTCACGCGTATACAAGTTTTTTGTATATTCGTCACACAGTACTGCAATTACCAAACGTACTTTTCAGTGCGAACTCCGTAAAGCGTACTTTTAAGTGCGACTCGCGTGTTTTGTGCTTCGTGAAAAACCACGGTTTTGTGGTCACTTGCTGGAAACCTTTCGGTGCCAACGTAAGGCAAGTGGGTGCGTGACCCAAGCGCCCCTCGGTTGCCTCCTTCAGAGGCAAACGATAGTTCTTGGACGGACTCAGGAATCTTGGTCCTTGATAGAGTCATAATCAAGCCCTGAGTGTCTCCCTCCCACCTACCTATCCCCTCACTCCATCCCCGAGTGCCTGTTTGGGCACAGTTTGGTTTACTGAACTGTGTTCTCAGCCTCGGGCTTGTTAGGGACTCCACTTAGGCCAGTTAGGTTCTCATCCTGCTTGTCATTGCACTTTGACTCGCAGGTCACTTGCCGGACTCGGGAAAGTCCGTTAAATATATTTTGGCGCGCCCCCCTGCCACTCTGGCAGGGAGGTTTATCCTCCTCGCGAGTAGATTTATTATATTTTTTATTATATATTTATTTATATAAATATGAATCCAAGACCTCCCAACGCCACCGTGATGGCACTTTCTCATGAAGCAGAGCTCCGGCGGTTGAGAGCTTTCGTGCATCAACATGAGCCAGAATTACTTAGCCGCTATAAGAAAAAATTCCCACGCGTTCGACAGGCGCCGGTGCAAACACCGGTAGAGATAGGTCCACCCGCCGCGAATTACATCACGTTGGCGCCACAGAGCGCAGCTGCGCCGCGCGTGCGCAGACCGATTTCCCCGCGCGCCGGTGTACCCCCGCGTGCCCGCTCGCGCTCGGTATTACCGACCCCCCGCCCCTCGGCGGAGACATGCCCCGCGGCAATTAACACGCGTGCTAGGTCGCGCTCGCCAATTGCAAACATTAATAATAATATTATCACGAATAATAGTTTTGAGCCGCTCGGAGCGGTATTTTTAGAGTCACCCGCGAGCCCAGACGCATCTCCCGACATGGAGATAACGGAGACGGTCCCGGTACAGACCGTAGAGAACGACGGCTTCACCGTCGTCTCAAATGTTAGGTCGAGAAAGCATTCTCGGCCTAACTCGCCAACTAATGACGCGGACTCGCAGCCTGCGGCCAAATTCGTGGCCCAGGATAACGCGCGCGTCGCCGTTCCTAAGGCCGCCGCGGCCCCCGCTACCGTCGCCGGGAAAAAACCGCGCCCGCCTCCCCCTGTCATCATCCAGGATAAATCGGCCTGGATGAAAATTTCAAAAAAACTTGCGGATAAGAAAATCCACTATCTAAAAGCCCGTAACGTCGCGACGGGCATACAAGTACAGGTCGCGTCTCCAAAAGATCATCGTGATCTAACCGCGCTCCTCCGAGAGGAGAAATATTGTTACTATTCGTACGCGCTCGAGGAGGACCGTCTCCTCAGAGTAGTGATCCGCCGCGTTCCGGTCGAGTTAACCGAAGATGAGGTCAAATTTGACCTCATCGCGCAACAATACCCAGTTAGAGAGGTACACCGGATGTACCGTCACGACAAAACACAGTTAGAGTTGGTCTTAGTATTTTTAGATAAGACCCCCGCGGGCAAGGCCATTTTTAATGCTAGGATGGTTTGCGGGCTCTCCGGCATATCTGTGGAGCCCCCTTATAAAAACCAAATACCGGCCCAGTGCCACAATTGTCAGCTTTACGGGCACTCTGCCCGTAATTGCCATCTTCGTCCGCGATGCGTGAAGTGCCTCGGGGACCACGCCACGAAAGAGTGTACGCGCACCCGCGACTCTTCGACTCCCCCGAGTTGCGTGCTCTGCGGGGAGTCTGGACACCCCGCGAACTATCGTGGGTGTCCTCGTGCTCCCAAGACGAGGAAGTCACGACAGGCTAGGAATTTTGCCCCACAGAGGGCATCCCGCGTTCCAGCCCCTCGGCCGAAGCCTCTGCTTACACCAGAGGACTTCCCGAGCCTCCCGAGCGTTTCCCGCGCTCCGGTGGCTCCCGCTCCCGCGCCCCGCGCGGCCCCGCAACCCGCGCGTGCCCCTCAGGCACCCCGCGCGGCCCCGCAACCCGCGCGTGCCCCTCTGGCACCCCGCGCAGCCCCGCAACCCGCGCGTGCCCCTCAGGCGGCGTGGGGCCCCCCCCCTACCCGACCCCGCCCGCAGCCTCCGAAGGCTCTGGGCCCCGCGGCCTATAGTCCCAGCTTCAACTTGGACTATATGGCGATGCTCCTCCTGGAGCACGACGTTCAAGAAGTACTGGATTTCGACCAGTGCATCTCCGAGCTCGGCCCAGTCGGGGCCATTAGGCACTTCCCGGCCCTCGCGTCGACGTTACAACGTCTGACCAGGGCCACAATACAAAAATACCAATATCAAAATGACTCGTATTAAACCGAAAAGTTTAAACGTTTCATTCTTTAACGCGCGGAATTTATATCCCCAACGCGATTTAGTAGCTAGGTTTCTTAGTGAAAGGGAAATAGATGTGTTTCTCGTACAAGAAACACTTCTAAAGCCCAGCAAGCGCGATCCGAGAGTCGCGAACTATAGCATAGTTAGGAATGACCGTGTCACCCGAGGCGGTGGCACTCTCATTTATTATAAGCGTTCCCTCTACTGTATGCCAGTAGATCCTCCTACACTTACCAATATGGAAGTGTCCGTTTGTAGAATAGGTATGACTGGCCATCCGTCAATCATACTTGTGTCTGCATATCTCTCCCCGAGTAAAAGACTCCTTCGGTCCGATCTGGAGGCGCTACTTTCACTCGGGCAATCTGTAATAATAGCGGGTGACCTCAATAGTGGGCACACTCTGTTCAACAGTACGCGTAACACCCCTAACGGGATAATACTCGATCTGTTGTGCGATGTGCTCAATTTTGACGTCATAGCGCCGCTTGAACCTACACATTTTCAAGATAACTGTCGTCCGACAGTACTTGATATTGCTCTTTTGAAAGGAGTCTCGCTTCGGTTGCGTCTTATAGAAGTCGTACACGAACTAGACTCGGATCACCGTCCGGTGATTATGCAACTAGGTCAACACTTTGACACGAGCCCTCCTACAGTCAAAGTAGTTGATTACGCGATATTAAATCGTTATCTTTCGAATAACGAATCTCCTTCGAGTTTAGATAGGATCCCGGACGAATTGGGGTCAATAGCGGACGCCGACCTAGCGATCGATTCCTTGGTTGACTATCTTCAAACCGGTGTTAGGGAGGCATCCAGAGAGGTGCAAGCGGCGAACGATCGCCGCTTTGTACTCCCTGCCGACGTGCGAGCGTTGATCACGGAAAAGAACGCAGCGACACGTGCACATGACTCTTATCCGACCGTGGATAATACCCGTAGGTTACGTAGACTTCAGAGAGAGGTCAGAGCTCGCATCGCCGAGTTCAGAGGTCACCAGTGGGATAACCTAGTAGAGGGCCTTACGCCGTCTCACTTGGCCTACTGGAAACTCGCCCGCTCTCTCAAGTTAGACGGCTCCGGATCGATGCCAGCCCTCGAAAGAGGGCCTGGCCTCCCGCTCGCGTTCGATAGCGTAGATAAAGCGGAATGCCTTGCCGACAGTCTGGAGAGCCAGTGCTCCCCGAACTGCGACAATGTAAACTATGCTCATATCAACGATATCGAGTCCTCGGTACAGGACTTAAATTCGATACCCCCCGCGGATAACCTCACCCCGGTCACGCCTGATGAGGTCTGTTCAGTCATCAAAGGCCTTAAGCCTAAGAAGTCACCTGGTCCAGATGGTATCAGGAATGAAGTACTCAAACTTCTTCCTGATCACATCATAGCTCTTTTGGTCTGCATCTTCAATGTAGCCATAGCCCATTGCTATTTTCCAGCCGCCTGGAAAAAAGCTATAGTGATAGGTATTCGTAAGCCCGGCAAAAAAGCTTCGCTTCCCGATAGCTATCGCCCGATAAGTCTATTAAACACCTTAGGAAAACTTTACGAGCGGATCCTTTTGAACCGTCTCAAGTCTGTCATTGATGACAAAAATTTATTTCCGCCTGAGCAGTTTGGTTTTCGTGCCAGACACTCTTGTACCCACCAAGTGCACCGCCTCACGGAGCACATCACTAGTAACTTCGCAAGAAGTAACATAGCTCCGTCCCGTACGCTTGCGGTCTTTTTCGACGTAGCCAAGGCCTTCGATAAGGTCTGGCACGCCGGACTGATCCACAAGCTACACCAGTTAGAAGTCCCGGATAGGTTAGTTCATATAGTCCGCGATTACCTCACAGACCGTTCCTTCTGCTACCGTGTGGAAGGTGAGCTCTCAAGCTCTCACCCGGTTCGCTCAGGAGTTCCACAGGGCTCCATTCTCGCGCCTAGTTTATTTAACCTGTACGTCAGCGACCTCCCTCGACTCCGAGGGGTCGAGGTAGGGCTCTATGCTGACGATACTGTCATCTACGCTTCACGTAGGAACAGATCTCATCTCGCAGCCACCGTTCAGCGAGCCGTGACCACTCTCGGGAAGTGGTTCCGTACATGGCGAATCGCTATCAATCCCGAAAAGAGCGCCGCGATTATGTTCGATCCGAATAAGAGGCCATTGCCAAAGACGCTCAAACCTCTTAAGCTATTCCGTAGGGAAATCCCATGGGCCACCCGGACTAAATATCTGGGTGTCACCCTCGATAACCGACTTAAATTTAACGCACATGTCAGTATAGTTCGGAATAGGGCCGTCATGGTCCTATCCCGCTTGCGGCCCTTGCTTAGCTCGGTAAGCAAAATGTCCAGGTGGCATAAGCTTACACTATACAAGGCATGTGTAAGACCTATATTAACATATTGTTGCGCCGCGTTCGCTCATATGTCTAAAAGTAACTTTGCCCGCTTGCAAAGAGTTCAGAATCGGTTCTTGCGTCACCTGTTAGATCCGCCGCCGTATGTACGTAACGCAGATCTCCATAGAGATATGGAACTGCCGTCCATAGAGTCATACGTGAAATATCTCTCTAGGAGATATTTTGATTCAGCGTTGAATCATCCAAACGAGTTAGTTAGGAACGCCGCGAATTACACACCGAGTGTAATTACAGACATTAAATTCCGGTACAAACGTAGGCCGCGAAATCTCTTTATCGATCCCGATGACGATATCGAGAAAAAAAATCAATATTACGCGTCCGACCCTATACAAACAGCGTGTCTGCGCCCACGCCCGCGAAATCACCGTTCCCTTCGCAGGGGACGCACGGTGAACTTCGTTCCCGCACACCCGCCACGTCCACCCTCTCCTGCGGCCACTCAAGCCTAGGTCCGATCCTCCGGCATGGAGCCCTTGAGTCTAGCAGCCGCTCGCGCGATTCAGTGACACTGCATTCACTAGCTACCTACATACATGCATTACACTTTTTACAGACATGCACTACACTTAGGTACATAGGTTCTGTAAGGGACCTTTTTTTTTCTTTTTTTTGAGGCTAGTTAGTCTAGATCAAAAATTTCAGATTACTAAATACATATACACTTGTCTCTTACCCTCCTCCCAGAGGATAGTGACATGTTTATATGTATAGTTAGTTAGATAGTGTGATAGGGCATTAGTCAGATCGCGACTTATTTGCAAAACGCGCAACAGTCCGAGCCGAGGTTCGGCCACTTTGGCACCCTCGGATGTTGTTGCAAAACTTTCGTGGCTGAGTGCCTTAAGCGCTCGCCCCCAAGTCCGGTGAAGCTGTAAAAGCCGTTCGAGGCTCCTGGGCCCTTATGGCTAACAGTATAGTCAGATCGAAAAAAAAAAAAAAAAAAAAAAAAAAAAAAAAAAAAAAAAAAACGCTCGAACGGGGGGTTTTTTTGGGGGAGTCCGGTTCTAGTTGCGTTAGCGAGAGGTCGTGTTCACGCGTCCAATTGTTTACGTAACTTTTAACGGTCATTTTTGCTATCAGTTGTATCACGAGTATACAAGTTTTTTGTATACTCGATATACAATATCAAGCATTCATCAAACGTACTTTTCAGTGCGAACTCCGTAAAGCGTACTTTTAAGTGCGACTCGCGTGTTTTGTGCTTCGTGAAAAACCACGGTTTTGTGGTCACTTGCTGGAAACCTTTCGGTGCCAACGTAAGGCAAGTGGGTGCGTGACCCAAGCGCCCCTCGGTTGCCTCCTTCAGAGGCAAACGATAGTTCTTGGACGGACTCAGGAATCTTGGTCCTTGATAGAGTCATAATCAAGCCCTGAGTGTCTCCCTCCCACCTACCTATCCCCTCACTCCATCCCCGAGTGCCTGTTTGGGCACAGTTTGGTTTACCGAACTGTGTTCTCAGCCTCGGGCTTGTTAGGGACTCCACGTAGGCCAGTTAGGTTCTCATTCCTGCTTGTCATTGCACTTTGACTCGCAGGTCACTTGCCGGACTCGGGAAAGTCCGTTAAATATATTTTGGCGCGCCCCCCTGCCACTCTGGCAGGGAGGTTTATCCTCCTGCGCGAGTAATTTATATTTTATATTTTATTATATATTTATATACATAAAATGAACATCCCAAGACCTCCCACTGCCACCGGGATGGCCTTATCTGATGCGGCAGAGCTCCGGAGATTACGTGCGTACGTCCACCAGCACGAACCGGAGCTACTTAGTAGATATAAAAAGAAGTTTCCGCGCGTTAGGGCGCCTGTTCAAACTCCCGTCGAGTTATGTCCGCCGGGCAATTTCGTTTCGTTATCTGCCGCTTCGAGTGCGGCAGTCGTTGACTCGCGTAACCGTGTGACGCGCCCGCGTTCCCCGCAACCCGGTGCACACCCGCGTGCCCGCTCGCGCTCGGTCGTACCGGCCTCCCGCCCCTCGGCGGCAGCATGCCCCTCGGCAATTACCGCGCGTGCTAGGTCGCGTTCACCGATTAAGAACACAATTAATATTAGTAATAATATTGTTACCAATAATAGTTTTGAGCCGCTCGGAGCGGTATTTTTAGACTCGCCAGCGAGCCCAGACGCATCTCCCGACATGGAGATAACGGAGACGGTCCCGGTACAGACCGTAGAGAACGACGGCTTCACCGTCGTCTCAAAGGTTAGGTCGCGAAAGCATTCACGGCCTAACTCACCAATATTAGGCGCGGACTCGCAGCCTGCGGCCAAATTCGTGGCCCAAGAAAACGCGCGCGTCGCCGTCTCAAGTGCCGCCACGGCCCCCGCGCACGTCGCCGGGAAGAAACCGCGCCCGCCGCCCCCAGTTATCATCCAGGATAAATCGGCCTGGATGAGAGTTTCAAAGAAACTTACGGACAGAAAAATCCATTACCTTAAAGCCCGTAACGTCGCGACGGGCATTCAAGTACAGGTCGCGTCCCCGAAAGATCATCGTGATCTTACCGCACTCCTCCGAGAGGAGAAACTAGGTTATTATTCCTACGCGCTCGAGGAGGACCGTCTCCTCAGAGTAGTAATTCGCCGCGTACCGGTCGAGTTAACCGAGGATGAGGTCAAATTTGACCTCATCGCTCAACAATACCCGGTTAGGGAGGTACATCGGATGTACCGTTTCGATAAGAAACAACTAGATTTGGTCCTAGTACTGTTAGATAAGACCCCCGCGGGCAAGGCCATATTTAATGTTAGGATGGTTTGCGGGCTCTCCGGCATATCTGTCGAGGCCCCATATAAAAATCAGATTCCGGCCCAGTGCCATAATTGCCAATTATACGGGCACGCTGCCCGTAACTGTCATCTCCGCCCGCGTTGCGTGAAATGCCTCGGGGATCACGCAACGAAAGAGTGCACGCGCACCCGCGACTCTTCGACTCCCCCGAGTTGCGTGCTCTGTGGGGAGTCTGGACACCCCGCGAACTATCGTGGGTGTCCTCGCGCTCCCAAGACGAGGAAGACACGACAGGCTAGGAATTTTGCCCCACAGAGGGCATCCCGCGTTCCAGCCCCTCGGCCGAAGCCTCTGCTTACACCAGAGGACTTCCCGAGCCTCCCGAGCGTTTCCCGCGCTCCGGTGGCTCCCGCTCCCGCGCCCCGCGCGGCCCCGCAACCCGCGCGTGCCCTTCAGGCACCCCGCGCGGCCCCGCAACCCGCGCGTGCCCCTCTGGCACCCCGCGCAGCCCCGCAACCCGCGCGTGCCCCTCAGGCGGCGTGGGGCCCCCCCCCTACCCGACCCCGCCCGCAGCCTCCGAAGGCTCAGGGCCCCGCGGCCTATAGTCCCAGCTTCAACTTGGACTATATGGCGATGCTCCTCCTGGAGCACGACGTTCAAGATGTACTGGATTTCGACCAGTGCATCTCCGAGCTCGGCCCAGTCGGGGCCATTAGGCACTTCCCGGCCCTAGCGTCGACGTTACAACGTCTGACCAGGGCCACGGTACAAAAATATAACTATCAAAATGACGCGTATTAAACCGAATAGTTTAAACGTTTCATTTTTTAACGCGCGGAATTTATATCCCCAACGCGATTTAGTAGCTAGGTTTCTTAGTGAAAGGGAAATAGATGTGTTTCTCGTACAAGAAACACTTCTAAAGCCCAGCAAGCGCGATCCGAGAGTCGCGAACTATAACATAGTTAGGAATGACCGTGTCACCCGAGGCGGCGGCACTCTCATTTATTATAAGCGTTCCCTCTACTGTATGCCAGTAGATCCTCCTACACTTACCAATATGGAAGTGTCCGTTTGTAGAATAGGTATGACTGGCCATCCGTCAATCATACTTGTGTCTGCATATCTCTCCCCGAGTAAAAGACTCCTTCGGTCCGATCTGGAGGCGCTACTTTCACTCGGGCAATCTGTAATAATAGCGGGTGACCTCAATAGTGGGCACACTCTGTTCAACAGTTCGCGTAATACCCCTAACGGGATAATACTCGATCTGTTGTGCGATGTGCTCAATTTTGACGTCATAGCGCCGCTTGAACCTACACATTTTCAAGATAACTGTCGTCCGACAGTACTTGATATTGCTCTTTTGAAAGGAGTCTCGCTTCGGTTACGTCTTATAGAAGTCGTACACGAACTAGACTCGGATCACCGTCCGGTGATTATGCAACTAGGTCAACACTTTGACACGAGTCCTCCTACAGTCAAAGTAGTTGATTACGCGATATTAAATCGTTATCTTTCAAATAACGAATCTCCTTCGAGTTTAGATAGGATCCCGGACGAATTGGGGTCAATAGCGGACGCCGACCTAGCGATCGATTCCTTGGTTGACTATCTTCAAACCGGTGTTAGGGAGGCATCCAGAGAGGTGCAAGCGGCGAACGATCGCCGCTTTGTACTCCCTGCCGACGTGCGAGCGTTGATCACGGAAAAGAACGCAGCGACACGTGCACATGACTCCTATCCGACCGTGGATAATACCCGTAGGTTACGTAGACTTCAGAGAGAGGTCAGAGCTCGCATCGCCGAGTTCAGAGGTCACCAGTGGGATAACCTAGTAGAGGGCCTTACGCCGTCTCACTTGGCCTACTGGAAACTCGCCCGCTCTCTCAAGTTAGATGGCTCCGGATCGATGCCAGCCCTCGAAAGAGGGCCTGGCCTCCCGCTCGCGTTCGATAGCGTAGATAAAGCGGAGTGCCTTGCCGACAGTCTGGAGAGCCAGTGCTCCCCGAACTGCGACAATGTAAACTATGCTCATATCAACGATATCGAGTCCTCGGTACAGGACTTAAATTCGATACCCCCCGCGGATAACCTCACCCCGGTCACGCCTGATGAGGTCTGTTCAGTCATTAAAGGCCTTAAGCCTAAGAAGTCACCTGGTCCTGATGGTATCAGGAATGAAGTACTTAAACTTCTTCCTGATCACATCATAGCTCTTTTGGTCTGCATATTCAATGTAGCCATAGCCCATTGCTATTTTCCAGCCGCCTGGAAAAAAGCTATAGTGATAGGTATTCGTAAGCCCGGCAAAAAAGCTTCGCTTCCCGATAGCTATCGCCCGATAAGTCTTTTAAACACCTTAGGAAAACTTTACGAGCGGATCCTTTTGAACCGTCTCAAGTCTGTCATTGATGACAAAAATTTATTTCCGCCTGAGCAGTTTGGTTTTCGTGCCAGACACTCTTGTACCCACCAAGTGCACCGCCTCACGGAGCACATCACTAGTAACTTCGCAAGAAGTAACATAGCTCCGTCCCGTACGCTTGCGGTCTTTTTCGACGTAGCCAAGGCCTTCGATAAGGTCTGGCATGCCGGACTGGTCCACAAGCTACACCAGTTAGAAGTCCCGGATAGGTTAGTTCACATAGTCCGCGACTATCTCACAGACCGTTCCTTCTGCTACCGTGTGGAAGGTGAGCTCTCTAGCTCTCACCCGGTTCGCTCAGGAGTTCCACAGGGCTCCATTCTCGCGCCTAGTTTATTTAACCTGTACGTCAGCGACCTCCCTCGACTCCGAGGGGTCGAGGTAGGGCTCTATGCTGACGATACTGTCATCTACGCTTCACGTAGGAACAGATCTCATCTCGCAGCCACCGTTCAGCGAGCCGTGACCACTCTCGGGAAGTGGTTCCGTACATGGCGAATCGCTATTAATCCCGAAAAGAGCGCCGCGATTATGTTCGATCCGAATAAGAGGCCATTGCCAAAGACGCTCAAACCTCTTAAGCTATTCCGTAGGGAAATCCCATGGGCCACCCGGACTAAATATCTGGGTGTCACCCTCGATAACCGACTTAAATTTAACGCACATGTCAGTATAGTTCGGAATAGGGCCGTCATGGTCCTATCCCGCTTGCGGCCCTTGCTTAGCTCGGTAAGCAAAATGTCCAGGTGGCATAAGCTTACACTATACAAGGCATGTGTAAGACCTATATTAACATATTGTTGCGCCGCGTTCGCTCATATGTCTAAAAGTAACTTTGCCCGCTTGCAAAGAGTTCAGAATCGGTTCTTGCGTCACCTGTTAGATCCGCCGCCGTATGTACGTAACGCAGATCTCCATAGAGATATGGAACTGCCGTCCATAGAGTCATACGTGAAATATCTCTCTAGGAGATATTTTGATTCAGCGTTGAATCATCCAAACGAGTTAGTTAGGAACGCCGCGAATTACACACCGAGTGTAATTACAGACATCAAATTCCGGTACAAACGTAGGCCGCGAAATCTCTTTATCGATCCCGATGACGATATCGAGAAAAAAAATCAATATTACGCGTCCGACCCTATACAAACAGCGTGTCTGCGCCCACGCCCGCGAAATCACCGTTCCCTTCGCAGGGGACGCACGGTGAACTTCGTTCCCGCACACCCGCCACGTCCACCCTCTCCTGCGGCCACTCAAGCCTAGGTCCGATCCTCCGGCATGGAGCCCTTGAGTCTAGCAGCCGCTCGCGCGATTCAGTGACACTGCATTCACTAGCTACCTACATACAAGCATTACACTTTTTACAGACATGCACTACACTTAGGTACATAGGTTCTGTAAGGGACCTTTTTTTTTCTTTTTTTGAGGCTAGTTAGTCTAGATCAAAAATTTCAGATTACTAAATACATATACACTTGTCTCTTACCCTCCTCCCAGAGGATAGCGACATGTTTATATGTATAGTTAGTTAGATAGTGTGATAGGGCATTAGTCAGATCGCGACTTATTTGCAAGACGCGCAACAGTCCGAGCCGAGGTTCGGCCACTTTGGCACCCTCGGATGTTGTTGCAAAACTTTCGTGGCTGAGTGCCTTAAGCGCTCGCCCCCAAGTCCGGTGAAGCTGTAAAAGCCGTTCGAGGCTCCTGGGCCCTTATGGCTAACAGTATAGTCAGATCGAAAAAAAAAAAAAAAAAAAAAAAAAAAAAAAAAAAAAAAAAACCAGTGCCATAATTGCCAATTATACGGGCACGCTGCCCGTAACTGTCATCTCCGCCCGCGTTGCGTGAAATGCCTCGGGGATCACGCAACGAAAGAGTGCACGCGCACCCGCGACTCTTCGACTCCCCCGAGTTGCGTGCTCTGTGGGGAGTCTGGACACCCCGCGAACTATCGTGGGTGTCCTCGCGCTCCCAAGACGAGGAAGACACGACAGGCTAGGAATTTTGCCCCACAGAGGGCATCCCGCGTTCCAGCCCCTCGGCCGAAGCCTCTGCTTACACCAGAGGACTTCCCGAGCCTCCCGAGCGTTTCCCGCGCTCCGGTGGCTCCCGCTCCCGCGCCCCGCGCGGCCCCGCAACCCGCGCGTGCCCTTCAGGCACCCCGCGCGGCCCCGCAACCCGCGCGTGCCCCTCTGGCACCCCGCGCAGCCCCGCAACCCGCGCGTGCCCCTCAGGCGGCGTGGGGCCCCCCCCCTACCCGACCCCGCCCGCAGCCTCCGAAGGCTCAGGGCCCCGCGGCCTATAGTCCCAGCTTCAACTTGGACTATATGGCGATGCTCCTCCTGGAGCACGACGTTCAAGATGTACTGGATTTCGACCAGTGCATCTCCGAGCTCGGCCCAGTCGGGGCCATTAGGCACTTCCCGGCCCTAGCGTCGACGTTACAACGTCTGACCAGGGCCACGGTACAAAAATATAACTATCAAAATGACGCGTATTAAACCGAATAGTTTAAACGTTTCATTTTTTAACGCGCGGAATTTATATCCCCAACGCGATTTAGTAGCTAGGTTTCTTAGTGAAAGGGAAATAGATGTGTTTCTCGTACAAGAAACACTTCTAAAGCCCAGCAAGCGCGATCCGAGAGTCGCGAACTATAACATAGTTAGGAATGACCGTGTCACCCGAGGCGGCGGCACTCTCATTTATTATAAGCGTTCCCTCTACTGTATGCCAGTAGATCCTCCTACACTTACCAATATGGAAGTGTCCGTTTGTAGAATAGGTATGACTGGCCATCCGTCAATCATACTTGTGTCTGCATATCTCTCCCCGAGTAAAAGACTCCTTCGGTCCGATCTGGAGGCGCTACTTTCACTCGGGCAATCTGTAATAATAGCGGGTGACCTCAATAGTGGGCACACTCTGTTCAGCAGTTCGCGTAATACCCCTAACGGGATAATACTCGATCTGTTGTGCGATGTGCTCAATTTTGACGTCATAGCGCCGCTTGAACCTACACATTTTCAAGATAACTGTCGTCCGACAGTACTTGATATTGCTCTTTTGAAAGGAGTCTCGCTTCGGTTACGTCTTATAGAAGTCGTACACGAACTAGACTCGGATCACCGTCCGGTGATTATGCAACTAGGTCAACACTTTGACACGAGTCCTCCTACAGTCAAAGTAGTTGATTACGCGATATTAAATCGTTATCTTTCAAATAACGAATCTCCTTCGAGTTTAGATAGGATCCCGGACGAATTGGGGTCAATAGCGGACGCCGACCTAGCGATCGATTCCTTGGTTGACTATCTTCAAACCGGTGTTAGGGAGGCATCCAGAGAGGTGCAAGCGGCGAACGATCGCCGCTTTGTACTCCCTGCCGACGTGCGAGCGTTGATCACGGAAAAGAACGCAGCGACACGTGCACATGACTCCTATCCGACCGTGGATAATACCCGTAGGTTACGTAGACTTCAGAGAGAGGTCAGAGCTCGCATCGCCGAGTTCAGAGGTCACCAGTGGGATAACCTAGTAGAGGGCCTTACGCCGTCTCACTTGGCCTACTGGAAACTCGCCCGCTCTCTCAAGTTAGATGGCTCCGGATCGATGCCAGCCCTCGAAAGAGGGCCTGGCCTCCCGCTCGCGTTCGATAGCGTAGATAAAGCGGAGTGCCTTGCCGACAGTCTGGAGAGCCAGTGCTCCCCGAACTGCGACAATGTAAACTATGCTCATATCAACGATATCGAGTCCTCGGTACAGGACTTAAATTCGATACCCCCCGCGGATAACCTCACCCCGGTCACGCCTGATGAGGTCTGTTCAGTCATTAAAGGCCTTAAGCCTAAGAAGTCACCTGGTCCTGATGGTATCAGGAATGAAGTACTTAAACTTCTTCCTGATCACATCATAGCTCTTTTGGTCTGCATATTCAATGTAGCCATAGCCCATTGCTATTTTCCAGCCGCCTGGAAAAAAGCTATAGTGATAGGTATTCGTAAGCCCGGCAAAAAAGCTTCGCTTCCCGATAGCTATCGCCCGATAAGTCTTTTAAACACCTTAGGAAAACTTTACGAGCGGATCCTTTTGAACCGTCTCAAGTCTGTCATTGATGACAAAAGTTTATTTCCGCCTGAGCAGTTTGGTTTTCGTGCCAGACACTCTTGTACCCACCAAGTGCACCGCCTCACGGAGCACATCACTAGTAACTTCGCAAGAAGTAACATAGCTCCGTCCCGTACGCTTGCGGTCTTTTTCGACGTAGCCAAGGCCTTCGATAAGGTCTGGCATGCCGGACTGGTCCACAAGCTACACCAGTTAGAAGTCCCGGATAGGTTAGTTCACATAGTCCGCGACTATCTCACAGACCGTTCCTTCTGCTACCGTGTGGAAGGTGAGCTCTCTAGCTCTCACCCGGTTCGCTCAGGAGTTCCACAGGGCTCCATTCTCGCGCCTAGTTTATTTAACCTGTACGTCAGCGACCTCCCTCGACTCCGAGGGGTCGAGGTAGGGCTCTATGCTGACGATACTGTCATCTACGCTTCACGTAGGAACAGATCTCATCTCGCAGCCACCGTTCAGCGAGCCGTGACCACTCTCGGGAAGTGGTTCCGTACATGGCGAATCGCTATTAATCCCGAAAAGAGCGCCGCGATTATGTTCGATCCGAATAAGAGGCCATTGCCAAAGACGCTCAAACCTCTTAAGCTATTCCGTAGGGAAATCCCATGGGCCACCCGGACTAAATATCTGGGTGTCACCCTCGATAACCGACTTAAATTTAACGCACATGTCAGTATAGTTCGGAATAGGGCCGTCATGGTCCTATCCCGCTTGCGGCCCTTGCTTAGCTCGGTAAGCAAAATGTCCAGGTGGCATAAGCTTACACTATACAAGGCATGTGTAAGACCTATATTAACATATTGTTGCGCCGCGTTCGCTCATATGTCTAAAAGTAACTTTGCCCGCTTGCAAAGAGTTCAGAATCGGTTCTTGCGTCACCTGTTAGATCCGCCGCCGTATGTACGTAACGCAGATCTCCATAGAGATATGGAACTGCCGTCCATAGAGTCATACGTGAAATATCTCTCTAGGAGATATTTTGATTCAGCGTTGAATCATCCAAACGAGTTAGTTAGGAACGCCGCGAATTACACACCGAGTGTAATTACAGACATCAAATTCCGGTACAAACGTAGGCCGCGAAATCTCTTTATCGATCCCGATGACGATATCGAGAAAAAAAATCAATATTACGCGTCCGACCCTATACAAACAGCGTGTCTGCGCCCACGCCCGCGAAATCACCGTTCCCTTCGCAGGGGACGTACGGTGAACTTCGTTCCCGCACACCCGCCACGTCCACCCTCTCCTGCGGCCACTCAAGCCTAGGTCCGATCCTCCGGCATGGAGCCCTTGAGTCTAGCAGCCGCTCGCGCGATTCAGTGACACTGCATTCACTAGCTACCTACATACATGCATTACACTTTTTACAGACATGCACTACACTTAGGTACATAGGTTCTGTAAGGGACCTTTTTTTTTCTTTTTTTGAGGCTAGTTAGTCTAGATCAAAAATTTCAGATTACTAAATACATATACACTTGTCTCTTACCCTCCTCCCAGAGGATAGCGACATGTTTATATGTATAGTTAGTTAGATAGTGTGATAGGGCATTAGTCAGATCGCGACTTATTTGCAAAACGCGCAACAGTCCGAGCCGAGGTTCGGCCACTTTGGCACCCTCGGATGTTGTTGCAAAACTTTCGTGGCTGAGTGCCTTAAGCGCTCGCCCCCAAGTCCGGTGAAGCTGTAAAAGCCGTTCGAGGCTCCTGGGCCCTTATGGCTAACAGTATAGTCAGATCGAAAAAAAAAAAAAAAAAAAAAAAAAAATAAAAAATATTATTATTATGTACAATTAGCTTTTGACATCATAACACGTTAGATAGAAACTTTTTATATGCATGTGAATTATTTTGTGGCCCTGAAAAGGGCCTTTTTATAACCGGTCGGTTAACGTTCTTGTTTTTTGCTTAAGCTTTCTTCTCCGTTTTCTTCGGCAACAGTACAGCTTGTATGTTAGGCAGGACGCCACCCTGAGCGATCGTGACGCCCGAGAGAAGCTTGTTCAATTCCTCGTCGTTTCTGATCGCCAACTGTAGATGTCTAGGTATAATCCTAGTCTTCTTGTTGTCTCTCGCGGCGTTGCCGGCCAACTCGAGCACTTCAGCGGCGAGATACTCCATGACGGCCGCCAAGTAAACCGGAGCACCGGCACCGACGCGTTCGGCATAATTACCGTTTCGAAGCAGCCTGTGTATACGTCCGACGGGGAACTGTAAACCGGCACGGTTCGAACGAGACTTAACCTTCCCCTTGACTTTGCCGCCTTTACCGCGTCCGGACATGATTAATTAAAGGTTTATTTAACGAACAACACTCGAGAAGTACAGTAGCGGCGTGCTACTGTATGTAAGTTAGAATAGAAAATATATTTTTTTTTGATCTTTTTTTTTTTTTTTTTTTTTTTTTTTTTTTTTCGAACTGACTACACTGTTAGCCTGAGGGGCCCTGAAGCCTTTACGGCTTTTACAGCTTTACCGGGCTTGGGGGCGAGCGCTTAGGGCACTCAGCCACGAAAGCTAAGCAACAACATCCGAGGGTGCCAAAGTGGCCGGACCTCGGCTCGGACTGTTGCGCGTATGCAATTAAGTCGCGATCTGACTAATTCCCTATCCGTAATTCGATCTAAACTAACTATACAGATATACATGTTTCTGCCCCCTGGGAGGAGGGAAGGAACATGTGTATGTGTATTTAGTGGTCTGAAATTTTTGATCTAGACTAACTAGCCTCAAAAAAAGAAAAAAAAGGTCCCTTACAGAACCTATGTACCTATGTGTGTTGTGCATGTGTGTATAATGCAGTGTCATGTATGGCTGTGAAAGCTAGTGATTGTACAGTCACTTGTATCGCGCGAGCGGCTGCTTGGCTCAAGGGCTCCATGCCGATGGATCGGACCTAGGCTTGAGTTGCCGCAGAAGAGGGTGGTCGTGGCGGGTGTGCGGGCGCGAAGTTAACCGTTCGTCCCCTTCGGAGGGAACGGTGGTTTCGCGGGCGTGGGCGCGAGCACGCATATGTTGCGGGAGCGGACGCGTAGAATTTGTTTGCTTTCTCTATGTCGTCGTCGGGATCGACAAAGAGATTTCGCGGACGGCGTTTGTAACGTTGGACAACGGGTATCGCGTGGTTAGGCGTGTAGTTCACAAAGGACTTTACAAGCGGGTTTGGATGGTTCGAAGCGCTATCGAAGTATCTCCTAGCGAGATACTTCACATATGCTTCTAACGAGGGCAGCCTCATGTCCCTGTGTAGGTCCATGTTCCTAACGAAGGCTGGAGGGTCAAGCAGGCGACGGAGGAATCGATTTTGCACTCTTTGCAAGCGGGCAAAGTTGTGTTTGGACATATGTGCGAACGCGGCGCAACTATATGTCAAGATCGGACGAACGCACATCTTGTACAGTGTAAGCTTATGTCTTATGGACATTTTGCTTACCGAACTGAGCAAGGGTCGTAAACGGGAAAGGACCCAAATGGCCCTATTCCGGACTCTAGTGACGTGTGGGTTGAAGTTAAGCTTCGAGTCAAGGATGACACCCAGATATTTTGTCTTGGTGGCCCAAGGGATATTTCTACCGAATAATGTTAGAGGTCCTACCGTGCGTGGTAATCTGCATGTAGTCGGTTCGAACATAATCGCGGCGCTCTTAACCGGATTAATAGCTATACGCCACGTTCGAAACCACTCTCCGAGAGTGGTTACGGCGCGTTGTATTTTGTGAGCGAGAAAAGATCTGTTCCTATTGGACGCGTATATGACTGTGTCGTCAGCGTAGAGCCCTACCTCGACCCCGGGGGGCTTCGGGAGGTCGCTGACGTACAAATTGAATAAGCAAGGTGCCAGAATGGAGCCTTGCGGGACGCCTGAACGAATGGGACGTGCAGTGGAGAGTACTCCTTCCACTCGGTAGTGGAAGGTGCGGTCGCTAAGGTAATCGCGGACTAAATGTACTAACCTATCCGGGACTTCTAAATGGTGAAGCTTGTGGACCAGTCCGGCGTGCCAGACCTTATCGAAGGCCTTGGCTACGTCGAAAAAGACCGCAAGCGTGCGGGCGGGAGCGATATTGCTCTTGGCGAAGTTACTCGTGATGTGCTCCGTGAGGCGGTGCACTTGATGTGTACACGAGTGACGGGCGCGAAAACCGAATTGTTCGGGCGGGTATAAATTCTTGTCGTCTATAACGACCTTGAGACGGTTCAGAAGGATCCGCTCATAGAGTTTCCCTAGAGTGTTTAGGAGACTGATCGGGCGATAGCTATCGGGAAGCGAAGCTTTTTTGCCGGGCTTGCGAATACCTATAACTATAGCTTTTTTCCAGACGGCTGGAAAATAGCAGTGGGATATGGCTACATTGAAGATGCAGACCAAAAGAGCTATGAGGTGATCAGGAAGAAGTTTGAGTACTTCATTCCTGATACCATCAGGACCGGGAGATTTCCTAGGCTTAAGGCCTTTAATGATAGAACAGACCTCATCTGGCGTGACCGGGGTTAACGTTTCCGCGGGGGGAATCAACGTGAGTTCCTGCACGGCAGTCTCGATAGTTTCGATGTGGGCAGTGTCTACGTTGTCGCAGTTTGGGGAGCACTGGCTCTCCAAGCTTGCGGCAAGGCATTCTGCCTTATCGTCGCTATCGAACGCGAGTGGGAGATCGGGGCCCCTTTCGAGGGGCGGCATCTGGGCGGAAGCTTCTAACTTCAGAGAGCGGGCGAGGTTCCAGTAAGCCAGATGGGACGGCTTGAGACCCTCTAAGAGGTTATCCCACCGGTGACCTCTGTACTCTCCGATGCGAGTTCTAACCTCTCTCTGAAGTTGTCGTAACCTACGGGTGTTATCCCTCGTCGGATAAGAATCATGTGCACGTGTCGCGGCGTTCTTTTCCGTGATTAACGCTCGTAAGCCGGGGGGGAGTATAAAACGGCGTTCGTTCGCCGCTTGCACCTCTCTCGAGGCCTCCCTTACACCGGTTTGGAGGTAGTCGACCAGGGAATCGATGGCTAAGTCGGCGTCTGCTGTTGACTCTAATACGTCGGGGATCCTAGCAAGGCTGGATGGGGTCGCGTTATCGGATAAGTAGCGATTTAAGATCGCGTAGTCAACTATTTTGACTTTTGGCGGACTGGGGTCGAACGGGTGCCCGAGTTGTAAGATAACCGGGCGGTGGTCGGAGTCTAGTTCGTGTACGACTTCTATAAGTCGTAACCGAAGTGAGACACCTTTGAGGAGGGCTATGTCAAGTACTGTCGGTTGACAGTTGTCTTGAAAGTGCGTGGGCTCTAGCGGTGCTATGACGTCAAAGCCGAGCACGTCGCAAAGTAGTTCTAGTATAACCCCGTTACGGGTGTTGCGCGGGTTGTTGAAAAGGGTGTGACCGCTATTGAGGTCGCCTGCTATTATGACTGATTGGTCAAGTGAAAAAAGCGCCTCCAGATCGGACTGAAGGAGTCTTTTATTCGGAGAGAGATATGCAGAGACAAGCGTGATTGACGGATGGCCAGTCATGCCTATTCTACAGACGGACACTTCCATATTGGTAAGTGCGGGAGGGTCTATTGGCATGCAATAGAGGGAACGCTTGTAGTAGATGAGCGTGCCGCCTCCTAGGGTGGCACGGTCATTTCTGACTATATTGTAGTTTGCTATCTTAGGGTCGCGCCTACTGGGTTTTAGAAGTGTTTCTTGTACTAGAAACACGTCTATCTCCCGTTCCCTAAGAAAGGTGGATACTAAGTCCCGTTGTGGAAAGAGGTTTCGCGCGTTAAAAAAAGATATATTGAGGCTTCTAGGCTTAATGCGTGCCATTGATAACCGTTATCTATTTCCCGGCACGGGCCAGGCGCATTAGCGTCGCTGTCATCAGGGGGAAACGCCTGATGGATTCGCCGGGACCGTACTCAGCGACGCACTGTTCGTACGCCAGTACTTCCTGAGGGTCATGCTCACGGAAGAGCATGACCATGTAGTCAACGCCGCGGCGCGTGTTGACGGGCGGGGGGGCCTGAGCCTTAGGAGGCTGAGGGCGGGGAGTGGAGACCCATGCTGCTTGAGGAGCTCGCATGGCCGGAGGGGGTGCGCGGGGCGCGGGGGCGGCTGCCACCGGGGCGCTGGAGGCGCCCGGGAGGCTGGGGAAAGCCTCTGGCGTGAGCAGGGGCTTTGCCTGTCCTACGGCGGGACGTGTCCTCTGAGGAGGGGTGTGTCGCGTAGGGCGCATGGGTCGCATAGGGCGCGTGGGGCGCGGGGCACGGGGACAGCCGCGATAGTTCGCGGGGTGACCTTCGTTGCCGCATAGCACGCAGCTCGGAGGGGTAGCAGACTCACGAGTGCGCGAGCACTCGCTTGTCGCGTGGTCCCCGAGGCACTTAACGCACCTGGGACGGAGATGGCAGTTGCGTGCCGAATGACCGTACAGCTGGCAGTTGTGACACTGCGGAGGACTGCGGTTCTTGTGTGGGGGCTCTACGGCTATTCCGGAGAGCTCACACACTTTCCTAACGTTAAAAATGGCTCTGCCCTCGGGGGTCAGTTCCAAAATGACTAAGACCATGTCGAGAGGTCTGTTTTTCGATTGTCCGCCGTGCATTCTGTGCACTTCGCGGACAGGGAAGGCCTTGGCTAAGAGGTCAGTTTTGACCTCCTCGGGTGTGATTTCCACCGGGATGCGGCGGATTACAACCCGGAGTTGTCGTTCTTCCTCCAGGGAGTATGTGAAATATTCGAGGTTGCTGTCCCGGAGCAACCTGGTAAATTGGCGGTGTTCGTCCGAGGTGGAAACCTGGACGCGGATACCGTTGGCCGTGTTACTGGCCTGGGTGTAGTGGATGCGAAGTTCTCTCAGTTTCTCTGAGAGTTTTGTCCAGACCGATTTGTTCTGGACCGTGACGGGGGGCGGGCGACGCGCCTTTCTGCCGGCAAAGGTACCGGCAGGCGCTGAGGGCGCTGCGGAGCGGGGGGCGTGGCTATTTAGCCCTGTCTTTTGTGCCTTTTGAGGGCGGGACTGAGTCTCCGGAGACTCGGGACGCGAACGCGATGCACGTTTGGCGGGCTTGTTTTTTTGAACGAGGGTGAAGCCCTCGTTATCATTGACTATCGCCGTGTCCATTTCGTCGGACTTGGGTTCGGGATCCGGACTGGCGGGCGAGTAGCTAACGTTTGTAGCTACCAGCGTCGGCGTGTCCGCTTCGGGAACTAGCGACGCAAATGAGTTGTTGGTTGGTAGCGCAGAGGGCGCTGGGGTCGGGGCTTGAATGCCCGGGGAACGTGAGCGCGACGATGGCCGTTTGTACGGCGTCTGACGGTGCGCGCGGGGTGCCGTCGAGCGGGAGCGCGGGACGGGCTTCTTTTTTATCGCGTGTGGCGCGGCGGGGTCGCTGGTGGGCTCGGTGCCCTGCGCGATGACGACGGCGGGTTGCTCGGCCGCGATGGCCCTATTGTACTCCGTCCAGAGCGACGGATGTAAAGTCGTTGCGAACGCTTTGAAGCGTTCCAAATCAGTAAGGTGTGCCATTCCGGCGGTGGCGGTTGGGCGGGTGGGGGTGAAGTTAAACCTCCCTGCCGGAGAGGCAGGGGGGTGCGCCGAGTGAATTTAAACGGCTATCCCGAGCCGTGTAAAGGGACCTGCGGGTCACGGTGTAATGACTCGCAGGAAAAGAACCTACCGGGCCCTACGTGGAGGTCCCTATCAAGCCCGAGGCAGAGAACGCAGCCGGTATAAATACCTAGCTACGCCCAAACAGACACTCGGGGATGGATTTGTAGCAGGATCGGAAGGGTGGGAAGGAGACACTCAGGGCTTGACTATGACTCTATCAAGGGCCAAGATTCCTGAGCCCGACCAAGTACTATCGTTTGCCTCTGAAGGAGGCAACCGAGGGGCGCTTGGGTCACGCACCCACTTGCTTTCGTTGGCACCGTCAGGTATCAGGCAAGTGACCACTAAAGTGTGGATTTCGTCGTAATAGAAACAATTTGCTCTTAAAAGAGCAGTTTTATGGCTGTGTAGCGCTACACAATGGGTGCGAGCGAGACGGCGATACGCAGGTGCGGCGCAGGTGCGATGCAGGTGTGCAGCAAGGCCGGTCGGTCGTAAAACTTCACAAAGGCGGCAGAGAACAGTCGTAAACACGTCCGTTCCCGCCGGCGGTCGTGATCGGTCCTCCCCTTTTTTTTTTTTTTTTTTTTTTTTTTTTTTTTTTTTTTTTTTTTTTTTTTTTTTTTTTTTTTTTGATCCGCGACGTCCGCTCTCTATATAGATGTTAGACTAAAGATCACGTAGTCGAAGTGAGTATAACGAAACGTTCAATCGACCAATCCGAGTCGCTCCCGCGTGTGAGGGAGAAAGCTATATTGTGGATGTAGGTAGGGCGAGTAAATACTCGATCTAAATAGATCAATTAAATAAAACTAAAACGAACAAACATATAGATAGATAGATATAGAGATAGAGAGAAAGGAAAGGAGGAAGGAAGTAGGAGTCGGGCGGTCGGGCGGTCTCATCCGATTCGGCGGATGGTGGTGCTGGTTGGTGGTGGTGGTGTGTGTGTGGTGTGTGGTGTGTGGCGGATGAGAAGATCGATCACGTAAAAATAGTTTGTTTTATGAAGAAGAAGAAGAAGAAGCATTCACATCATACGATGAATGAACGCGTGAGCTTTAGCTTTCGGCGGGGTGGAAAAACTACGCGATGAAACCTGAGAGTGCGTGTCTGTCTAACATCTTGGGCCAGCCATACTACCACCAACCACACACACATCAACAAACGTAACACACCATACAAACGGACAACCTAAATTAATTAATTAAAATAAATAATTAAATATATATATATATATATATATAAAATCGGGAATCCGGTATGGGGAAGTAGGAAGAACGGATATAATTGTGTGTTCTGTGTTTTGTATGTATATATGTACTTTTTATTTATTTATTACGCTGGTGTCGTATGTGTTTATATGTATGTAGCATATATATTAGTATTTGTTATATACATACTTATACGTAATAATAATATGCACCTAGCGTACGTAGGTACCTCTAGCTTCTCGTTTATTAAATATATCATACTCGGACTCGTCGTGTATGGTGTAAGTTAACAATAATAACAACAACAAACACTCATGTGAATAGAAACGGAATGAAACAATAACTGTTCCATATAATGATAATTTGTTAGCCCTGAAAAGGGCTGTTTCAATTTTGTGCTTGCTGTCGAGTCAGTCGATAGGCTTACACACAACAATAGATACAGACACACCACCGGAGATCCCGCCGCCACGACGACGGGTGTCGGTTGCGAGCCGTGTATGCTTTTCGTTTTTATTATCGCGTCATCGTCTGCTTGCTGATGTTTTTAAAATTTCTTTCTTTCTTCACGCTCACTTACTCAGTCACTATACACGATACGACGCGACGGACGAACGAACGACGAAACACAGAACTTTACTTCTTGGAAGCGGCCGCTTTTTTCGCTGCGGGCTTGGACTTCGGTGCCGATGCAGCCTTCTTAGGTTTCGGTGCTTTCGGTTTCTTAGTCGGCGGTTTGGCGGTCTTCTTTGCTTTGGGCGCTGCGGCTGAACCCTTACTCTTCGATGCGGCCGAACCGGAGGCCGCGGATGGCTTCTTCGCTGCGGCCGGTTTCTTCTTAGCGGCGGCGGCTTTCCTATCTTTCGTGGCGGCCGATGGTTTCGCCGCCGCGGCTGATGTTTTCGCCGGTGAAGAGGCGGCGGCCTTTTTCCCTCTGCCGCCAGCACCGGCTGAAGCGGCCGACGTCGCTTTCTTCGACGATGCGGAAGCGGCACCGCCGGCGGTAGATTTAGCGGAAGAAGATGCCTTTCTGTTGCCGGCGCCGCCGGCTCCCGCGCCGGACTTGGCTCCGGCGATCGATGGTTTCTTCGAGGCGGCTGATTTTGATTCCAGTTTGAAAGAACCAGAAGCGCCGGTGCCCTTTGTTTGTATCAGAGCGCCGGTTTCGACGGCGCTCTTTAGATATTTCCTTATGAACGGTGCCAATTTCTCAGCGTCGACCTTATAATGGGCAGATATATATTTCTTGATCGCTTGCAGAGATGATCCGCTGCGTTCTTTGAGTTCTTTAATGGCGCTGTTCACCATTACCGATGTCTTCGGGTGAGACGGTTTCGCCTTTGGCTTTTTGGCGGCGGCCGTCGCGGCACCGCCTGCCGCAGAAGCCTTGGGTTTCTTCGCGGTGGGAGTCGCGGGTGCCGGAGCCTCGGTAGCGATAGCCGTATCTGCCATATCTCTCTTAGTTAGTAATAACACTTTTAAAAAATATAAATGTAAACAACAACAAAACACACGCACACAGATTCGATGCGAATGGAAAACAGTAGTAGTACTATGTGTATAACACGAAAGTTTCAATGTATTTTTTTTTTTTTTTTTTTTTTCGATCTGACTATACTGTTAGCCATAAGGGCCCAGGAGCCTCGAACGGCTTTTACAGCTTCACCGGACTTGGGGGCGAGCGCTTAAGGCACTCAGCCACGAAAGTTTTGCAACAACATCCGAGGGTGCCAAAGTGGCCGAACCTCGGCTCGGACTGTTGCGCGTTTTGCAAATAAGTCGCGATCTGACTAATGCCCTATCACACTGTCTAACTAACTATACATATAAACATGTCGCTATCCTCTGGGAGGAGGGTAAGAGACAAGTGTATATGTATTTAGTAATCTGAAATTTTTGATCTAGACTAACTAGCCTCAAAAAAAGAAAAAAAAAGGTCCCTTACAGAACCTATGTACCTAAGTGTAGTGCATGTCTGTAAAAAGTGTAATGCATGTATGTAGGTAGCTAGTGAATGCAGTGTCACTGAATCGCGCGAGCGGCTGCTAGACTCAAGGGCTCCATGCCGGAGGATCGGACCTAGGCTTGAGTGGCCGCAGGAGAGGGTGGACGTGGCGGGTGTGCGGGAACGAAGTTCACCGTGCGTCCCCTGCGAAGGGAACGGTGATTTCGCGGGCGTGGGCGCAGGCACGCTGTTTGTATGGGGTCGGACGCGTAAAATTGATTCTTTTTCTCGATATCGTCATCGGGATCGATAAAGAGATTTCGCGGCCTACGTTTGTACCGGAATTTGATGTCTGTAATTACACTCGGTGTGTAATTCGCGGCGTTCCTAACTAACTCGTTTGGATGATTCAACGCTGAATCAAAATATCTCCTAGAGAGATATTTCACGTATGACTCTATGGACGGCAGTTCCATATCTCTATGGAGATCTGCGTTACGTACATACGGCGGCGGATCTAACAGGTGACGCAAGAACCGATTCTGAACTCTTTGCAAGCGGGCAAAGTTACTTTTAGACATATGAGCGAACGCGGCGCAACAATATGTTAAAATAGGTCTTACACATGCCTTGTATAGTGTAAGCTTATGCCACCTGGACATTTTGCTTACCGAGCTAAGCAAGGGCCGCAAGCGGGATAGGACCATGACGGCCCTATTCCGAACTATACTGACATGTGCGTTAAATTTAAGTCGGTTATCGAGGGTGACACCCAGATATTTAGTCCGGGTGGCCCATGGGATTTCCCTACGGAATAGCTTAAGAGGTTTGAGCGTCTTTGGCAATGGCCTCTTATTCGGATCGAACATAATCGCGGCGCTCTTTTCGGGATTGATAGCGATTCGCCATGTACGGAACCACTTCCCGAGAGTGGTCACGGCTCGCTGAACGGTGGCTGCGAGATGAGATCTGTTCCTACGTGAAGCGTAGATGACGGTATCGTCAGCATAGAGCCCTACCTCGACCCCTCGGAGTCGAGGAAGGTCGCTGACGTACAGGTTAAATAAACTAGGCGCGAGAATGGAGCCCTGTGGAACTCCTGAGCGAACCGGGTGAGAGCTAGAGAGCTCACCTTCCACACGGTAGCAGAAGGAACGGTCTGTGAGATAGTCGCGGACTATGTGAACTAACCTATCCGGGACTTCTAACTGGTGTAGCTTGTGGACCAGTCCGGCGTGCCAGACCTTATCGAAGGCCTTGGCTACGTCGAAAAAGACCGCAAGCGTACGGGACGGAGCTATGTTACTTCTTGCGAAGTTACTAGTGATGTGCTCCGTGAGGCGGTGCACTTGGTGGGTACAAGAGTGTCTGGCACGAAAACCAAACTGCTCAGGCGGAAATAAATTTTTGTCATCAATGACAGTCTTGAGACGGTTCAAAAGGATCCGCTCGTAAAGTTTTCCTAAGGTGTTTAAAAGACTTATCGGGCGATAGCTATCGGGAAGCGAAGCTTTTTTGCCGGGCTTACGAATACCTATCACTATAGCTTTTTTCCAGGCGGCTGGAAAATAGCAATGGGCTATGGCTACATTGAATATGCAGACCAAAAGAGCTATGATGTGATCAGGAAGAAGTTTAAGTACTTCATTCCTGATACCATCAGGACCAGGTGACTTCTTAGGCTTAAGGCCTTTAATGACTGAACAGACCTCATCAGGCGTGACCGGGGTGAGGTTATCCGCGGGGGGTATCGAATTTAAGTCCTGTACCGAGGACTCGATATCGTTGATATGAGCATAGTTTACATTGTCGCAGTTCGGGGAGCACTGGCTCTCCAGACTGTCGGCAAGGCATTCCGCTTTATCTACGCTATCGAACGCGAGCGGGAGGCCAGGCCCTCTTTCGAGGGCTGGCATCGATCCGGAGCCATCTAACTTGAGAGAGCGGGCGAGTTTCCAGTAGGCCAAGTGAGACGGCGTAAGGCCCTCTACTAGGTTATCCCACTGGTGACCTCTGAACTCGGCGATGCGAGCTCTGACCTCTCTCTGAAGTCTACGTAACCTACGGGTATTATCCACGGTCGGATAGGAGTCATGTGCACGTGTCGCTGCGTTCTTTTCCGTGATCAACGCTCGCACGTCGGCAGGGAGTACAAAGCGGCGATCGTTCGCCGCTTGCACCTCTCTGGATGCCTCCCTAACACCGGTTTGAAGATAGTCAACCAAGGAATCGATCGCTAGGTCGGCGTCCGCTATTGACCCCAATTCGTCCGGGATCCTATCTAAACTCGAAGGAGATTCGTTATTTGAAAGATAACGATTTAATATCGCGTAATCAACTACTTTGACTGTAGGAGGACTCGTGTCAAAGTGTTGACCTAGTTGCATAATCACCGGACGGTGATCCGAGTCTAGTTCGTGTACGACTTCTATAAGACGTAACCGAAGCGAGACTCCTTTCAAAAGAGCAATATCAAGTACTGTCGGACGACAGTTATCTTGAAAATGTGTAGGTTCGAGCGGCGCTATGACGTCAAAATTGAGCACATCGCACAACAGATCGAGTATTATCCCGTTAGGGGTATTACGCGAACTGTTGAACAGAGTGTGCCCACTATTGAGGTCACCCGCTATTATTACAGATTGCCCGAGTGAAAGTAGCGCCTCCAGATCGGACCGAAGGAGTCTTTTACTCGGGGAGAGATATGCAGACACAAGTATGATTGACGGATGGCCAGTCATACCTATTCTACAAACGGACACTTCCATATTGGTAAGTGTAGGAGGATCTACTGGCATACAGTAGAGGGAACGCTTATAATAAATGAGAGTGCCGCCGCCTCGGGTGACACGGTCATTCCTAACTATGTTATAGTTCGCGACTCTCGGATCGCGCTTGCTGGGCTTTAGAAGTGTTTCTTGTACGAGAAACACATCTATTTCCCTTTCACTAAGAAACCTAGCTACTAAATCGCGTTGGGGATATAAATTCCGCGCGTTAAAAAATGAAACGTTTAAACTATTCGGTTTAATACGCGTCATTTTGATAGTTATATTTTTGTACCGTGGCCCTGGTCAGACGTTGTAACGTCGACGCTAGGGCCGGGAAGTGCCTAATGGCCCCGACTGGGCCGAGCTCGGAGATGCACTGGTCGAAATCCAGTACATCTTGAACGTCGTGCTCCAGGAGGAGCATCGCCATATAGTCCAAGTTGAAGCTGGGACTATAGGCCGCGGGGCCCTGAGCCTTCGGAGGCTGCGGGCGGGGTCGGGTAGGGGGGGGGCCCCACGCCGCCTGAGGGGCACGCGCGGGTTGCGGGGCTGCGCGGGGTGCCAGAGGGGCACGCGCGGGTTGCGGGGCCGCGCGGGGTGCCTGAAGGGCACGCGCGGGTTGCGGGGCCGCGCGGGGCGCGGGAGCGGGAGCCACCGGAGCGCGGGAAACGCTCGGGAGGCTCGGGAAGTCCTCTGGTGTAAGCAGAGGCTTCGGCCGAGGGGCTGGAACGCGGGATGCCCTCTGTGGGGCAAAATTCCTAGCCTGTCGTGTCTTCCTCGTCTTGGGAGCGCGAGGACACCCACGATAGTTCGCGGGGTGTCCAGACTCCCCACAGAGCACGCAACTCGGGGGAGTCGAAGAGTCGCGGGTGCGCGTGCACTCTTTCGTTGCGTGATCCCCGAGGCATTTCACGCAACGCGGGCGGAGATGACAGTTACGGGCAGCGTGCCCGTATAATTGGCAATTATGGCACTGGGCCGGAATCTGATTTTTATATGGGGCCTCGACAGATATGCCGGAGAGCCCGCAAACCATCCTAACATTAAATATGGCCTTGCCCGCGGGGGTCTTATCTAACAGTACTAGGACCAAATCTAGTTGTTTCTTATCGAAACGGTACATCCGATGTACCTCCCTAACCGGGTATTGTTGAGCGATGAGGTCAAATTTGACCTCATCCTCGGTTAACTCGACCGGTACGCGGCGAATTACTACTCTGAGGAGACGGTCCTCCTCGAGCGCGTAGGAATAATAACCTAGTTTCTCCTCTCGGAGGAGTGCGGTAAGATCACGATGATCTTTCGGGGACGCGACCTGTACTTGAATGCCCGTCGCGACGTTACGGGCTTTAAGGTAATGGATTTTTCTGTCCGTAAGTTTCTTTGAAACTCTCATCCAGGCCGATTTATCCTGGATGATAACTGGGGGCGGCGGGCGCGGTTTCTTCCCGGCGACGTGCGCGGGGGCCGTGGCGGCACTTGAGACGGCGACGCGCGCGTTTTCTTGGGCCACGAATTTGGCCGCAGGCTGCGAGTCCGCGCCTAATATTGGTGAGTTAGGCCGTGAATGCTTTCGCGACCTAACCTTTGAGACGACGGTGAAGCCGTCGTTCTCTACGGTCTGTACCGGAACCGTCTCCGTTATCTCCATGTCGGGAGATGCGTCTGGGCTCGCTGGCGAGTCTGAAAATACCGCTCCGAGCGGCTCAAAACTATTATTGGTAACAATATTATTACTAATATTAATTGTGTTCTTAATCGGTGAACGCGACCTAGCACGCGCGGTAATTGCCGAGGGGCATGCTGCCGCCGAGGGGCGGGAGGCCGGTACGACCGAGCGCGAGCGGGCACGCGGGTGTGCACCGGGTTGCGGGGAACGCGGGCGCGTCACACGGTTACGCGAGTCAACGACTGCCGCACTCGAAGCGGCAGATAACGAAACGAAATTGCCCGGCGGACATAACTCGACGGGAGTTTGAACAGGCGCCCTAACGCGCGGAAACTTCTTTTTATATCTACTAAGTAGCTCCGGTTCGTGCTGGTGGACGTACGCACGTAATCTCCGGAGCTCTGCCGCATCAGATAAGGCCATCCCGGTGGCAGTGGGAGGTCTTGGGATGTTCATTTTATGTATATAAATATATAATAAAATATAAAATATAAATTACTCGCGCAGGAGGATAAACCTCCCTGCCAGAGTGGCAGGGGGGCGCGCCAAAATATATTTAACGGACTTTCCCGAGTCCGGCAAGTGACCTGCGAGTCAAAGTGCAATGACAAGCAGGAATGAGAACCTAACTGGCCTACGTGGAGTCCCTAACAAGCCCGAGGCTGAGAACACAGTTCGGTAAACCAAACTGTGCCCAAACAGGCACTCGGGGATGGAGTGAGGGGATAGGTAGGTGGGAGGGAGACACTCAGGGCTTGATTATGACTCTATCAAGGACCAAGATTCCTGAGTCCGTCCAAGAACTATCGTTTGCCTCTGAAGGAGGCAACCGAGGGGCGCTTGGGTCACGCACCCACTTGCCTTACGTTGGCACCGAAAGGTTTCCAGCAAGTGACCACAAAACCGTGGTTTTTCACGAAGCACAAAACACGCGAGTCGCACTTAAAAGTACGCTTTACGGAGTTCGCACTGAAAAGTACGTTTGATGAATGCTTGTAATTGTATATCGAATATACAAAAAACTTGTATACTCGTGATACAATATATCGCAAAACGACCGTTAGAGATTACGTAACAAGCAAGCGCGCGAACACGTCTACTCGCTACGACAACCAATATCGGACTTCCGTTTCAATGTAGGTGGCGCTAGTGGTTAAGTAGACATGGGCGTTACCGTAATGAGATCCTCCGTGTTGCGAGACAGTTTCCCGTAAGAAGAGTTTCATGTTTTCACTAACACGTCTCCGATTAAACGGGATTTATATCAAGTTTTAATATTAGGTCGCTATAGATAAAGCGCTGCGGCTATTCACCATGAATCAACGTGACCATCGATATCGGACATACGTGTTTAACTGCCACGGGTACAGTAGTAAATTTCGTTTATCCGCGTCGGTGTGTATCGCACGGAGCGAGTGTCCGATTTAAAAGATATTTTTCTCGATATAGCGTATTATTATTAATATTTTCATTTTCCAACTAAACTACGAATTATATCTTCTTATGATATACACGAATATAAAGAGCTCGATAATAATTTCCGATCGTTATAACGTTACAGAAACGTGAACGTCGTAAAACACACGCACCCTAGTCACTTCGATCAGACGACGAGTTTCTGTTCGCTTCTTCTCTAATCATCGAGGCTCTATGATTTCTGCTCTTCTCGTCCCCGTAAGAACATCGAGAGGTACATAACAAACGTAATAATAATATAATAATACAGTTATAATCAAACATCACAGGGCAGGCAGGCAGGCAGGTAAATTTAGAAGGGGGGCGGGCTAGCAAGCTGAAGAACATTTCGTCGAGGTGATCTCTCTGTCTCTCGACTTAGAATGCAATCCTGATTAATCAATACGATTGACCGATTAAATGGTTCCGTCAAAATTATAATAGTTTTATTTTTAAATTATTTTACTTTCATTCATAACAACCGTTATTATGTTCACATAATATCACATCGACCGACAGACACACGACGAGCCTCATTATATTAACATGACTTTATCATTATAATTAATATTATAAGAACAATAGAAAAGAAGAAGACGGTATGTATAACATATATGAGTATCCGTCTATCTATCATAGCGGTAAGTAAGTAGGTAGGTACGTACGGACGTACGTACGTACGTACGTACATACATACATAGATACATACATATCATATTTTTATTAAGTGTGTAAGTAGGTAAGCGAATGACGATACTGTCACGTATAGAAACTTAAAAAATATATATACAAATAAATAGTGTGATATTTATTTGTATCGAATTTGAATCATTTGCGGCCCTGAAAAGGGCCTTTTTGTATGCCGTAGGTATAGGTATATAGGTGGTGTATTAAAATTAACCACCGAAGCCGTAAAGGGTGCGTCCCTGTCGTTTCAGTGCATACACGACGTCCATGGCTGTGACAGTCTTCCTCTTGGCGTGCTCGGTGTAAGTGACCGCGTCACGGATCACGTTCTCGAGGAACACTTTCAGAACGCCTCGTGTCTCTTCATATATCAAACCGGAGATACGTTTAACACCGCCTCTGCGAGCCAAACGGCGGATAGCCGGTTTCGTGATACCCTGGATGTTATCGCGTAGCACCTTCCTGTGGCGCTTGGCTCCGCCTTTTCCCAGTCCCTTGCCTCCTTTTCCGCGACCGGTCATGATGACACGATTATAATAAAGTAAGACGATTTATTAAAAAAGTTGTATGTTATTGAAAGAAAGAAAGAGCGAGCGCGTGCACGTACGTACGCGTGTGAACAGTTCGCGCGAACTATGAAAATCCTACCAGTTTTTTTTTTTTTTTTTTTTTTTTTTTTTTTTTTTTTTTTTTTTTTCGAACTGACTACACTGTTAGCCTGAGGGGCCCTGAAGCCTTTACGGCTTTTACAGCTTTGCCGGGCTTGGGGGCGAGCGCTTAGGGCACTCAGCCACGAAAGCTAAGCAACAACATCCGAGGGTGCCAAAGTGGCCGGACCTCGGCTCGGACTGTTGCGCGTATGCAATTAAGTCGCGATCTGACTAATTCCCTATCCGTAATTCGATCTAAACTAACTATACAGATATACATGTTTCTGCCCCCTGGGAGGAGGGAAGGAACATGTGTATGTGTATTTAGTGGTCTGAAATTTTTGATCTAGACTAACTAGCCTCAAAAAAAGAAAAAAAAAAAAGGTCCCTTACAGAACCTATGTACCTATGTGTGTTGTGCATGTGTGTATAATGCAGTGTCATGTATGGCTGTGAAAGCTAGTGATTGTACAGTCACTTGTATCGCGCGAGCGGCTGCTTGGCTCAAGGGCTCCATGCCGATGGATCGGACCTAGGCTTGAGTTGCCGCAGAGGAGGGTGGTCGTGGCGGGTGTGCGGGCGCGAAGTTAACCGTTCGTCCCCTTCGGAGGGAACGGTGGTTTCGCGGGCGTGGGCGCGAGCACGCATATGTTGCGGGAGCGGACGCGTAGAATTTGTTTGCTTTCTCTATGTCGTCGTCGGGATCGACAAAGAGATTTCGTGGACGGCGTTTGTAACGTTGGATAACGGGTATCGCGTGGTTAGGCTTGTAGTTCACAAAGGACTTTACAAGCGGGTTTGGATGGTTCGAAGCGCTATCGAAGTATCTCCTAGCGAGATACTTCACATAGGCTTCTAACGAGGGGAGCCTCATGTCCCTGTGTAGGTCCATGTTCCTAACGAAGGCTGGAGGGTCCAGCAGGCGACGGAGGAATCGATTTTGTACTCTTTGCAAGCGGGCAAAGTTGTGTTTGGACATATGTGCGAACGCGGCGCAACTATATGTCAAGATCGGACGGACGCACATCTTGTACAGTGTAAGCTTATGTCTTATGGACATTTTGCTTACCGAACTGAGCAAGGGTCGTAGACGGGAAAGGACCCAAATGGCCCTATTCCGGACTCTAGTGACGTGTGGGTTGAAGTTAAGCTTCGAGTCAAGGATGACACCCAGATATTTTGTCTTGGTGGCCCAAGGGATATTTCTACCGAATAATGTTAGAGGTCCTACCGTGCGTGGTAATCTGCATGTAGTCGGTTCGAACATAATCGCGGCGCTCTTAACCGGATTAATAGCTATACGCCACGTTCGAAACCACTCTCCGAGAGTGGTTACGGCGCGTTGTATTTTGTGAGCGAGAAGAGATCTGTTCCTATTGGACGCGTATATGACTGTGTCGTCAGCGTAGAGCCCTACCTCGACCCCGGGGGGTTTCGGGAGGTCGCTGACGTACAAATTGAATAAGCAAGGTGCCAGAATGGAGCCTTGCGGGACGCCTGAACGAATGGGACGTGCAGTGGAGAGTACTCCTTCCACTCGGTAGTGGAAGGTGCGGTCGCTAAGGTAATCGCGGACTAAATGTACTAACCTATCCGGGACTTCTAATTGGTGAAGCTTGTGGACCAGTCCGGCGTGCCAGACCTTATCGAAGGCCTTGGCTACGTCGAAAAAGACCGCAAGCGTGCGGGCGGGAGCGATATTGCTCTTGGCGAAGTTACTCGTGATGTGCTCCGTGAGGCGGTGCACTTGATGTGTACACGAGTGACGGGCGCGAAAACCGAATTGTTCGGGCGGGTATAAATTCTTGTCGTCTATAACGACCTTGAGACGGTTCAGAAGGATCCGCTCATAGAGTTTCCCTAGAGTGTTAAGGAGACTGATCGGGCGATAGCTATCGGGAAGCGAAGCTTTTTTGCCCTACCAGGAGTCTTCGGCTTATTTATACCTTTTCGGTATCGGCGGCGGGGAGAGGCGCTCTTTATGTCTGCGGGGTTTGGAGGAGGGGCGGGCGGGAGGGGGTCTTGTCGACGGTCGCGACTAAGAAAAAGACAGACGAACTCTTTTCGTATTACTTACTTACTAACTAACTAACTAACTATATATGTATTTATTTATTTTTATTCATTCACATTGCACGCGCGTTACTAGATGGCGCTCGCCGACCGCTGCCGCGGCCGTCTCGCGCGATTCTTTATCACAAGTCAAACCTAACCTAACCTAGCATGTAGCTATTGGGTGGTAATACGTACGGTACGTAGTAGTTGTTTCTCATATTAATAACAAGATGACGTTGTAATAAGAAAGAGGTGTTGTACACGTTCCAAGTATGGAACCGGATCCACGAGTAGCGAGCGACTAATATTTTTTTTTTTTTTTTTTTTTTTTTTTCCCTCGCTTTGTTCGTTAGGTTAGGTTATTATGATAGCTAGCTAGCTAGCTAGCTAGCCAGCCTAGCTATTCCCATCTATCTATATGTTAGGGAAAATGACACTCCATTTGAATAGAAACAATTATGAATAACGATTAAACTCTCGTCATCGTATTACGTAGTGGTGAATTATATGCGGCCCTGAAAAGGGCCTTTTGTACATATATGTGTGGTAGGTAGGAGGTATACGGGTAGACAGATCTATTATTATCTATCCCCCCCCTAAGCACGCTCTCCACGGATTCTACGCGCCAGCTGTATGTCTTTCGGCATGATCGTGACTCGCTTCGCATGGATCGCACAGAGATTCGTGTCCTCGAAGAGACCGACCAGGTAGGCCTCACTCGCCTCCTGCAGGGCCATCACAGCCGAGCTCTGGAAACGAAGATCCGTCTTGAAATCTTGAGCTATCTCACGAACGAGACGCTGGAATGGCAACTTGCGGATCAGCAACTCTGTACTCTTCTGATAACGACGTATCTCACGCAGAGCGACCGTTCCGGGTCTGTAGCGATGCGGCTTCTTGACACCACCGGTGGCGGGCGCACTCTTACGAGCCGCCTTAGTGGCGAGCTGTTTACGAGGAGCTTTACCGCCGGTCGATTTGCGAGCAGTCTGCTTGGTACGCGCCATTGTTAACTAACAAACGAACCACGACAGCCGTGTTATGTAGTATCTCAAGTAGTTAGTGGTTATAGAACGAAGAAAAACAAAAAGAAACGAACTTATACGCGCACGCGCCCTCTCTTCTAGCTCGAATAAACCGTTCGAGCGTTTTTTTTTTTTTTTTTTTTTTTTTTTTTTTTTTTTTTTTTTTCGATCTGACTATACTGTTAGCCATAAGGGCCCAGGAGCCTCGAACGGCTTTTACAGCTTCACCGGACTTGGGGGCGAGCGCTTAAGGCACTCAGCCACGAAAGTTTTGCAACAACATCCGAGGGTGCCAAAGTGGCCGAACCTCGGCTCGGACTGTTGCGCGTCTTGCAAATAAGTCGCGATCTGACTAATGCCCTATCACACTATCTAACTAACTATACATATAAACATGTCGCTATCCTCTGGGAGGAGGGTAAGAGACAAGTGTATATGTATTTAGTAATCTGAAATTTTTGATCTAGACTAACTAGCCTCAAAAAAAGAAAAAAAAAGGTCCCTTACAGAACCTATGTACCTAAGTGTAGTGCATGTCTGTAAAAAGTGTAATGCATGTATGTAGGTAGCTAGTGAATGCAGTGTCACTGAATCGCGCGAGCGGCTGCTAGACTCAAGGGCTCCATGCCGGAGGATCGGACCTAGGCTTGAGTGGCCGCAGGAGAGGGTGGACGTGGCGGGTGTGCGGGAACGAAGTTCACCGTACGTCCCCTGCGAAGGGAACGGTGATTTCGCGGGCGTGGGCGCAGACACGCTGTTTGTATAGGGTCGGACGCGTAATATTGATTTTTTTTCTCGATATCGTCATCGGGATCGATAAAGAGATTTCGCGGCCTACGTTTGTACCGGAATTTGATGTCTGTAATTACACTCGGTGTGTAATTCGCGGCGTTCCTAACTAACTCGTTTGGATGATTCAACGCTGAATCAAAATATCTCCTAGAGAGATATTTCACGTATGACTCTATGGACGGCAGTTCCATATCTCTATGGAGATCTGCGTTACGTACATACGGCGGCGGATCTAACAGGTGACGCAAGAACCGATTCTGAACTCTTTGCAAGCGGGCAAAGTTACTTTTAGACATATGAGCGAACGCGGCGCAACAATATGTTAATATAGGTCTTACACATGCCTTGTATAGTGTAAGCTTATGCCACCTGGACATTTTGCTTACCGAGCTAAGCAAGGGCCGCAAGCGGGATAGGACCATGACGGCCCTATTCCGAACTATACTGACATGTGCGTTAAATTTAAGTCGGTTATCGAGGGTGACACCCAGATATTTAGTCCGGGTGGCCCATGGGATTTCCCTACGGAATAGCTTAAGAGGTTTGAGCGTCTTTGGCAATGGCCTCTTATTCGGATCGAACATAATCGCGGCGCTCTTTTCGGGATTAATAGCGATTCGCCATGTACGGAACCACTTCCCGAGAGTGGTCACGGCTCGCTGAACGGTGGCTGCGAGATGAGATCTGTTCCTACGTGAAGCGTAGATGACAGTATCGTCAGCATAGAGCCCTACCTCGACCCCTCGGAGTCGAGGGAGGTCGCTGACGTACAGGTTAAATAAACTAGGCGCGAGAATGGAGCCCTGTGGAACTCCTGAGCGAACCGGGTGAGAGCTAGAGAGCTCACCTTCCACACGGTAGCAGAAGGAACGGTCTGTGAGATAGTCGCGGACTATGTGAACTAACCTATCCGGGACTTCTAACTGGTGTAGCTTGTGGACCAGTCCGGCATGCCAGACCTTATCGAAGGCCTTGGCTACGTCGAAAAAGACCGCAAGCGTACGGGACGGAGCTATGTTACTTCTTGCGAAGTTACTAGTGATGTGCTCCGTGAGGCGGTGCACTTGGTGGGTACAAGAGTGTCTGGCACGAAAACCAAACTGCTCAGGCGGAAATAAATTTTTGTCATCAATGACAGACTTGAGACGGTTCAAAAGGATCCGCTCGTAAAGTTTTCCTAAGGTGTTTAAAAGACTTATCGGGCGATAGCTATCGGGAAGCGAAGCTTTTTTGCCGGGCTTACGAATACCTATCACTATAGCTTTTTTCCAGGCGGCTGGAAAATAGCAATGGGCTATGGCTACATTGAATATGCAGACCAAAAGAGCTATGATGTGATCAGGAAGAAGTTTAAGTACTTCATTCCTGATACCATCAGGACCAGGTGACTTCTTAGGCTTAAGGCCTTTAATGACTGAACAGACCTCATCAGGCGTGACCGGGGTGAGGTTATCCGCGGGGGGTATCGAATTTAAGTCCTGTACCGAGGACTCGATATCGTTGATATGAGCATAGTTTACATTGTCGCAGTTCGGGGAGCACTGGCTCTCCAGACTGTCGGCAAGGCACTCCGCTTTATCTACGCTATCGAACGCGAGCGGGAGGCCAGGCCCTCTTTCGAGGGCTGGCATCGATCCGGAGCCATCTAACTTGAGAGAGCGGGCGAGTTTCCAGTAGGCCAAGTGAGACGGCGTAAGGCCCTCTACTAGGTTATCCCACTGGTGACCTCTGAACTCGGCGATGCGAGCTCTGACCTCTCTCTGAAGTCTACGTAACCTACGGGTATTATCCACGGTCGGATAGGAGTCATGTGCACGTGTCGCTGCGTTCTTTTCCGTGATCAACGCTCGCACGTCGGCAGGGAGTACAAAGCGGCGATCGTTCGCCGCTTGCACCTCTCTGGATGCCTCCCTAACACCGGTTTGAAGATAGTCAACCAAGGAATCGATCGCTAGGTCGGCGTCCGCTATTGACCCCAATTCGTCCGGGATCCTATCTAAACTCGAAGGAGATTCGTTATTTGAAAGATAACGATTTAATATCGCGTAATCAACTACTTTGACTGTAGGAGGACTCGTGTCAAAGTGTTGACCTAGTTGCATAATCACCGGACGGTGATCCGAGTCTAGTTCGTGTACGACTTCTATAAGACGTAACCGAAGCGAGACTCCTTTCAAAAGAGCAATATCAAGTACTGTCGGACGACAGTTATCTTGAAAATGTGTAGGTTCAAGCGGCGCTATGACGTCAAAATTGAGCACATCGCACAACAGATCGAGTATTATCCCGTTAGGGGTATTACGCGAACTGTTGAACAGAGTGTGCCCACTATTGAGGTCACCCGCTATTATTACAGATTGCCCGAGTGAAAGTAGCGCCTCCAGATCGGACCGAAGGAGTCTTTTACTCGGGGAGAGATATGCAGACACAAGTATGATTGACGGATGGCCAGTCATACCTATTCTACAAACGGACACTTCCATATTGGTAAGTGTAGGAGGATCTACTGGCATACAGTAGAGGGAACGCTTATAATAAATGAGAGTGCCGCCGCCTCGGGTGACACGGTCATTCCTAACTATGTTATAGTTCGCGACTCTCGGATCGCGCTTGCTGGGCTTTAGAAGTGTTTCTTGTACGAGAAACACATCTATTTCCCTTTCACTAAGAAACCTAGCTACTAAATCGCGTTGGGGATATAAATTCCGCGCGTTAAAAAATGAAACGTTTAAACTATTCGGTTTAATACGCGTCATTTTGATAGTTATATTTTTGTACCGTGGCCCTGGTCAGACGTTGTAACGTCGACGCTAGGGCCGGGAAGTGCCTAATGGCCCCGACTGGGCCGAGCTCGGAGATGCACTGGTCGAAATCCAGTACATCTTGAACGTCGTGCTCCAGGAGGAGCATCGCCATATAGTCCAAGTTGAAGCTGGGACTATAGGCCGCGGGGCCCTGAGCCTTCGGAGGCTGCGGGCGGGGTCGGGTAGGGGGGGGGCCCCACGCCGCCTGAGGGGCACGCGCGGGTTGCGGGGCTGCGCGGGGTGCCAGAGGGGCACGCGCGGGTTGCGGGGCCGCGCGGGGCGCGGGAGCGGGAGCCACCGGAGCGCGGGAAACGCTCGGGAGGCTCGGGAAGTCCTCTGGTGTAAGCAGAGGCTTCGGCCGAGGGGCTGGAACGCGGGATGCCCTCTGTGGGGCAAAATTCCTAGCCTGTCGTGTCTTCCTCGTCTTGGGAGCGCGAGGACACCCACGATAGTTCGCGGGGTGTCCAGACTCCCCACAGAGCACGCAACTCGGGGGAGTCGAAGAGTCGCGGGTGCGCGTGCACTCTTTCGTTGCGTGATCCCCGAGGCATTTCACGCAACGCGGGCGGAGATGACAGTTACGGGCAGCGTGCCCGTATAATTGGCAATTATGGCACTGGGCCGGAATCTGATTTTTATATGGGGCCTCGACAGATATGCCGGAGAGCCCGCAAACCATCCTAACATTAAATATGGCCTTGCCCGCGGGGGTCTTATCTAACAGTACTAGGACCAAATCTAGTTGTTTCTTATCGAAACGGTACATCCGATGTACCTCCCTAACCGGGTATTGTTGAGCGATGAGGTCAAATTTGACCTCATCCTCGGTTAACTCGACCGGTACGCGGCGAATTACTACTCTGAGGAGACGGTCCTCCTCGAGCGCGTAGGAATAATAACCTAGTTTCTCCTCTCGGAGGAGTGCGGTAAGATCACGATGATCTTTCGGGGACGCGACCTGTACTTGAATGCCCGTCGCGACGTTACGGGCTTTAAGGTAATGGATTTTTCTGTCCGTAAGTTTCTTTGAAACTCTCATCCAGGCCGATTTATCCTGGATGATAACTGGGGGCGGCGGGCGCGGTTTCTTCCCGGCGACGTGCGCGGGGGCCGTGGCGGCACTTGAGACGGCGACGCGCGCGTTTTCTTGGGCCACGAATTTGGCCGCAGGCTGCGAGTCCGCGCCTAATATTGGTGAGTTAGGCCGTGAATGCTTTCGCGACCTAACCTTTGAGACGACGGTGAAGCCGTCGTTCTCTACGGTCTGTACCGGGACCGTCTCCGTTATCTCCATGTCGGGAGATGCGTCTGGGCTCGCTGGCGAGTCTAAAAATACCGCTCCGAGCGGCTCAAAACTATTATTGGTAACAATATTATTACTAATATTAATTGTGTTCTTAATCGGTGAACGCGACCTAGCACGCGCGGTAATTGCCGAGGGGCATGCTGCCGCCGAGGGGCGGGAGGCCGGTACGACCGAGCGCGAGCGGGCACGCGGGTGTGCACCGGGTTGCGGGGAACGCGGGCGCGTCACACGGTTACGCGAGTCAACGACTGCCGCACTCGAAGCGGCAGATAACGAAACGAAATTGCCCGGCGGACATAACTCGACGGGAGTTTGAACAGGCGCCCTAACGCGCGGAAACTTCTTTTTATATCTACTAAGTAGCTCCGGTTCGTGCTGGTGGACGTACGCACGTAATCTCCGGAGCTCTGCCGCATCAGATAAGGCCATCCCGGTGGCAGTGGGAGGTCTTGGGATGTTCATTTTATGTATATAAATATATAATAAAATATAAAATATAAATTACTCGCGCAGGAGGATAAACCTCCCTGCCAGAGTGGCAGGGGGGCGCGCCAAAATATATTTAACGGACTTTCCCGAGTCCGGCAAGTGACCTGCGAGTCAAAGTGCAATGACAAGCAGGAATGAGAACCTAACTGGCCTACGTGGAGTCCCTAACAAGCCCGAGGCTGAGAACACAGTTCGGTAAACCAAACTGTGCCCAAACAGGCACTCGGGGATGGAGTGAGGGGATAGGTAGGTGGGAGGGAGACACTCAGGGCTTGATTATGACTCTATCAAGGACCAAGATTCCTGAGTCCGTCCAAGAACTATCGTTTGCCTCTGAAGGAGGCAACCGAGGGGCGCTTGGGTCACGCACCCACTTGCCTTACGTTGGCACCGAAAGGTTTCCAGCAAGTGACCACAAAACCGTGGTTTTTCACGAAGCACAAAACACGCGAGTCGCACTTAAAAGTACGCTTTACGGAGTTCGCACTGAAAAGTACGTTTGATGAATGCTTGATATTGTATATCGAGTATACAAAAAACTTGTATACTCGTGATACAACTGATAGCAAAAATGACCGTTAAAAGTTACGTAAACAATTGGACGCGTGAACACGACCTCTCGCTAACGCAACTAGAACCGGACTCCCCCCGTTCGAGCGTTTTTTTTTTTTTTTTTTTTTTTTTTTTTTTTTTTTTTTTTTTTTTTTTTTTTTTTTTTTTTTTTTTTTTTTTTTTCGAACTGACTACACTGTTAGCCTGAGGGGCCCTGAAGCCTTTACGGCTTTTACAGCTTTACCGGGCTTGGGGGCGAGCGCTTAGGGCACTCAGCCACGAAAGCTAAGCAACAACATCCGAGGGTGCCAAAGTGGCCGGACCCCGGCTCGGACTGTTGCGCGTATGCAATTAAGTCGCGATCTGACTAATTCCCTATCCGTAATTCGATCTAAACTAACTATACAGATATACATGTTTCTGCCCCCTGGGAGGAGGGAAGGAACATGTGTATGTGTATTTAGTGGTCTGAAATTTTTGATCTAGACTAACTAGCCTCAAAAAAAGAAAAAAAAAGGTCCCTTACAGAACCTATGTACCTATGTGTGTTGTGCATGTGTGTATAATGCAGTGTCATGTATGGCTGTGAAAGCTAGTGATTGTACAGTCACTTGTATCGCGCGAGCGGCTGCTTGGCTCAAGGGCTCCATGCCGATGGATCGGACCTAGGCTTGAGTTGCCGCAGAGGAGGGTGGTCGTGGCGGGTGTGCGGGCGCGAAGTTAACCGTTCGTCCCCTTCGGAGGGAACGGTGGTTTCGCGGGCGTGGGCGCGAGCACGCATATGTTGCGGGAGCGGACGCGTAGAATTTGTTTGCTTTCTCTATGTCGTCGTCGGGATCGACAAAGAGATTTCGCGGACGGCGTTTGTAACGTTGGACAACGGGTATCGCGTTATTAGGCGTGTAATTCACAAAGGACTTTACAAGCGGGTTTGGATGGTTCGAAGCGCTATCGAAGTATCTCCTAGCGAGATACTTCACATAGGCTTCTAACGAGGGAAGCCTCATGTCCCTGTGTAGGTCCATGTTTCTAACGAAGGCTGGAGGGTCAAGCAGGCGACGGAGGAATCGATTTTGCACTCTTTGCAAGCGGGCAAAGTTGTGTTTGGACATATGTGCGAACGCGGCGCAACTATATGTCAAGATCGGACGAACGCACATCTTGTACAGTGTAAGCTTATGTCTTATGGACATTTTGCTTACCGAACTGAGCAAGGGTCGTAAACGGGAAAGGACCCAGATGGCCCTATTCCGGACTCTAGTGACGTGTGGGTTGAAGTTAAGCTTCGAGTCAAGGATGACACCCAGATATTTTGTCTTGGTGGCCCAAGGGATATTTTTACCGAATAAAGTTAGAGGTCCTACCGTGCGTGGTAATCTGCATGTAGTCGGTTCGAACATAATCGCGGCGCTCTTAACCGGATTAATAGCTATACGCCACGTTCGAAACCACTCTCCGAGAGTGGTTACGGCGCGTTGTATTTTGTGAGCGAGAAAAGATCTGTTCCTATTTGACGCGTATATGACTGTGTCGTCAGCGTAGAGCCCTACCTCGACCTCGGGGGGTTTCGGGAGGTCGCTGACGTACAAATTGAATAGGCAAGGTGCCAGAATGGAGCCTTGCGGGACGCCTGAACGAATGGGACGTGCGGTGGAGAGTACTCCTTCCACTCGGTAGTGGAAGGTGCGGTCGCTTAGGTAATCGCGGACTAAATGTACTAGCCTATCCGGGACTTCTAAATGGTGAAGCTTGTGGACCAGTCCGGCGTGCCAGACCTTATCGAAGGCCTTGGCTACGTCGAAAAAGACCGCAAGCGTGCGGGCGGGAGCGATATTGCTCTTAGCGAAGTTACTCGTGATGTGCTCCGTGAGGCGGTGCACTTGATGTGTACACGAGTGACGGGCGCGAAAACCGAATTGTTCGGGCGGGTATAAATTCTTGTCGTCTATAACGACCTTGAGACGGTTCAGAAGGATCCGCTCATAGAGTTTCCCTAGAGTGTTTAGGAGACTGATCGGGCGATAGCTATCGGGAAGCGAAGCTTTTTTGCCGGGCTTGCGAATACCTATAACTATAGCTTTTTTCCAGACGGCTGGAAAATAGCAGTGGGCTATGGCTACATTGAAGATGCAGACCAAAAGAGCTATGAGGTGATCAGGAAGAAGTTTGAGTACTTCATTCCTGATACCATCAGGACCGGGAGATTTCCTAGGCTTAAGGCCTTTGATGATAGAACAGACCTCATCTGGCGTGACCGGGGTTAACGTTTCCGCGGGGGGAATCAACGTGAGTTCCTGTACGGCGGTCTCGATAGTTTCGATGTGGGCAGTGTCTACGTTGTCGCAGTTTGGGGAGCACTGGCTCTCCAAGCTTGCGGCAAGGCATTCTGCCTTATCGTCGCTATCGAACGCGAGTGGGAGATCGGGGCCCCTTTCGAGGGGCGGCATCTGGGCGGAAGCTTCTAACTTCAGAGAGCGGGCGAGGTTCCAGTAAGCCAGATGGGACGGCTTGAGACCCTCTAAGAGGTTATCCCACCGGTGACCTCTGTACTCTCCGATGCGAGTTCTAACCTCTCTCTGAAGTTGTCGTAACCTACGGGTGTTATCCCTCGTCGGATAAGAGTCATGTGCACGTGTCGCGGCGTTCTTTTCCGTGATTAACGCTCGTAAGCCGGGGGGGAGTATAAAACGGCGTTCGTTTGCCGCTTGCACCTCTCTCGAGGCCTCCCTTACACCGGTTTGGAGGTAGTCGACCAGGGAATCGATGGCTAAATCGGCGTCTGCGGTTGACTCCAATACGTCGGGGATCCTAGCTAGGCTGGACGGGGTCGCGTTATCGGATAAGTAGCGATTTAAGATCGCGTAGTCAACTATTTTGACTTTTGGCGGATTGGGGTCGAACGGTTGCCCGAGTTGTAAGATAACCGGGCGGTGGTCGGAGTCTAGTTCGTGTACGACTTCTATAAGTCGTAACCGAAGTGAGACACCTTTGAGGAGGGCTATGTCAAGTACTGTCGGTTGACAGTTGTCTTGAAAGTGCGTGGGCTCTAGCGGTGCTATGACGTCAAAGCCGAGCACGTCGCATAATAGTTCTAGTATAACCCCGTTACGGGTGTTGCGCGGGTTGTTGAAAAGGGTGTGACCGCTATTGAGGTCGCCTGCTATTATGACTGATTGGTCGAGTGAAAAAAGCGCCTCCAGATCGGACTGAAGGAGTCTTTTATTCGGGGAGAGATATGCAGAGACAAGCGTGATTGACGGATGGCCAGTCATGCCTATTCTACAGACGGACACTTCCATATTGGTAAGTGCGGGAGGGTCTATTGGCATGCAATAGAGGGAACGTTTATAGTAGATGAGCGTGCCGCCTCCTAGGGTGGCACGGTCATTTCTGACTATATTGTAATTTGCTATCTTAGGGTCGCGCCTACTGGGTTTTAGAAGTGTTTCTTGTACTAGAAACACGTCTATCTCCCGTTCCCTAAGAAAGGTGGATACTAAGTCCCGTTGTGGAAAGAGGTTTCGCGCGTTAAAAAAAGATATATTGAGGCTTCTAGGCTTGATGCGTGCCATTGATAACCGTTATCTATTTCCCGGCACGGGCCAGGCGCATTAGCGTCGCTGTCATCAGGGGGAAACGCCTGATGGATTCGCCGGGACCGTACTCAGCGACGCACTGTTCGTACGCCAGTACTTCCTGAGGGTCATGCTCACGGAAGAGCATGACCATGTAGTCAACGCCGCGGCGCGTGTTGACGGGCGGGGGGGCCTGAGCCTTAGGAGGCTGAGGGCGGGGAGTGGAGACCCATGCTGCTTGAGGAGCTCGCATGGCCGGAGGGGGTGCGCGGGGCGCGGGGGCGGCTGCCACCGGGGCGCTGGAGGCGCCCGGGAGGCTGGGGAAAGCCTCTGGCGTGAGCAGGGGCTTTGCCTGTCCTACGGCGGGACGTGTCCTCTGAGGAGGGGTGTGTCGCGTAGGGCGCATGGGTCGCATAGGGCGCGTGGGGCGCGGGGCACGGGGACAGCCGCGATAGTTCGCGGGGTGACCTTCGTTGCCGCATAGCACGCAGCTCGGAGGGGTAGCAGACTCACGAGTGCGCGAGCACTCGCTTGTCGCGTGGTCCCCGAGGCACTTAACGCACCTGGGACGGAGATGGCAGTTGCGTGCCGAATGACCGTACAGCTGGCAGTTGTGACACTGCGGAGGACTGCGGTTCTTGTGTGGGGGCTCTACGGCTATTCCGGAGAGCTCACACACTTTCCTAACGTTAAAAATGGCTCTGCCCTCGGGGGTCAGTTCCAAAATGACTAAGACCATGTCGAGAGGTCTGTTTTTCGATTGTCCGCCGTGCATTCTGTGCACTTCGCGGACAGGGAAGGCCTTGGCTAAGAGGTCAGTTTTGACCTCCTCGGGTGTGATTTCCACCGGGATGCGGCGGATTACTACCCGGAGTTGTCGTTCTTCCTCCAGGGAGTATGTGAAATATTCGAGGTTGCTGTCCCGGAGCAACCTGGTAAATTGGCGGTGTTCGTCCGAGGTGGAAACCTGGACGCGGATACCGTTGGCCGTGTTACTGGCCTGGGTGTAGTGGATGCGAAGTTCTCTCAGTTTCTCTGAGAGTTTTGTCCAGACCGATTTGTTCTGGACCGTGACGGGGGGCGGGCGACGCGCCTTTCTGCCGGCAAAGGTACCGGCAGGCGCTGAGGGCGCTGCGGAGCGGGGGGCGTGGCTATTTAGCCCTGTCTTTTGTGCCTTTTGAGGGCGGGACTGAGTCTCCGGAGACTCGGGACGCGAACGCGATGCACGTTTGGCGGGCTTGTTTTTTTGAACGAGGGTGAAGCCCTCGTTATCATTGACTATCGCCGTGTCCATTTCGTCGGACTTGGGTTCGGGATCCGGACTGGCGGGCGAGTAGCTAACGTTTGTAGCTACCAGCGTCGGCGTGTCCGCTTCGGGAACTAGCGACGCAAATGAGTTGTTGGTTGGTAGCGCAGAGGGCGCTGGGGTCGTGGCTTGAACGCCCGGGGAACGCGAACGCGACGATGGCCGTTTGTACGGCGTCTGACGGTGAGCGCGGGGTGCCGTCGAGCGGGAGCGCGGGACGGGTTTTTTGTTTATCGCTTGTGGCGCGGCGGGGTCGCTGGCGGGCTCGGTGCCCTGCGCGATGACGACGGCGGGTTGCTCGGCCGCGATGGCCCTATTGTACTCCGTCCAGAGCGACGGATGTAAAGTCGTTGCGAACGCTTTGAAGCGTTCCAAATCAGTAAGGTGTGCCATTCCGGCGGTGGCGGTTGGGCGGGTGGGGGTGAAGTTAAACCTCCCTGCCGGAGAGGCAGGGGGGTGCGCCGAGTGAATTTAAACGGCTATCCCGAGCCGTGTAAAGGGACCTGCGGGTCACGGTGTAATGACTCGCAGGAAAAGAACCTACCGGGCCCTACGTGGAGGTCCCTATCAAGCCCGAGGCAGAGAACGCAGCCGGTATAAATACCTAGCTACGCCCAAACAGACACTCGGGGATGGATTTGTAGCAGGATCGGAAGGGTGGGAAGGAGACACTCAGGGCTTGACTATGACTCTATCAAGGGCCAAGATTCCTGAGCCCGGCCAAGTACTATCGTTTGCCTCTGAAGGAGGCAACCGAGGGGCGCTTGGGTCACGCACCCACTTGCTTTCGTTGGCACCGTCAGGTATCAGGCAAGTGACCACTAAAGTGTGGATTTCGTCGTAATAGAAACAATTTGCTCTTAAAAGAGCAGTTTTATGGCTGTGTAGCGCTACACAATGGGTGCGAGCGAGACGGCGATACGCAGGTGCGGCGCAGGTGCGATGCAGGTGTGCAGCAAGGCCGGTCGGTCGTAAAACTTCACAAAGGCGGCAGAGAACAGTCGTAAACACGTCCGTTCCCGCCGGCGGTCGTGATCGGTCTCCCCCCGTTCGAGCGAGTTTTGTCGGCCTTTTATAGAAACGAACACAAAACGTGCGCCGAACGGCCGCGGCATCGTATCCCCCCTCCCCCCCCCCTCCTCCCTTCTCGCTCGCACTCACTCACACACACACGCTGTCTCTCGCTCGCTCTCAGTATATTACTTACTGGTTATATTATATTATATTAATAATTGAAAAGTAAAATAATAATAAAAATTATATTTGTGTACATTATATATATATCTATGTAATTTTTACATTTATAAATATCATAATAATATATCGTATAGGTTTGTGTGTGTGTGTGTGTGTGTGTGTGTGTTTTTTTTTTTTTTTTTAGTTATATCTTATGTAAAGTTTGCGTTTTAAGAATAAGTAAGTAACTAACTAGACCTATTATAACATGTTACATATACGAGAACATGAAGAATGAGAGACATGTGACATGATTTTTATTCGATCGATTGACATTTTCTATCGTTTTTAGAAACTGTTTTTCTTTAATATAGATATATAAACGAGCAATTTTGTGGCCCTGAAAAGGGCCTTTTGATCAAGTGTTTGACAACAACAAACACACACGTCGAGTTAATTAATTCATTCACTTGGAACTTGTGTATTTCGTGACTGCCTTGGTTCCCTCACTGACTGCGTGCTTCGCCAATTCACCGGGGAGCAGGAGCCTCACGGACGTCTGCACCTCCCTCGAGGTGATCGTCGAACGCTTGTTGTAGTGTGCCAGACGAGATGCTTCCGCAGCGATACGTTCGAATATATCGTTCACGAAAGAGTTCATGATCGACATAGCCTTGCTCGATATACCGGTGTCCGGGTGAACTTGCTTGAGTACTTTATAAATGTAGATGGCGTAACTCTCCTTCCTCTTGTGCTTCTTCTTTTTCTTGTCGGTCTTCGAGATGTTCTTTTGAGCCTTGCCAGATTTCTTGGCGGCCTTTCCGCTCGTCTTGGGTGGCATTATTATTTATTTATTTATTGTTATGTTCCTTGAACGTAGTCTCGTATATTTTTCTAAAACCGTATCTATTTGATTTTCAGGCTCACAAGTAGTACATCACAGTGCGTAGGTTACGGACGCGTTTCGACCAATCGCGCTATGCCTACGATCCGAGCAGCCGTATGCAGCTAGGCGGACGGCCGGCTGGCAGGGGGGGGGGGGGCGTGTACGATGTAAGTAGTAATAATAATAATAATACAACAGTAAATAGTATATACTATGTATGTATGTATGTATGTATGTATAGTTTTTTTTTTTTTTTTTTTTTTTTTTTTTTTTTTTTTTTTTTTTTTTTTTTTTTTTAAGTCCGATATTGGTTGCCTTAGCGAGTAGACGTGTTCGCGCGCTGCTTGTTATCGTAATCTGTAACGGTCATTTTGCGATCTATTGTGTCACGCGTATACAAGTTTTTTGTATATTCGTCACACAGTACTGCAATTACCAAACGTACTTTTCAGTGCGCACTCCGTAAAGCGTACTTTTAAGTGCGACTCGCGTGTTTTGTGCTTCGTGAAAAACCACGGTTTTGTGGTCACTTGCTGGAAACCTTTCGGTGCCAACGTAAGGCAAGTGGGTGCGTGACCCAAGCGCCCCTCGGTTGCCTCCTTCAGAGGCAAACGATAGTTCTTGGACGGACTCAGGAATCTTGGTCCTTGATAGAGTCATAATCAAGCCCTGAGTGTCTCCCTCCCACCTACCTATCCCCTCACTCCATCCCCGAGTGCCTGTTTGGGCACAGTTTGGTTTACTGAACTGTGTTCTCAGCCTCGGGCTTGTTAGGGACTCCACTTAGGCCAGTTAGGTTCTCATCCTGCTTGTCATTGCACTTTGACTCGCAGGTCACTTGCCGGACTCGGGAAAGTCCGTTAAATATATTTTGGCGCGCCCCCCTGCCACTCTGGCAGGGAGGTTTATCCTCCTCGCGAGTAGATTTATTATATTTTTTATTATATATTTATTTATATAAATATGAACCCAAGACCTCCCAACGCCACCGTGATGGCACTTTCTCATGAAGCAGAGCTCCGGCGGTTGAGAGCTTTCGTGCATCAACATGAGCCAGAATTACTTAGCCGCTATAAGAAAAAATTCCCACGCGTTCGACAGGCGCCGGTGCAAACACCGGTAGAGCTAGGTCCACCCGCCGCGAATTATATCACGTTGGCGCCACAGAGCGCAGCTGCGCCGCGCGTGCGCAGACCGGTTTCCCCGCGCGCCGGTGTACCCCCGCGTGCCCGCTCGCGCTCGGTATTACCGACCCCCCGCCCCTCGGCGGAGACATGCCCCGCGGCAATTAACACGCGTGCTAGGTCGCGCTCGCCAATTACTAACATTAATAATAATATTATCACGAATAATAGTTTTGAGCCGCTCGGAGCGGTATTTTTAGAGTCACCCGCGAGCCCAGACGCATCTCCCGACATGGAGATAACGGAGACGGTCCCGGTACAGACCGTAGAGAACGACGGCTTCACCGTCGTCTCAAATGTTAGGTCGAGAAAGCATTCTCGGCCTAACTCGCCAACTAATGACGCGGACTCGCAGCCTGCGGCCAAATTCGTGGCCCAGGATAACGCGCGCGTCGCCGTTCCTAAGGCCGCCGCGGCCCCCGCTACCGTCGCCGGGAAAAAACCGCGCCCGCCTCCCCCTGTCATCATCCAGGATAAATCGGCCTGGATGAAAATTTCAAAAAAACTTGCGGATAAGAAAATCCACTATCTAAAAGCCCGTAACGTCGCGACGGGCATACAAGTACAGGTCGCGTCTCCAAAAGATCATCGTGATCTAACCGCGCTCCTCCGAGAGGAGAAATATTGTTACTATTCGTACGCGCTCGAGGAGGACCGTCTCCTCAGAGTAGTGATCCGCCGCGTTCCGGTCGAGTTAACCGAAGATGAGGTCAAATTTGACCTCATCGCGCAACAATACCCAGTTAGAGAGGTACACCGGATGTACCGTCACGACAAAACACAATTAGAGTTGGTCTTAGTATTTTTAGATAAGACCCCCGCGGGCAAGGCCATTTTTAATGCTAGGATGGTTTGCGGGCTCTCCGGCATATCTGTGGAGCCCCCTTATAAAAACCAAATACCGGCCCAGTGCCACAATTGTCAGCTTTACGGGCACTCTGCCCGTAATTGCCATCTTCGTCCGCGATGCGTGAAGTGCCTCGGGGACCACGCCACGAAAGAGTGTACGCGCACCCGCGACTCTTCGACTCCCCCGAGTTGCGTGCTCTGCGGGGAGTCTGGACACCCCGCGAACTATCGTGGGTGTCCTCGGGCTCCCAAGACGAGGAAGTCACGACAGGCTAGGAATTTTGCCCCACAGAGGGCATCCCGCGTTCCAGCCCCTCGGCCGAAGCCTCTGCTTACACCAGAGGACTTCCCGAGCCTCCCGAGCGTTTCCCGCGCTCCGGTGGCTCCCGCTCCCGCGCCCCGCGCGGCCCCGCAACCCGCGCGTGCCCCTCAGGCACCCCGCGCGGCCCCGCAACCCGCGCGTGCCCCTCTGGCACCCCGCGCAGCCCCGCAACCCGCGCGTGCCCCTCAGGCGGCGTGGGGCCCCCCCCCTACCCGACCCCGCCCGCAGCCTCCTAAGGCTCAGGGCCCCGCGGCCTATAGTCCGAGTTTTAACTTGGACTATATGGCGATGCTCCTCCTGGAGCACGACGTTCAAGAAGTACTGGATTTCGACCAGTGCATCTCCGAGCTCGGCCCAGTCGGGGCCATTAGGCACTTCCCGGCCCTCGCGTCGACGTTACAACGTCTGACCAGGGCCACAATACAAAAATACCAAAATCAAAATGACTCGTATTAAACCGAAAAGTTTAAACGTTTCATTCTTTAACGCGCGGAATTTATATCCCCAACGCGATTTAGTAGCTAGGTTTCTTAGTGAAAGGGAAATAGATGTGTTTCTCGTACAAGAAACACTTCTAAAGCCCAGCAAGCGCGATCCGAGAGTCGCGAACTATAGCATAGTTAGGAATGACCGTGTCACCCGAGGCGGTGGCACTCTCATTTATTATAAGCGTTCCCTCTACTGTATGCCAGTAGATCCTCCTACACTTACCAATATGGAAGTGTCCGTTTGTAGAATAGGTATGACTGGCCATCCGTCAATCATACTTGTGTCTGCATATCTCTCCCCGAGTAAAAGACTCCTTCGGTCCGATCTGGAGGCGCTACTTTCACTCGGGCAATCTGTAATAATAGCGGGTGACCTCAATAGTGGGCACACTCTGTTCAACAGTACGCGTAACACCCCTAACGGGATAATACTCGATCTGTTGTGCGATGTGCTCAATTTTGACGTCATAGCGCCGCTTGAACCTACACATTTTCAAGATAACTGTCGTCCGACAGTACTTGATATTGCTCTTTTGAAAGGAGTCTCGCTTCGGTTGCGTCTTATAGAAGTCGTACACGAACTAGACTCGGATCACCGTCCGGTGATTATGCAACTAGGTCAACACTTTGACACGAGCCCTCCTACAGTCAAAGTAGTTGATTACGCGATATTAAATCGTTATCTTTCGAATAACGAATCTCCTTCGAGTTTAGATAGGATCCCGGACGAATTGGGGTCAATAGCGGACGCCGACCTAGCGATCGATTCCTTGGTTGACTATCTTCAAACCGGTGTTAGGGAGGCATCCAGAGAGGTGCAAGCGGCGAACGATCGCCGCTTTGTACTCCCTGCCGACGTGCGAGCGTTGATCACGGAAAAGAACGCAGCGACACGTGCACATGACTCTTATCCGACCGTGGATAATACCCGTAGGTTACGTAGACTTCAGAGAGAGGTCAGAGCTCGCATTGCCGAGTTCAGAGGTCACCAGTGGGATAACCTAGTAGAGGGCCTTACGCCGTCTCACTTGGCCTACTGGAAACTCGCCCGCTCTCTCAAGTTAGACGGCTCCGGATCGATGCCAGCCCTCGAAAGAGGGCCTGGCCTCCCGCTCGCGTTCGATAGCGTAGATAAAGCGGAATGCCTTGCCGACAGTCTGGAGAGCCAGTGCTCCCCGAACTGCGACAATGTAAACTATGCTCATATCAACGATATCGAGTCCTCGGTACAGGACTTAAATTCGATACCCCCCGCGGATAACCTCACCCCGGTCACGCCTGATGAGGTCTGTTCAGTCATCAAAGGCCTTAAGCCTAAGAAGTCACCTGGTCCAGATGGTATCAGGAATGAAGTACTCAAACTTCTTCCTGATCACATCATAGCTCTTTTGGTCTGCATCTTCAATGTAGCCATAGCCCATTGCTATTTTCCAGCCGCCTGGAAAAAAGCTATAGTGATAGGTATTCGTAAGCCCGGCAAAAAAGCTTCGCTTCCCGATAGCTATCGCCCGATAAGTCTATTAAACACCTTAGGAAAACTTTACGAGCGGATCCTTTTGAACCGTCTCAAGTCTGTCATTGATGACAAAAATTTATTTCCGCCTGAGCAGTTTGGTTTTCGTGCCAGACACTCTTGTACCCACCAAGTGCACCGCCTCACGGAGCACATCACTAGTAACTTCGCAAGAAGTAACATAGCTCCGTCCCGTACGCTTGCGGTCTTTTTCGACGTAGCCAAGGCCTTCGATAAGGTCTGGCACGCCGGACTGATCCACAAGCTACACCAGTTAGAAGTCCCGGATAGGTTAGTTCATATAGTCCGCGATTACCTCACAGACCGTTCCTTCTGCTACCGTGTGGAAGGTGAGCTCTCAAGCTCTCACCCGGTTCGCTCAGGAGTTCCACAGGGCTCCATTCTCGCGCCTAGTTTATTTAACCTGTACGTCAGCGACCTCCCTCGACTCCGAGGGGTCGAGGTAGGGCTCTATGCTGACGATACTGTCATCTACGCTTCACGTAGGAACAGATCTCATCTCGCAGCCACCGTTCAGCGAGCCGTGACCACTCTCGGGAAGTGGTTCCGTACATGGCGAATCGCTATCAATCCCGAAAAGAGCGCCGCGATTATGTTCGATCCGAATAAGAGGCCATTGCCAAAGACGCTCAAACCTCTTAAGCTATTCCGTAGGGAAATCCCATGGGCCACCCGGACTAAATATCTGGGTGTCACCCTCGATAACCGACTTAAATTTAACGCACATGTCAGTATAGTTCGGAATAGGGCCGTCATGGTCCTATCCCGCTTGCGGCCCTTGCTTAGCTCGGTAAGCAAAATGTCCAGGTGGCATAAGCTTACACTATACAAGGCATGTGTAAGACCTATATTAACATATTGTTGCGCCGCGTTCGCTCATATGTCTAAAAGTAACTTTGCCCGCTTGCAAAGAGTTCAGAATCGGTTCTTGCGTCACCTGTTAGATCCGCCGCCGTATGTACGTAACGCAGATCTCCATAGAGATATGGAACTGCCGTCCATAGAGTCATACGTGAAATATCTCTCTAGGAGATATTTTGATTCAGCGTTGAATCATCCAAACGAGTTAGTTAGGAACGCCGCGAATTACACACCGAGTGTAATTACAGACATTAAATTCCGGTACAAACGTAGGCCGCGAAATCTCTTTATCGATCCCGATGACGATATCGAGAAAAAAAATCAATATTACGCGTCCGACCCTATACAAACAGCGTGTCTGCGCCCACGCCCGCGAAATCACCGTTCCCTTCGCAGGGGACGCACGGTGAACTTCGTTCCCGCACACCCGCCACGTCCACCCTCTCCTGCGGCCACTCAAGCCTAGGTCCGATCCTCCGGCATGGAGCCCTTGAGTCTAGCAGCCGCTCGCGCGATTCAGTGACACTGCATTCACTAGCTACCTACATACATGCATTACACTTTTTACAGACATGCACTACACTTAGGTACATAGGTTCTGTAAGGGACCTTTTTTTTTCTTTTTTTGAGGCTAGTTAGTCTAGATCAAAAATTTCAGATTACTAAATACATATACACTTGTCTCTTACCCTCCTCCCAGAGGATAGCGACATGTTTATATGTATAGTTAGTTAGACAGTGTGATAGGGCATTAGTCAGATCGCGACTTATTTGCAAAACGCGCAACAGTCCGAGCCGAGGTTCGGCCACTTTGGCACCCTCGGATGTTGTTGCAAAACTTTCGTGGCTGAGTGCCTTAAGCGCTCGCCCCCAAGTCCGGTGAAGCTGTAAAAGCCGTTCGAGGCTCCTGGGCCCTTATGGCTAACAGTATAGTCAGATCGAAAAAAAAAAAAAAAAAAAAAAAAAAAAAAAAAAAAAAAAAAAACGCTCGAACGGTTTATTCGAGCTAGAAGAGAGGGCGCGTGCGCGTATAAGTTCGTTTCTTTTTGTTTTTCTTCGTTCTATAACCACTAACTACTTGAGATACTACATAACACGGCTGTCGTGGTTCGTTTGTTAGTTAACAATGGCGCGTACCAAGCAGACTGCTCGCAAATCGACCGGCGGTAAAGCTCCTCGTAAACAGCTCGCCACTAAGGCGGCTCGTAAGAGTGCGCCCGCCACCGGTGGTGTCAAGAAGCCGCATCGCTACAGACCCGGAACGGTCGCTCTGCGTGAGATACGTCGTTATCAGAAGAGTACAGAGTTGCTGATCCGCAAGTTGCCATTCCAGCGTCTCGTTCGTGAGATAGCTCAAGATTTCAAGACGGATCTTCGTTTCCAGAGCTCGGCTGTGATGGCCCTGCAGGAGGCGAGTGAGGCCTACCTGGTCGGTCTCTTCGAGGACACGAATCTCTGTGCGATCCATGCGAAGCGAGTCACGATCATGCCGAAAGACATACAGCTGGCGCGTAGAATCCGTGGAGAGCGTGCTTAGGGGGGGGATAGATAATAATAGATCTGTCTACCCGTATACCTCCTACCTACCACACATATATGTACAAAAGGCCCTTTTCAGGGCCGCATATAATTCACCACTACGTAATACGATGACGAGAGTTTAATCGTTATTCATAATTGTTTCTATTCAAATGGAGTGTCATTTTCCCTAACATATAGATAGATGGGAATAGCTAGGCTGGCTAGCTAGCTAGCTAGCTAGCTATCATAATAACCTAACCTAACGAACAAAGCGAGGGAAAAAAAAAAAAAAAAAAAAAAAAAAATATTAGTCGCTCGCTACTCGTGGATCCGGTTCCATACTTGGAACGTGTACAACACCTCTTTCTTATTACAACGTCATCTTGTTATTAATATGAGAAACAACTACTACGTACCGTACGTATTACCACCCAATAGCTACATGCTAGGTTAGGTTAGGTTTGACTTGTGATAAAGAATCGCGCGAGACGGCCGCGGCAGCGGTCGGCGAGCGCCATCTAGTAACGCGCGTGCAATGTGAATGAATAAAAATAAATAAATACATATATAGTTAGTTAGTTAGTTAGTAAGTAAGTAATACGAAAAGAGTTCGTCTGTCTTTTTCTTAGTCGCGACCGTCGACAAGACCCCCTCCCGCCCGCCCCTCCTCCAAACCCCGCAGACATAAAGAGCGCCTCTCCCCGCCGCCGATACCGAAAAGGTATAAATAAGCCGAAGACTCCTGGTAGGATTGGCCAGACCGATCACGACCGCCGGCGGGAACGGACGTGTTCACGACTGTTCTCTGCCGCCTTTGTGTGAAGTTTTACGACCGACCGGCCTTGCTGCACACCTGCATCGCACCTGCGCCGCACCTGCGTATCGCCGTCTCGCTCGCACCCATTGTGTAGCGCTACACAGCCATAAAACTGCTCTTTTAAGAGCAAATTGTTTCTATTACGACGAAATCCACACTTTAGTGGTCACTTGCCTGATACCTGACGGTGCCAACGAAAGCAAGTGGGTGCGTGACCCAAGCGCCCCTCGGTTGCCTCCTTCAGAGGCAAACGATAGTACTTGGCCGGGCTCAGGAATCTTGGCCCTTGATAGAGTCATAGTCAAGCCCTGAGTGTCTCCTTCCCACCCTTCCGATCCTGCTACAAATCCATCCCCGAGTGTCTGTTTGGGCGTAGCTAGGTATTTATACCGGCTGCGTTCTCTGCCTCGGGCTTGATAGGGACCTCCACGTAGGGCCCGGTAGGTTCTTTTCCTGCGAGTCATTACACCGTGACCCGCAGGTCCCTTTACACGGCTCGGGATAGCCGTTTAAATTCACTCGGCGCACCCCCCTGCCTCTCCGGCAGGGAGGTTTAACTTCACCCCCGCCCGCCCAACCGCCACCGCCGGAATGGCAAACTTAGACCAAGTTAGGTTCAATGAAATAGTTTTCAAATTCCTCAAGGACCATGATCTTCTCGCGAAGTTCACGATGATAGCCGGGGCCCCGCATCCCGCACCCGCGTCCGAACAGGTCCCCGGGACCTCCCATACCCCCGCCGCGAAAAAATCCGGCTCGCGGTCCCGCTCAACGGCACCGCGAGCACTTAACAAGACGCCGTATAAAAGGCCAACGTCGCGCTCGCGCTCACCACCCGGCAAACAAGCCGCGATCCCAGCGCCCTCTGCGCTGCAAACATCAAACTCGTTCGCAACTTTAGTTCCCGAAGCGGAGACACCGTCGCTTGTAGCAACAAACGACAGCTACTCTCCCGCTAGCCCGGACCCCGAACCGAATTCCAACGAAATGGACACGGCAATACGCACAGATAACGAGGGCTTCACCCTCGTACAAAAAAACAAGCCCGCCAAACGGGCCTCGCGTTCGCGCCCAGAGTCTCCGGAGACTCAGTCAAGACCCCAAAAAGCGCAGCGAACCGGGCTGGATAGCCACGCCCCCCGCTCCGCAGCGCCCTCAGCGCCTGCCGGTACCTTTGCCGGCAGAAAGGCGCGTCGCCCGCCCCCCGTCACGGTCCAGAACAAATCGGTCTGGACAAAACTCTCAGAGAAACTGAGAGAACTTCGCATCCACTACACCCAGGCCAGTAACACGGCCAACGGTATCCGCGTCCAGGTTTCCACCTCGGACGAACACCGCCAATTTACCAGGTTGCTCCGGGACAGCAACCTCGAATATTTCACATACTCCCTGGAGGAAGAACGTCAACTCCGGGTTGTAATCCGCCGCATCCCGGTGGAAATCACACCCGAGGAGGTCAAAACTGACCTCTTAGCCAAGGCCTTCCCTGTCCGCGAAGTGCACAGAATGCACGGCGGACAATCGAAAAACAGACCTCTCGACATGGTCTTAGTCATTTTGGAACTGACCCCCGAGGGCAGAGCCATTTTTAACGTTAGGAAAGTGTGTGAGCTCTCCGGAATAGCCGTAGAGCCCCCACACAAGAACCGCAGTCCTCCGCAGTGTCACAACTGCCAGCTGTACGGTCATTCGGCACGCAACTGCCATCTCCGTCCCAGGTGCGTTAAGTGCCTCGGGGACCACGCGACAAGCGAGTGCTCGCGCACTCGTGAGTCTGCTACCCCTCCGAGCTGCGTGCTATGCGGCAACGAAGGTCACCCCGCGAACTATCGCGGCTGTCCCCGTGCCCCGCGCCCCACGCGCCCTATGCGACCCATGCGCCCTACGCGACACACCCCTCCTCAGAGGACACGTCCCGCCGTAGGACAGGCAAAGCCCCTGCTCACGCCAGAGGCTTTCCCCAGCCTCCCGGGCGCCTGCAGCGCCCCGGTGGCAGCCGCCCCCGCGCCCCGCGCACCCCCTCCGGCCATGCGAGCTCCTCAAGCAGCATGGGTCTCCACTCCCCGCCCTCAGCCTCCTAAGGCTCAGGCCCCCCCGCCCGTCAACACGCGCCGCGGCGTTGACTACATGGTCATGCTCTTCCGTGAGCATGACCCTCAGGAAGTACTGGCGTACGAACAGTGCGTCGCTGAGTACGGTCCCGGCGAATCCATCAGGCGTTTCCCCCTGATGACAGCGACGCTAATGCGCCTGGCCCGTGCCGGGAAATAGATAACGGTTATCAATGGCACGCATTAAGCCTAGAAGCCTCAATATATCTTTTTTTAACGCGCGAAACCTCTTTCCACAACGGGACTTAGTATCCACCTTTCTTAGGGAACGGGAGATAGACGTGTTTCTAGTACAAGAAACACTTCTAAAACCCAGTAGGCGCGACCCTAAGATAGCAAACTACAATATAGTCAGAAATGACCGTGCCACCCTAGGAGGCGGCACGCTCATCTACTACAAGCGTTCCCTCTATTGCATGCCAATAGACCCTCCCGCACTTACCAATATGGAAGTGTCCGTCTGTAGAATAGGCATGACTGGCCATCCGTCAATCACGCTTGTCTCTGCATATCTCTCTCCGAATAAAAGACTCCTTCAGTCCGATCTGGAGGCGCTTTTTTCACTCGACCAATCAGTCATAATAGCAGGCGACCTCAATAGCGGTCACACCCTTTTCAACAACCCGCGCAACACCCGTAACGGGGTTATACTAGAACTACTTTGCGACGTGCTCGGCTTTGACGTCATAGCACCGCTAGAGCCCACGCACTTTCAAGACAACTGTCAACCGACAGTACTTGACATAGCCCTCCTCAAAGGTGTCTCACTTCGGTTACGACTTATAGAAGTCGTACACGAACTAGACTCCGACCACCGCCCGGTTATCTTACAACTCGGGCAACCGTTCGACCCCAGTCCGCCAAAAGTCAAAATAGTTGACTACGCGATCTTAAATCGCTACTTATCCGATAACGCGACCCCGTCCAGCCTAGCTAGGATCCCCGACGTATTGGAGTCAACCGCAGACGCCGATTTAGCCATCGATTCCCTGGTCGACTACCTCCAAACCGGTGTAAGGGAGGCCTCGAGAGAGGTGCAAGCGGCAAACGAACGCCGTTTTATACTCCCCCCCGGCTTACGAGCGTTAATCACGGAAAAGAACGCCGCGACACGTGCACATGACTCTTATCCGACGAGGGATAACACCCGTAGGTTACGACAACTTCAGAGAGAGGTTAGAACTCGCATCGGAGAGTACAGAGGTCACCGGTGGGATAACCTCTTAGAGGGTCTCAAGCCGTCCCATCTGGCTTACTGGAACCTCGCCCGCTCTCTGAAGTTAGAAGCTTCCGCCCAGATGCCGCCCCTCGAAAGGGGCCCCGATCTCCCACTCGCGTTCGATAGCGACGATAAGGCAGAATGCCTTGCCGCAAGCTTGGAGAGCCAGTGCTCCCCAAACTGCGACAACGTAGACACTGCCCACATCGAAACTATCGAGACCGCCGTTCAGGAACTCACGTTGATTCCCCCCGCGGAAACGTTAACCCCGGTCACGCCAGATGAGGTCTGTTCTATCATTAAAGGCCTTAAGCCTAGGAAATCTCCCGGTCCTGATGGTATCAGGAATGAAGTACTCAAACTTCTTCCTGATCACCTCATAGCTCTTTTGGTCTGCATCTTCAATGCAGCCATAGCCCACTGCTATTTTCCAGCCGTCTGGAAAAAAGCTATAGTTATAGGTATTCGCAAGCCCGGCAAAAAAGCTTCGCTTCCCGATAGCTATCGCCCGATCAGTCTCCTTAACACTCTAGGGAAACTCTATGAGCGGATCCTTCTGAACCGTCTCAAGGTCGTTATAGACGACAAGAATTTATACCCGCCCGAACAATTCGGTTTTCGCGCCCGTCACTCGTGTACACATCAAGTGCACCGCCTCACGGAGCACATCACGAGTAACTTCGCCAAGAGCAATATCGCTCCCGCCCGCACGCTTGCGGTCTTTTTCGACGTAGCCAAGGCCTTCGATAAGGTCTGGCACGCCGGACTGGTCCACAAGCTTCACCAATTAGAAGTCCCGGATAGGTTAGTACATTTAGTCCGCGATTACCTTAGCGACCGCACCTTCCACTACCGAGTGGAAGGAGTACTCTCCACTGCACGTCCCATTCGTTCTGGCGTCCCGCAAGGCTCCATTCTGGCACCTTGCTTATTCAATTTGTACGTCAGCGACCTCCCGAAACCCCCCGGGGTCGAGGTAGGGCTCTACGCTGACGACACAGTCATATACGCGTCCAATAGGAACAGATCTTTTCTCGCTCACAAAATACAACGCGCCGTAACCACTCTCGGAGAGTGGTTTCGAACGTGGCGTATAGCTATTAATCCGGTTAAGAGCGCCGCGATTATGTTCGAACCGACTACATGCAGATTACCACGCACGGTAGGACCTCTAACATTATTCGGTAAAAATATCCCTTGGGCCACCAAGACAAAATATCTGGGTGTCATCCTTGACTCGAAGCTTAACTTCAACCCACACGTCACTAGAGTCCGGAATAGGGCCATCTGGGTCCTTTCCCGTCTACGACCCTTGCTCAGTTCGGTAAGCAAAATGTCCATAAGACATAAGCTTACACTGTACAAGATGTGCGTCCGTCCGATCTTGACATATAGTTGCGCCGCGTTCGCACATATGTCCAAACACAACTTTGCCCGCTTGCAAAGAGTACAAAATCGATTCCTCCGTCGCCTGCTGGACCCTCCAGCCTTCGTTAGGAACATGGACCTACACAGGGACATGAGGCTCCCCTCGTTAGAAGCCTATGTGAAGTATCTCGCTAGGAGATACTTCGATAGCGCTTCGAACCATCCAAACCCGCTTGTAAAGTCCTTTGTGAACTACAAGCCTAACCACGCGATACCCGTTGTCCAACGTTACAAACGCCGTCCGCGAAATCTCTTTGTCGATCCCGACGACGACATAGAGAAAGCAAACAAATTCTACGCGTCCGCTCCCGCAACATATGCGTGCTCGCGCCCACGCCCGCGAAACCACCGTTCCCTCCGAAGGGGACGAACGGTTAACTTCGCGCCCGCACACCCGCCACGACCACCCTCCTCTGCGGCAACTCAAGCCTAGGTCCGATCCATCGGCATGGAGCCCTTGAGCCAAGCAGCCGCTCGCGCGATACAAGTGACTGTACAATCACTAGCTTTCACAGCCATACATGACACTGCATTATACACACATGCACAACACACATAGGTACATAGGTTCTGTAAGGGACCTTTTTTTTTCTTTTTTTGAGGCTAGTTAGTCTAGATCAAAAATTTCAGACCACTAAATACACATACACATGTTCCTTCCCTCCTCCCAGGGGGCAGAAACATGTATATCTGTATAGTTAGTTTAGATCGAATTACGGATAGGGAATTAGTCAGATCGCGACTTAATTGCATACGCGCAACAGTCCGAGCCGAGGTCCGGCCACTTTGGCACCCTCGGATGTTGTTGCTTAGCTTTCGTGGCTGAGTGCCCTAAGCGCTCGCCCCCAAGCCCGGTAAAGCTGTAAAAGCCGTAAAGGCTTCAGGGCCCCTCAGGCTAACAGTGTAGTCAGTTCGAAAAAAAAAAAAAAAAAAAAAAAAAAAAAAAAAAAAAAAAAAAAAAAAAAAAAAACTGGTAGGATTTTCATAGTTCGCGCGAACTGTTCACACGCGTACGTACGTGCACGCGCTCGCTCTTTCTTTCTTTCAATAACATACAACTTTTTTAATAAATCGTCTTACTTTATTATAATCGTGTCATCATGACCGGTCGCGGAAAAGGAGGCAAGGGACTGGGAAAAGGCGGAGCCAAGCGCCACAGGAAGGTGCTACGCGATAACATCCAGGGTATCACGAAACCGGCTATCCGCCGTTTGGCTCGCAGAGGCGGTGTTAAACGTATCTCCGGTTTGATATATGAAGAGACACGAGGCGTTCTGAAAGTGTTCCTCGAGAACGTGATCCGTGACGCGGTCACTTACACCGAGCACGCCAAGAGGAAGACTGTCACAGCCATGGACGTCGTGTATGCACTGAAACGACAGGGACGCACCCTTTACGGCTTCGGTGGTTAATTTTAATACACCACCTATATACCTATACCTACGGCATACAAAAAGGCCCTTTTCAGGGCCGCAAATGATTCAAATTCGATACAAATAAATATCACACTATTTATTTGTATATATATTTTTTAAGTTTCTATACGTGACAGTATCGTCATTCGCTTACCTACTTACACACTTAATAAAAATATGATATGTATGTATCTATGTATGTATGTACGTACGTACGTACGTACGTCCGTACGTACCTACCTACTTACTTACCGCTATGATAGATAGACGGATACTCATATATGTTATACATACCGTCTTCTTCTTTTCTATTGTTCTTATAATATTAATTATAATGATAAAGTCATGTTAATATAATGAGGCTCGTCGTGTGTCTGTCGGTCGATGTGATATTATGTGAACATAATAACGGTTGTTATGAATGAAAGTAAAATAATTTAAAAATAAAACTATTATAATTTTGACGGAACCATTTAATCGGTCAATCGTATTGATTAATCAGGATTGCATTCTAAGTCGAGAGACAGAGAGATCACCTCGACGAAATGTTCTTCAGCTTGCTAGCCCGCCCCCCTTCTAAATTTACCTGCCTGCCTGCCTGCCCTGTGATGTTTGATTATAACTGTATTATTATATTATTATTACGTTTGTTATGTACCTCTCGATGTTCTTACGGGGACGAGAAGAGCAGAAATCATAGAGCCTCGATGATTAGAGAAGAAGCGAACAGAAACTCGTCGTCTGATCGAAGTGACTAGGGTGCGTGTGTTTTACGACGTTCACGTTTCTGTAACGTTATAACGATCGGAAATTATTATCGAGCTCTTTATATTCGTGTATATCATAAGAAGATATAATTCGTAGTTTAGTTGGAAAATGAAAATATTAATAATAATACGCTATATCGAGAAAAATATCTTTTAAATCGGACACTCGCTCCGTGCGATACACACCGACGCGGATAAACGAAATTTACTACTGTACCCGTGGCAGTTAAACACGTATGTCCGATATCGATGGTCACGTTGATTCATGGTGAATAGCCGCAGCGCTTTATCTATAGCGACCTAATATTAAAACTTGATATAAATCCCGTTTAATCGGAGACGTGTTAGTGAAAACATGAAACTCTTCTTACGGGAAACTGTCTCGCAACACGGAGGATCTCATTACGGTAACGCCCATGTCTACTTAACCACTAGCGCCACCTACATTGAAACTTTCGTGTTATACACATAGTACTACTACTGTTTTCCATTCGCATCGAATCTGTGTGCGTGTGTTTTGTTGTTGTTTACATTTATATTTTTTAAAAGTGTTATTACTAACTAAGAGAGATATGGCAGATACGGCTATCGCTACCGAGGCTCCGGCACCCGCGACTCCCACCGCGAAGAAACCCAAGGCTTCTGCGGCAGGCGGTGCCGCGACGGCCGCCGCCAAAAAGCCAAAGGCGAAACCGTCTCACCCGAAGACATCGGTAATGGTGAACAGCGCCATTAAAGAACTCAAAGAACGCAGCGGATCATCTCTGCAAGCGATCAAGAAATATATATCTGCCCATTATAAGGTCGACGCTGAGAAATTGGCACCGTTCATAAGGAAATATCTAAAGAGCGCCGTCGAAACCGGCGCTCTGATACAAACAAAGGGCACCGGCGCTTCTGGTTCTTTCAAACTGGAATCAAAATCAGCCGCCTCGAAGAAACCATCGATCGCCGGAGCCAAGTCCGGCGCGGGAGCCGGCGGCGCCGGCAACAGAAAGGCATCTTCTTCCGCTAAATCTACCGCCGGCGGTGCCGCTTCCGCATCGTCGAAGAAAGCGACGTCGGCCGCTTCAGCCGGTGCTGGCGGCAGAGGGAAAAAGGCCGCCGCCTCTTCACCGGCGAAAACATCAGCCGCGGCGGCGAAACCATCGGCCGCCACGAAAGATAGGAAAGCCGCCGCCGCTAAGAAGAAACCGGCCGCAGCGAAGAAGCCATCCGCGGCCTCCGGTTCGGCCGCATCGAAGAGTAAGGGTTCAGCCGCAGCGCCCAAAGCAAAGAAGACCGCCAAACCGCCGACTAAGAAACCGAAAGCACCGAAACCTAAGAAGGCTGCATCGGCACCGAAGTCCAAGCCCGCAGCGAAAAAAGCGGCCGCTTCCAAGAAGTAAAGTTCTGTGTTTCGTCGTTCGTTCGTCCGTCGCGTCGTATCGTGTATAGTGACTGAGTAAGTGAGCGTGAAGAAAGAAAGAAATTTTAAAAACATCAGCAAGCAGACGATGACGCGATAATAAAAACGAAAAGCATACACGGCTCGCAACCGACACCCGTCGTCGTGGCGGCGGGATCTCCGGTGGTGTGTCTGTATCTATTGTTGTGTGTAAGCCTATCGACTGACTCGACAGCAAGCACAAAATTGAAACAGCCCTTTTCAGGGCTAACAAATTATCATTATATGGAACAGTTATTGTTTCATTCCGTTTCTATTCACATGAGTGTTTGTTGTTGTTATTATTGTTAACTTACACCATACACGACGAGTCCGAGTATGATATATTTAATAAACGAGAAGCTAGAGGTACCTACGTACGCTAGGTGCATATTATTATTACGTATAAGTATGTATATAACAAATACTAATATATATGCTACATACATATAAACACATACGACACCAGCGTAATAAATAAATAAAAAGTACATATATACATACAAAACACAGAACACACAATTATATCCGTTCTTCCTACTTCCCCATACCGGATTCCCGATTTTATATATATATATATATATATATTTAATTATTTATTTTAATTAATTAATTTAGGTTGTCCGTTTGTATGGTGTGTTACGTTTGTTGATGTGTGTGTGGTTGGTGGTAGTATGGCTGGCCCAAGATGTTAGACAGACACGCACTCTCAGGTTTCATCGCGTAGTTTTTCCACCCCGCCGAAAGCTAAAGCTCACGCGTTCATTCATCGTATGATGTGAATGCTTCTTCTTCTTCTTCTTCATAAAACAAACTATTTTTACGTGATCGATCTTCTCATCCGCCACACACCACACACCACACACACACCACCACCACCAACCAGCACCACCATCCGCCGAATCGGATGAGACCGCCCGACCGCCCGACTCCTACTTCCTTCCTCCTTTCCTTTCTCTCTATCTCTATATCTATCTATCTATATGTTTGTTCGTTTTAGTTTTATTTAATTGATCTATTTAGATCGAGTATTTACTCGCCCTACCTACATCCACAATATAGCTTTCTCCCTCACACGCGGGAGCGACTCGGATTGGTCGATTGAACGTTTCGTTATACTCACTTCGACTACGTGATCTTTAGTCTAACATCTATATAGAGAGCGGACGTCGCGGATCAAAAAAACGGAAGACCGATCACGACCGCCGGCGGGAACGGACGTGTTTACGACTGTTCTCTGCCGCCTTTGTGAAGTTTTACGACCGACCGGCCTTGCTGCACACCTGCATCGCACCTGCGCCGCACCTGCGTATCGCCGTCTCGCTCGCACCCATTGTGTAGCGCTACACAGCCATAAAACTGCTCTTTTAAGAGCAAATTGTTTCTATTACGACGAAATCCACACTTTAGTGGTCACTTGCCTGATACCTGACGGTGCCAACGAAAGCAAGTGGGTGCGTGACCCAAGCGCCCCTCGGTTGCCTCCTTCAGAGGCAAACGATAGTACTTGGCCGGGCTCAGGAATCTTGGCCCTTGATAGAGTCATAGTCAAGCCCTGAGTGTCTCCTTCCCACCCTTCCGATCCTGCTACAAATCCATCCCCGAGTGTCTGTTTGGGCGTAGCTAGGTATTTATACCGGCTGCGTTCTCTGCCTCGGGCTTGATAGGGACCTCCACGTAGGGCCCGGTAGGTTCTTTTCCTGCGAATCATTACACCGTGACCCGCAGGTCCCTTTACACGGCTCGGGATAGCCGTTTAAATTCACTCGGCGCACCCCCCTGCCTCTCCGGCAGGGAGGTTTAACTTCACCCCCGCCCGCCCAAACGCCACCGCCGGAATGGCACAACAATCTCAGCTCGAACGCTTCAAAGCGTTCGCAACGACCCTGCATCCGTCGCTCTGGACGGACTTTAATAGGGCCATCGCGGCCGAGCAACCCGCCGTTGCCATTGCCATCGCTCAGGGCACCGAGCCCGCCAGCGACCCCGCCGCGCCACACGCGATAATCAAGAAGCCCGTCCCGCGCTCCCGCTCGACGGCACCCCGCGCTCACCGTCAGACGCCGTACAAACGGCCATCGTCGCGCTCGCGTTCCCCGGGCATTCAAGCCCCGACCCCAGCGCCCTCTGCGCTACCAACCAACAACTCATTTGCGTCGCTAGTTCCCGAAGCGGACACGCCGACGCTAGTAGCTACAAACGTTAGCTACTCACCCGCCAGTCCGGACCCCGAACCCGAACCCGAGTCCATCGAAATGGACACGGCAATCCGAACAGACAACGAGGGCTTCACCCTCGTTCAAAAAAATAAGCCTGCCAAACGGGCACCGCGTTCGCGTCCCGAGTCTCCGGAGACTCAGTCCCGCCCACAAAAGGCGCAAAAAACCGGGCTCAACAGCCACGCCCCCCGCTCCGCAGCGCCCTCAGCGCCTGCCGGTACCTTTGCCGGCAGAAAGGCGCGTCGCCCGCCCCCCGTCACGGTCCAGAACAAATCGGTCTGGACAAAACTCTCAGAGAAACTGAGAGAACTTCGCATCCACTACACCCAGGCCAGTAACACGGCCAACGGTATCCGCGTCCAGGTTTCCACCTCGGACGAACACCGCCAATTTACCAGGTTGCTCCGGGACAGCAACCTCGAATATTTCACATACTCCCTGGAGGAAGAACGACAACTCCGGGTTGTAATCCGCCGCATCCCGGTGGAAATCACACCCGAGGAGGTCAAAACTGACCTCTTAGCCAAGGCCTTCCCTGTCCGCGAAGTGCACAGAATGCACGGCGGACAATCGAAAAACAGACCTCTCGACATGGTCTTAGTCATTTTGGAACTGACCCCCGAGGGCAGAGCCATTTTTAACGTTAGGAAAGTGTGTGAGCTCTCCGGAATAGCCGTAGAGCCCCCACACAAGAACCGCAGTCCTCCGCAGTGTCACAACTGCCAGCTGTACGGTCATTCGGCACGCAACTGCCATCTCCGTCCCAGGTGCGTTAAGTGCCTCGGGGACCACGCGACAAGCGAGTGCTCGCGCACTCGTGAGTCTGCTACCCCTCCGAGCTGCGTGCTATGCGGCAACGAAGGTCACCCCGCGAACTATCGCGGCTGTCCCCGTGCCCCGCGCCCCACGCGCCCTATGCGACCCATGCGCCCTACGCGACACACCCCTCCTCAGAGGACACGTCCCGCCGTAGGACAGGCAAAGCCCCTGCTCACGCCAGAGGCTTTCCCCAGCCTCCCGGGCGCCTCCAGCGCCCCGGTGGCAGCCGCCCCCGCGCCCCGCGCACCCCCTCCGGCCATGCGAGCTCCTCAAGCAGCATGGGTCTCCACTCCCCGCCCTCAGCCTCCTAAGGCTCAGGCCCCCCCGCCCGTCAACACGCGCCGCGGCGTTGACTACATGGTCATGCTCTTCCGTGAGCATGACCCTCAGGAAGTACTGGCGTACGAACAGTGCGTCGCTGAGTACGGTCCCGGCGAATCCATCAGGCGTTTCCCCCTGATGACAGCGACGCTAATGCGCCTGGCCCGTGCCGGGAAATAGATAACGGTTATCAATGGCACGCATTAAGCCTAGAAGCCTCAATATATCTTTTTTTAACGCGCGAAACCTCTTTCCACAACGGGACTTAGTATCCACCTTTCTTAGGGAACGGGAGATAGACGTGTTTCTAGTACAAGAAACACTTCTAAAACCCAGTAGGCGCGACCCTAAGATAGCAAACTACAATATAGTCAGAAATGACCGTGCCACCCTAGGAGGCGGCACGCTCATCTACTACAAGCGTTCCCTCTATTGCATGCCAATAGACCCTCCCGCACTTACCAATATGGAAGTGTCCGTCTGTAGAATAGGCATGACTGGCCATCCGTCAATCACGCTTGTCTCTGCATATCTCTCTCCGAATAAAAGACTCCTTCAGTCCGATCTGGAGGCGCTTTTTTCACTCGACCAATCAGTCATAATAGCAGGCGACCTCAATAGCGGTCACACCCTTTTCAACAACCCGCGCAACACCCGTAACGGGGTTATACTAGAACTACTTTGCGACGTGCTCGGCTTTGACGTCATAGCACCGCTAGAGCCCACGCACTTTCAAGACAACTGTCAACCGACAGTACTTGACATAGCCCTCCTCAAAGGTGTCTCACTTCGGTTACGACTTATAGAAGTCGTACACGAACTAGACTCCGACCACCGCCCGGTTATCTTACAACTCGGGCAACCGTTCGACCCCAGTCCGCCAAAAGTCAAAATAGTTGACTACGCGATCTTAAATCGCTACTTATCCGATAACGCGACCCCGTCCAGCCTAGCTAGGATCCCCGACGTATTGGAGTCAACCGCAGACGCCGATTTAGCCATCGATTCCCTGGTCGACTACCTCCAAACCGGTGTAAGGGAGGCCTCGAGAGAGGTGCAAGCGGCAAACGAACGCCGTTTTATACTCCCCCCCGGCTTACGAGCGTTAATCACGGAAAAGAACGCCGCGACACGTGCACATGACTCTTATCCGACGAGGGATAACACCCGTAGGTTACGACAACTTCAGAGAGAGGTTAGAACTCGCATCGGAGAGTACAGAGGTCACCGGTGGGATAACCTCTTAGAGGGTCTCAAGCCGTCCCATCTGGCTTACTGGAACCTCGCCCGCTCTCTGAAGTTAGAAGCTTCCGCCCAGATGCCGCCCCTCGAAAGGGGCCCCGATCTCCCACTCGCGTTCGATAGCGACGATAAGGCAGAATGCCTTGCCACAAGCTTGGAGAGCCAGTGCTCCCCAAACTGCGACAACGTAGACACTGCCCACATCGAAACTATCGAGACCGCCGTTCAGGAACTCACGTTGATTCCCCCCGCGGAAACGTTAACCCCGGTCACGCCAGATGAGGTCTGTTCTATCATTAAAGGCCTTAAGCCTAGGAAATCTCCCGGTCCTGATGGTATCAGGAATGAAGTACTCAAACTTCTTCCTGATCACCTCATAGCTCTTTTGGTCTGCATCTTCAATGCAGCCATAGCCCACTGCTATTTTCCAGCCGTCTGGAAAAAAGCTATAGTTATAGGTATTCGCAAGCCCGGCAAAAAAGCTTCGCTTCCCGATAGCTATCGCCCGATCAGTCTCCTTAACACTCTAGGGAAACTCTATGAGCGGATCCTTCTGAACCGTCTCAAGGTCGTTATAGACGACAAGAATTTATACCCGCCCGAACAATTCGGTTTTCGCGCCCGTCACTCGTGTACACATCAAGTGCACCGCCTCACGGAGCACATCACGAGTAACTTCGCCAAGAGCAATATCGCTCCCGCCCGCACGCTTGCGGTCTTTTTCGACGTAGCCAAGGCCTTCGATAAGGTCTGGCACGCCGGACTGGTCCACAAGCTTCACCAATTAGAAGTCCCGGATAGGTTAGTACATTTAGTCCGCGATTACCTTAGCGACCGCACCTTCCACTACCGAGTGGAAGGAGTACTCTCCACTGCACGTCCCATTCGTTCAGGCGTCCCGCAAGGCTCCATTCTGGCACCTTGCTTATTCAATTTGTACGTCAGCGACCTCCCGAAACCCCCCGGGGTCGAGGTAGGGCTCTACGCTGACGACACAGTCATATACGCGTCCAATAGGAACAGATCTTTTCTCGCTCACAAAATACAACGCGCCGTAACCACTCTCGGAGAGTGGTTTCGAACGTGGCGTATAGCTATTAATCCGGTTAAGAGCGCCGCGATTATGTTCGAACCGACTACATGCAGATTACCACGCACGGTAGGACCTCTAACATTATTCGGTAGAAATATCCCTTGGGCCACCAAGACAAAATATCTGGGTGTCATCCTTGACTCGAAGCTTAACTTCAACCCACACGTCACTAGAGTCCGGAATAGGGCCATTTGGGTCCTTTCCCGTCTACGACCCTTGCTCAGTTCGGTAAGCAAAATGTCCATAAGACATAAGCTTACACTGTACAAGATGTGCGTCCGTCCGATCTTGACATATAGTTGCGCCGCGTTCGCACATATGTCCAAACACAACTTTGCCCCCTTGCAAAGAGTACAAAATCGATTCCTCCGTCGCCTGCTGGACCCTCCAGCCTTCGTTAGGAACATGGACCTACACAGGGACATGAGGCTCCCCTCGTTAGAAGCCTATGTGAAGTATCTCGCTAGGAGATACTTCGATAGCGCTTCGAACCATCCAAACCCGCTTGTAAAGTCCTTTGTGAACTACAAGCCTAACCACGCGATACCCGTTGTCCAACGTTACAAACGCCGTCCGCGAAATCTCTTTGCCGATCCCGACGACGACATAGAGAAAGCAAACAAATTCTACGCGTCCGCTCCCGCAACATATGCGTGCTCGCGCCCACGCCCGCGAAACCACCGTTCCCTCCGAAGGGGACGAACGGTTAACTTCGCGCCCGCACACCCGCCACGACCACCCTCCTCTGCGGCAACTCAAGCCTAGGTCCGATCCATCGGCATGGAGCCCTTGAGCCAAGCAGCCGCTCGCGCGATACAAGTGACTGTACAATCACTAGCTTTCACAGCCATACATGACACTGCATTATACACACATGCACAACACACATAGGTACATAGGTTCTGTAAGGGACCTTTTTTTTTCTTTTTTTGAGGCTAGTTAGTCTAGATCAAAAATTTCAGACCACTAAATACACATACACATGTTCCTTCCCTCCTCCCAGGGGGCAGAAACATGTATATCTGTATAGTTAGTTTAGATCGAATTACGAAGTCCGATATTGGTTGCCTTAGCGAGTAGACGTGTTCGCGCGCTGCTTGTTATCGTAATCTGTAACGGTCATTTTGCGATCTATTGTGTCACGCGTATACAAGTTTTTTGTATATTCGTCACACAGTACTGCAATTACCAAACGTACTTTTCAGTGCGAACTCCGTAAAGCGTACTTTTAAGTGCGACTCGCGTGTTTTGTGCTTCGTGAAAAACCACGGTTTTGTGGTCACTTGCTGGAAACCTTTCGGTGCCAACGTAAGGCAAGTGGGTGCGTGACCCAAGCGCCCCTCGGTTGCCTCCTTCAGAGGCAAACGATAGTTCTTGGACGGACTCGGGAATCTTGGTCCTTGATAGAGTCATAATCAAGCCCTGAGTGTCTCCCTCCCACCTACCTATCCCCTCACTCCATCCCCGAGTGCCTGTTTGGGCACAGTTTGGTTTACTGAACTGTGTTCTCAGCCTCGGGCTTGTTAGGGACTCCACTTAGGCCAGTTAGGTTCTCATCCTGCTTGTCATTGCACTTTGACTCGCAGGTCACTTGCCGGACTCGGGAAAGTCCGTTAAATATATTTTGGCGCGCCCCCCTGCCACTCTGGCAGGGAGGTTTATCCTCCTCGCGAGTAGATTTATTATATTTTTTATTATATATTTATTTATATAAATATGAACCCAAGACCTCCCAACGCCACCGTGATGGCACTTTCTCATGAAGCAGAGCTCCGGCGGTTGAGAGCTTTCGTGCATCAACATGAGCCAGAATTACTTAGCCGCTATAAGAAAAAATTCCCACGCGTTCGACAGGCGCCGGTGCAAACACCGGTAGAGCTAGGTCCACCCGCCGCGAATTATATCACGTTGGCGCCACAGAGCGCAGCTGCGCCGCGCGTGCGCAGACCGGTTTCCCCGCGCGCCGGTGTACCCCCGCGTGCCCGCTCGCGCTCGGTATTACCGACCCCCCGCCCCTCGGCGGAGACATGCCCCGCGGCAATTAACACGCGTGCTAGGTCGCGCTCGCCAATTACTAACATTAATAATAATATTATCACGAATAATAGTTTTGAGCCGCTCGGAGCGGTATTTTTAGAGTCACCCGCGAGCCCAGACGCATCTCCCGACATGGAGATAACGGAGACGGTCCCGGTACAGACCGTAGAGAACGACGGCTTCACCGTCGTCTCAAATGTTAGGTCGAGAAAGCATTCTCGGCCTAACTCGCCAACTAATGACGCGGACTCGCAGCCTGCGGCCAAATTCGTGGCCCAGGATAACGCGCGCGTCGCCGTTCCTAAGGCCGCCGCGGCCCCCGCTACCGTCGCCGGGAAAAAACCGCGCCCGCCGCCCCCCGTTATCATCCAGGATAAATCGGCCTGGATGAGAATCTCAAAGAAACTTACGGACAGAAAAGTCCATTACCTTAAAGCCCGTAACGTCGCGACGGGCATTCAAGTACAGGTCGCGTCCCCGAAAGATCATCGTGATCTTACCGCACTCCTCCGAGAGGAGAAGCTAGGTTATTATTCCTACGCGCTCGAGGAGGACCGTCTCCTCAGAGTAGTAATTCGCCGCGTACCGGTCGAGTTAACCGAGGATGAGGTCAAATTTGACCTCATCGCTCAACAATACCCGGTTAGGGAGGTACATCGGATGTACCGTTTCGATAAGAAACAACTAGATTTGGTCCTAGTACTTCTAGATAAGACCCCCGCGGGCAAGGCCATATTTAATGTTAGGACGGTTTGCGGGCTCTCCGGCATATCTGTCGAGGCCCCATATAAAAATCAGATTCCGGCCCAGTGCCATAATTGCCAATTATACGGGCACGCTGCCCGTAACTGTCATCTTCGCCCGCGTTGCGTGAAATGCCTCGGGGATCACGCAACGAAAGAGTGCACGCGCACCCGCGACTCTGAGACTCCCCCGAGTTGCGTGCTCTGCGGGGAGTCTGGACACCCCGCGAACTATCGTGGGTGTCCTCGGGCTCCAAAATCTAGGAAGCCTCGTCAGACGAGGAATTTTGCCCCACAGAGGGCATCCCGCGCTCCAGCCCCTCGGCCGAAGCCTCTCCTCACACCAGAGGACTTCCCGAGCCTCCCGAGCGTTTCCCGCGCTCCGGTGGCTCCCGCCCCCGCGCCCCGCGCGGCCCCGCAACCCGCGCGTGCCCCTCAGGCACCCCGCGCGGCCCCGCAACCCGCGCGTGCCCCTCTGGCACCCCGCGCAGCCCCGCAACCCGCGCGTGCCCCTCAGGCGGCGTGGGCCCCCCCCCCTACCCGACCCCGCCCGCAGCCTCCGAAGGCTCAGGGCCCCGCGGCCTATAGTCCCAGCTTCAACTTGGACTATATGGCGATGCTCCTCCTGGAGCACGACGTTCAAGATGTACTGGATTTCGACCAGTGCATCTCCGAGCTCGGCCCAGTCGGGGCCATTAGGCACTTCCCGGCCCTCGCGTCGACGTTACAACGTCTGACCAGGGCCACGGTACAAAAATATAACTATCAAAATGACGCGTATTAAACCGAATAGTTTAAACGTTTCATTTTTTAACGCGCGGAATTTATATCCCCAACGCGATTTAGTAGCTAGGTTTCTTAGCGAAAGGGAGATAGATGTGTTTCTTGTACAAGAAACACTTCTAAAGCCCAGTAGGCGCGATCCGCGAGTCGCGAACTATAACATAGTTAGGAATGACCGTGTCACCCGAGGTGGCGGCACTCTCATTTATTATAAGCGTTCCCTCTACTGTATGCCAGTAGATCCTCCTACACTTACCAATATGGAAGTGTCCGTTTGTAGAATAGGTATGACTGGCCATCCGTCAATCATACTTGTGTCTGCATATCTCTCCCCGAGTAAAAGACTCCTTCGGTCCGATCTGGAGGCGCTACTTTCACTCGGGCAATCTGTAATAATAGCGGGTGACCTCAATAGTGGGCACACTCTGTTCAACAGTTCGCGTAATACCCCTAACGGGATAATACTCGATCTGTTGTGCGATGTGCTCAATTTTGACGTCATAGCGCCGCTTGAACCTACACATTTTCAAGATAACTGTCGTCCGACAGTACTTGATATTGCTCTTTTGAAAGGAGTCTCGCTTCGGTTACGTCTTATAGAAGTCGTACACGAACTAGACTCGGATCACCGTCCGGTGATTATGCAACTAGGTCAACACTTTGACACGAGTCCTCCTACAGTCAAAGTAGTTGATTACGCGATATTAAATCGTTATCTTTCAAATAACGAATCTCCTTCGAGTTTAGATAGGATCCCGGACGAATTGGGGTCAATAGCGGACGCCGACCTAGCGATCGATTCCTTGGTTGACTATCTTCAAACCGGTGTTAGGGAGGCATCCAGAGAGGTGCAAGCGGCGAACGATCGCCGCTTTGTACTCCCTGCCGACGTGCGAGCGTTGATCACGGAAAAGAACGCAGCGACACGTGCACATGACTCCTATCCGACCGTGGATAATACCCGTAGGTTACGTAGACTTCAGAGAGAGGTCAGAGCTCGCATCGCCGAGTTCAGAGGTCACCAGTGGGATAACCTAGTAGAGGGCCTTACGCCGTCTCACTTGGCCTACTGGAAACTCGCCCGCTCTCTCAAGTTAGATGGCTCCGGATCGATGCCAGCCCTCGAAAGAGGGCCTGGCCTCCCGCTCGCGTTCGATAGCGTAGATAAAGCGGAATGCCTTGCCGACAGTCTGGAGAGCCAGTGCTCCCCGAACTGCGACAATGTAAACTATGCTCATATCAACGATATCGAGTCCTCGGTACAGGACTTAAATTCGATACCCCCCGCGGATAACCTCACCCCGGTCACGCCTGATGAGGTCTGTTCAGTCATCAAAGGCCTTAAGCCTAAGAAGTCACCTGGTCCTGATGGTATCAGGAATGAAGTACTCAAACTTCTTCCTGATCACATCATAGCTCTTTTGGTCTGCATATTCAATGTAGCCATAGCCCATTGCTATTTTCCAGCCGCCTGGAAAAAAGCTATAGTGATAGGTATTCGTAAGCCCGGCAAAAAAGCTTCGCTTCCCGATAGCTATCGCCCGATAAGTCTTTTAAACACCTTAGGAAAACTTTACGAGCGGATCCTTTTGAACCGTCTCAAGACTGTCATTGATGACAAAAATTTATTTCCGCCTGAGCAGTTTGGTTTTCGTGCCAGACACTCTTGTACCCACCAAGTGCACCGCCTCACGGAGCACATCACTAGTAACTTCGCAAGAAGTAACATAGCTCCGTCCCGTACGCTTGCGGTCTTTTTCGACGTAGCCAAGGCCTTCGATAAGGTCTGGCACGCCGGACTGGTCCACAAGCTACACCAGTTAGAAGTCCCGGATAGGTTAGTTCACATAGTCCGCGACTATCTCACAGACCGTTCCTTCTGCTACCGTGTGGAAGGTGAGCTCTCTAGCTCTCACCCGGTTCGCTCAGGAGTTCCACAGGGCTCCATTCTCGCGCCTAGTTTATTTAACCTGTACGTCAGCGACCTTCCTCGACTCCGAGGGGTCGAGGTAGGGCTCTATGCTGACGATACTGTCATCTACGCTTCACGTAGGAACAGATCTCATCTCGCAGCCACCGTTCAGCGAGCCGTGACCACTCTCGGGAAGTGGTTCCGTACATGGCGAATCGCTATCAATCCCGAAAAGAGCGCCGCGATTATGTTCGATCCGAATAAGAGGCCATTGCCAAAGACGCTCAAACCTCTTAAGCTATTCCGTAGGGAAATCCCATGGGCCACCCGGACTAAATATCTGGGTGTCACCCTCGATAACCGACTTAAATTTAACGCACATGTCAGTATAGTTCGGAATAGGGCCGTCATGGTCCTATCCCGCTTGCGGCCCTTGCTTAGCTCGGTAAGCAAAATGTCCAGGTGGCATAAGCTTACACTATACAAGGCATGTGTAAGACCTATATTAACATATTGTTGCGCCGCGTTCGCTCATATGTCTAAAAGTAACTTTGCCCGCTTGCAAAGAGTTCAGAATCGGTTCTTGCGTCACCTGTTAGATCCGCCGCCGTATGTACGTAACGCAGATCTCCATAGAGATATGGAACTGCCGTCCATAGAGTCATACGTGAAATATCTCTCTAGGAGATATTTTGATTCAGCGTTGAATCATCCAAACGAGTTAGTTAGGAACGCCGCGAATTACACACCGAGTGTAATTACAGACATCAAATTCCGGTACAAACGTAGGCCGCGAAATCTCTTTATCGATCCCGATGACGATATCGAGAAAAAAAATCAATATTACGCGTCCGACCCTATACAAACAGCGTGTCTGCGCCCACGCCCGCGAAATCACCGTTCCCTTCGCAGGGGACGTACGGTGAACTTCGTTCCCGCACACCCGCCACGTCCACCCTCTCCTGCGGCCACTCAAGCCTAGGTCCGATCCTCCGGCATGGAGCCCTTGAGTCTAGCAGCCGCTCGCGCGATTCAGTGACACTGCATTCACTAGCTACCTACATACATGCATTACACTTTTTACAGACATGCACTACACTTAGGTACATAGGTTCTGTAAGGGACCTTTTTTTTTCTTTTTTTGAGGCTAGTTAGTCTAGATCAAAAATTTCAGATTACTAAATACATATACACTTGTCTCTTACCCTCCTCCCAGAGGATAGCGACATGTTTATATGTATAGTTAGTTAGATAGTGTGATAGGGCATTAGTCAGATCGCGACTTATTTGCAAGACGCGCAACAGTCCGAGCCGAGGTTCGGCCACTTTGGCACCCTCGGATGTTGTTGCAAAACTTTCGTGGCTGAGTGCCTTAAGCGCTCGCCCCCAAGTCCGGTGAAGCTGTAAAAGCCGTTCGAGGCTCCTGGGCCCTTATGGCTAACAGTATAGTCAGATCGAAAAAAAAAAAAAAAAAAAAAAAAAAAAAAAAAGATCGAATTACGGATAGGGAATTAGTCAGATCGCGACTTAATTGCATACGCGCAACAGTCCGAGCCGAGGTCCGGCCACTTTGGCACCCTCGGATGTTGTTGCTTAGCTTTCGTGGCTGAGTGCCCTAAGCGCTCGCCCCCAAGCCCGGTAAAGCTGTAAAAGCCGTAAAGGCTTCAGGGCCCCTCAGGCTAACAGTGTAGTCAGTTCGAAAAAAAAAAAAAAAAAAAAAAAAAAAAAAAAAAAAAAAAAAATATATTTTCTATTCTAACTTACATACAGTAGCACGCCGCTACTGTACTTCTCGAGTGTTGTTCGTTAAATAAACCTTTAATTAATCATGTCCGGACGCGGTAAAGGCGGCAAAGTCAAGGGGAAGGTTAAGTCTCGTTCGAACCGTGCCGGTTTACAGTTCCCCGTCGGACGTATACACAGGCTGCTTCGAAACGGTAATTATGCCGAACGCGTCGGTGCCGGTGCTCCGGTTTACTTGGCGGCCGTCATGGAGTATCTCGCCGCTGAAGTGCTCGAGTTGGCCGGCAACGCCGCGAGAGACAACAAGAAGACTAGGATTATACCTAGACATCTACAGTTGGCGATCAGAAACGACGAGGAATTGAACAAGCTTCTCTCGGGCGTCACGATCGCTCAGGGTGGCGTCCTGCCTAACATACAAGCTGTACTGTTGCCGAAGAAAACGGAGAAGAAAGCTTAAGCAAAAAACAAGAACGTTAACCGACCGGTTATAAAAAGGCCCTTTTCAGGGCCACAAAATAATTCACATGCATATAAAAAGTTTCTATCTAACGTGTTATGATGTCAAAAGCTAATTGTACATAATAATAATAATATGTTCAATCACATTATACGTAGATAGTAAGCATATATACACCACTGCATCATTGACACTCGCACTCGGTCACACAAATACAAACTATTTTATATTTATAAATATATATATATATATTATTATTATTATACTACCAGCAAAATGCATGCACATTGTGTGAGAGTACAAGAACGGAACGTTTGCATATCGCTTATTCTTCTTCTTCTTATTCGCTTTATTATTAAAACCTGAAGGGTCTAATGATAATTAGCTTGTTCAAGCATGCTTCATATTATAAGATTTCATTATTTATACATACATACATACATACATAGTATATACTATTTACTGTTGTATTATTATTATTATTATTATTACTACTTACATCGTACACGCCCCCCCCCCCCTGCCAGCCGGCCGTCCGCCTAGCTGCATACGGCTGCTCGGATCGTAGGCATAGCGCGATTGGTCGAAACGCGTCCGTAACCTACGCACTGTGATGTACTACTTGTGAGCCTGAAAATCAAATAGATACGGTTTTAGAAAAATATACGAGACTACGTTCAAGGAACATAACAATAAATAAATAAATAATAATGCCACCCAAGACGAGCGGAAAGGCCGCCAAGAAATCTGGCAAGGCTCAAAAGAACATCTCGAAGACCGACAAGAAAAAGAAGAAGCACAAGAGGAAGGAGAGTTACGCCATCTACATTTATAAAGTACTCAAGCAAGTTCACCCGGACACCGGTATATCGAGCAAGGCTATGTCGATCATGAACTCTTTCGTGAACGATATATTCGAACGTATCGCTGCGGAAGCATCTCGTCTGGCACACTACAACAAGCGTTCGACGATCACCTCGAGGGAGGTGCAGACGTCCGTGAGGCTCCTGCTCCCCGGTGAATTGGCGAAGCACGCAGTCAGTGAGGGAACCAAGGCAGTCACGAAATACACAAGTTCCAAGTGAATGAATTAATTAACTCGACGTGTGTGTTTGTTGTTGTCAAACACTTGATCAAAAGGCCCTTTTCAGGGCCACAAAATTGCTCGTTTATATATCTATATTAAAGAAAAACAGTTTCTAAAAACGATAGAAAATGTCAATCGATCGAATAAAAATCATGTCACATGTCTCTCATTCTTCATGTTCTCGTATATGTAACATGTTATAATAGGTCTAGTTAGTTACTTACTTATTCTTAAAACGCAAACTTTACATAAGATATAACTAAAAAAAAAAAAAAAAAAAAAAAAAAAACACACACACACACACACACACACACACAAACCTATACGATATATTATTATGATATTTATAAATGTAAAAATTACATAGATATATATATAATGTACACAAATATAATTTTTATTATTATTTTACTTTTCAATTATTAATATAATATAATATAACCAGTAAGTAATATACTGAGAGCGAGCGAGAGACAGCGTGTGTGTGTGAGTGAGTGCGAGCGAGAAGGGAGGAGGGGGGGGGGGGGAGGGGGGATACGATGCCGCGGCCGTTCGGCGCACGTTTTGTGTTCGTTTCTATAAAAGGCCGACAAAACTCGCTCGAACGGGGGGGAGTCCGGTTTTAGTTGCGTTAGCGAGAGGTCGTGTTCACGCGTCCAATTGTTTACGTAACTTTTAACGGTCATTTTGCTATCAGTTGTATCACGAGTATACAAGTTTTTTGTATACTCGATATACAATAACAAGCAATCACAAACGTACTTTTCAGTGCGAACTCCGTAAAGCGTACTTTTAAGTGCGACTCGCGTGTTTTGTGCTTCGTGAAAAACCACGGTTTTGTGGTCACTTGCTGGAAACCTTTCGGTGCCAACGTAAGGCAAGTGGGTGCGTGACCCAAGCGCCCCTCGGTTGCCTCCTTCAGAGGCAAACGATAGTTCTTGGACGGACTCAGGAATCTTGGTCCTTGATAGAGTCATAATCAAGCCCTGAGTGTCTCCCTCCCACCTACCTATCCCCTCACTCCATCCCCGAGTGCCTGTTTGGGCACAGTTTGGTTTACCGAACTGTGTTCTCTGCCTCGGGCTTGCTAGGGACTCCCAGTAGGCCAGTTAGGTTCTCATCCTGCTTGTCATTGCACTTTGACTCGCAGGTCACTTGCCGGACTCGGTAAAAGTCCGTTAAATATATTTTGGCGCGCCCCCCTGCCACTCTGGCAGGGAGGTTTATCCTCCTCGCGAGTAGATTTATTATATTTTTTATTATATATTTATTTATATAAATATGAACCCAAGACCTCCCAACGCCACCGTGATGGCACTTTCTCATGAAGCAGAGCTCCGGCGGTTGAGAGCTTTCGTGCATCAACATGAGCCAGAATTACTTAGCCGCTATAAGAAAAAATTCCCACGCGTACGACAGGCGCCGGTGCAAACACCGGTAGAGCTAGGTCCACCCGCCGCGAATTACATCACGTTGGCGCCACAGAGCGCAGCTGCGCCGCGCGTGCGCAGACCGGTTTCCCCGCGCGCCGGTGTACCCCCGCGTGCCCGCTCGCGCTCGGTATTACCGACCCCCCGCCCCTCGGCGGAGACATGCCCCGCGGCAATTAACACGCGTGCTAGGTCGCGCTCGCCAATTACTAACATTAATAATAATATTATCACGAATAATAGTTTTGAGCCGCTCGGAGCGGTATTTTTAGAGTCACCCGCGAGCCCAGACGCATCTCCCGACATGGAGATAACGGAGACGGTCCCGGTACAGACCGTAGAGAACGACGGCTTCACCGTCGTCTCAAATGTTAGGTCGAGAAAGCATTCTCGGCCTAACTCGCCAATTACTGACGCGGACTCGCAGCCTGCGGCCAAATTCGTGGCCCAGGATAACGCGCGCGTCGCCGTTCCTAAGGCCGCCGCGGCCCCCGCGACCGTCGCCGGAAAGAAACCGCGCCCGCCGCCCCCCGTTATCATCCAGGATAAATCGGCCTGGATGAGAGTTTCGAAAAAATTAGCAGATAAGAAAATACATTATCTAAAAGCCCGTAACGTCGCGACGGGCATACAAGTACAGGTCGCGTCCCCGAAAGATCATCGTGATCTTACCACACTCCTCCGAGAGGAGAAGCTAGGTTATTATTCCTACGCGCTCGAGGAGGACCGTCTCCTCAGAGTAGTGATCCGCCGCGTCCCGGTCGAGTTAACTGAAGATGAGGTCAAATTTGACCTCATCGCGCAACAATACCCCGTTAGAGAGGTACACCGGATGTACCGTCACGACAAAACACAATTAGAGTTGGTCTTAGTATTTTTAGATAAGACCCCCGCGGGCAAGGCCATTTTTAATGCTAGGATGGTTTGCGGGCTCTCCGGCATATCTGTGGAGCCCCCTTATAAAAACCAAATACCGGCCCAGTGCCACAATTGTCAGCTTTACGGGCACTCTGCCCGTAATTGCCATCTTCGTCCGCGATGCGTGAAGTGCCTCGGGGACCACGCCACGAAAGAGTGTACGCGCACCCGCGACTCTTCGACTCCCCCGAGTTGCGTGCTCTGCGGGGAGTCTGGACACCCCGCGAACTATCGTGGGTGTCCTCGGGCTCCCAAGACGAGGAAGTCACGACAGGCTAGGAATTTTGCCCCACAGAGGGCATCCCGCGTTCCAGCCCCTCGGCCGAAGCCTCTGCTTACACCAGAGGACTTCCCGAGCCTCCCGAGCGTTTCCCGCGCTCCGGTGGCTCCCGCTCCCGCGCCCCGCGCGGCCCCGCAACCCGCGCGTGCCCCTCAGGCACCCCGCGCGGCCCCGCAACCCGCGCGTGCCCCTCAGGCGGCGTGGGGCCCCCCCCCTACCCGACCCCGCCCGCAGCCTCCTAAGGCTCAGGGCCCCGCGGCCTATAGTCCGAGTTTTAACTTGGACTATATGGCGATGCTCCTCCTGGAGCACGACGTTCAAGAAGTACTGGATTTCGACCAGTGCATCTCCGAGCTCGGCCCAGTCGGGGCCATTAGGCACTTCCCGGCCCTCGCGTCGACGTTACAACGTCTGACCAGGGCCACAATACAAAAATACCAATATCAAAATGACTCGTATTAAACCGAAAAGTTTAAACGTTTCATTCTTTAACGCGCGGAATTTATATCCCCAACGCGATTTAGTAGCTAGGTTTCTTAGTGAAAGGGAAATAGATGTGTTTCTCGTACAAGAAACACTTCTAAAGCCCAGCAAGCGCGATCCGAGAGTCGCGAACTATAGCATAGTTAGGAATGACCGTGTCACCCGAGGCGGTGGCACTCTCATTTATTATAAGCGTTCCCTCTACTGTATGCCAGTAGATCCTCCTACACTTACCAATATGGAAGTGTCCGTTTGTAGAATAGGTATGACTGGCCATCCGTCAATCATACTTGTGTCTGCATATCTCTCCCCGAGTAAAAGACTCCTTCGGTCCGATCTGGAGGCGCTACTTTCACTCGGGCAATCTGTAATAATAGCGGGTGACCTCAATAGTGGGCACACTCTGTTCAACAGTACGCGTAACACCCCTAACGGGATAATACTCGATCTGTTGTGCGATGTGCTCAATTTTGACGTCATAGCGCCGCTTGAACCTACACATTTTCAAGATAACTGTCGTCCGACAGTACTTGATATTGCTCTTTTGAAAGGAGTCTCGCTTCGGTTGCGTCTTATAGAAGTCGTACACGAACTAGACTCGGATCACCGTCCGGTGATTATGCAACTAGGTCAACACTTTGACACGAGCCCTCCTACAGTCAAAGTAGTTGATTACGCGATATTAAATCGTTATCTTTCGAATAACGAATCTCCTTCGAGTTTAGATAGGATCCCGGACGAATTGGGGTCAATAGCGGACGCCGACCTAGCGATCGATTCCTTGGTTGACTATCTTCAAACCGGTGTTAGGGAGGCATCCAGAGAGGTGCAAGCGGCGAACGATCGCCACTTTGTACTCCCTGCCGACGTGCGAGCGTTGATCACGGAAAAGAACGCAGCGACACGTGCACATGACTCTTATCCGACCGTGGATAATACCCGTAGGTTACGTAGACTTCAGAGAGAGGTCAGAGCTCGCATTGCCGAGTTCAGAGGTCACCAGTGGGATAACCTAGTAGAGGGCCTTACGCCGTCTCACTTGGCCTACTGGAAACTCGCCCGCTCTCTCAAGTTAGACGGCTCCGGATCGATGCCAGCCCTCGAAAGAGGGCCTGGCCTCCCGCTCGCGTTCGATAGCGTAGATAAAGCGGAATGCCTTGCCGACAGTCTGGAGAGCCAGTGCTCCCCGAACTGCGACAATGTAAACTATGCTCATATCAACGATATCGAGTCCTCGGTACAGGACTTAAATTCGATACCCCCCGCGGATAACCTCACCCCGGTCACGCCTGATGAGGTCTGTTCAGTCATCAAAGGCCTTAAGCCTAAGAAGTCACCTGGTCCAGATGGTATCAGGAATGAAGTACTCAAACTTCTTCCTGATCACATCATAGCTCTTTTGGTCTGCATCTTCAATGTAGCCATAGCCCATTGCTATTTTCCAGCCGCCTGGAAAAAAGCTATAGTGATAGGTATTCGTAAGCCCGGCAAAAAAGCTTCGCTTCCCGATAGCTATCGCCCGATAAGTCTATTAAACACCTTAGGAAAACTTTACGAGCGGATCCTTTTGAACCGTCTCAAGTCTGTCATTGATGACAAAAATTTATTTCCGCCTGAGCAGTTTGGTTTTCGTGCCAGACACTCTTGTACCCACCAAGTGCACCGCCTCACGGAGCACATCACTAGTAACTTCGCAAGAAGTAACATAGCTCCGTCCCGTACGCTTGCGGTCTTTTTCGACGTAGCCAAGGCCTTCGATAAGGTCTGGCACGCCGGACTGATCCACAAGCTACACCAGTTAGAAGTCCCGGATAGGTTAGTTCATATAGTCCGCGATTACCTCACAGACCGTTCCTTCTGCTACCGTGTGGAAGGTGAGCTCTCAAGCTCTCACCCGGTTCGCTCAGGAGTTCCACAGGGCTCCATTCTCGCGCCTAGTTTATTTAACCTGTACGTCAGCGACCTCCCTCGACTCCGAGGGGTCGAGGTAGGGCTCTATGCTGACGATACTGTCATCTACGCTTCACGTAGGAACAGATCTCATCTCGCAGCCACCGTTCAGCGAGCCGTGACCACTCTCGGGAAGTGGTTCCGTACATGGCGAATCGCTATCAATCCCGAAAAGAGCGCCGCGATTATGTTCGATCCGAATAAGAGGCCATTGCCAAAGACGCTCAAACCTCTTAAGCTATTCCGTAGGGAAATCCCATGGGCCACCCGGACTAAATATCTGGGTGTCACCCTCGATAACCGACTTAAATTTAACGCACATGTCAGTATAGTTCGGAATAGGGCCGTCATGGTCCTATCCCGCTTGCGGCCCTTGCTTAGCTCGGTAAGCAAAATGTCCAGGTGGCATAAGCTTACACTATACAAGGCATGTGTAAGACCTATATTAACATATTGTTGCGCCGCGTTCGCTCATATGTCTAAAAGTAACTTTGCCCGCTTGCAAAGAGTTCAGAATCGGTTCCTGCGTCACCTGTTAGATCCGCCGCCGTATGTACGTAACGCAGATCTCCACAGAGATATGGAACTGCCGTCCATAGAGTCATACGTGAAATATCTCTCTAGGAGATATTTTGATTCAGCGTTGAATCATCCAAACGAGTTAGTTAGGAACGCCGCGAATTACACACCGAGTGTAATTACAGACATTAAATTCCGGTACAAACGTAGGCCGCGAAATCTCTTTATCGATCCCGATGACGATATCGAGAAAAAAAATCAATATTACGCGTCCGACCCTATACAAACAGCGTGTCTGCGCCCACGCCCGCGAAATCACCGTTCCCTTCGCAGGGGACGCACGGTGAACTTCGTTCCCGCACACCCGCCACGTCCACCCTCTCCTGCGGCCACTCAAGCCTAGGTCCGATCCTCCGGCATGGAGCCCTTGAGTCTAGCAGCCGCTCGCGCGATTCAGTGACACTGCATTCACTAGCTACCTACATACATGCATTACACTTTTTACAGACATGCACTACACTTAGGTACATAGGTTCTGTAAGGGACCTTTTTTTTTTTCTTTTTTTGAGGCTAGTTAGTCTAGATCAAAAATTTCAGATTACTAAATACATATACACTTGTCTCTTACCCTCCTCCCAGAGGATAGCGACATGTTTATATGTATAGTTAGTTAGATAGTGTGATAGGGCATTAGTCAGATCGCGACTTATTTGCAAAACGCGCAACAGTCCGAGCCGAGGTTCGGCCACTTTGGCACCCTCGGATGTTGTTGCAAAACTTTCGTGGCTGAGTGCCTTAAGCGCTCGCCCCCAAGTCCGGTGAAGCTGTAAAAGCCGTTCGAGGCTCCTGGGCCCTTATGGCTAACAGTATAGTCAGATCGAAAAAAAAAAAAAAAAAAAAAAAAAAAAAAAAAAAAAAAAAACGCTCGAACGGTTTATTCGAGCTAGAAGAGAGGGCGCGTGCGCGTATAAGTTCGTTTCTTTTTGTTTTTCTTCGTTCTATAACCACTAACTACTTGAGATACTACATAACACGGCTGTCGTGGTTCGTTTGTTAGTTAACAATGGCGCGTACCAAGCAGACTGCTCGCAAATCGACCGGCGGTAAAGCTCCTCGTAAACAGCTCGCCACTAAGGCGGCTCGTAAGAGTGCGCCCGCCACCGGTGGTGTCAAGAAGCCGCATCGCTACAGACCCGGAACGGTCGCTCTGCGTGAGATACGTCGTTATCAGAAGAGTACAGAGTTGCTGATCCGCAAGTTGCCATTCCAGCGTCTCGTTCGTGAGATAGCTCAAGATTTCAAGACGGATCTTCGTTTCCAGAGCTCGGCTGTGATGGCCCTGCAGGAGGCGAGTGAGGCCTACCTGGTCGGTCTCTTCGAGGACACGAATCTCTGTGCGATCCATGCGAAGCGAGTCACGATCATGCCGAAAGACATACAGCTGGCGCGTAGAATCCGTGGAGAGCGTGCTTAGGGGGGGGATAGATAATAATAGATCTGTCTACCCGTATACCTCCTACCTACCACACATATATGTACAAAAGGCCCTTTTCAGGGCCGCATATAATTCACCACTACGTAATACGATGACGAGAGTTTAATCGTTATTCATAATTGTTTCTATTCAAATGGAGTGTCATTTTCCCTAACATATAGATAGATGGGAATAGCTAGGCTGGCTAGCTAGCTAGCTAGGTAGCTATCATAATAACCTAACCTAACGAACAAAGCGAGGGAAAAAAAAAAAAAAAAAATATTAGTCGCTCGCTACTCGTGGATCCGGTTCCATACTTGGAACGTGTACAACACCTCTTTCTTATTACAACGTCATCTTGTTATTAATATGAGAAACAACTACTACGTACCGTACGTATTACCACCCAATAGCTACATGCTAGGTTAGGTTAGGTTTGACTTGTGATAAAGAATCGCGCGAGACGGCCGCGGCAGCGGTCGGCGAGCGCCATCTAGTAACGCGCGTGCAATGTGAATGAATAAAAATAAATAAATACATATATAGTTAGTTAGTTAGTTAGTAAGTAAGTAATACGAAAAGAGTTCGTCTGTCTTTTTCTTAGTCGCGACCGTCGACAAGACCCCCTCCCGCCCGCCCCTCCTCCAAACCCCGCAGACATAAAGAGCGCCTCTCCCCGCCGCCGATACCGAAAAGGTATAAATAAGCCGAAGACTCCTGGTAGGATTTTCGGACTCCGATCACGACCACCGACGGGAACGGACGTGTTTACGACCGCTCTCTGCCGCCTTTGTGCCTTTGTGAAGTTTTACGACCGACCGGCTTTGCTGCACACCTGCATCGCACCTGCGCCGCACCTGCATATCGCCGTCTCGCTCGCACCCATTGTGTCGCGTACTTTTAGTACGCTACACAATCACAAACTTTACTTTTAAGTGCAATTGTTTCTATTCGTCGAAATCCACACTTTAGTGGTCGCTTGCCGGAAACCTCTCGGTGTCAACAGAAGGCAAGTGGGTGCGTGACCCAAGCGCCCCTCGGTTGCCTCCTTCAGAAGCAAACGATAGTACTTGGTCGGACTCAGGAACCTTGGCCCTTGATAGAGTCATAGTCAAGCCCTGAGTGTCTCCTTCCCACCCTTCCGATCCTGCTACACATCCATCCCCGAGTGTCTGTTTGGGCGTAGCTAGGTATTTATACCGGCTGCGTTCTCTGCCTCGGGCTTGATAGGGACCTCCACGTAGGCCCGGTAGGTTCTCATTCCTGCGTGTCATTGCACCTCGACTCGCAGGTCACTTTGCCGGACTCGGGATAGTCCGTTAAATTTTATTTGGCGCGCCCCCCTGCCCCTCCGGCGGGGAGGTTTATATTTTGTTTCGAATTCGGAATTCGAATTTCAAATCATTTCCCCAGTCCTCCACACGCCACCGGAATGGCCGATTCTGCAGAAGCCCTAGAGCTAAGGAGGCTCCGTACCTTTCTCAAGGAGAACATACCAGACGCCTTGGTTTCCTTTAATAGGAAGTACCCACGCGTCCGTCCCGCGCCGGTACAGACCCCCGCGGAGAAATGCCGCCCCGCCGCACACTTCGTACCCCTCACCGCCGCGTCAAACGGAGTACCCGCCGCGCCGCGCCCGCGCTCGCCGCGCTCCCCGCGCCCCCCGCATCCTGACACGCGTGCCCCGCGCTCGCGCTCGTCGATCTCACGGGCGCGTTCAAGCTCTAAGAGCTCTTCTCTCCCGCGTCCGCGGTCACGTTCGCCCGTAGTGCGAACTTTTATTAATACGGCGAATTCTTTCTCGCCTCTATCTCCGGATCCGGAGATCCAATCGTTAATGCCGCCTTTCGCGCGGAAAAACGTAAATCTCCCCGCGATGGACACCGCGGTCCCCAACGAGACCATACTTAACGACGGTTTCATAACCGTCAAGTCCACCAAGAGGAAGGGGAGGGGCTCCCCGCCCTCTTCCCCTACACCCGTGGCCGCAGGGAAAGCGCGCCGAACGAGCGAGAATACTCGCTCCGACCCCTCCTACGCGCCCGCTGCAGCCCCCGCACCCGCTGTAGGGAAAAAACCCCGCCGCCCGCCCCCAATCACTATCCAAGACAAAGCGTCTTGGACGAAAATTTCGGACAAGTGTAAGGAGCTCAAGCTCCACTACACCGGGGCCCGGAACACCCCTTCAGGGATCCAGGTCCAGGTGTCGACCTCCGACGATCACAGGAGGCTCACTTCCCTCCTGCGATCCAATAGGCTAGGCTATTTTACTTATGCCCTCGAGGAGGAGCGTCTCCTACGAGTGATTATTCGCCAGATCCCGGTCGAGATCTCTCCCGACCAAGTTTCAGCCTCCCTTAAGGAGCAAAACTACCCCATACGCGAAGTACACAGGATGTACAAGCATACCACCAGGGCACCATACAACATGGTGCTCGTCTTCCTCGATATGTCCCCAGAGGGCAAATCGATTTTCAATCTTTCCGAGGTGTGTGGCCTCACCGGGATAACCGTTGAGCCGCCACACAAAAATAGAATCCCGTCGCAGTGTCACAACTGCCAGCTCTACGGACACTCTTCCCGTAACTGCTGCTTCCGCGCTAGGTGCGTCAAGTGCCTAGACGACCACGCCACCAAGGAGTGCCCCCGCACTCCTGGCACTCCCACCCCGCCCAGCTGCGTTCTCTGCCAGCAGACTGGACATACTGCGAATTATCGCGGTTGTCCCCGTGCCCCACGCATGAAACGCCCCCAGCCAGTCAGACAGGCCACCTATCCCAAGGCACCTGTTGCTCGGCCTCATATTCAGCCTCTAATGTCTCTAGAGGCTTTCCCCAGCCTTCCAGGCACCTCACGTGCCCCAGTGGCACCAGCTCCCGCGCCCTGCGCACCCTTCCCACCCGTACTGGCCCCTCCGGCCTCATTAATTAAACCCAAGCCTGTCAAGGCCATCCCGGTCCCGGCAGCCCCCGCCACCTCAGCCCTCGGTTTCTCGTTGGCTGGCAAGGAGTGGTTCACCCAGCTTCTTCTTGTGCATGAAGTGCAAGAAATCATCGCATTCAACGCGGTGATTAACTCCAATAAGGACTTAGGACTGCTCAACGCAATAACCCAATTCCCGGGCATAGCCGCCACTATTCAACGGCTTGTCCGCGCCTCTCATAGCCAAAATTAAAATGGGTCGGATCAAACCTAAGAGTTTGTGCCTCTCCTTTTTTAATGCGCGATCAATTAGACCTCAGCGTGATCTAATTGCCGCCTTCCTCCGAGAGCACCAAATAGACGTGTTTCTAGTCCAAGAAACATTTCTAAAACCCAGCGCTCGCAATCCCCGAATCGCGAACTACAACATTATTAGGAACGACCGGGTCCACGCTAACGGCGGAGGCACCCTCATATACTATAAACGCTCTCTATACTGCATAGCAATAGAACCTCCCGAACTCTCCAGTATAGAGGTATCTGTTTGCAGACTCGGTATGACTGGTCACTCGTCAATCGTAATCGTCTCTGCCTATCACACCCCGAACAAAAGGCTTCTCAGATCAGATCTGGAGGCTCTTTTTGCACTAGGTAATTCAGTTATTATAGCGGGTGACCTCAATTGCGGGAATGTCATCTGGAACAACCCGACTACCTCCCCGAACGGGAGAATTCTGGAGGATCTATCTGCCATTCTCGACTTTGATGTCATCGCTCCTTCAGAGCCCACTCACTTTCAGGACGATTGTCGTCCATCTGTTTTAGATATAGCACTTTTAAAAAATGTCTCTCTCAATATAAGACTCGTACAAGTCGTACATGAGTTAGACTCCGACCACCGACCCGTAGTTCTCCACCTAGGTCAGCCTTCTGACCAGCATCCCTCCTCCGTCAAGGTGGTGGACTATGCGGAGCTAAACAGATACCTCTTGCACAATCCCTCATCCTCCAGTTTGGATAGGGTCCCAGAAGAGTTGAAATCGACAGCCGATGCCGATCTGGCGATCGATTCCCTGGTCAGCCATCTCCAAAACGCCGTCAGTAAGGCCTCGAAAGAGGTGCAAGCGGCGAATGAACGCCGCTTTATACTTCCTGCCGACGTGAGAGCGCTGATCACGGAAAAGAACGCAGCGACTCGAGCACACGATTCATACCCGACTGCGGACAATCGTAGGCGGTTAAACTCACTTCGGAAAACGGTAAAAAGCCGCATTTCCGAAATCCGTAATGCCAGATGGGGGGCCCTACTCGAGGGTATCCAACCATCCCATCTGGCTTTCTGGAAATTAGCACGCACATTTAAATGTGACGATACAGTCCCCATGCCCCCCTTAGATCAAGGCCCCGGCAAACCTCCCGCTTTCGATAGCGCTGAAAAAGCAGAATGCCTTGCCGAGAGCCTTGAAAATCAATGCTCTCCGAACTGCGTTAACATCGATTCCGAGTTCGTAAGCTCGATAGAATCGGCGGTAACAAATTCTTTCGCGGTCCCCCCGACAGATGATTTGGACTCGGTAACGCCTGAGGAAGTTATGTCAACCATTAAAGGCCTTAAGCCTAGAAAATCACCTGGTCCCGACGGTATCAGGAACGAAGTACTCAAACTTCTTCCTGATCACCTCATAGCTCTTTTGGTCTGCATCTTCAATGTAGCCATAGCCCACTGCCATTTTCCAGCCGTCTGGAAAAAGGCCATAGTAATAGGTATTCACAAACCCGGCAAAAAAGCGTCGCTTCCCGACAGCTATCGCCCTATCAGTCTCCTCAACACGTTAGGAAAAGTCTATGAGCGGCTCCTTCTGAACCGGCTCCAGTCAGTAGTCACAGACAAAAATCTTTTACCACCTGAGCAGTTTGGTTTTCGTGCCAAACACTCTTGTACCCACCAAGTGCACCGCCTCACGGAGCACATTCTTCAAAACTTCAACCGCGACCCAAAACCTCGCCCTACACTTGCGGTCTTCTTCGACGTCGCCAAGGCCTTCGATAAGGTCTGGCACGCCGGTTTAGTCCACAAGCTTTTGGAACTTCAAATCCCGGATAGATTAGTTAAAATCATACACGCGTACCTCTCTGACCGGACCTTCTGCTACCGAGTAGAGGGTGCTCTCTCTGAGCCTCATCCCATACGCTCAGGTGTTCCCCAGGGTTCCATTCTGGCGCCCTCTCTATTCAACTTATATATCAGTGACCTCCCTCGCCTCCCCGAGGTAGAGGTAGGTTCCTACGCTGATGACACAGTCCTGTTTAGTTCCTCGTGGAACAGACAAACCCTCAGGCTACGAGTCCAAAAAGCCGTAGATAAGCTAGGCGAATGGTTCCGTAGATGGCGCATAGGAATTAACCCCGATAAGAGTAGCGCTATCCTCTTTCATCCCACTCAAAGATTAGTTAAAATTCCCGCTATCAAACTATTTAATGTGGCTATCCCGTGGGCCAACCAGATCAAATATCTGGGCGTCACACTGGATAAACACCTAAATTTCAAGGCACATATCGATAGAGTGCGAAGGAAAGCCGGTATGGTCTCAAGCCGCCTGCACCCTCTCGTGTGCTCGAAGAGCAAAATGTCCCTCAGACATAAGCTCACGCTCTACAAGACTTGTATCAGACCGATCCTAACTTATAGTTCCCCAGTCTTTGCTCACATAAGTAAATTCACCCTCAATAAGTTACAAATAGTTCAGAACCGCTTTCTCAGAAGGGCGGTCGGTGCCCCTTGGTTCGCGCGGAACGTAGATCTCCATAAAGATATGGAAATACCTTCGATCGAATCATTTATAAAGTCCCTATCAAATAATTATTTTGAAAAAGCGTCGAACCATTCGAACCAGCTAGTAGTGGCAGCCGCATCTCAGAACCCGAATCCAGACATCCGAATGTCTAACAAATATAGACGCCCGCGCGACATTTTATCTGACCCCGATGATAAAATCACGGAAGCGAACGCGATTTTCCCGCCCGTATCTAATAACCAAGCGTGTTTGCGCCCACGCCCGCGTAATCACCGCTCGCTCCGCAGGGGGCGGGCGGCAAACTTCGCTCCCGCACACATATCTCGACCGCCTTCTCCTGCAGCGACTTGAGCCTAGGTCCGTTCCCTCGCTAGGGAGCCCTCAAGCCAGCTGCTCGCGCGATACAGTGACACTGCAATCACTAGCTACCGACATACATTCATTACACTGTATGAACACACATGCACTACACTCAGGTACATAGGTCTTGTAAGGGACCTTTTTTTTTCTTTTTTTGTGGTTAGTTAGCCTTAGAAAATTTTTCAGATCACTAAATACATGTACGCGTGTCTCTTCCTCCCTCCCAGGAGGCAAGAGACATGCATACATGTATAGTTAGTTAGCTCGAATTCGCGTAGGAATTTAGCTAGGTCGCGTATGTTGCAAATACGGCAACAGCTCAAGCCGAGGTTCGGCCACTTTGGCACCCTTGCGCATGTTGCCCAAAACTTGAGTGCTGAGTGCCTTAAGCGCTCGCCAACAAGTCCGGTGAAACTGTTAAGGCCCCCGGGCCAACAGCATAGTCAGTTCGAAAAAAAAAAAAAAAAAAAAAAAAAAAAAAAAAAAAAAAAAAATATACGAGACTACGTTCAAGGAACATAACAATAAATAAATAAATAATAATGCCACCCAAGACGAGCGGAAAGGCCGCCAAGAAATCTGGCAAGGCTCAAAAGAACATCTCGAAGACCGACAAGAAAAAGAAGAAGCACAAGAGGAAGGAGAGTTACGCCATCTACATTTATAAAGTACTCAAGCAAGTTCACCCGGACACCGGTATATCGAGCAAGGCTATGTCGATCATGAACTCTTTCGTGAACGATATATTCGAACGTATCGCTGCGGAAGCATCTCGTCTGGCACACTACAACAAGCGTTCGACGATCACCTCGAGGGAGGTGCAGACGTCCGTGAGGCTCCTGCTCCCCGGTGAATTGGCGAAGCACGCAGTCAGTGAGGGAACCAAGGCAGTCACGAAATACACAAGTTCCAAGTGAATGAATTAATTAACTCGACGTGTGTGTTTGTTGTTGTCAAACACTTGATCAAAAGGCCCTTTTCAGGGCCACAAAATTGCTCGTTTATATATCTATATTAAAGAAAAACAGTTTCTAAAAACGATAGAAAATGTCAATCGATCGAATAAAAATCATGTCACATGTCTCTCATTCTTCATGTTCTCGTATATGTAACATGTTATAATAGGTCTAGTTAGTTACTTACTTATTCTTAAAACGCAAACTTTACATAAGATATAACTAAAAAAAAAAAAAAAAAAAAAAAAAAAACACACACACACACACACACACACACACAAACCTATACGATATATTATTATGATATTTATAAATGTAAAAATTACATAGATATATATATAATGTACACAAATATAATTTTTATTATTATTTTACTTTTCAATTATTAATATAATATAATATAACCAGTAAGTAATATACTGAGAGCGAGCGAGAGACAGCGTGTGTGTGTGAGTGAGTGCGAGCGAGAAGGGAGGAGGGGGGGGGGGGGAGGGGGGATACGATGCCGCGGCCGTTCGGCGCACGTTTTGTGTTCGTTTCTATAAAAGGCCGACAAAACTCGCTCGAACGGCGACAAGCGAGTGCTCGCGCACTCGTGAGTCTGCTACCCCTCCGAGCTGCGTGCTATGCGGCAACGAAGGTCACCCCGCGAACTATCGCGGCTGTCCCCGTGCCCCGCGCCCCACGCGCCCTATGCGACCCATGCGCCCTACGCGACACACCCCTCCTCAGAGGACACGTCCCGCCGTAGGACAGGCAAAGCCCCTGCTCACGCCAGAGGCTTTCCCCAGCCTCCCGGGCGCCTCCAGCGCCCCGGTGGCAGCCGCCCCCACGCCCCGCGCACCCCCTCCGGCCATGCGAGCTCCTCAAGCAGCATGGGTCTCCACTCCCCGCCCTCAGCCTCCTAAGGCTCAGGCCCCCCCGCCCGTCAACACGCGCCGCGGCGTTGACTACATGGTCATGCTCTTCCGTGAGCATGACCCTCAGGAAGTACTGGCGTACGAACAGTGCGTCGCTGAGTACGGTCCCGGCGAATCCATCAGGCGTTTCCCCCTGATGACAGCGACGCTAATGCGCCTGGCCCGTGCCGGGAAATAGATAACGGTTATCAATGGCACGCATCAAGCCTAGAAGCCTCAATATATCTTTTTTTAACGCGCGAAACCTCTTTCCACAACGGGACTTAGTATCCACCTTTCTTAGGGAACGGGAGATAGACGTGTTTCTAGTACAAGAAACACTTCTAAAACCCAGTAGGCGCGACCCTAAGATAGCAAATTACAATATAGTCAGAAATGACCGTGCCACCCTAGGAGGCGGCACGCTCATCTACTATAAACGTTCCCTCTATTGCATGCCAATAGACCCTCCCGCACTTACCAATATGGAAGTGTCCGTCTGTAGAATAGGCATGACTGGCCATCCGTCAATCACGCTTGTCTCTGCATATCTCTCCCCGAATAAAAGACTCCTTCAGTCCGATCTGGAGGCGCTTTTTTCACTCGACCAATCAGTCATAATAGCAGGCGACCTCAATAGCGGTCACACCCTTTTCAACAACCCGCGCAACACCCGTAACGGGGTTATACTAGAACTATTATGCGACGTGCTCGGCTTTGACGTCATAGCACCGCTAGAGCCCACGCACTTTCAAGACAACTGTCAACCGACAGTACTTGACATAGCCCTCCTCAAAGGTGTCTCACTTCGGTTACGACTTATAGAAGTCGTACACGAACTAGACTCCGACCACCGCCCGGTTATCTTACAACTCGGGCAACCGTTCGACCCCAGTCCGCCAAAAGTCAAAATAGTTGACTACGCGATCTTAAATCGCTACTTATCCGATAACGCGACCCCGTCCAGCCTAGCTAGGATCCCCGACGTATTGGAGTCAACCGCAGACGCCGATTTAGCCATCGATTCCCTGGTCGACTACCTCCAAACCGGTGCAAGGGAGGCCTCGAGAGAGGTGCAAGCGGCAAACGAACGCCGTTTTATACTCCCCCCCGGCTTACGAGCGTTAATCACGGAAAAGAACGCCGCGACACGTGCACATGACTCTTATCCGACGAGGGATAACACCCGTAGGTTACGACAACTTCAGAGAGAGGTTAGAACTCGCATCGGAGAGTACAGAGGTCACCGGTGGGATAACCTCTTAGAGGGTCTCAAGCCGTCCCATCTGGCTTACTGGAACCTCGCCCGCTCTCTGAAGTTAGAAGCTTCCGCCCAGATGCCGCCCCTCGAAAGGGGCCCCGATCTCCCACTCGCGTTCGATAGCGACGATAAGGCAGAATGCCTTGCCGCAAGCTTGGAGAGCCAGTGCTCCCCAAACTGCGACAACGTAGACACTGCCCACATCGAAACTATCGAGACCGCCGTTCAGGAACTCACGTTGATTCCCCCCGCGGAAACGTTAACCCCGGTCACGCCAGATGAGGTCTGTTCTATCATTAAAGGCCTTAAGCCTAGGAAATCTCCCGGTCCTGATGGTATCAGGAATGAAGTACTCAAACTTCTTCCTGATCACCTCATAGCTCTTTTGGTCTGCATCTTCAATGCAGCCATAGCCCACTGCTATTTTCCAGCCGTCTGGAAAAAAGCTATAGTTATAGGTATTCGCAAGCCCGGCAAAAAAGCTTCGCTTCCCGATAGCTATCGCCCGATCAGTCTCCTTAACACTCTAGGGAAACTCTATGAGCGGATCCTTCTGAACCGTCTCAAGGTCGTTATAGACGACAAGAATTTATACCCGCCCGAACAATTCGGTTTTCGCGCCCGTCACTCGTGTACACATCAAGTGCACCGCCTCACGGAGCAAATCACGAGTAACTTCGCCAAGAGCAATATCGCTCCCGCCCGCACGCTTGCGGTCTTTTTCGACGTAGCCAAGGCCTTCGATAAGGTCTGGCACGCCGGACTGGTCCACAAGCTTCACCAATTAGAAGTCCCAGATAGGTTAGTACATTTAGTCCGCGATTACCTTAGCGACCGCACCTTCCACTACCGAGTGGAAGGAGTACTCTCCACTGCACGTCCCATTCGTTCAGGCGTCCCGCAAGGCTCCATTCTGGCACCTTGCTTATTCAATTTGTACGTCAGCGACCTCCCGAAACCCCCCGGGGTCGAGGTAGGGCTCTACGCTGACGACACAGTCATATACGCGTCCAATAGGAACAGATCTTTTCTCGCTCACAAAATACAACGCGCCGTAACCACTCTCGGAGAGTGGTTTCGAACGTGGCGTATAGCTATTAATCCGGTTAAGAGCGCCGCGATTATGTTCGAACCGACTACATGCAGATTACCACGCACGGTAGGACCTCTAATATTATTCGGTAGAAATATCCCTTGGGCCACCAAGACAAAATATCTGGGTGTCATCCTTGACTCGAAGCTTAACTTCAACCCACACGTCACTAGAGTCCGGAATAGGGCCATTTGGGTCCTTTCCCGTCTACGACCCTTGCTCAGTTCGGTAAGCAAAATGTCCATAAGACATAAGCTTACACTGTACAAGATGTGCGTCCGTCCGATCTTGACATATAGTTGCGCCGCGTTCGCACATATGTCCAAACACAACTTTGCCCGCTTGCAAAGAGTACAAAATCGATTCCTCCGTCGCCTGCTGGACCCTCCAGCCTTCGTTAGGAACATGGACCTACACAGGGACATGAGGCTCCCCTCGTTAGAAGCCTATGTGAAGTATCTCGCTAGGAGATACTTCGATAGCGCTTCGAACCATCCAAACCCGCTTGTAAAGTCCTTTGTGAACTACAAGCCTAACCACGCGATACCCGTTGTCCAACGTTACAAACGCCGTCCGCGAAATCTCTTTGTCGATCCCGACGACGACATAGAGAAAGCAAACAAATTCTACGCGTCCGCTCCCGCAACATATGCGTGCTCGCGCCCACGCCCGCGAAACCACCGTTCCCTCCGAAGGGGACGAACGGTTAACTTCGCGCCCGCACACCCTCCACGACCACCCTCCTCTGCGGCAACTCAAGCCTAGGTCCGATCCATCGGCATGGAGCCCTTGAGCCAAGCAGCCGCTCGCGCGATACAAGTGACTGTACAATCACTAGCTTTCACAGCCATACATGACACTGCATTATACACACATGCACAACACACATAGGTACATAGGTTCTGTAAGGGACCTTTTTTTTTCTTTTTTTGAGGCTAGTTAGTCTAGATCAAAAATTTCAGACCACTAAATACACATACACATGTTCCTTCCCTCCTCCCAGGGGGCAGAAACATGTATATCTGTATAGTTAGTTTAGATCGAATTACGGATAGGGAATTAGTCAGATCGCGACTTAATTGCATACGCGCAACAGTCCGAGCCGAGGTCCGGCCACTTTGGCACCCTCGGATGTTGTTGCTTAGCTTTCGTGGCTGAGTGCCCTAAGCGCTCGCCCCCAAGCCCGGTAAAGCTGTAAAAGCCGTAAAGGCTTCAGGGCCCCTCAGGCTAACAGTGTAGTCAGTTCGAAAAAAAAAAAAAAAAAAAAAAAAAAAAAAAAAAAACGCTCGAACGGTTTATTCGAGCTAGAAGAGAGGGCGCGTGCGCGTATAAGTTCGTTTCTTTTTGTTTTTCTTCGTTCTATAACCACTAACTACTTGAGATACTACATAACACGGCTGTCGTGGTTCGTTTGTTAGTTAACAATGGCGCGTACCAAGCAGACTGCTCGCAAATCGACCGGCGGTAAAGCTCCTCGTAAACAGCTCGCCACTAAGGCGGCTCGTAAGAGTGCGCCCGCCACCGGTGGTGTCAAGAAGCCGCATCGCTACAGACCCGGAACGGTCGCTCTGCGTGAGATACGTCGTTATCAGAAGAGTACAGAGTTGCTGATCCGCAAGTTGCCATTCCAGCGTCTCGTTCGTGAGATAGCTCAAGATTTCAAGACGGATCTTCGTTTCCAGAGCTCGGCTGTGATGGCCCTGCAGGAGGCGAGTGAGGCCTACCTGGTCGGTCTCTTCGAGGACACGAATCTCTGTGCGATCCATGCGAAGCGAGTCACGATCATGCCGAAAGACATACAGCTGGCGCGTAGAATCCGTGGAGAGCGTGCTTAGGGGGGGGATAGATAATAATAGATCTGTCTACCCGTATACCTCCTACCTACCACACATATATGTACAAAAGGCCCTTTTCAGGGCCGCATATAATTCACCACTACGTAATACGATGACGAGAGTTTAATCGTTATTCATAATTGTTTCTATTCAAATGGAGTGTCATTTTCCCTAACATATAGATAGATGGGAATAGCTAGGCTGGCTAGCTAGCTAGCTAGCTAGCTATCATAATAACCTAACCTAACGAACAAAGCGAGGGAAAAAAAAAAAAAAAAAAAAAAAAAAATATTAGTCGCTCGCTACTCGTGGATCCGGTTCCATACTTGGAACGTGTACAACACCTCTTTCTTATTACAACGTCATCTTGTTATTAATATGAGAAACAACTACTACGTACCGTACGTATTACCACCCAATAGCTACATGCTAGGTTAGGTTAGGTTTGACTTGTGATAAAGAATCGCGCGAGACGGCCGCGGCAGCGGTCGGCGAGCGCCATCTAGTAACGCGCGTGCAATGTGAATGAATAAAAATAAATAAATACATATATAGTTAGTTAGTTAGTTAGTAAGTAAGTAATACGAAAAGAGTTCGTCTGTCTTTTTCTTAGTCGCGACCGTCGACAAGACCCCCTCCCGCCCGCCCCTCCTCCAAACCCCGCAGACATAAAGAGCGCCTCTCCCCGCCGCCGATACCGAAAAGGTATAAATAAGCCGAAGACTCCTGGTAGGATTTTCATAGTTCGCGCGAACTGTTCACACGCGTACGTACGTGCACGCGCTCGCTCTTTCTTTCTTTCAATAACATACAACTTTTTTAATAAATCGTCTTACTTTATTATAATCGTGTCATCATGACCGGTCGCGGAAAAGGAGGCAAGGGACTGGGAAAAGGCGGAGCCAAGCGCCACAGGAAGGTGCTACGCGATAACATCCAGGGTATCACGAAACCGGCTATCCGCCGTTTGGCTCGCAGAGGCGGTGTTAAACGTATCTCCGGTTTGATATATGAAGAGACACGAGGCGTTCTGAAAGTGTTCCTCGAGAACGTGATCCGTGACGCGGTCACTTACACCGAGCACGCCAAGAGGAAGACTGTCACAGCCATGGACGTCGTGTATGCACTGAAACGACAGGGACGCACCCTTTACGGCTTCGGTGGTTAATTTTAATACACCACCTATATACCTATACCTACGGCATACAAAAAGGCCCTTTTCAGGGCCGCAAATGATTCAAATTCGATACAAATAAATATCACACTATTTATTTGTATATATATTTTTTAAGTTTCTATACGTGACAGTATCGTCATTCGCTTACCTACTTACACACTTAATAAAAATATGATATGTATGTATCTATGTATGTATGTACGTACGTACGTACGTACGTCCGTACGTACCTACCTACTTACTTACCGCTATGATAGATAGACGGATACTCATATATGTTATACATACCGTCTTCTTCTTTTCTATTGTTCTTATAATATTAATTATAATGATAAAGTCATGTTAATATAATGAGGCTCGTCGTGTGTCTGTCGGTCGATGTGATATTATGTGAACATAATAACGGTTGTTATGAATGAAAGTAAAATAATTTAAAAATAAAACTATTATAATTTTGACGGAACCATTTAATCGGTCAATCGTATTGATTAATCAGGATTGCATTCTAAGTCGAGAGACAGAGAGATCACCTCGACGAAATGTTCTTCAGCTTGCTAGCCCGCCCCCCTTCTAAATTTACCTGCCTGCCTGCCTGCCCTGTGATGTTTGATTATAACTGTATTATTATATTATTATTACGTTTGTTATGTACCTCTCGATGTTCTTACGGGGACGAGAAGAGCAGAAATCATAGAGCCTCGATGATTAGAGAAGAAGCGAACAGAAACTCGTCGTCTGATCGAAGTGACTAGGGTGCGTGTGTTTTACGACGTTCACGTTTCTGTAACGTTATAACGATCGGAAATTATTATCGAGCTCTTTATATTCGTGTATATCATAAGAAGATATAATTCGTAGTTTAGTTGGAAAATGAAAATATTAATAATAATACGCTATATCGAGAAAAATATCTTTTAAATCGGACACTCGCTCCGTGCGATACACACCGACGCGGATAAACGAAATTTACTACTGTACCCGTGGCAGTTAAACACGTATGTCCGATATCGATGGTCACGTTGATTCATGGTGAATAGCCGCAGCGCTTTATCTATAGCGACCTAATATTAAAACTTGATATAAATCCCGTTTAATCGGAGACGTGTTAGTGAAAACATGAAACTCTTCTTACGGGAAACTGTCTCGCAACACGGAGGATCTCATTACGGTAACGCCCATGTCTACTTAACCACTAGCGCCACCTACATTGAAACTTTCGTGTTATACACATAGTACTACTACTGTTTTCCATTCGCATCGAATCTGTGTGCGTGTGTTTTGTTGTTGTTTACATTTATATTTTTTAAAAGTGTTATTACTAACTAAGAGAGATATGGCAAATACGGCTATCGCTACCGAGGCTCCGGCACCCGCGACTCCCACCGCGAAGAAACCCAAGGCTTCTGCGGCAGGCGGTGCCGCGACGGCCGCCGCCAAAAAGCCAAAGGCGAAACCGTCTCACCCGAAGACATCGGTAATGGTGAACAGCGCCATTAAAGAACTCAAAGAACGCAGCGGATCATCTCTGCAAGCGATCAAGAAATATATATCTGCCCATTATAAGGTCGACGCTGAGAAATTGGCACCGTTCATAAGGAAATATCTAAAGAGCGCCGTCGAAACCGGCGCTCTGATACAAACAAAGGGCACCGGCGCTTCTGGTTCTTTCAAACTGGAATCAAAATCAGCCGCCTCGAAGAAACCATCGATCGCCGGAGCCAAGTCCGGCGCGGGAGCCGGCGGCGCCGGCAACAGAAAGGCATCTTCTTCCGCTAAATCTACCGCCGGCGGTGCCGCTTCCGCATCGTCGAAGAAAGCGACGTCGGCCGCTTCAGCCGGTGCTGGCGGCAGAGGGAAAAAGGCCGCCGCCTCTTCACCGGCGAAAACATCAGCCGCGGCGGCGAAACCATCGGCCGCCACGAAAGATAGGAAAGCCGCCGCCGCTAAGAAGAAACCGGCCGCAGCGAAGAAGCCATCCGCGGCCTCCGGTTCGGCCGCATCGAAGAGTAAGGGTTCAGCCGCAGCGCCCAAAGCAAAGAAGACCGCCAAACCGCCGACTAAGAAACCGAAAGCACCGAAACCTAAGAAGGCTGCATCGGCACCGAAGTCCAAGCCCGCAGCGAAAAAAGCGGCCGCTTCCAAGAAGTAAAGTTCTGTGTTTCGTCGTTCGTTCGTCCGTCGCGTCGTATCGTGTATAGTGACTGAGTAAGTGAGCGTGAAGAAAGAAAGAAATTTTAAAAACATCAGCAAGCAGACGATGACGCGATAATAAAAACGAAAAGCATACACGGCTCGCAACCGACACCCGTCGTCGTGGCGGCGGGATCTCCGGTGGTGTGTCTGTATCTATTGTTGTGTGTAAGCCTATCGACTGACTCGACAGCAAGCACAAAATTGAAACAGCCCTTTTCAGGGCTAACAAATTATCATTATATGGAACAGTTATTGTTTCATTCCGTTTCTATTCACATGAGTGTTTGTTGTTGTTATTATTGTTAACTTACACCATACACGACGAGTCCGAGTATGATATATTTAATAAACGAGAAGCTAGAGGTACCTACGTACGCTAGGTGCATATTATTATTACGTATAAGTATGTATATAACAAATACTAATATATATGCTACATACATATAAACACATACGACACCAGCGTAATAAATAAATAAAAAGTACATATATACATACAAAACACAGAACACACAATTATATCCGTTCTTCCTACTTCCCCATACCGGATTCCCGATTTTATATATATATATATATATATATTTAATTATTTATTTTAATTAATTAATTTAGGTTGTCCGTTTGTATGGTGTGTTACGTTTGTTGATGTGTGTGTGGTTGGTGGTAGTATGGCTGGCCCAAGATGTTAGACAGACACGCACTCTCAGGTTTCATCGCGTAGTTTTTCCACCCCGCCGAAAGCTAAAGCTCACGCGTTCATTCATCGTATGATGTGAATGCTTCTTCTTCTTCTTCTTCATAAAACAAACTATTTTTACGTGATCGATCTTCTCATCCGCCACACACCACACACCACACACACACCACCACCACCAACCAGCACCACCATCCGCCGAATCGGATGAGACCGCCCGACCGCCCGACTCCTACTTCCTTCCTCCTTTCCTTTCTCTCTATCTCTATATCTATCTATCTATATGTTTGTTCGTTTTAGTTTTATTTAATTGATTTTTTTTTTTTTTTTTTTTTTTTTTTTTTTTTTTTTTTTTTTTTTTTTTTTTTTTTTTTTTTTTTTTTTCGAACTGACTATGCTGTTGGCCCGGGGGCCTTAACAGTTTCACCGGACTTGTTGGCGAGCGCTTAAGGCACTCAACCGAGAAATATGGGCAACATGCACAAGGGTGCCAAAGTGGCCGAACCTCGGCTTGAGCTGTTGCCGTTTTTGCAACATACGCGACCTAACTAAATTCCTACGCGAATTCGAGCTAACTAACAATACATGTATACGTGTCTCTAGCCTCCTGGGAGGAAGGAAGAAACACGCGTACATGTATTTAGTGATCTGTAAATTTTCTAAGGCTAACTACCTCAAAAAAAGAAAAAAAAAGGTCCCTTACAGAACCTATGTACCTGAGTGTGGTGCATGTGTGTTCATACAGTGTAATGAATGTCTGTCGGTAGCTAGTGAATGCAGTGTCACTGTATCGCGCGAGCAGCTGGCTTGAGGGCTCCCTATCGAGGGAACGGACCTAGGCTCAAGTCGCTGCAGGAGAAGGCGGTCGGGACATGTGTGCGGGAGCGAAGTTGGCCGCCCGCCCCCTGCGGAGCGAGCGGTGGTTACGCGGGCGTGGGCGCAAGCACGCTTGATTATTAGGGACGGGTGGGAAAGTCGCGTTAACTTTCGTGATTCTATCGTCAGGGTCTGACAGAATATCGCGCGGGCGTCTGTATTTATTAGACATCCGGATGTCTGGATTCGGATTCTGAGTCGCGGCTGCTACCACTAGCTGGTTCGAATGGTTCGACGCTTTTTCAAAGTAATTATTGGACAGGGACTTGATAAATGATTCGATCGAAGGTATATCCATATCTTTATGGAGATCTACGTTCCGAACGAACCAAGGGGCACCGACCGCCCTTCTCAAAAAGCGGTTCTGAACTACTTGTAATTTATTAAGAGTGAATTTACATATATGAGCAAAAACTGGAGAGCTATACGTTAGTATCGGTCTGACACATGTCTTATAGAGTGTGAGCTTATGTCTGAGGGACATTTTGCTCTTCGAGCACACCATGGGGTGCAAGCGGCTCGAGACCATGCTGGCCTTTCGCCGCACTCTATCGACATGAGCCTTGAAATTTAAGTGTTTATCCAGTGTGACACCCAGATATTTAATCTGGTTGGCCCACGGGATATCCACGCTAAAAAGTCTGACAGGGGGAAGTTTATCTGTTCTTTCAAAGGGATGAAAGAGGATAGCGCTACTCTTATCGGGATTGATTCCTATGCGCCATCTACGGAACCATTCGCCCAGCCTATCTACGGCTTTTTGGACTCGAAGCCTGAGGGCCTGCCTGTGCCATGAGGAACTGAACAAGACTGTGTCGTCAGCATAGGAACCTATCTCTACCTCAGGGAGGCGAGGGAGGTCACTGACATATAGGTTAAAAAGAGAAGGTGCCAAAATGGAACCCTGGGGAACACCTGAGCGTATGGGATGAGGCTCAGAGAGAGCGCCTTCTACTCGATAGCAGAAGGTCCGGTCAGAAAGGTACGCGTGAATGATTTGAACTAATCTATCTGGGATTTCAAGTTTAAAAAGCTTGTGGACTAGTCCGGCGTGCCAGACCTTGTCGAAGGCCTTGGCAACGTCGAAGAAGACCGCAAGGGTAGGACGAGGTGTTGGTACGCGATTGAAATTTTGAAGAATGTGCTCCGTGATGCGGTGCACTTGGTGTGTACATGAGTGTTTGGCACGAAAACCAAACTGCTCAGGTGGTAAGAGATTTTTATCTGTAACTACTGACTGGAGCCGGTTCAGAAGGAGCCGCTCATAGACTTTACCTAACGTGTTAAGGAGGCTGATAGGGCGATAGCTGTCGGGAAGCGACGCTTTTTTGCCGGGCTTGTGTATACCTACAACTATGGCCTTTTTCCATACGGCTGGAAAATGGCAGTGGGCTATGGCTACATTGAAGATGCAGACCAAAAGAGCTATGAGGTGATCAGGAAGAAGTTTGAGTACTTCGTTCCTGATACCGTCAGGACCAGGTGATTTTCTAGGCTTAAGGCCTTTAATGGCTGACAGAACTTCCTCAGGCGTGACCGAGTCCAGATCGTCTGTCGGGGGGATCGCGAGAGAGTTGGTTACTGCGGTTTCAATCGAGCTTACAAACTCGGGATTGATGTTATCGCAGTTTGGAGAGCATTGTTTTTCAAGGCTCTCGGCAAGGCACTCTGCTTTATCAGCGCTATCGAATGCGGGTGGTTTGCCGGGGCCTTGATCTAAGGGAGGCATGGGGACTGAGTCGTCACATTTAAATGTGCGTGCTAATTTCCAGAAGGCCAGATGGGATGGTTGGATACCCTCGAGGAGGGCCCCCCATCTGGCATTACGGATTTCGGAAATGCGGCTTTTTACCGTTTTCCGAAGTAAGTTTAACCGCCTACGATTGTCCGCAGTCGGGTATGAATCGTGTGCTCGAGTCGCGGCGTTCTTTTCCGTGATCAGCGCTCTCACGTCGGCAGGAAGTATAAAGCGGCGTTCATTCGCCGCTTGCACCTCTTTCGAGGCCTTACTGACGGCGCTTTGGAGATGGCTGACCAGGGAATCGATCGCCAGATCGGCATCGGCTATCGATTTCAACTCGTCTGGGACCCTATCTAAACTAGGAGACGAGGGGTTGTGCATGAGGTATCTGTTCAGCTCAGCATAGTCAACCACCTTGACGGAGGAGGGATGCTGGTCAGAAGGCTGACCTAGGTGGAGAACTACGGGCCGGTGATCAGAGTCTAACTCATGTACGACTTGTATAAGTCGTATATTGAGAGAGACATTTTTTTAAAAGGGCTATATCTAAGACCGACGGACGACAATCGCCCTGAAAGTGTGTGGGCTCTAAAGGGGCGATGACATCAAAGTCGAGAATGGCAGATAGATCCTCCAGAGTACTCCCGTTCTGGGAGGTACTCGGATTATTCCAAATGACATTCCCGCAATTGAGGTCCCCCGCTATTATAACTGAATCTCCTAGTGCGAAAAGAGCCTCCAGGTCTGACCTGAGAAGCCTTTTATTCGGGGAGTGATAGGCAGAAACGATAATGATTGACGGATGGCCAGTCATACCGAGTCTGCAAACAGATACCTCTATACTGGAGAGTTCGGGAGGTTCTATTGCTATACAATAAAGAGAACGTTTATAGTATATGAGCGTGCCTCCGCCGTTAGCGTGGACACGGTCATTCCTAATAATATTATAATTCGCGATTCGGGGATTGCGAGCGCTTGGTTTTAGAAATGTTTCCTGGACTAGAAACATATCTATTTGGTGCTCTCGGAGGAAGGCGGCAACTAGATCACGCTGGTGTCTAATTGATCGCGCATTAAAAAATGAAAGGCACAAACTTCTAGGTTTGATGCGATCCATTTTTATTTTTGGTTGAAAGAGGCGCGGGCGAGCCGTTGAATCGTGGCGGCTATTCCCGGGAATTGGGTGATCGCATTTAGGAGACCTAGATCCCTATTGGAGTTAATCACCGCATTAAATGCGATGATTTCTTGCACTTCGTGCACAAGAAGAAGTTGGGTCAGCCACTCCATACCTGCCAGCGAGAACCCGAGGGCAGAGGTGGCGGGGGCTGCCGGGGCTGGGATGGCCTTAACCGGCTTGGGTTTAACCCATTGGGCCGAAGGGGCCGGCATGGGTGCGAGGGGGGCGCGGGGCGCGGGGGCCGATGCTACTGGAGCACGAGAGGTGCCTGGAAGGCTCGGGAAAGCCTCTAAAGACATTAGAGGCTGAATTAAAGGCCGAGCGACAGGAGCCTTGGGAAGGGCGGCCTGTCTAGCTGGCTGGGGGCGTTTCGTGCGCGGGGCGCGGGGGCAGCCGCGATAGTTCGCGGTGTGCCCCGTCTGCTGGCAGAGAACGCAGCTAGGAGGAGTGGGAGTGCCAGGAGTGCGAGGGCACTCCTTGGTGGCATGGTCGTCTAGGCACTTGACGCACCTAGCACGGAAACAGCAGTTACGGGACGAGTGTCCGTATAGCTGGCAGTTGTGACACTGCGACGGGATTCTATTCTTGTGTGGCGGCTCAACGGTTATTCCGGTGAGACCGCACACCTCAGTAAGATTAAAGATTGATTTGCCCTCCTGGGACTTATCAAGAAAGACGAGCACCATGTTGTATGGCGCTCTGGTCGTGTGTTTGTACATCCTGTGTACCTCATGGACGGGGTAGTTTTGCTCCTTAAGGGAGACTGAGACTTGGTCGGGAGAGATCTCGACCGGGATCTGGCGAATGACCACTCGCAGGAGACGCTCCTCCTCGAGGGCATATGTAAAATAACCTAACCTGTTGGACCGTAGGAGGGAGGTGAGCCTCCTGTGGTCCTCGGGAGTCGACACCTGGACCTGGATCCCTGAAGGGGTGTTCCGGGCCCCGGTGTAGTGGAGCTTTAGCTCCTTACATTTATCCGAGATTTTCGTCCAAGACGACTTGTCTTGGATGGTGATTGGGGGTGGACGGCGGGGTTTTTTCCCTGCAGGGGGTGCGGGGGCCGCAGAGCGCGCGGAGGAGGGGTCGGAGCGAGTGTTCTCGCTCGTACGACGCGCTTTTTCTACGACCTCGGGGGGAGGGGAAGAGGGGGGGGAGCCCCTCCCTTTCCTCTTGGTGGGCTTCACCGGTACGAAACCATCGTTGACAATGGTTTCGTTGGGGACCGTGGTGTCCATCGCGGGGACATTTCCAGATTTGCGCGCGAAAGGCGGCAACAACGACTCAATCTCCGGATCCGGCGAGAGAGGCGAAAATGAATTTGCTGTATTTAATAAAGTTCGCACTACAGGCGAACGAGACCGCGGGCGCGTAAGAGAGGAGCTCTTAGAGCTCGAACGCGCGCGTGAGATTGCCGAAACCGAGCGCGGGGCTCGCGTGTTAGGGCGCGGGGAGCGCGGTGAGCGCGGGCGCGGGGAACGCGGTGAGCGCGGGCGCGGCGCGACGGGTACCCCATTCGACGCGGCGGTGAGGGGTACGAATTGTGCGGCGGGGGGGCACTTCTCCGCGGGGGTCTGTGCCGGTGCGGTACGGACGCGGGGATATTTTTTGTTAAACGAAACTAGGAGCTCGGGCTCGTGTTGTCTAAGGTAGGCACGAAGCCTTTTTAACTCCAACGCTTCCTTAGATTCGGCCATTCCGGTGGCGTGTGGAGGGCGGGAATTTATATAAGTATCGTTATATATATACATATAATAAAAAATAAAAATTTGCTAAATAAATTTGAATTCAGAAATTCAATAGTGAATTCTGGATATCAAATTTCAAACCGATTTCCGTATTCGGAGAATACCTATAAACCTCCCTGCCGGAGGGGCAGGGGGGCGCGCCAAATAAATTTAACGGACTATCCCGAGTCCGGCAAATGACCTGCGAGTCGATGTGCAATGACACGCAGGAGAAGGACCTACCTTGCCTAGGTGGAAGCCCTAGCAATCCCGAGGCCGAGAACACAGTTCGGTAATAAAACCAAACTGTGCCCAAACAGACACTCGGGGATGGAAGTGAGGGGGATGGGTAGGTGGGAGGGAGACACTTGGGTTTTGACTATACAATAAGTAAATGCCAAACTTCCCAAGCCCGACCGAGTTACGCGTTTCCTTCTGAAGGAAGGAACCGACGGGTGCTCGGGTCACGCCCCACTTGTCTTAGTTAACACCGCCTGGTATCCGACAAGAGACCACAAAACCGTGGATTTCACACGAAGCACAAAAAACGCGAGTCGCACTAAAAAGTACGTTTATTCGAAGTTCGTACTAAAAAGTACGTTTTCAATTTGCTCGTTATTGCGTGACGAATATATAATAAACTTATATACTTGTGACGCAAAAGATCGCAAAAAGCCGTTAAAAGTTACGTAAGCGAGCAAGCGCACGGATACGTCTACTCGCCAAGGCAACTAGAACCGGACTCTCTGAAAAATTATTTAATTGATCTATTTAGATCGAGTATTTACTCGCCCTACCTACATCCACAATATAGCTTTCTCCCTCACACGCGGGAGCGACTCGGATTGGTCGATTGAACGTTTCGTTATACTCACTTCGACTACGTGATCTTTAGTCTAACATCTATATAGAGAGCGGACGTCGCGGATCAAAAAAAAAGGACGGTCTGCGCTGCGACCACTAGTGCTCGAGACCCCGTACCAGTTCGCCGCGCAGTGCACCCTGGTTGCACTCCCACCGCGAGCAGTACAGTTGGGTCTGCGCTGTAGCGCACCCACTTGAAGCCACGTTCCCTACCATGGCCCCACAGCCTGGTAGGAAAACGACCAAAGGCCCTTCTCAGGGCCAAACAACGACTCCACGTATCCCACCGGACTCCGATAAATCTAAGAAGATAATCAAGAAGCCAGCCACGCATCCCGGACCTAGCGTTCCGACCAATGCAAGCCACGCCCCTAGTAGCGTGAATACACCCCCCCCCGCCTCACGGCAGGCCCCTCTGACGCCCGAAGCAACAGGTTTCGTGGCATCCGCCGGAGACATGGCCCCGAAAGGACTTTACGAGCGTGACTTATCCACGCTCGCCCAGCTGCTTGGCACTGGGGTCCTTTCTGGAGGAATGCTCCGGTGGATGGCGCTCTACCTGCGTGTCTACGAAGCCGAAGAAAAGGGAACGCAGCTCGACAACGAGGACTCCGCAGCTTTGGAGCTTGCTGCCAAAGGAGTGCTCGCGCCACCTGAGATCCACTTCAACCCGAAGGACCTGAGCCCTGTTGGAAGGGCAGAAAGACGCAAGCGAGAGTCAGAATCTAGTCAAGAGACTGAACCTCACCTAGTTGCCGCCGCCAAGAAGCCAAAGCAGAAGAAGCCCGCGGAGACAGCGGAAACTGGCAGGACAACTGCTCCACGTGCCATGCCAGTTAGTCCGCCCGCCCCGAGACCACCCACTGCACCACCACCGAAGCCGGCTCCCAGATTTCAGCACAGGGAAGCCACCAGCAAGGCTGCCTATGCCGCCATTGCGGCTAAATCTACGCCCCGGCCCGTCGCCACTGACGTACCGAGAGCCAAAAACTTGACCACCACCGACACGGATGTACTCGCGCCACATCCTGTGCCACCATCACCGGCCGGCAAACCTTCAGCCAGGCGAAGGTTCCCGCCGATCGTCGCGGATTGTCTCCCAAACTGGACGAAACACTTCGCAGCCCTGACAGCCATATTAGGCTACAGACCAAATGCTCGCCCTTTCGGCCGAGGGGTTCGATTTACCCCGGCCGACCAAAGGGAGTACCAGATGACTCAAGAATACCTGGCGGCGAAGGAAAAGGAAGAAAGCTCACTAAGCTGGTTCTCCTACTCGCCGCCAGCCGAAAGAGGATTGAAGGTCGCAATACGCGGCCTTCCTACAAACACAGAGCCCAATGATATCGTGGCAGCCCTGACGGACTTGGGCTTCGAACCCCAGTTCGTCAGACCCATCATGGGGAGACGCGGCAGACCCGGCTGCGTCTACCATTGCATTTTATCGAGGACTCCGAACCTGATCCCTGCCATCTATGAGGTGGACGAGCTACTCTTGATGGCAGGAGTAAAAATTGAAGGCTGGAGGGGGAAGAGGGGACCGGCACAGTGTCACCGGTGCCAAGAGTTCCGCCATTCCTCCCACCAATGTCACCGTCCATTAGCCTGCGTACGCTGCGGAGGGGCGCACCCCGCCCACCAATGCGAACGCCCGAAGGAGCAACCACCTACCTGCGCTAACTGCGGGGGTCCACATCCGGCGAACGACCAACTGCACTGTCCAGTGTTTCGACGGGAAGCGCGTAACCGTCGCGCTGGCACTGTAGCTCGGTCGAGCCACTCCAAACCCGGGATACTTATCCCGCAAGCATCAACGGTGCAAGAAGCCGCGGACGGCAGCCTGATGGCTCCGGCCAACGACGCGACTGAGCGCGGCACCGTTGCCAAGAAGAGAGCCGCAATACCAAGGATGTCGCAAGGGGGAACTCTTCGACAAAATAAGGAACGCCACAAGTTTAGAGGAACGCCAGGCGATTGCCCGTAGTTATACGGACAGTCTACGCACCCTAGGTGACACCAATAAAGAACAGAAAGATAACCTACTAGCTTAGGCTAACTCCAGAGAACCGTCCCGTATTAGCGGGATGCGATGATGCCCGCTGAAGAGGGTAATGGACCCTGACACAGCTACCACACCACCTCAGAAAGAGGAGGGTGCGAAGACCAGTTAGTCAAAAAAAAATATATTTTCTATTCTAACTTACATACAGTAGCACGCCGCTACTGTACTTCTCGAGTGTTGTTCGTTAAATAAACCTTTAATTAATCATGTCCGGACGCGGTAAAGGCGGCAAAGTCAAGGGGAAGGTTAAGTCTCGTTCGAACCGTGCCGGTTTACAGTTCCCCGTCGGACGTATACACAGGCTGCTTCGAAACGGTAATTATGCCGAACGCGTCGGTGCCGGTGCTCCGGTTTACTTGGCGGCCGTCATGGAGTATCTCGCCGCTGAAGTGCTCGAGTTGGCCGGCAACGCCGCGAGAGACAACAAGAAGACTAGGATTATACCTAGACATCTACAGTTGGCGATCAGAAACGACGAGGAATTGAACAAGCTTCTCTCGGGCGTCACGATCGCTCAGGGTGGCGTCCTGCCTAACATACAAGCTGTACTGTTGCCGAAGAAAACGGAGAAGAAAGCTTAAGCAAAAAACAAGAACGTTAACCGACCGGTTATAAAAAGGCCCTTTTCAGGGCCACAAAATAATTCACATGCATATAAAAAGTTTCTATCTAACGTGTTATGATGTCAAAAGCTAATTGTACATAATAATAATAATATGTTCAATCACATTATACGTAGATAGTAAGCATATATACACCACTGCATCATTGACACTCGCACTCGGTCACACAAATACAAACTATTTTATATTTATAAATATATATATATATATTATTATTATTATACTACCAGCAAAATGCATGCACATTGTGTGAGAGTACAAGAACGGAACGTTTGCATATCGCTTATTCTTCTTCTTCTTATTCGCTTTATTATTAAAACCTGAAGGGTCTAATGATAATTAGCTTGTTCAAGCATGCTTCATATTTTTTTTTTTTTTTTTTTTTTTTTTTTTTTTTTTTTTTTTTTTTTTTCGATCTGACTATACTGTTAGCCATAAGGGCCCAGGAGCCTCGAACGGCTTGGAAGTCCGATATTGGTTGTCGTAGCGAGTGGACGTGTTCGCGCGCTTGCTTGTTACGTAATCTCTAACGGTCATTTTGCTATCAGTTGTGTCACGCGTATACAAGTTTTTTGTATATACGTCACACAATACAGCAATTAACAAACGTACTTTTCAGTGCGATCTCCGTAAAGCGTACTTTTAAGTGCGACTCGCGTTTGTGTTCGTGAAAAACCACGGTTTTGTGGTCACTTGCCGGAAACCTTTCGGTGCCAACGTAAGGCAAGTGGGTGCGTGACCCAAGCGCCCCTCGGTTGCCTCCTTCAGAGGCAAACGATAGTTCTTGGACGGACTCAGGAATCTTGGTCCTTGATAGAGTCATAATCAAGCCCTGAGTGTCTCCCTCCCACCTACCTATCCCCTCACTCCATCCCCGAGTGCCTGTTTGGGCACAGTTTGGTTTACCGAACTGTGTTCTCAGCCTCGGGCTTGTTAGGGACTCCACGTAGGCCAGTTAGGTTCTCATTCCTGCTTGTCATTGCACTTTGACTCGCAGGTCACTTGCCGGACTCGGGAAAGTCCGTTAAATATATTTTGGCGCGCCCCCCTGCCACTCTGGCAGGGAGGTTTATCCTCCTTCGCGAGTAGATTCATATTATATTTTATTATATATTTATTTATATAAAATGAGCCAAAGACCTCCCACTGCCACCGGGATGGCACTTTCAGATGCGGCTGAGCTTAGGCGATTAAGGGCGTTCGTACACCAACACGAACCGGAGCTTCTTAGTCGCTATAAGAAGAAGTTCCCACGCGTGCGACAGGCGCCGGTGCAAACACCGGTAGAATTAGGGCCTCCCGCCAACAATTTCGTCACTTTGGCGCCACAAGGCGCAGCTGCGCCGCGCGTGCGCAGACCGGCTTCCCCGCGCGCCGGTGTACCCCCGCGTGCCCGCTCGCGCTCGGTTGTTCCGACCCCCCGCCCCTCGGCGGCATCATGCCCCTCGGCAATTACCGCGCGTGCTAGGTCGCGTTCGCCGGTTGGTAACAACAATAATAATAATATTGTTGCTACGAATAATAGTTTTGCGCCGCTCGGAGCGGTATTTTTAGACTCTCCCGCGAGCCCAGATGCATCTCCCGACATGGAGATAACGGAAACGGTCCCGGTACAGACCGTAGAGAACGACGGCTTCACCGTCGTCTCAAATGTTAGGTCGAGAAAGCATTCTCGGCCTAACTCTCCGACAACAGACGCGGACTCGCAGCCTGCGGCCAAATTCGTGGCCCAGGAGAACGCGCGCGTAGCTGCTACTAAGGCCACCGTGGCCCCCGCGACCGTCGCCGGAAAGAAACCGCGCCGCCCGCCGCCCGTTATCCTCCAGGACAAAGCGTCCTGGACGCGTATCTCGAAAAAATTAAATGAATTAAAAATTCATTACCCGTCCGCGCGTAATATCGTAACGGGAATTCAAATCACGGTATCTACACCGAAAGATCACCGTGATCTGACCGCGCTCCTCCGGAAGGAGAACTTAGCGTATTATTCTTACGCACTCGAGGAGGACCGTCTCCACAGAGTTGTGATCCGCCACATCCCGGTGGAGATCTCCACGGATGAGGTTAAATTTAACCTCATTGCGCAACAATATCCCGTCCGGGAGGTACACCGGATGTACCGATGGGATAAGCAAAGCTTAAATATGGTCCTTGTCTTCTTAGACAACTCCCCCGCGGGAAAGGCCATACACAATGTAGAAAAAGTTTGCGGGCTCTCGGGCATTGCTGTCGAGGCCCCGTATAAAAATCAAATTCCGGCCCAGTGCCACAATTGTCAACTGTACGGGCACTCTGCCCGTAACTGCCATCTCCGCCCTCGTTGCGTGAAGTGCCTCGGGGACCACGCCACAAAAGAGTGCACGCGTACCCGCGACTCTTCAACTCCCCCGAGCTGCGTGCTCTGTGGTGAGACTGGACACCCCGCGAACTATCGTGGGTGTCCTCGGGCTCCAAAGTCTAGGAAGCCTCGTCAGACGAGGAATTCTGCCCCACAGAGGGCATCCCGCGTTCCAGCCCCTCGGCCGAAGCCTCTGCTTACACCAGAGGACTTCCCGAGCCTCCCGAGCGTTTCCCGCGCTCCGGTGGCTCCCGCCCCCGCGCCCCGCGCGGCCCCGCAACCCGCGCGTGCCCCTCAGGCACCCCGCGCGGCCCCGCAACCCGCGCGTGCCCCTCTGGCACCCCGCACAGCCCCGCAACCCGCGCGTGCCCCTCAGGCGGCGTGGGGCCCCCCCCCTACCCGACCCCGCCCGCAGCCTCCGAAGGCTCAGGGCCCCGCGGCCTATAGTCCGAGTTTTAACTTGGACTATATGGCGATGCTCCTCCTGGAGCACGACGTCCAAGAAGTACTGGATTTTGACCAGTGTATCACTGAGTTAGGCCCAGTCGGGGCCATTAGGCACTTTCCGGCCCTCGCGTCGACGTTACAACGTTTGACCAGGGCCACAGTACAAAAACTTCGTTATCAAAATGACTCGTATTAAGCCTAGTAGTTTAAACATTTCATTTTTTAACGCGCGGAATTTATATCCCCAACGCGATTTAGTAGCTAGGTTTCTTAGCGAAAGGGAGATAGATGTGTTTCTTGTACAAGAAACACTTCTAAAGCCCAGCAGGCGCGATCCGCGAGTCGCGAACTATAACATAGTTAGGAATGACCGTGTCACCCGAGGTGGCGGCACTCTCATTTATTATAAGCGTTCCCTCTACTGTATGCCAGTAGATCCTCCTACACTTACCAATATGGAAGTGTCCGTTTGTAGAATAGGTATGACTGGCCATCCGTCAATCATACTTGTGTCTGCATATCTCTCCCCGAGTAAAAGACTCCTTCGGTCCGATCTGGAGGCGCTACTTTCACTCGGGCAATCTGTAATAATAGCGGGTGACCTCAATAGTGGGCACACTCTGTTCAACAGTTCGCGTAATACCCCTAACGGGATAATACTCGATCTGTTGTGCGATGTGCTCAATTTTGACGTCATAGCGCCGCTTGAACCTACACATTTTCAAGATAACTGTCGTCCGACAGTACTTGATATTGCTCTTTTGAAAGGAGTCTCGCTTCGGTTACGTCTTATAGAAGTCGTACACGAACTAGACTCGGATCACCGTCCGGTGATTATGCAACTAGGTCAACACTTTGACAGGAGTCCTCCTACAGTCAAAGTAGTTGATTACGCGATATTAAATCGTTATCTTGCAAATAACGAATCTCCTTCGAGTTTAGATAGGATCCCGGACGAATTGGGGTCAATAGCGGACGCCGACCTAGCGATCGATTCCTTGGTTGACTATCTTCAAACCGGTGTTAGGGAGGCATCCAGAGAGGTGCAAGCGGCGAACGATCGCCGCTTTGTACTCCCTGCCGACGTGCGAGCGTTGATCACGGAAAAGAACGCAGCGACACGTGCACATGACTCCTATCCGACCGTGGATAATACCCGTAGGTTACGTAGACTTCAGAGAGAGGTCAGAGCTCGCATCGCCGAGTTCAGAGGTCACCAGTGGGATAACCTAGTAGAGGGCCTTACGCCGTCTCACTTGGCCTACTGGAAACTCGCCCGCTCTCTGAAGTTAGATGGCTCCGGATCGATGCCAGCCCTCGAAAGAGGGCCTGGCCTCCCACTCGCGTTCGATAGCGTAGATAAAGCGGAATGCCTTGCCGACAGTCTGGAGAGCCAGTGCTCCCCGAACTGCGACAACGTAGACTATGCACATATCTACGATATCGAGTCCTCGGTACAGGACTTAAACTCGATACCCCCCGCGGAGAACCTCACCCCGGTCACGCCTGATGAGGTCTGTTCAGTCATCAAAGGCCTTAAGCCTAAGAAGTCACCTGGTCCAGATGGTATCAGGAATGAAGTACTCAAACTTCTTCCTGATCACATCATAGCTCTTTTGGTCTGCATCTTCAATGTAGCCATAGCCCATTGCTATTTTCCAGCCGCCTGGAAAAAAGCTATAGTGATAGGTATTCGTAAGCCCGGCAAAAAAGCTTCGCTTCCCGATAGCTATCGCCCGATAAGTCTATTAAACACCTTAGGAAAACTTTACGAGCGGATCCTTTTGAACCGTCTCAAGTCTGTCATTGATGACAAAAATTTATTTCCGCCTGAGCAGTTTGGTTTTCGTGCCAGACACTCTTGTACCCACCAAGTGCACCGCCTCACGGAGCACATCACTAGTAACTTCGCAAGAAGTAACATAGCTCCGTCCCGTACGCTTGCGGTCTTTTTCGACGTAGCCAAGGCCTTCGATAAGGTCTGGCACGCCGGACTGGTCCACAAGCTACACCAGTTAGAAGTCCCGGATAGGTTAGTTCACATAGTCCGCGACTATCTCACAGACCGTTCCTTCTGCTACCGTGTGGAAGGTGAGCTCTCTAGCTCTCACCCGGTTCGTTCAGGAGTTCCACAGGGCTCTATTCTCGCGCCTAGCTTATTTAACCTCTACGTCAGCGACCTTCCTCGGCTCCACGGGGTCGAGGTAGGGCTCTACGCTGACGATACTGTTATCTACGCTTCACGTAGGAACAGATCTCATCTAGCAGCTACCGTTCAGCGAGCCGTGACCACTCTCGGGAAGTGGTTCCGTACATGGCGAATCGCTATTAATCCCGAAAAGAGCGCCGCGGTTATGTTCGATCCGAATAAGAGGCCATTGCCTAAGTCGCTCAAACCTCTTAAGCTATTCCGTAGGGAAATCCCATGGGCCACCCGGGCTAAATACCTGGGTGTCACCCTCGATAACAGACTTAAATTTAATACACATGTCAGTATAGTTCGGAATAGGGCTGTCATGGTCCTAGCCCGCTTGCGGCCCTTGCTTAGCTCGGTAAGCAAAATGTCCAGGTGGCATAAGCTTACACTATACAAGGCATGTGTAAGACCTATTTTAACATATTGTTGCGCCGCGTTCGCTCATATGTCGAAAAGTAACTTTGCCCGCTTGCAAAGAGTTCAAAATCGGTTCTTGCGTCATCTGTTAGATCCGCCGCCGTATGTTCGTAACGCAGATCTCCATAGAGATATGGAACTGCCGTCCATAGAGTCATACGTGAAATATCTCTCTAGGAGATATTTTGATTCAGCGTTGAATCATCCAAACGAGTTAGTTAGGAACGCCGCGAATTACACACCGAGTGTAATTACAGACATTAAATTCCGGTACAAACGTAGGCCGAGGAATCTCTTTATCGATCCCGATGACGATATCGAGAAAAAGAATCAATTTTACGCGTCCGACCCCATACAAACAGCGTGCCTGCGCCCACGCCCGCGAAATCACCGTTCCCTTCGCAGGGGACGCACGGTGAACTTCGTTCCCGCACACCCGCCACGTCCACCCTCTCCTGCGGCCACTCAAGCCTAGGTCCGATCCTCCGGCATGGAGCCCTTGAGTCTAGCAGCCGCTCGCGCGATTCAGTGACACTGCATTCACTAGCTACCTACATACATGCATTACACTTTTTACAGACATGCACTACACTTAGGTACATAGGTTCTGTAAGGGACCTTTTTTTTTCTTTTTTTGAGGCTAGTTAGTCTAGATCAAAAATTTCAGATTACTAAATACATATACACTTGTCTCTTACCCTCCTCCCAGAGGATAGCGACATGTTTATATGTATAGTTAGTTAGATAGTGTGATAGGGCATTAGTCAGATCGCGACTTATTTGCAAGACGCGCAACAGTCCGAGCCGAGGTTCGGCCACTTTGGCACCCTCGGATGTTGTTGCAAAACTTTCGTGGCTGAGTGCCTTAAGCGCTCGCCCCCAAGTCCGGTGAAGCTGTAAAAGCCGTTCGAGGCTCCTGGGCCCTTATGGCTAACAGTATAGTCAGATCGAAAAAAAAAAAAAAAAAAAAAAAAAAAAAAAAAATCGAACGGCTTTTACAGCTTCACCGGACTTGGGGGCGAGCGCTTAAGGCACTCAGCCACGAAAGTTTTGCAACAACATCCGAGGGTGCCAAAGTGGCCGAACCTCGGCTCGGACTGTTGCGCGTTTTGCAAATAAGTCGCGATCTGACTAATGCCCTATCACACTATCTAACTAACTATACATATAAACATGTCGCTATCCTCTGGGAGGAGGGTAAGAGACAAGTGTATATGTATTTAGTAATCTGAAATTTTTGATCTAGACTAACTAGCCTCAAAAAAAGAAAAAAAAAGGTCCCTTACAGAACCTATGTACCTAAGTGTAGTGCATGTCTGTAAAAAGTGTAATGCATGTATGTAGGTAGCTAGTGAATGCAGTGTCACTGAATCGCGCGAGCGGCTGCTAGACTCAAGGGCTCCATGCCGGAGGATCGGACCTAGGCTTGAGTGGCCGCAGGAGAGGGTGGACGTGGCGGGTGTGCGGGAACGAAGTTCACCGTGCGTCCCCTGCGAAGGGAACGGTGATTTCGCGGGCGTGGGCGCAGACACGCTGTTTGTATAGGGTCGGACGCGTAATATTGTTTTTTTTTCTCGATATCGTCATCGGGATCGATAAAGAGATTTCGCGGCCTACGTTTGTACCGGAATTTAATGTCTGTAATTACACTCGGTGTGTAATTCGCGGCGTTCCTAACTAACTCGTTTGGATGATTCAACGCTGAATCAAAATATCTCCTAGAGAGATATTTCACGTATGACTCTATGGACGGCAGTTCCATATCTCTATGGAGATCTGCGTTACGTACATACGGCGGCGGATCTAACAGGTGACGCAATAACCGATTCTGAACTCTTTGCAAGCGGGCAAAGTTACTTTTAGACATATGAGCGAACGCGGCGCAACAATATGTTAATATAGGTCTTACACATGCCTTGTATAGTGTAAGCTTATGCCACCTGGACATTTTGCTTACCGAGCTAAGCAAGGGCCGCAAGCGGGATAGGACCATGACGGCCCTATTCCGAACTATACTGACATGTGCGTTAAATTTAAGTCGGTTATCGAGGGTGACACCCAGATATTTAGTCCGGGTGGCCCATGGGATTTCCCTACGGAATAGCTTAAGAGGTTTGAGCGTCTTTGGCAATGGCCTCTTATTCGGATCGAACATAATCGCGGCGCTCTTTTCGGGATTGATAGCGATTCGCCATGTACGGAACCACTTCCCGAGAGTGGTCACGGCTCGCTGAACGGTGGCTGCGAGATGAGATCTGTTCCTACGTGAAGCGTAGATGACAGTATCGTCAGCATAGAGCCCTACCTCGACCCCTCGGAGTCGAGGGAGGTCGCTGACGTACAGGTTAAATAAACTAGGCGCGAGAATGGAGCCCTGTGGAACTCCTGAGCGAACCGGGTGAGAGCTTGAGAGCTCACCTTCCACACGGTAGCAGAAGGAACGGTCTGTGAGGTAATCGCGGACTATATGAACTAACCTATCCGGGACTTCTAACTGGTGTAGCTTGTGGATCAGTCCGGCGTGCCAGACCTTATCGAAGGCCTTGGCTACGTCGAAAAAGACCGCAAGCGTACGGGACGGAGCTATGTTACTTCTTGCGAAGTTACTAGTGATGTGCTCCGTGAGGCGGTGCACTTGGTGGGTACAAGAGTGTCTGGCACGAAAACCAAACTGCTCAGGCGGAAATAAATTTTTGTCATCAATGACAGACTTGAGACGGTTCAAAAGGATCCGCTCGTAAAGTTTTCCTAAGGTGTTTAATAGACTTATCGGGCGATAGCTATCGGGAAGCGAAGCTTTTTTGCCGGGCTTACGAATACCTATCACTATAGCTTTTTTCCAGGCGGCTGGAAAATAGCAATGGGCTATGGCTACATTGAAGATGCAGACCAAAAGAGCTATGATGTGATCAGGAAGAAGTTTGAGTACTTCATTCCTGATACCATCTGGACCAGGTGACTTCTTGGGCTTAAGGCCTTTGATGACTGAACAGACCTCATCAGGCGTGACCGGGGTGAGGTTATCCGCGGGGGGTATCGAATTTAAGTCCTGTACCGAGGACTCGATATCGTTGATATGAGCATAGTTTACATTGTCGCAGTTCGGGGAGCACTGGCTCTCCAGACTGTCGGCAAGGCATTCCGCTTTATCTACGCTATCGAACGCGAGCGGGAGGCCAGGCCCTCTTTCGAGGGCTGGCATCGATCCGGAGCCGTCTAACTTGAGAGAGCGGGCGAGTTTCCAGTAGGCCAAGTGAGACGGCGTAAGGCCCTCTACTAGGTTATCCCACTGGTGACCTCTGAACTCGGCAATGCGAGCTCTGACCTCTCTCTGAAGTCTACGTAACCTACGGGTATTATCCACGGTCGGATAAGAGTCATGTGCACGTGTCGCTGCGTTCTTTTCCGTGATCAACGCTCGCACGTCGGCAGGGAGTACAAAGCGGCGATCGTTCGCCGCTTGCACCTCTCTGGATGCCTCCCTAACACCGGTTTGAAGATAGTCAACCAAGGAATCGATCGCTAGGTCGGCGTCCGCTATTGACCCCAATTCGTCCGGGATCCTATCTAAACTCGAAGGAGATTCGTTATTCGAAAGATAACGATTTAATATCGCGTAATCAACTACTTTGACTGTAGGAGGGCTCGTGTCAAAGTGTTGACCTAGTTGCATAATCACCGGACGGTGATCCGAGTCTAGTTCGTGTACGACTTCTATAAGACGCAACCGAAGCGAGACTCCTTTCAAAAGAGCAATATCAAGTACTGTCGGACGACAGTTATCTTGAAAATGTGTAGGTTCAAGCGGCGCTATGACGTCAAAATTGAGCACATCGCACAACAGATCGAGTATTATCCCGTTAGGGGTGTTACGCGTACTGTTGAACAGAGTGTGCCCACTATTGAGGTCACCCGCTATTATTACAGATTGCCCGAGTGAAAGTAGCGCCTCCAGATCGGACCGAAGGAGTCTTTTACTCGGGGAGAGATATGCAGACACAAGTATGATTGACGGATGGCCAGTCATACCTATTCTACAAACGGACACTTCCATATTGGTAAGTGTAGGAGGATCTACTGGCATACAGTAGAGGGAACGCTTATAATAAATGAGAGTGCCACCGCCTCGGGTGACACGGTCATTCCTAACTATGCTATAGTTCGCGACTCTCGGATCGCGCTTGCTGGGCTTTAGAAGTGTTTCTTGTACGAGAAACACATCTATTTCCCTTTCACTAAGAAACCTAGCTACTAAATCGCGTTGGGGATATAAATTCCGCGCGTTAAAGAATGAAACGTTTAAACTTTTCGGTTTAATACGAGTCATTTTGATATTGGTATTTTTGTATTGTGGCCCTGGTCAGACGTTGTAACGTCGACGCGAGGGCCGGGAAGTGCCTAATGGCCCCGACTGGGCCGAGCTCGGAGATGCACTGGTCGAAATCCAGTACTTCTTGAACGTCGTGCTCCAGGAGGAGCATCGCCATATAGTCCAAGTTAAAACTCGGACTATAGGCCGCGGGGCCCTGAGCCTTAGGAGGCTGCGGGCGGGGTCGGGTAGGGGGGGGGCCCCACGCCGCCTGAGGGGCACGCGCGGGTTGCGGGGCTGCGCGGGGTGCCAGAGGGGCACGCGCGGGTTGCGGGGCCGCGCGGGGTGCCTGAGGGGCACGCGCGGGTTGCGGGGCCGCGCGGGGCGCGGGAGCGGGAGCCACCGGAGCGCGGGAAACGCTCGGGAGGCTCGGGAAGTCCTCTGGTGTAAGCAGAGGCTTCGGCCGAGGGGCTGGAACGCGGGATGCCCTCTGTGGGGCAAAATTCCTAGCCTGTCGTGACTTCCTCGTCTTGGGAGCCCGAGGACACCCACGATAGTTCGCGGGGTGTCCAGACTCCCCGCAGAGCACGCAACTCGGGGGAGTCGAAGAGTCGCGGGTGCGCGTACACTCTTTCGTGGCGTGGTCCCCGAGGCACTTCACGCATCGCGGACGAAGATGGCAATTACGGGCAGAGTGCCCGTAAAGCTGACAATTGTGGCACTGGGCCGGTATTTGGTTTTTATAAGGGGGCTCCACAGATATGCCGGAGAGCCCGCAAACCATCCTAGCATTAAAAATGGCCTTGCCCGCGGGGGTCTTATCTAAAAATACTAAGACCAACTCTAACTGTGTTTTGTCGTGACGGTACATCCGGTGTACCTCTCTAACTGGGTATTGTTGCGCGATGAGGTCAAATTTGACCTCATCTTCAGTTAACTCGACCGGGACGCGGCGGATCACTACTCTGAGGAGACGGTCCTCCTCGAGCGCGTAGGAATAATAACCTAGCTTCTCCTCTCGGAGGAGTGCGGTAAGATCACGATGATCTTTCGGGGACGCGACCTGTACTTGAATGCCCGTCGCGACGTTACGGGCTTTAAGGTAATGGACTTTTCTGTCCGTAAGTTTCTTTGAAATTCTCATCCAGGCCGATTTATCCTGGATGATAACGGGGGGCGGCGGGCGCGGTTTTTTCCCGGCGACGGTAGCGGGGGCCGCGGCGGCCTTAGTAACGGCGACGCGCGCGTTATCCTGGGCCACGAATTTGGCCGCAGGCTGCGAGTCCGCGTCATTAGTTGGCGAGTTAGGCCGAGAATGCTTTCTCGACCTAACATTTGAAACGACGGTGAAGCCGTCGTTCTCTACGGTCTGTACCGGGACCGTCTCCGTTATCTCCATGTCGGGAGATGCGTCTGGGCTCGCGGGTGACTCTAAAAATACCGCTCCGAGCGGCTCAAAACTATTATTCGTGATAATATTATTATTAATATTAGCAATTGGCGAGCGCGACCTAGCACGCGTGTTAATTGCCGCGGGGCATGTCTCCGCCGAGGGGCGGGGGGTCGGTAATACCGAGCGCGAGCGGGCACGCGGGGGTACACCGGCGCGCGGGGAAACCGGTCTGCGCACGCGCGGCGCAGCTGCGCTCTGTGGCGCCAACGTGATATAATTCGCGGCGGGTGGACCTAGCTCTACCGGTGTTTGCACCGGCGCCTGTCGAACGCGTGGGAATTTTTTCTTATAGCGGCTAAGTAATTCTGGCTCATGTTGATGCACGAAAGCTCTTAACCGCCGGAGCTCTGCTTCATGAGAAAGTGCCATCACGGTGGCGTTGGGAGGTCTTGGGTTCATATTTATATAAATAAATATATAATAAAAAATATAATAAATCTACTCGCGAGGAGGATAAACCTCCCTGCCAGAGTGGCAGGGGGGCGCGCCAAAATATATTTAACGGACTTTTACCGAGTCCGGCAAGTGACCTGCGAGTCAAAGTGCAATGACAAGCAGGATGAGAACCTAACTGGCCTACTGGGAGTCCCTAGCAAGCCCGAGGCAGAGAACACAGTTCGGTAAACCAAACTGTGCCCAAACAGGCACTCGGGGATGGAGTGAGGGGATAGGTAGGTGGGAGGGAGACACTCAGGGCTTGATTATGACTCTATCAAGGACCAAGATTCCTGAGTCCGTCCAAGAACTATCGTTTGCCTCTGAAGGAGGCAACCGAGGGGCGCTTGGGTCACGCACCCACTTGCCTTACGTTGACACCGAAAGGTTTCCAGCAAGTGACCACAAAACCGTGGTTTTTCACGAACACAAACGCGAGTCGCACTTAAAAGTACGCTTTACGGAGTTCGCACTGAAAAGTACGTTTGATAATTGCAGTACTGTGTGACGAATATACAAAAAACTTGTATACACGTGACACAATAGATCGCAAAATGACCGTTACAGATTACGATAACAAGCAGCGCGCGAACACGTCTACTCGCTAAGGCAACCAATATCGGACTTTTTCCCCATGCTTCATATTATAAGATTTCATTATTTATACATACATACATACATACATAGTATATACTATTTACTGTTGTATTATTATTATTATTATTATTACTACTTACATCGTACACGCCCCCCCCCCCCCTGCCAGCCGGCCGTCCGCCTAGCTGCATACGGCTGCTCGGATCGTAGGCATAGCGCGATTGGTCGAAACGCGTCCGTAACCTACGCACTGTGATGTACTACTTGTGAGCCTGAAAATCAAATAGATACGGTTTTAGAAAAATATACGAGACTACGTTCAAGGAACATAACAATAAATAAATAAATAATAATGCCACCCAAGACGAGCGGAAAGGCCGCCAAGAAATCTGGCAAGGCTCAAAAGAACATCTCGAAGACCGACAAGAAAAAGAAGAAGCACAAGAGGAAGGAGAGTTACGCCATCTACATTTATAAAGTACTCAAGCAAGTTCACCCGGACACCGGTATATCGAGCAAGGCTATGTCGATCATGAACTCTTTCGTGAACGATATATTCGAACGTATCGCTGCGGAAGCATCTCGTCTGGCACACTACAACAAGCGTTCGACGATCACCTCGAGGGAGGTGCAGACGTCCGTGAGGCTCCTGCTCCCCGGTGAATTGGCGAAGCACGCAGTCAGTGAGGGAACCAAGGCAGTCACGAAATACACAAGTTCCAAGTGAATGAATTAATTAACTCGACGTGTGTGTTTGTTGTTGTCAAACACTTGATCAAAAGGCCCTTTTCAGGGCCACAAAATTGCTCGTTTATATATCTATATTAAAGAAAAACAGTTTCTAAAAACGATAGAAAATGTCAATCGATCGAATAAAAATCATGTCACATGTCTCTCATTCTTCATGTTCTCGTATATGTAACATGTTATAATAGGTCTAGTTAGTTACTTACTTATTCTTAAAACGCAAACTTTACATAAGATATAACTAAAAAAAAAAAAAAAAAAAAAAAAAAACACACACACACACACACACACACACACAAACCTATACGATATATTATTATGATATTTATAAATGTAAAAATTACATAGATATATATATAATGTACACAAATATAATTTTTATTATTATTTTACTTTTCAATTATTAATATAATATAATATAACCAGTAAGTAATATACTGAGAGCGAGCGAGAGACAGCGTGTGTGTGTGAGTGAGTGCGAGCGAGAAGGGAGGAGGGGGGGGGGGGGAGGGGGGATACGATGCCGCGGCCGTTCGGCGCACGTTTTGTGTTCGTTTCTATAAAAGGCCGACAAAACTCGCTCGAACGGTGAGATTCCGATCACGACCGCCGTCGGGAACGGACGTGTTTACGACCGCTCTCTGCCGCCTTTGTGAAGTTTTACGATCGACCGGCTTTGCTGCACACCTGCATCGCACCTGCGCCGCACCTGCGTATCGCCGTCTCGCTCGCACCCATTGTGTCGCGTACTTTTAGTACGCTACACAAACATAAACTGCTCTTTTAAGAGCAATTTGTTTCTATTCGACGAAATCCACACTTTAGTGGTCACTTGCCTGATACCTGACGGTGCCAACTAAAGCAAGTGGGTGCGTGACCCAAGCGCCCCTCGGTTGCCTCCTTCAGAGGTAAACGATAGTACTTGGTCGGGCTCAGGAATCTTGGCCCTTGATAGAGTCATAGTCAAGCCCTGAGTGTCTCCTTCCCACCCTTCCGATCCTGCTACACATCCATCCCCGAGTGTCTGTTTGGGCGTAGCTAGGTATTTATACCGGCTGCGTTCTCTGCCTCGGGCTTGATAGGGACCTCCACGTAGGCCCGGTAGGTTCTCATTCCTGCGTGTCATTGCACCTCGACTCGCAGGTCACTTTGCCGGACTCGGGATAGTCCGTTAAATTTTATTTGGCGCGCCCCCCTGCCCCTCCGGCGGGGAGGTTTATATTTTGTTTCGAATTCGGAATTCGAATTTCAAATTTTTTCCCCAGTCCTCCACACGCCACCGGAATGGCCGATTCTGCAGAAGCCCTAGAGCTAAGGAGGCTCCGTACCTTTCTCAAGGAGAACATACCCGACGCCTTGGTTTCCTTTAATAGGAAGTACCCACGCGTCCGTCCCGCGCCGGCACAGACCCCCGCGGAGAAATGCCGCCCCGCCGCACACTTCGTACCCCTCACCGCCGCGTCAAACAGAGTACCCGCCGCGCCACGCCCGCGCTCGCCGCGCTCCCCGCGCCCCCCGCATCCTGACACGCGTGCCCCGCGCTCGCGCTCGTCGATCTCACGGGCGCGTTCGAGCTCTAAGAGCTCTTCTCTCCCGCGTCCGCGGTCACGTTCGCCCGTAGTGCGAACTTTTATTAATACGGCGAATTCTTTCTCGCCTTTATCTCCGGATCCGGAGATCCAATCATTAATGCCGCCTTTCGCGCGGAAAAACGTAAATGTCCCCGCGATGGACACCGCGGTCCCCAACGAGACCATACTAAATGACGGTTTCATAACCGTCAAGTCCACCAAAAGGAAGGGGAGGGGCTCTCCGCCCTCTTCCCCTACACCCGAGGCCGCAGGAAAAGCACGCCGAACGAGCGAGAACACTCGCTCCAACCCCTCCTCCGCGCCCACTGCGGCCCCCGCACCCGCTGAAGGGAAAAAACCCCGCCGCCCGCCTCCAATCACTATCCAAGACAAAGCGTCTTGGACGAAAATCTCGGACAAGTGTAAGGAGCTCAAGCTCCACTACACCGGGGCCCGGAACACCCCTTCAGGGATCCAGGTCCAGGTGTCCACCTCCGATGACCACAGGAGGCTCACTTCCCTCCTGCGGTCGAACAGACTAGGTTACTTCACCTATGCCCTCGAGGAGGAGCGCCTCCTGCGAGTGGTTATCCGTCAGATCCCGGTCGAGATCACTCCCGACCAAATCTCAGTCTCCCTTAAGGAGCAGAACTTCCCAATTCGTGAGGTACACAGGATGTACAAACACACCACCAGGGCACCATACAATATGGTGCTTGTCTTTCTAGACAAGTCCCAGGAGGGCAAGTCTATTTTTAACCTCTCCGAGGTGTGCGGTCTCACCGGAATAACCGTTGAGCCGCCACACAAAAATAGGATCCCGTCGCAGTGTCACAACTGCCAGCTCTACGGACACTCTTCCCGTAACTGCTGTTTCCGCGCTAGGTGCGTCAAGTGCCTAGACGACCACGCCACGAAGGAGTGCCCTCGCACTCCTGGCACTCCCACCCCGCCCAGCTGCGTTCTCTGTCAGCAAACGGGACATACCGCAAATTATCGCGGTTGTCCCCGCGCCCCGCGCACGAAACGCCCCCAGCCAGTCAGACAGGCCACCTTTCCCAAGGTACCTGTCGCTCGGCCTCATATCCAGCCTCTAATGTCTCTAGAGGCTTTCCCCAGCCTTCCAGGCACCTCACGAGCCCCAGTGGCACCAGCTCCCGCGCCCTTCGCACCCCTCCCACCCGCACTGGCCCCTCCGGCCTCATTAATCAAACCCAAGCCTGTCAAGGCCGTCCCGGTCCCGGCAGCCCCCGCCACCTCAGCCCTCGGTTTCTCGTTGGCTGGCAAGGAGTGGTTCACCCAGCTTCTTCTTGTGCATGAAGTGCAAGAAATCATCGCATTCAACGCGGTGATTAACTCCAATAAGGACTTAGGATTGCTCAACGCAATAACCCAATTCCCGGGCATAGCCGCCACTATTCAACGGCTTGTCCGCGCCTCTCATAGCCAAAATTAAAATGGATCGGATCAAACCTAAGAGTTTGTGCCTCTCCTTTTTTAATGCGCGATCAATTAGACCTCAGCGTGATCTAATTGCCGCCTTCCTCCGAGAGCACCAAATAGACGTGTTTCTAGTCCAAGAAACATTTCTAAAACCCAGCGCTCGCAATCCCCGAATCGCAAACTACAACATTATTAGGAACGACCGGGTCCACGCTAACGGCGGAGGCACCCTCATATACTATAAACGCTCTCTATACTGCATAGCAATAGAACCTCCCGAACTCTCCAGTATAGAGGTATCTGTTTGCAGACTCGGTATGACTGGTCACTCGTCAATCATAGTCGTCTCTGCCTATCACACCCCGAACAAAAGGCTTCTCAGATCAGATCTGGAGGCTCTTTTTGCACTAGGTAATTCAGTTATTATAGCGGGTGACCTCAATTGCGGGAATGTCATCTGGAACAACCCGACTACCTCCCCGAACGGGAGGATTCTGGAGGATCTATCTGCCATTCTCGACTTTGATGTCATCGCTCCTTCAGAGCCCACTCACTTTCAGGACAATTGTCGTCCATCTGTTTTAGATATAGCACTTTTAAAAAATGTCTCTCTCAATATAAGACTCGTACAAGTCGTACATGAGTTAGACTCCGACCACCGACCCGTAGTTCTCCACCTAGGTCAACCTTCTGACCAGCATCCCTCCTCCGTCAAGGTGGTGGACTATGCGAAGCTAAACAGATACCTCTTGCACAATCCCTCATCCTCCAGTTTGGATAGGGTCCCAGACGAGTTGAAATCGACAGCCGATGCCGATCTGGCGATCGATTCCCTGGTCAGCCATCTCCAAAACGCCGTCAGTAAGGCCTCGAAAGAGGTGCAAGCGGCGAATGAACGCCGCTTTATACTTCCTGCCGACGTGAGAGCGCTGATCACGGAAAAGAACGCCGCGACTCGAGCACACGATTCATACCCGACTGCGGACAATCGTAGGCGGTTAAACTCACTTCGGAAAACGGTAAAAAGCCGCATTTCCGAAATCCGTAATGCCAGATGGGGGGCCCTACTCGAGGGTATCCAACCATCCCATCTGGCTTTCTGGAAATTAGCACGCACAATTAAATGTGACGATACAGTCCCCATGCCCCCCTTAGATCAAGGCCCCGGCAAACCTCCCGCTTTCGATAGCGCTGAAAAAGCAGAATGCCTTGCCGAGAGCCTTGAAAATCAATGCTCTCCGAACTGCGTTAACATCGATTCCGAGTTCGTAAGCTCGATAGAATCGGCGGTAACAAATTCTCTCGCGGTCCCCCCGACAGATGATTTGGACTCGGTAACGCCTGAGGAAGTTATGTCAACCATTAAAGGCCTTAAGCCTAGAAAATCACCTGGTCCCGACGGTATCAGGAACGAAGTACTCAAACTTCTCCCTGATCACCTCATAGCTCTTTTGGTCTGCATCTTCAATGTAGCCATAGCCCACTGCCATTTTCCAGCCGTCTGGAAAAAGGCCATAGTAATAGGTATTCACAAGCCCGGCAAAAAAGCGTCGCTTCCCGACAGCTATCGCCCTATCAGTCTCCTTAACACGTTAGGAAAAGTCTATGAGCGGCTCCTTCTGAACCGGCTCCAGTCAGTAGTCACAGACAAAAATCTTTTACCACCTGAGCAGTTTGGTTTTCGTGCCAAACACTCTTGTACCCACCAAGTGCACCGCCTCACGGAGCACATTCTTCAAAATTTCAACCGCGACCCAAAACCTCGTCCTACACTTGCGGTCTTCTTCGACGTCGCCAAGGCCTTCGATAAGGTCTGGCACGCTGGTTTAGTCCACAAGCTTTTGGAACTTCAAATCCCGGATAGATTAGTTAAAATCATACACGCGTACCTCTCTGACCGGAACTTCTGCTACCGAGTAGAGGGTGCTCTCTCTGAGCCTCATCCCATACGCTCAGGTGTTCCCCAGGGTTCCATTCTGGCGCCCTCTCTATTCAACTTATATATCAGTGACCCCCCTCGCCTCATCGAGGTAGAGGTAGGTTCCTACGCTGATGACACAGTCCTGTTTAGTTCCTCGTGGAACAGACAAACCCTCAGGCTACGAGTCCAAAAAGCCGTAGATAAGCTAGGCGAATGGTTCCGTAGATGGCGCATAGGAATTAACCCCGATAAGAGTAGCGCTATCCTCTTTCATCCCACTCAAAGATTATTTAAAATTCCCGCTATCAAACTATTTAATGTGGCTATCCCGTGGGCCAACCAGATCAAATATCTGGGTGTCACACTGGATAAACACCTAAATTTCAAGGCACATATCGATAGAGTGCGAAGGAAAGCCGGTATGGTCTCAAGCCGCCTGCACCCTCTCGTGTGCTCGCAGAGCAACATGTCCCTCAGACATAAGCTCACGCTCTACAAGACTTGTATCAGACCGATCCTAACTTATAGTTCCCCAGTCTTTGCTCACATAAGTAAATTCACCCTCAATAAGTTACAAATAGTTCAGAACCGCTTTCTCAGAAGGGCGGTCGGTGCCCCTTGGTTCGCTCGGAACGTAGATCTCCATAAAGATATGGAAATACCTTCGATCGAATCATTTATAAAGTCCCTATCAAATAATTATTTTGAAAAAGCGTCGAACCATTCGAACCAGCTAGTAGTGGCAGCCGCATCTCATAACCCGAATCCAGACATCCGAATGTCTAACAAATATAGACGCCCGCGCGACATTTTATCTGACCCCGATGATAAAATCACGGAAGCGAACGCGATTTTCCCGCCCGTATCTAATAACCAAGCGTGTTTGCGCCCACGCCCGCGTAATCACCGCTCGCTCCGCAGGGGGCGGGCGGCAAACTTCGCTCCCGCACACATATCTCGACCGCCTTCTCCTGCAGCGACTTGAGCCTAGGTCCGTTCCCCCGCTAGGGAGCCCTCAAGCCAGCTGCTCGCGCGACACAGTGACACTGCAATCACTAGCTACCGACATACATTCACTACACTGCATGAACACACATGCACCACACTCAGGTACATAGGTCTTGTAAGGGACCTTTTTTTTTTCTTTTTTTTGTGGTTAGTTAGCCTCAGAAAATTTTTCAGATCACTAAATACATGTACGCGTGTCTCTTCCTCCCTCCCAGGAGGCAAGAGACATGCATACATGTATAGTTAGTTAGCTCGAATTCGCGTAGGAATTTAGCTAGGTCGCGTATGTTGCAAATACGGCAACAGCTCAAGCCGAGGTTCGGCCACTTTGGCACCCTTGCGCATGTTGCCCAAAATTTCTCGGCTGAGTGCCTTAAGCGCTCGCCAACAAGTCCGGTGAAACTGTTAAGGCCCCCGGGCCAACAGCATAGTCAGTTCGAAAAAAAAAAAAAAAAAAAAAAAAAAGCTCGAACGGTTTATTCGAGCTAGAAGAGAGGGCGCGTGCGCGTATAAGTTCGTTTCTTTTTGTTTTTCTTCGTTCTATAACCACTAACTACTTGAGATACTACATAACACGGCTGTCGTGGTTCGTTTGTTAGTTAACAATGGCGCGTACCAAGCAGACTGCTCGCAAATCGACCGGCGGTAAAGCTCCTCGTAAACAGCTCGCCACTAAGGCGGCTCGTAAGAGTGCGCCCGCCACCGGTGGTGTCAAGAAGCCGCATCGCTACAGACCCGGAACGGTCGCTCTGCGTGAGATACGTCGTTATCAGAAGAGTACAGAGTTGCTGATCCGCAAGTTGCCATTCCAGCGTCTCGTTCGTGAGATAGCTCAAGATTTCAAGACGGATCTTCGTTTCCAGAGCTCGGCTGTGATGGCCCTGCAGGAGGCGAGTGAGGCCTACCTGGTCGGTCTCTTCGAGGACACGAATCTCTGTGCGATCCATGCGAAGCGAGTCACGATCATGCCGAAAGACATACAGCTGGCGCGTAGAATCCGTGGAGAGCGTGCTTAGGGGGGGGATAGATAATAATAGATCTGTCTACCCGTATACCTCCTACCTACCACACATATATGTACAAAAGGCCCTTTTCAGGGCCGCATATAATTCACCACTACGTAATACGATGACGAGAGTTTAATCGTTATTCATAATTGTTTCTATTCAAATGGAGTGTCATTTTCCCTAACATATAGATAGATGGGAATAGCTAGGCTGGCTAGCTAGCTAGCTAGCTAGCTATCATAATAACCTAACCTAACGAACAAAGCGAGGGAAAAAAAAAAAAAAAAAAAAAAAAAAATATTAGTCGCTCGCTACTCGTGGATCCGGTTCCATACTTGGAACGTGTACAACACCTCTTTCTTATTACAACGTCATCTTGTTATTAATATGAGAAACAACTACTACGTACCGTACGTATTACCACCCAATAGCTACATGCTAGGTTAGGTTAGGTTTGACTTGTGATAAAGAATCGCGCGAGACGGCCGCGGCAGCGGTCGGCGAGCGCCATCTAGTAACGCGCGTGCAATGTGAATGAATAAAAATAAATAAATACATATATAGTTAGTTAGTTAGTTAGTAAGTAAGTAATACGAAAAGAGTTCGTCTGTCTTTTTCTTAGTCGCGACCGTCGACAAGACCCCCTCCCGCCCGCCCCTCCTCCAAACCCCGCAGACATAAAGAGCGCCTCTCCCCGCCGCCGATACCGAAAAGGTATAAATAAGCCGAAGACTCCTGGTAGGATTGGAAAAAGGTAGACCGATCACGACCGCCGGCGGGAACGGACGTGTTTACGACTGTTCTCTGCCGCCTTTGTGAAGTTTTACGACCGACCGGCCTTGCTGCACACCTGCATCGCACCTGCGCCGCACCTGCGTATCGCCGTCTCGCTCGCACCCATTGTGTAGCGCTACACAGCCATAAAACTGCTCTTTTAAGAGCAAATTGTTTCTATTACGACGAAATCCACACTTTAGTGGTCACTTGCCTGATACCTGACGGTGCCAACGAAAGCAAGTGGGTGCGTGACCCAAGCGCCCCTCGGTTGCCTCCTTCAGAGGCAAACGATAGTACTTGGCCGGGCTCAGGAATCTTGGCCCTTGATAGAGTCATAGTCAAGCCCTGAGTGTCTCCTTCCCACCCTTCCGATCCTGCTACAAATCCATCCCCGAGTGTCTGTTTGGGCGTAGCTAGGTATTTATACCGGCTGCGTTCTCTGCCTCGGGCTTGATAGGGACCTCCACGTAGGGCCCGGTAGGTTCTTTTCCTGCGAGTCATTACACCGTGACCCGCAGGTCCCTTTACACGGCTCGGGATAGCCGTTTAAATTCACTCGGCGCACCCCCCTGCCTCTCCGGCAGGGAGGTTTAACTTCACCCCCACCCGCCCAACCGCCACCGCCGGAATGGCACACCTTACTGATTTGGAACGCTTCAAAGCGTTCGCAACGACTTTACATCCGTCGCTCTGGACGGAGTACAATAGGGCCATCGCGGCCGAGCAACCCGCCGTCGTCATCGCGCAGGGCACCGAGCCCACCAGCGACCCCGCCGCGCCACACGCGATAAACAAAAAGCCCGTCCCGCGCTCCCGCTCGACGGCACCCCGCGCGCACCGTCAGACGCCGTACAAACGGCCATCGTCGCGCTCACGTTCCCCGGGCATTCAAGCCCCGACCCCAGCGCCCTCTGCGCTACCAACCAACAACTCATTTGCGTCGCTAGTTCCCGAAGCGGACACGCCGACGCTGGTAGCTACAAACGTTAGCTACTCGCCCGCCAGTCCGGATCCCGAACCCAAGTCCGACGAAATGGACACGGCGATAGTCAATGATAACGAGGGCTTCACCCTCGTTCAAAAAAACAAGCCCGCCAAACGTGCATCGCGTTCGCGTCCCGAGTCTCCGGAGACTCAGTCCCGCCCTCAAAAGGCACAAAAGACAGGGCTAAATAGCCACGCCCCCCGCTCCGCAGCGCCCTCAGCGCCTGCCGGTACCTTTGCCGGCAGAAAGGCGCGTCGCCCGCCCCCCGTCACGGTCCAGAACAAATCGGTCTGGACAAAACTCTCAGAGAAACTGAGAGAACTTCGCATCCACTACACCCAGGCCAGTAACACGGCCAACGGTATCCGCGTCCAGGTTTCCACCTCGGACGAACACCGCCAATTTACCAGGTTGCTCCGGGACAGCAACCTCGAATATTTCACATACTCCCTGGAGGAAGAACGTCAACTCCGGGTTGTAATCCGCCGCATCCCGGTGGAAATCACACCCGAGGAGGTCAAAACTGACCTCTTAGCCAAGGCCTTCCCTGTCCGCGAAGTGCACAGAATGCACGGCGGACAATCGAAAAACAGACCTCTCGACATGGTCTTAGTCATTTTGGAACTGACCCCCGAGGGCAGAGCCATTTTTAACGTTAGGAAAGTGTGTGAGCTCTCCGGAATAGCCGTAGAGCCCCCACACAAGAACCGCAGTCCTCCGCAGTGTCACAACTGCCAGCTGTACGGTCATTCGGCACGCAACTGCCATCTCCGTCCCAGGTGCGTTAAGTGCCTCGGGGACCACGCGACAAGCGAGTGCTCGCGCACTCGTGAGTCTGCTACCCCTCCGAGCTGCGTGCTATGCGGCAACGAAGGTCACCCCGCGAACTATCGCGGCTGTCCCCGTGCCCCGCGCCCCACGCGCCCTATGCGACCCATGCGCCCTACGCGACACACCCCTCCTCAGAGGACACGTCCCGCCGTAGGACAGGCAAAGCCCCTGCTCACGCCAGAGGCTTTCCCCAGCCTCCCGGGCGCCTCCAGCGCCCCGGTGGCAGCCGCCCCCGCGCCCCGCGCACCCCCTCCGGCCATGCGAGCCCCTCAAGCAGCATGGGTCTCCACTCCCCGCCCTCAGCCTCCTAAGGCTCAGGCCCCCCCGCCCGTCAACACGCGCCGCGGCGTTGACTACATGGTCATGCTCTTCCGCGAGCATGACCCTCAGGAAGTACTGGCGTACGAACAGTGCGTCGCTGAGTACGGCCCTGGTGAATCCATAAGGCGTTTCCCCCTAATGACAGCGACGCTAATGCGCCTGGCCCGTGCCGGGAAATAGATATCGGTTATCAATGGCTCGCATTAAGCCTAGAAGCCTAAACATATCTTTTTTTAACGCGCGAAACCTCTTTCCACAACGGGACTTAGTATCCACCTTTCTTAGGGAACGGGAGATAGACGTGTTTCTAGTACAAGAAACACTTCTAAAACCCAGTAGGCGCGACCCTAAGATAGCAAATTACAATATAGTCAGAAATGACCGTGCCACCCTAGGAGGCGGCACGCTCATCTACTACAAGCGTTCCCTCTATTGCATGCCAATAGACCCTCCCGCACTTATCAATATGGAAGTGTCCGTCTGTAGAATAGGCATGACTGGCCATCCGTCAATCACGCTTGTCTCTGCATATCTCTCTCCGAATAAAAGACTCCTTCAGTCCGATCTGGAGGCGCTTTTTTCACTCGATCAATCAGTCATAATAGCAGGCGACCTCAATAGCGGTCACACCCTTTTCAACAACCCGCGCAACACCCGTAACGGGGTTATACTAGAACTACTTTGCGACGTGCTCGGCTTTGACGTCATAGCACCGCTAGAGCCCACGCACTTTCAAGACAACTGTCAACCGACAGTACTTGACATAGCCCTCCTCAAAGGTGTCTCACTTCGGTTACGACTTATAGAAGTCGTACACGAACTAGACTCCGACCACCGCCCGGTTATCTTACAACTCGGGCAACCGTTCGACCCCAGTCCGCCAAAAGTCAAAACAGTTGACTACGCGATCTTAAATCGCTACTTATCCGATAACGCGACCCCGTCCAGCCTAGCTAGGATCCCCGACGTATTGGAGTCAACCGCAGACGCCGATTTAGCCATCGATTCCCTGGTCGACTACCTCCAAACCGGTGTAAGGGAGGCCTCGAGAGAGGTGCAAGCGGCAAACGAACGCCGTTTTATACTCCCCCCCGGCTTACGAGCGTTAATCACGGAAAAGAACGCCGCGACACGTGCACATGACTCTTATCCGACGAGGGATAACACCCGTAGGTTACGACAACTTCAGAGAGAGGTTAGAACTCGCATCGGAGAGTACAGAGGTCACCGGTGGGATAACCTCTTAGAGGGTCTCAAGCCGTCCCATCTGGCTTACTGGAACCTCGCCCGCTCTCTGAAGTTAGAAGCTTCCGCCCAGATGCCGCCCCTCGAAAGGGGCCCCGATCTCCCACTCGCGTTCGATAGCGACGATAAGGCAGAATGCCTTGCCGCAAGCTTGGAGAGCCAGTGCTCCCCAAACTGCGACAACGTAGACACTGCCCACATCGAAACTATCGAGACCGCCGTGCAGGAACTCACGTTGATTCCCCCCGCGGAAACGTTAACCCCGGTCACGCCAGATGAGGTCTGTTCTATCATCAAAGGCCTTAAGCCTAGGAAATCTCCCGGTCCTGATGGTATCAGGAATGAAGTACTCAAACTTCTTCCTGATCACCTCATAGCTCTTTTGGTCTGCATCTTCAATGTAGCCATAGCCCACTGCTATTTTCCAGCCGTCTGGAAAAAAGCTATAGTTATAGGTATTCGCAAGCCCGGCAAAAAAGCTTCGCTTCCCGATAGCTATCGCCCGATCAGTCTCCTAAACACTCTAGGGAAACTCTATGAGCGGATCCTTCTGAACCGTCTCAAGGTCGTTATAGACGACAAGAATTTATACCCGCCCGAACAATTCGGTTTTCGCGCCCGTCACTCGTGTACACATCAAGTGCACCGCCTCACGGAGCACATCACGAGTAACTTCGCTAAGAGCAATATCGCTCCCGCCCGCACGCTTGCGGTCTTTTTCGACGTAGCCAAGGCCTTCGATAAGGTCTGGCACGCCGGACTGGTCCACAAGCTTCACCATTTAGAAGTCCCGGATAGGCTAGTACATTTAGTCCGCGATTACCTAAGCGACCGCACCTTCCACTACCGAGTGGAAGGAGTACTCTCCACCGCACGTCCCATTCGTTCAGGCGTCCCGCAAGGCTCCATTCTGGCACCCTGCCTATTCAATTTGTACGTCAGCGACCTCCCGAAACCCCCCGAGGTCGAGGTAGGGCTCTACGCTGACGACACAGTCATATACGCGTCAAATAGGAACAGATCTTTTCTCGCTCACAAAATACAACGCGCCGTAACCACTCTCGGAGAGTGGTTTCGAACGTGGCGTATAGCTATTAATCCGGTTAAGAGCGCCGCGATTATGTTCGAACCGACTACATGCAGATTACCACGCACGGTAGGACCTCTAACATTATTCGGTAAAAATATCCCTTGGGCCACCAAGACAAAATATCTGGGTGTCATCCTTGACTCGAAGCTTAACTTCAACCCACACGTCACTAGAGTCCGGAATAGGGCCATTTGGGTCCTTTCCCGTTTACGACCCTTGCTCAGTTCGGTAAGCAAAATGTCCATAAGACATAAGCTTACACTGTACAAGATGTGCGTCCGTCCGATCTTGACATATAGTTGCGCCGCGTTCGCACATATGTCCAAACACAACTTTGCCCGCTTGCAAAGAGTGCAAAATCGATTCCTCCGTCGCCTGCTTGACCCTCCAGCCTTCGTTAGGAACATGGACCTACACAGGGACATGAGGCTTCCCTCGTTAGAAGCCTATGTGAAGTATCTCGCTAGGAGATACTTCGATAGCGCTTCGAACCATCCAAACCCGCTTGTAAAGTCCTTTGTGAACTACACGCCTAACCACGCGATACCCGTTGTCCAACGTTACAAACGCCGTCCGCGAAATCTCTTTGTCGATCCCGACGACGACATAGAGAAAGCAAACAAATTCTACGCGTCCGCTCCCGCAACATATGCGTGCTCGCGCCCACGCCCGCGAAACCACCGTTCCCTCCGAAGGGGACGAACGGTTAACTTCGCGCCCGCACACCCGCCACGACCACCCTCCTCTGCGGCAACTCAAGCCTAGGTCCGATCCATCGGCATGGAGCCCTTGAGCCAAGCAGCCGCTCGCGCGATACAAGTGACTGTACAATCACTAGCTTTCACAGCCATACATGACACTGCATTATACACACATGCACAACACACATAGGTACATAGGTTCTGTAAGGGACCTTTTTTTTTCTTTTTTTGAGGCTAGTTAGTCTAGATCAAAAATTTCAGACCACTAAATACACATACACATGTTCCTTCCCTCCTCCCAGGGGGCAGAAACATGTATATCTGTATAGTTAGTTTAGATCGAATTACGGATAGGGAATTAGTCAGATCGCGACTTAATTGCATACGCGCAACAGTCCAAGCCGAGGTCCGGCCACTTTGGCACCCTCGGATGTTGTTGCTTAGCTTTCGTGGCTGAGTGCCCTAAGCGCTCGCCCCCAAGCCCGGTAAAGCTGTAAAAGCCGTAAAGGCTTCAGGGCCCCTCAGGCTAACAGTGTAGTCAGTTCGAAAAAAAAAAAAAAAAAAAAAAAAAAAAAAACTGGTAGGATTTTCATAGTTCGCGCGAACTGTTCACACGCGTACGTACGTGCACGCGCTCGCTCTTTCTTTCTTTCAATAACATACAACTTTTTTAATAAATCGTCTTACTTTATTATAATCGTGTCATCATGACCGGTCGCGGAAAAGGAGGCAAGGGACTGGGAAAAGGCGGAGCCAAGCGCCACAGGAAGGTGCTACGCGATAACATCCAGGGTATCACGAAACCGGCTATCCGCCGTTTGGCTCGCAGAGGCGGTGTTAAACGTATCTCCGGTTTGATATATGAAGAGACACGAGGCGTTCTGAAAGTGTTCCTCGAGAACGTGATCCGTGACGCGGTCACTTACACCGAGCACGCCAAGAGGAAGACTGTCACAGCCATGGACGTCGTGTATGCACTGAAACGACAGGGACGCACCCTTTACGGCTTCGGTGGTTAATTTTAATACACCACCTATATACCTATACCTACGGCATACAAAAAGGCCCTTTTCAGGGCCGCAAATGATTCAAATTCGATACAAATAAATATCACACTATTTATTTGTATATATATTTTTTAAGTTTCTATACGTGACAGTATCGTCATTCGCTTACCTACTTACACACTTAATAAAAATATGATATGTATGTATCTATGTATGTATGTACGTACGTACGTACGTACGTCCGTACGTACCTACCTACTTACTTACCGCTATGATAGATAGACGGATACTCATATATGTTATACATACCGTCTTCTTCTTTTCTATTGTTCTTATAATATTAATTATAATGATAAAGTCATGTTAATATAATGAGGCTCGTCGTGTGTCTGTCGGTCGATGTGATATTATGTGAACATAATAACGGTTGTTATGAATGAAAGTAAAATAATTTAAAAATAAAACTATTATAATTTTGACGGAACCATTTAATCGGTCAATCGTATTGATTAATCAGGATTGCATTCTAAGTCGAGAGACAGAGAGATCACCTCGACGAAATGTTCTTCAGCTTGCTAGCCCGCCCCCCTTCTAAATTTACCTGCCTGCCTGCCTGCCCTGTGATGTTTGATTATAACTGTATTATTATATTATTATTACGTTTGTTATGTACCTCTCGATGTTCTTACGGGGACGAGAAGAGCAGAAATCATAGAGCCTCGATGATTAGAGAAGAAGCGAACAGAAACTCGTCGTCTGATCGAAGTGACTAGGGTGCGTGTGTTTTACGACGTTCACGTTTCTGTAACGTTATAACGATCGGAAATTATTATCGAGCTCTTTATATTCGTGTATATCATAAGAAGATATAATTCGTAGTTTAGTTGGAAAATGAAAATATTAATAATAATACGCTATATCGAGAAAAATATCTTTTAAATCGGACACTCGCTCCGTGCGATACACACCGACGCGGATAAACGAAATTTACTACTGTACCCGTGGCAGTTAAACACGTATGTCCGATATCGATGGTCACGTTGATTCATGGTGAATAGCCGCAGCGCTTTATCTATAGCGACCTAATATTAAAACTTGATATAAATCCCGTTTAATCGGAGACGTGTTAGTGAAAACATGAAACTCTTCTTACGGGAAACTGTCTCGCAACACGGAGGATCTCATTACGGTAACGCCCATGTCTACTTAACCACTAGCGCCACCTACATTGAAACTTTCGTGTTATACACATAGTACTACTACTGTTTTCCATTCGCATCGAATCTGTGTGCGTGTGTTTTGTTGTTGTTTACATTTATATTTTTTAAAAGTGTTATTACTAACTAAGAGAGATATGGCAGATACGGCTATCGCTACCGAGGCTCCGGCACCCGCGACTCCCACCGCGAAGAAACCCAAGGCTTCTGCGGCAGGCGGTGCCGCGACGGCCGCCGCCAAAAAGCCAAAGGCGAAACCGTCTCACCCGAAGACATCGGTAATGGTGAACAGCGCCATTAAAGAACTCAAAGAACGCAGCGGATCATCTCTGCAAGCGATCAAGAAATATATATCTGCCCATTATAAGGTCGACGCTGAGAAATTGGCACCGTTCATAAGGAAATATCTAAAGAGCGCCGTCGAAACCGGCGCTCTGATACAAACAAAGGGCACCGGCGCTTCTGGTTCTTTCAAACTGGAATCAAAATCAGCCGCCTCGAAGAAACCATCGATCGCCGGAGCCAAGTCCGGCGCGGGAGCCGGCGGCGCCGGCAACAGAAAGGCATCTTCTTCCGCTAAATCTACCGCCGGCGGTGCCGCTTCCGCATCGTCGAAGAAAGCGACGTCGGCCGCTTCAGCCGGTGCTGGCGGCAGAGGGAAAAAGGCCGCCGCCTCTTCACCGGCGAAAACATCAGCCGCGGCGGCGAAACCATCGGCCGCCACGAAAGATAGGAAAGCCGCCGCCGCTAAGAAGAAACCGGCCGCAGCGAAGAAGCCATCCGCGGCCTCCGGTTCGGCCGCATCGAAGAGTAAGGGTTCAGCCGCAGCGCCCAAAGCAAAGAAGACCGCCAAACCGCCGACTAAGAAACCGAAAGCACCGAAACCTAAGAAGGCTGCATCGGCACCGAAGTCCAAGCCCGCAGCGAAAAAAGCGGCCGCTTCCAAGAAGTAAAGTTCTGTGTTTCGTCGTTCGTTCGTCCGTCGCGTCGTATCGTGTATAGTGACTGAGTAAGTGAGCGTGAAGAAAGAAAGAAATTTTAAAAACATCAGCAAGCAGACGATGACGCGATAATAAAAACGAAAAGCATACACGGCTCGCAACCGACACCCGTCGTCGTGGCGGCGGGATCTCCGGTGGTGTGTCTGTATCTATTGTTGTGTGTAAGCCTATCGACTGACTCGACAGCAAGCACAAAATTGAAACAGCCCTTTTCAGGGCTAACAAATTATCATTATATGGAACAGTTATTGTTTCATTCCGTTTCTATTCACATGAGTGTTTGTTGTTGTTATTATTGTTAACTTACACCATACACGACGAGTCCGAGTATGATATATTTAATAAACGAGAAGCTAGAGGTACCTACGTACGCTAGGTGCATATTATTATTACGTATAAGTATGTATATAACAAATACTAATATATATGCTACATACATATAAACACATACGACACCAGCGTAATAAATAAATAAAAAGTACATATATACATACAAAACACAGAACACACAATTATATCCGTTCTTCCTACTTCCCCATACCGGATTCCCGATTTTATATATATATATATATATATATTTAATTATTTATTTTAATTAATTAATTTAGGTTGTCCGTTTGTATGGTGTGTTACGTTTGTTGATGTGTGTGTGGTTGGTGGTAGTATGGCTGGCCCAAGATGTTAGACAGACACGCACTCTCAGGTTTCATCGCGTAGTTTTTCCACCCCGCCGAAAGCTAAAGCTCACGCGTTCATTCATCGTATGATGTGAATGCTTCTTCTTCTTCTTCTTCATAAAACAAACTATTTTTACGTGATCGATCTTCTCATCCGCCACACACCACACACCACACACACACCACCACCACCAACCAGCACCACCATCCGCCGAATCGGATGAGACCGCCCGACCGCCCGACTCCTACTTCCTTCCTCCTTTCCTTTCTCTCTATCTCTATATCTATCTATCTATATGTTTGTTCGTTTTAGTTTTATTTAATTGATCTATTTAGATCGAGTATTTACTCGCCCTACCTACATCCACAATATAGCTTTCTCCCTCACACGCGGGAGCGACTCGGATTGGTCGATTGAACGTTTCGTTATACTCACTTCGACTACGTGATCTTTAGTCTAACATCTATATAGAGAGCGGACGTCGCGGATCAAAAAAAAATTCGTGAGGTACACAGGATGTACAAACACACCACCAGGGCACCATACAATATGGTGCTTGTCTTTCTAGACAAGTCCCAGGAGGGCAAGTCGATTTTTAACCTCTCCGAGGTGTGCGGTCTCACCGGAATAACCGTTGAGCCGCCACACAAAAATAGAATCCCGTCGCAGTGTCACAACTGCCAGCTCTACGGACACTCTTCCCGTAACTGCTGTTTCCGCGCTAGGTGCGTCAAGTGCCTAGACGACCACGCCACGAAGGAGTGCCCTCGCACTCCTGGCACTCCCACCCCGCCCAGCTGCGTTCTCTGCCAGCAAACGGGACATACCGCAAATTATCGCGGTTGTCCCCGCGCCCCACGCACGAAACGCCCCCAGCCAGTCAGACAGGCCACCTTTCCCAAGGTACCTGTCGCTCGGCCTCATGTCCAGCCTCTAATGTCTCTAGAGGCTTTCCCCAGCCTTCCAGGCACCTCACGAGCCCCAGTGGCACCAGCTCCCGCGCCTTTCGCACCCCTCCCACCCGTACTGGCCCCTCCGGCCTCATTAATCAAACCCAAGCCTGTCAAGGCCGTCCCGGCCCCGGCAGCCCCCGCCACCTCAGCCCTCGGTTTCTCGTTGGCTGGCAAGGAGTGGTTCACCCAGCTTCTTCTTGTGCATGAAGTGCAAGAAATCATCGCATTCAACGCGGTGATTAACTCCAATAAGGACTTAGGATTGCTCAACGCAATAACCCAATTCCCGGGCATAGCCGCCACTATTCAACGGCTTGTCCGCGCCTCACATAGTCAAAATTAAAATGGATCGGATCAAACCTAAGAGTTTGTGCCTTTCCTTTTTTAATGCGCGATCAATTAGACCTCAGCGTGATCTAGTTGCCGCCTTCCTCCGAGAGCACCAAATAGACGTGTTTCTAGTCCAAGAAACATTCCTAAAACCCAGCGCTCGCAATCCTCGAATCGCGAACTACAACATTATTAGGAACGACCGGGTCCACGCTAACGGCGGAGGCACCCTCATATACTATAAACGCTCTCTATACTGCATAGCAATAGAACCTCCCGAACTCTCCAGTATAGAGGTATCTGTTTGCAGACTCGGTATGACTGGCCACTCGTCAATCATAATCGTCTCTGCCTATCACACCCCGAACAAAAGGCTTCTCAGGTCAGATCTGGAGGCTCTTTTTGCACTAGGTAATTCAGTTATTATAGCGGGTGACCTCAATTGCGGGAATGTCATCTGGAACAACCCGACTACCTCCCCGAACGGGAGGATTCTGGAGGATCTATCTGCCATTCTCGACTTTGATGTCATCGCTCCTTCAGAGCCCACTCACTTTCAGGACGATTGTCGTCCATCTGTTTTAGATATAGCACTTTTAAAAAATGTCTCTCTCAATATAAGACTCGTACAAGTCGTACATGAGTTAGACTCCGACCACCGACCCGTAGTTCTCCACCTAGGTCAGCCTTCTGACCAGCATCCCTCCTCCGTCAAGGTGGTGGACTATGCGGAGCTAAACAGATACCTCTTGCACAATCCCTCATCCTCCAGTTTGGATAGGGTCCCAGGCGAGTTGAAATCGACAGCCGATGCCGATCTAGCGATCGATTCCCTGGTCAGCCATCTCCAAAGCGCCGTCAATAAGGCCTCGAAAGAGGTGCAAGCGGCGAACGAACGCCGCTTTATACTTCCTGCCGACGTGAGAGCGCTGATCACGGAAAAGAACGCCGCGACTCGAGCACACGATTCATACCCGACTGCGGACAATCGTAGGCGGTTAAACTCACTTCGGAAAACGGTAAAAAGCCGCATTTCCGAAATCCGTAATGCCAGATGGGGGGCCCTACTCGAGGGTATCCAACCATCCCATCTGGCCTTCTGGAAATTAGCACGCACATTTAAATGTGACGATACAGTCCCCATGCCCCCCTTAGATCAAGGCCCCGGCAAACCTCCCGCTTTCGATAGCGCTGAAAAAGCAGAATGCCTTGCCGAGAGCCTTGAAAATCAATGCTCTCCGAACTGCGATAACATCGATCCCGAGTTCGTAGGCTCGATAGAATCAGCGGTAACTAATTCTCTCGCGGTCCCCCCGACAGACGATTTGGACTCGGTCACGCCTGAGGAAGTTATGTCAACCATTAAAGGCCTTAAGCCTAGAAAATCACCTGGTCCCGACGGTATCAGGAACGAAGTACTCAAACTTCTTCCTGATCACCTCATAGCTCTTTTGGTCTGCATCTTCAATGTAGCCATAGCCCACTGCCATTTTCCAGCCGTCTGGAAAAAGGCCATAGTAATAGGTATTCACAAGCCCGGCAAAAAAGCGTCGCTTCCCGACAGCTATCGCCCTATCAGTCTCCTTAACACGTTAGGAAAAGTCTATGAGCGGCTCCTTCTGAACCGGCTCCAGTCAGTAGTCACAGACAAAAATCTTTTACCACCTGAGCAGTTTGGTTTTCGTGCCAAACACTCTTGTACCCACCAAGTGCACCGCCTCACGGAGCACATTCTTCAAAATTTCAACCGCGACCCAAAACCTCGTCCTACACTTGCGGTCTTCTTCGACGTCGCCAAGGCCTTCGATAAGGTCTGGCACGCTGGTTTAGTCCACAAGCTTTTGGAACTTCAAATCCCGGATAGATTAGTTAAAATCATACACGCGTACCTCTCTGACCGGAACTTCTGCTACCGAGTAGAGGGTGCTCTCTCTGAGCCTCATCCCATACGCTCAGGTGTTCCCCAGGGTTCCATTCTGGCGCCCTCTCTATTCAACTTATATATCAGTGACCCCCCTCGCCTCATCGAGGTAGAGGTAGGTTCCTACGCTGATGACACAGTCCTGTTTAGTTCCTCGTGGAACAGACAAACCCTCAGGCTACGAGTCCAAAAAGCCGTAGATAAGCTAGGCGAATGGTTCCGTAGATGGCGCATAGGAATTAACCCCGATAAGAGTAGCGCTATCCTCTTTCATCCCACTCAAAGATTATTTAAAATTCCCGCTATCAAACTATTTAATGTGGCTATCCCGTGGGCCAACCAGATCAAATATCTGGGTGTCACACTGGATAAACACCTAAATTTCAAGGCACATATCGATAGAGTGCGAAGGAAAGCCGGTATGGTCTCAAGCCGCCTGCACCCTCTCGTGTGCTCGCAGAGCAACATGTCCCTCAGACATAAGCTCACGCTCTACAAGACTTGTATCAGACCGATCCTAACTTATAGTTCCCCAGTCTTTGCTCACATAAGTAAATTCACCCTCAATAAGTTACAAATAGTTCAGAACCGCTTTCTCAGAAGGGCGGTCGGTGCCCCTTGGTTCGCTCGGAACGTAGATCTCCATAAAGATATGGAAATACCTTCGATCGAATCATTTATAAAGTCCCTATCAAATAATTATTTTGAAAAAGCGTCGAACCATTCGAACCAGCTAGTAGTGGCAGCCGCATCTCATAACCCGAATCCCGACATCCGAATGTCTAACAAATATAGACGCCCGCGCGACATTTTATCTGACCCCGATGATAAAATCACGGAAGCGAACGCGATTTTCCCGCCCGTATCTAATAACCAAGCGTGTTTGCGCCCACGCCCGCGTAATCACCGCTCGCTCCGCAGGGGGCGGGCGGCAAACTTCGCTCCCGCACACATATCTCGACCGCCTTCTCCTGCAGCGACTTGAGCCTAGGTCCGTTCCCCCGCTAGGGAGCCCTCAAGCCAGCTGCTCGCGCGACACAGTGACACTGCAATCACTAGCTACCGACATACATTCACTACACTGCATGAACACACATGCACCACACTCAGGTACATAGGTCTTGTAAGGGACCTTTTTTTTTCTTTTTTTTGTGGTTAGTTAGCCTCAGAAAATTTTTCAGATCATTAAATACATGCACGCGTGTCTCTTCCTCCCTCCCAGGAGGCAAGAGACATGCATACATGTATAGTTAGTTAGCTCGAATTCGCGTAGGAATTTAGCTAGGTCGCGTATGTTGCAAATACGGCAACAGCTCAAGCCGAGGTTCGGCCACTTTGGCACCCTTGCGCATGTTGCCCAAAATTTCTCGGCTGAGTGCCTTAAGCGCTCGCCAACAAGTCCGGTGAAACTGTTAAGGCCCCCGGGCCAACAGCATAGTCAGTTCGAAAAAAAAAAAAAAAAAAAAAAAATCAAAAAAAAATATATTTTCTATTCTAACTTACATACAGTAGCACGCCGCTACTGTACTTCTCGAGTGTTGTTCGTTAAATAAACCTTTAATTAATCATGTCCGGACGCGGTAAAGGCGGCAAAGTCAAGGGGAAGGTTAAGTCTCGTTCGAACCGTGCCGGTTTACAGTTCCCCGTCGGACGTATACACAGGCTGCTTCGAAACGGTAATTATGCCGAACGCGTCGGTGCCGGTGCTCCGGTTTACTTGGCGGCCGTCATGGAGTATCTCGCCGCTGAAGTGCTCGAGTTGGCCGGCAACGCCGCGAGAGACAACAAGAAGACTAGGATTATACCTAGACATCTACAGTTGGCGATCAGAAACGACGAGGAATTGAACAAGCTTCTCTCGGGCGTCACGATCGCTCAGGGTGGCGTCCTGCCTAACATACAAGCTGTACTGTTGCCGAAGAAAACGGAGAAGAAAGCTTAAGCAAAAAACAAGAACGTTAACCGACCGGTTATAAAAAGGCCCTTTTCAGGGCCACAAAATAATTCACATGCATATAAAAAGTTTCTATCTAACGTGTTATGATGTCAAAAGCTAATTGTACATAATAATAATAATATGTTCAATCACATTATACGTAGATAGTAAGCATATATACACCACTGCATCATTGACACTCGCACTCGGTCACACAAATACAAACTATTTTATATTTATAAATATATATATATATATTATTATTATTATACTACCAGCAAAATGCATGCACATTGTGTGAGAGTACAAGAACGGAACGTTTGCATATCGCTTATTCTTCTTCTTCTTATTCGCTTTATTATTAAAACCTGAAGGGTCTAATGATAATTAGCTTGTTCAAGCATGCTTCATATTTTTTTTTTTTTTTTTTTTTTTTTTTTTTTCGATCTGACTATACTGTTAGCCATAAGGGCCCAGGAGCCTCGAACGGCTTTTACAGCTTCACCGGACTTGGGGGCGAGCGCTTAAGGCACTCAGCCACGAAAGTTTTGCAACAACATCCGAGGGTGCCAAAGTGGCCGAACCTCGGCTCGGACTGTTGCGCGTCTTGCAAATAAGTCGCGATCTGACTAATGTCCTATCACACTATCTAACTAACTATACATATAAACATGTCGCTATCCTCTGGGAGGAGGGTAAGAGACAAGTGTATATGTATTTAGTAATCTGAAATTTTTGATCTAGACTAACTAGCCTCAAAAAAAGAAAAAAAAAGGTCCCTTACAGAACCTATGTACCTAAGTGTAGTGCATGTCTGTAAAAAGTGTAATGCATGTATGTAGGTAGCTAGTGAATGCAGTGTCACTGAATCGCGCGAGCGGCTGCTAGACTCAAGGGCTCCATGCCGGAGGATCGGACCTAGGCTTGAGTGGCCGCAGGAGAGGGTGGACGTGGCGGGTGTGCGGGAACGAAGTTCACCGTGCGTCCCCTGCGAAGGGAACGGTGATTTAGCGGGCGTGGGCGCAGGCACGCTGTTTGTATGGGGTCGGACGCGTAAAATTGATTCTTTTTCTCGATATCGTCATCGGGATCGATAAAGAGATTCCTCGGCCTACGTTTGTACCGGAATTTAATGTCTGTAATTACACTCGGTGTGTAATTCGCGGCGTTCCTAACTAACTCGTTTGGATGATTCAACGCTGAATCAAAATATCTCCTAGAGAGATATTTCACGTATGACTCTATGGACGGCAGTTCCATATCTCTATGGAGATCTGCGTTACGAACATACGGCGGCGGATCTAACAGATGACGCAAGAACCGATTTTGAACTCTTTGCAAGCGGGCAAAGTTACTTTTCGACATATGAGCGAACGCGGCGCAACAATATGTTAAAATAGGTCTTACACATGCCTTGTATAGTGTAAGCTTATGCCACCTGGACATTTTGCTTACCGAGCTAAGCAAGGGCCGCAAGCGGGCTAGGACCATGACAGCCCTATTCCGAACTATACTGACATGTGTATTAAATTTAAGTCTGTTATCGAGGGTGACACCCAGGTATTTAGCCCGGGTGGCCCATGGGATTTCCCTACGGAATAGCTTAAGAGGTTTGAGCGACTTAGGCAATGGCCTCTTATTCGGATCGAACATAACCGCGGCGCTCTTTTCGGGATTAATAGCGATTCGCCATGTACGGAACCACTTCCCGAGAGTGGTCACGGCTCGCTGAACGGTAGCTGCTAGATGAGATCTGTTCCTACGTGAAGCGTAGATAACAGTATCGTCAGCGTAGAGCCCTACCTCGACCCCGTGGAGCCGAGGAAGGTCGCTGACGTAGAGGTTAAATAAGCTAGGCGCGAGAATAGAGCCCTGTGGAACTCCTGAACGAACCGGGTGAGAGCTAGAGAGCTCACCTTCCACACGGTAGCAGAAGGAACGGTCTGTGAGATAGTCGCGGACTATGTGAACTAACCTATCCGGGACTTCTAACTGGTGTAGCTTGTGGACCAGTCCGGCGTGCCAGACCTTATCGAAGGCCTTGGCTACGTCGAAAAAGACCGCAAGCGTACGGGACGGAGCTATGTTACTTCTTGCGAAGTTACTAGTGATGTGCTCCGTGAGGCGGTGCACTTGGTGGGTACAAGAGTGTCTGGCACGAAAACCAAACTGCTCAGGCGGAAATAAATTTTTGTCATCAATGACAGACTTGAGACGGTTCAAAAGGATCCGCTCGTAAAGTTTTCCTAAGGTGTTTAATAGACTTATCGGGCGATAGCTATCGGGAAGCGAAGCTTTTTTGCCGGGCTTACGAATACCTATCACTATAGCTTTTTTCCAGGCGGCTGGAAAATAGCAATGGGCTATGGCTACATTGAAGATGCAGACCAAAAGAGCTATGATGTGATCAGGAAGAAGTTTGAGTACTTCATTCCTGATACCATCTGGACCAGGTGACTTCTTAGGCTTAAGGCCTTTGATGACTGAACAGACCTCATCAGGCGTGACCGGGGTGAGGTTCTCCGCGGGGGGTATCGAGTTTAAGTCCTGTACCGAGGACTCGATATCGTAGATATGTGCATAGTCTACGTTGTCGCAGTTCGGGGAGCACTGGCTCTCCAGACTGTCGGCAAGGCATTCCGCTTTATCTACGCTATCGAACGCGAGTGGGAGGCCAGGCCCTCTTTCGAGGGCTGGCATCGATCCGGAGCCATCTAACTTCAGAGAGCGGGCGAGTTTCCAGTAGGCCAAGTGAGACGGCGTAAGGCCCTCTACTAGGTTATCCCACTGGTGACCTCTGAACTCGGCGATGCGAGCTCTGACCTCTCTCTGAAGTCTACGTAACCTACGGGTATTATCCACGGTCGGATAGGAGTCATGTGCACGTGTCGCTGCGTTCTTTTCCGTGATCAACGCTCGCACGTCGGCAGGGAGTACAAAGCGGCGATCGTTCGCCGCTTGCACCTCTCTGGATGCCTCCCTAACACCGGTTTGAAGATAGTCAACCAAGGAATCGATCGCTAGGTCGGCGTCCGCTATTGACCCCAATTCGTCCGGGATCCTATCTAAACTCGAAGGAGATTCGTTATTTGCAAGATAACGATTTAGTATCGCGTAATCAACTACTTTGACTGTAGGAGGACTCGTGTCAAAGTGTTGACCTAGTTGCATAATCACCGGACGGTGATCCGAGTCTAGTTCGTGTACGACTTCTATAAGACGTAACCGAAGCGAGACTCCTTTCAAAAGAGCAATATCAAGTACTGTCGGACGACAGTTATCTTGAAAATGTGTAGGTTCAAGCGGCGCTATGACGTCAAAATTGAGCACATCGCACAACAGATCGAGTATTATCCCGTTAGGGGTATTACGCGAACTGTTGAACAGAGTGTGCCCACTATTGAGGTCACCCGCTATTATTACAGATTGCCCGAGTGAAAGTAGCGCCTCCAGATCGGACCGAAGGAGTCTTTTACTCGGGGAGAGATATGCAGACACAAGTATGATTGACGGATGGCCAGTCATACCTATTCTACAAACGGACACTTCCATATTGGTAAGTGTAGGAGGATCTACTGGCATACAGTAGAGGGAACGCTTATAATAAATGAGAGTGCCGCCACCTCGGGTGACACGGTCATTCCTAACTATGTTATAGTTCGCGACTCGCGGATCGCGCCTGCTGGGCTTTAGAAGTGTTTCTTGTACAAGAAACACATCTATCTCCCTTTCGCTAAGAAACCTAGCTACTAAATCGCGTTGGGGATATAAATTCCGCGCGTTAAAAAATGAAATGTTTAAACTACTAGGCTTAATACGAGTCATTTTGATAACGAAGTTTTTGTACTGTGGCCCTGGTCAAACGTTGTAACGTCGACGCGAGGGCCGGAAAGTGCCTAATGGCCCCGACTGGGCCTAACTCAGTGATACACTGGTCAAAATCCAGTACTTCTTGGACGTCGTGCTCCAGGAGGAGCATCGCCATATAGTCCAAGTTAAAACTCGGACTATAGGCCGCGGGGCCCTGAGCCTTCGGAGGCTGCGGGCGGGGTCGGGTAGGGGGGGGGCCCCACGCCGCCTGAGGGGCACGCGCGGGTTGCGGGGCTGTGCGGGGTGCCAGAGGGGCACGCGCGGGTTGCGGGGCCGCGCGGGGTGCCTGAGGGGCACGCGCGGGTTGCGGGGCCGCGCGGGGCGCGGGGGCGGGAGCCACCGGAGCGCGGGATACGCTCGGGAGGCTCGGGAAGTCCTCTGGTGTAAGCAGAGGCTTCGGCCGAGGGGCTGGAACGCGGGATGCCCTCTGTGGGGCAGAATTCCTCGTCTGACGAGGCTTCCTAGACTTTGGAGCCCGAGGACACCCACGATAGTTCGCGGGGTGTCCAGTCTCACCACAGAGCACGCAGCTCGGGGGAGTTGAAGAGTCGCGGGTACGCGTGCACTCTTTTGTGGCGTGGTCCCCGAGGCACTTCACGCAACGAGGGCGGAGATGGCAGTTACGGGCAGAGTGCCCGTACAGTTGACAATTGTGGCACTGGGCCGGAATTTGATTTTTATACGGGGCCTCGACAGCAATGCCCGAGAGCCCGCAAACTTTTTCTACATTGTGTATGGCCTTTCCCGCGGGGGAGTTGTCTAAGAAGACAAGGACCATATTTAAGCTTTGCTTATCCCATCGGTACATCCGGTGTACCTCCCGGACGGGATATTGTTGCGCAATGAGGTTAAATTTAACCTCATCCGTGGAGATCTCCACCGGGATGTGGCGGATCACAACTCGGTGGAGACGGTCCTCCTCGAGTGCGTAAGAATAATACGCTAAGTTCTCCTTCCGGAGGAGCGCGGTCAGATCACGGTGATCTTTCGGTGTAGATACCGTGATTTGAATTCCCGTTACGATATTACGCGCGGACGGGTAATGAATTTTTAATTCATTTAATTTTTTCGAGATGCGCGTCCAGGACGCTTTGTCCTGGAGGATAACGGGCGGCGGGCGGCGCGGTTTCTTTCCGGCGACGGTCGCGGGGGCCACGGTGGCCTTAGTAGCAGCTACGCGCGCGTTCTCCTGGGCCACGAATTTGGCCGCAGGCTGCGAGTCCGCGTCTGTTGTCGGAGAGTTAGGCCGAGAATGCTTTCTCGACCTAACATTTGAGACGACGGTGAAGCCGTCGTTCTCTACGGTCTGTACCGGGACCGTTTCCGTTATCTCCATGTCGGGAGATGCATCTGGGCTCGCGGGAGAGTCTAAAAATACCGCTCCGAGCGGCGCAAAACTATTATTCGTAGCAACAATATTATTATTATTGTTGTTACCAACCGGCGAACGCGACCTAGCACGCGCGGTAATTGTCGAGGGGCATGATGCCGCCGAGGGGCGGGGGGTCGGAACAACCGAGCGCGAGCGGGCACGCGGGGGTACACCGGCGCGCGGGGAAGCCGGTCTGCGCACGCGCGGCGCAGCTGCGCCTTGTGGCGCCAAAGTGACGAAATTGTTGGCGGGAGGCCCTAATTCTACCGGTGTTTGCACCGGCGCCTGTCGCACGCGTGGGAACTTCTTCTTGTAGCGACTAAGAAGCTCCGGTTCGTGTTGGTGTACGAACGCCCTTAATCGCCTAAGCTCTGCCGCATCTGAAAGTGCCATCCCGGTGGCAGTGGGAGGTCTTTGGCTCATTTTATATAAATAAATATATAATAAAATATAATATGAATCTACTCGCGAAGGAGGATAAACCTCCCTGCCAGAGTGGCAGGGGGGCGCGCCAAAATATATTTAACGGACTTTCCCGAGTCCGGCAAGTGACCTGCGAGTCAAAGTGCAATGACAAGCAGGAATGAGAACCTAACTGGCCTACGTGGAGTCCCTAACAAGCCCGAGGCTGAGAACACAGTTCGGTAAACCAAACTGTGCCCAAACAGGCACTCGGGGATGGAGTGAGGGGATAGGTAGGTGGGAGGGAGACACTCAGGGCTTGATTATGACTCTATCAAGGACCAAGATTCCTGAGTCCGTCCAAGAACTATCGTTTGCCTCTGAAGGAGGCAACCGAGGGGCGCTTGGGTCACGCACCCACTTGCCTTACGTTGGCACCGAAAGGTTTCCGGCAAGTGACCACAAAACCGTGGTTTTTCACGAACACAAACGCGAGTCGCACTTAAAAGTACGCTTTACGGAGATCGCACTGAAAAGTACGTTTGTTAATTGCTGTATTGTGTGACGTATATACAAAAAACTTGTATACGCGTGACACAACTGATAGCAAAATGACCGTTAGAGATTACGTAACAAGCAAGCGCGCGAACACGTCCACTCGCTACGACAACCAATATCGGACTTCCCCCCATGCTTCATATTATAAGATTTCATTATTTATACATACATACATACATACATACATAGTATATACTATTTACTGTTGTATTATTATTATTATTATTATTACTACTTACATCGTACACGCCCCCCCCCCCCTGCCAGCCGGCCGTCCGCCTAGCTGCATACGGCTGCTCGGATCGTAGGCATAGCGCGATTGGTCGAAACGCGTCCGTAACCTACGCACTGTGATGTACTACTTGTGAGCCTGAAAATCAAATAGATACGGTTTTAGAAAAATATACGAGACTACGTTCAAGGAACATAACAATAAATAAATAAATAATAATGCCACCCAAGACGAGCGGAAAGGCCGCCAAGAAATCTGGCAAGGCTCAAAAGAACATCTCGAAGACCGACAAGAAAAAGAAGAAGCACAAGAGGAAGGAGAGTTACGCCATCTACATTTATAAAGTACTCAAGCAAGTTCACCCGGACACCGGTATATCGAGCAAGGCTATGTCGATCATGAACTCTTTCGTGAACGATATATTCGAACGTATCGCTGCGGAAGCATCTCGTCTGGCACACTACAACAAGCGTTCGACGATCACCTCGAGGGAGGTGCAGACGTCCGTGAGGCTCCTGCTCCCCGGTGAATTGGCGAAGCACGCAGTCAGTGAGGGAACCAAGGCAGTCACGAAATACACAAGTTCCAAGTGAATGAATTAATTAACTCGACGTGTGTGTTTGTTGTTGTCAAACACTTGATCAAAAGGCCCTTTTCAGGGCCACAAAATTGCTCGTTTATATATCTATATTAAAGAAAAACAGTTTCTAAAAACGATAGAAAATGTCAATCGATCGAATAAAAATCATGTCACATGTCTCTCATTCTTCATGTTCTCGTATATGTAACATGTTATAATAGGTCTAGTTAGTTACTTACTTATTCTTAAAACGCAAACTTTACATAAGATATAACTAAAAAAAAAAAAAAAAACACACACACACACACACACACACACACAAACCTATACGATATATTATTATGATATTTATAAATGTAAAAATTACATAGATATATATATAATGTACACAAATATAATTTTTATTATTATTTTACTTTTCAATTATTAATATAATATAATATAACCAGTAAGTAATATACTGAGAGCGAGCGAGAGACAGCGTGTGTGTGTGAGTGAGTGCGAGCGAGAAGGGAGGAGGGGGGGGGGGAGGGGGGATACGATGCCGCGGCCGTTCGGCGCACGTTTTGTGTTCGTTTCTATAAAAGGCCGACAAAACTCGCTCGAACGGTTTATTCGAGCTAGAAGAGAGGGCGCGTGCGCGTATAAGTTCGTTTCTTTTTGTTTTTCTTCGTTCTATAACCACTAACTACTTGAGATACTACATAACACGGCTGTCGTGGTTCGTTTGTTAGTTAACAATGGCGCGTACCAAGCAGACTGCTCGCAAATCGACCGGCGGTAAAGCTCCTCGTAAACAGCTCGCCACTAAGGCGGCTCGTAAGAGTGCGCCCGCCACCGGTGGTGTCAAGAAGCCGCATCGCTACAGACCCGGAACGGTCGCTCTGCGTGAGATACGTCGTTATCAGAAGAGTACAGAGTTGCTGATCCGCAAGTTGCCATTCCAGCGTCTCGTTCGTGAGATAGCTCAAGATTTCAAGACGGATCTTCGTTTCCAGAGCTCGGCTGTGATGGCCCTGCAGGAGGCGAGTGAGGCCTACCTGGTCGGTCTCTTCGAGGACACGAATCTCTGTGCGATCCATGCGAAGCGAGTCACGATCATGCCGAAAGACATACAGCTGGCGCGTAGAATCCGTGGAGAGCGTGCTTAGGGGGGGGATAGATAATAATAGATCTGTCTACCCGTATACCTCCTACCTACCACACATATATGTACAAAAGGCCCTTTTCAGGGCCGCATATAATTCACCACTACGTAATACGATGACGAGAGTTTAATCGTTATTCATAATTGTTTCTATTCAAATGGAGTGTCATTTTCCCTAACATATAGATAGATGGGAATAGCTAGGCTGGCTAGCTAGCTAGCTAGCTAGCTATCATAATAACCTAACCTAACGAACAAAGCGAGGGAAAAAAAAAAAAAAAAAAAAAAAAAAATATTAGTCGCTCGCTACTCGTGGATCCGGTTCCATACTTGGAACGTGTACAACACCTCTTTCTTATTACAACGTCATCTTGTTATTAATATGAGAAACAACTACTACGTACCGTACGTATTACCACCCAATAGCTACATGCTAGGTTAGGTTAGGTTTGACTTGTGATAAAGAATCGCGCGAGACGGCCGCGGCAGCGGTCGGCGAGCGCCATCTAGTAACGCGCGTGCAATGTGAATGAATAAAAATAAATAAATACATATATAGTTAGTTAGTTAGTTAGTAAGTAAGTAATACGAAAAGAGTTCGTCTGTCTTTTTCTTAGTCGCGACCGTCGACAAGACCCCCTCCCGCCCGCCCCTCCTCCAAACCCCGCAGACATAAAGAGCGCCTCTCCCCGCCGCCGATACCGAAAAGGTATAAATAAGCCGAAGACTCCTGGTAGGATTGGAGACCGATCACGACCGCCGGCGGGAACGGACGTGTTCACGACTGTTCTCTGCCGCCTTTGTGTGAAGTTTTACGACCGACCGGCCTTGCTGCACACCTGCATCGCACCTGCGCCGCACCTGCGTATCGCCGTCTCGCTCGCACCCATTGTGCAGCGCTACACAGCCATAAAACTGCTCTTTTAAGAGCAAATTGTTTCTATTACGACGAAATCCACACTTTAGTGGTCACTTGCCTGATACCTGACGGTGCCAACGAAAGCAAGTGGGTGCGTGACCCAAGCGCCCCTCGGTTGCCTCCTTCAGAGGCAAACGATAGTACTTGGCCGGGCTCAGGAATCTTGGCCCTTGATAGAGTCATAGTCAAGCCCTGAGTGTCTCCTTCCCACCCTTCCGATCCTGCTACAAATCCATCCCCGAGTGTCTGTTTGGGCGTAGCTAGGTATTTATACCGGCTGCGTTCTCTGCCTCGGGCTTGATAGGGACCTCCACGTAGGGCCCGGTAGGTTCTTTTCCTGCGAGTCATTACACCGTGACCCGCAGGTCCCTTTACACGGCTCGGGATAGCCGTTTAAATTCACTCGGCGCACCCCCCTGCCTCTCCGGCAGGGAGGTTTAACTTCACCCCCGCCCGCCCAAACGCCACCGCCGGAATGGCACAACAATCTCAGCTCGAACGCTTCAAAGCGTTCGCAACGACCCTGCATCCGTCGCTCTGGACGGACTTTAATAGGGCCATCGCGGCCGAGCAACCCGCCGTTGCCATTGCCATCGCTCAGGGCACCGAGCCCGCCAGCGACCCCGCCGCGCCACACGCGATAATCAAGAAGCCCGTCCCGCGCTCCCGCTCGACGGCACCCCGCGCCCACCGTCAGACGCCGTACAAACGGCCATCGTCGCGCTCGCGTTCCCCGGGCATTCAAGCCCCGACCCCAGCGCCCTCTGCGCTACCAACCAACAACTCATTTGCGTCGCTAGTTCCCGAAGCGGACACGCCGACGCTAGTAGCTACAAACGTTAGCTACTCACCCGCCAGTCCGGACCCCGAACCCGAACCCGAGTCCATCGAAATGGACACGGCAATCCGAACAGACAACGAGGGCTTCACCCTCGTTCAAAAAAATAAGCCTGCCAAACGGGCACCGCGTTCGCGTCCCGAGTCTCCGGAGACTCAGTCCCGCCCACAAAAGGCGCAAAAAACCGGGCTCAACAGCCACGCCCCCCGCTCCGCAGCGCCCTCAGCGCCTGCCGGTACCTTTGCCGGCAGAAAGGCGCGTCGCCCGCCCCCCGTCACGGTCCAGAACAAATCGGTCTGGACAAAACTCTCAGAGAAACTGAGAGAACTTCGCATCCACTACACCCAGGCCAGTAACACGGCCAACGGTATCCGCGTCCAGGTTTCCACCTCGGACGAACACCGCCAATTTACCAGGTTGCTCCGGGACAGCAACCTCGAATATTTCACATACTCCCTGGAGGAAGAACGACAACTCCGGGTTGTAATCCGCCGCATCCCGGTGGAAATCACACCCGAGGAGGTCAAAACTGACCTCTTAGCCAAGGCCTTCCCTGTCCGCGAAGTGCACAGAATGCACGGCGGACAATCGAAAAACAGACCTCTCGACATGGTCTTAGTCATTTTGGAACTGACCCCCGAGGGCAGAGCCATTTTTAACGTTAGGAAAGTGTGTGAGCTCTCCGGAATAGCCGTAGAGCCCCCACACAAGAACCGCAGTCCTCCGCAGTGTCACAACTGCCAGCTGTACGGTCATTCGGCACGCAACTGCCATCTCCGTCCCAGGTGCGTTAAGTGCCTCGGGGACCACGCGACAAGCGAGTGCTCGCGCACTCGTGAGTCTGCTACCCCTCCGAGCTGCGTGCTATGCGGCAACGAAGGTCACCCCGCGAACTATCGCGGCTGTCCCCGTGCCCCGCGCCCCACGCGCCCTATGCGACCCATGCGCCCTACGCGACACACCCCTCCTCAGAGGACACGTCCCGCCGTAGGACAGGCAAAGCCCCTGCTCACGCCAGAGGCTTTCCCCAGCCTCCCGGGCGCCTCCAGCGCCCCGGTGGCAGCCGCCCCCGCGCCCCGCGCACCCCCTCCGGCCATGCGAGCTCCTCAAGCAGCATGGGTCTCCACTCCCCGCCCTCAGCCTCCTAAGGCTCAGGCCCCCCCGCCCGTCAACACGCGCCGCGGCGTTGACTACATGGTCATGCTCTTCCGTGAGCATGACCCTCAGGAAGTACTGGCGTACGAACAGTGCGTCGCTGAGTACGGTCCCGGCGAATCCATCAGGCGTTTCCCCCTGATGACAGCGACGCTAATGCGCCTGGCCCGTGCCGGGAAATAGATAACGGTTATCAATGGCACGCATTAAGCCTAGAAGCCTCAATATATCTTTTTTTAACGCGCGAAACCTCTTTCCACAACGGGACTTAGTATCCACCTTTCTTAGGGAACGGGAGATAGACGTGTTTCTAGTACAAGAAACACTTCTAAAACCCAGTAGGCGCGACCCTAAGATAGCAAACTACAATATAGTCAGAAATGACCGTGCCACCCTAGGAGGCGGCACGCTCATCTACTACAAGCGTTCCCTCTATTGCATGCCAATAGACCCTCCCGCACTTACCAATATGGAAGTGTCCGTCTGTAGAATAGGCATGACTGGCCATCCGTCAATCACGCTTGTCTCTGCATATCTCTCTCCGAATAAAAGACTCCTTCAGTCCGATCTGGAGGCGCTTTTTTCACTCGACCAATCAGTCATAATAGCAGGCGACCTCAATAGCGGTCACACCCTTTTCAACAACCCGCGCAACACCCGTAACGGGGTTATACTAGAACTACTTTGCGACGTGCTCGGCTTTGACGTCATAGCACCGCTAGAGCCCACGCACTTTCAAGACAACTGTCAACCGACAGTGCTTGACATAGCCCTCCTCAAAGGTGTCTCACTTCGGTTACGACTTATAGAAGTCGTACACGAACTAGACTCCGACCACCGCCCGGTTATCTTACAACTCGGGCAACCGTTCGACCCCAGTCCGCCAAAAGTCAAAATAGTTGACTACGCGATCTTAAATCGCTACTTATCCGATAACGCGACCCCGTCCAGCCTAGCTAGGATCCCCGACGTATTGGAGTCAACCGCAGACGCCGATTTAGCCATCGATTCCCTGGTCGACTACCTCCAAACCGGTGTAAGGGAGGCCTCGAGAGAGGTGCAAGCGGCAAACGAACGCCGTTTTATACTCCCCCCCGGCTTACGAGCGTTAATCACGGAAAAGAACGCCGCGACACGTGCACATGACTCTTATCCGACGAGGGATAACACCCGTAGGTTACGACAACTTCAGAGAGAGGTTAGAACTCGCATCGGAGAGTACAGAGGTCACCGGTGGGATAACCTCTTAGAGGGTCTCAAGCCGTCCCATCTGGCTTACTGGAACCTCGCCCGCTCTCTGAAGTTAGAAGCTTCCGCCCAGATGCCGCCCCTCGAAAGGGGCCCCGATCTCCCACTCGCGTTCGATAGCGACGATAAGGCAGAATGCCTTGCCGCAAGCTTGGAGAGCCAGTGCTCCCCAAACTGCGACAACGTAGACACTGCCCACATCGAAACTATCGAGACCGCCGTTCAGGAACTCACGTTGATTCCCCCCGCGGAAACGTTAACCCCGGTCACGCCAGATGAGGTCTGTTCTATCATTAAAGGCCTTAAGCCTAGGAAATCTCCCGGTCCTGATGGTATCAGGAATGAAGTACTCAAACTTCTTCCTGATCACCTCATAGCTCTTTTGGTCTGCATCTTCAATGCAGCCATAGCCCACTGCTATTTTCCAGCCGTCTGGAAAAAAGCGATAGTTATAGGTATTCGCAAGCCCGGCAAAAAAGCTTCGCTTCCCGATAGCTATCGCCCGATCAGTCTCCTTAACACTCTAGGGAAACTCTATGAGCGGATCCTTCTGAACCGTCTCAAGGTCGTTATAGACGACAAGAATTTATACCCGCCCGAACAATTCGGTTTTCGCGCCCGTCACTCGTGTACACATCAAGTGCACCGCCTCACGGAGCACATCACGAGTAACTTCGCCAAGAGCAATATCGCTCCCGCCCGCACGCTTGCGGTCTTTTTCGACGTAGCCAAGGCCTTCGATAAGGTCTGGCACGCCGGACTGGTCCACAAGCTTCACCAATTAGAAGTCCCGGATAGGTTAGTACATTTAGTCCGCGATTACCTTAGCAACCGCACCTTCCACTACCGAGTGGAAGGAGTACTCTCCACTGCACGTCCCATTCGTTCAGGCGTCCCGCAAGGCTCCATTCTGGCACCTTGCTTATTCAATTTGTACGTCAGCGACCTCCCGAAACCCCCCGGGGTCGAGGTAGGGCTCTACGCTGACGACACAGTCATATACGCGTCCAATAGGAACAGATCTTTTCTCGCTCACAAAATACAACGCGCCGTAACCACTCTCGGAGAGTGGTTTCGAACGTGGCGTATAGCTATTAATCCGGTTAAGAGCGCCGCGATTATGTTCGAACCGACTACATGCAGATTACCACGCACGGTAGGACCTCTAACATTATTCGGTAGAAATATCCCTTGGGCCACCAAGACAAAATATCTGGGTGTCATCCTTGACTCGAAGCTTAACTTCAACCCACACGTCACTAGAGTCCGGAATAGGGCCATTTGGGTCCTTTCCCGTCTACGACCCTTGCTCAGTTCGGTAAGCAAAATGTCCATAAGACATAAGCTTACACTGTACAAGATGTGCGTCCGTCCGATCTTGACATATAGTTGCGCCGCGTTCGCACATATGTCCAAACACAACTTTGCCCGCTTGCAAAGAGTACAAAATCGATTCCTCCGTCGCCTGCTGGACCCTCCAGCCTTCGTTAGGAACATGGACCTACACAGGGACATGAGGCTCCCCTCGTTAGAAGCCTATGTGAAGTATCTCGCTAGGAGATACTTCGATAGCGCTTCGAACCATCCAAACCCGCTTGTAAAGTCCTTTGTGAACTACAAGCCTAACCACGCGATACCCGTTGTCCAACGTTACAAACGCCGTCCGCGAAATCTCTTTGTCGATCCCGACGACGACATAGAGAAAGCAAACAAATTCTACGCGTCCGCTCCCGCAACATATGCGTGCTCGCGCCCACGCCCGCGAAACCACCGTTCCCTCCGAAGGGGACGAACGGTTAACTTCGCGCCCGCACACCCGCCACGACCACCCTCCTCTGCGGCAACTCAAGCCTAGGTCCGATCCATCGGCATGGAGCCCTTGAGCCAAGCAGCCGCTCGCGCGATACAAGTGACTGTACAATCACTAGCTTTCACAGCCATACATGACACTGCATTATACACACATGCACAACACACATAGGTACATAGGTTCTGTAAGGGACCTTTTTTTTTCTTTTTTTGAGGCTAGTTAGTCTAGATCAAAAATTTCAGACCACTAAATACACATACACATGTTCCTTCCCTCCTCCCAGGGGGCAGAAACATGTATATCTGTATAGTTAGTTTAGATCGAATTACGGATAGGGAATTAGTCAGATCGCGACTTAATTGCATACGCGCAACAGTCCGAGCCGAGGTCCGGCCACTTTGGCACCCTCGGATGTTGTTGCTTAGCTTTCGTGGCTGAGTGCCCTAAGCGCTCGCCCCCAAGCCCGGTAAAGCTGTAAAAGCCGTAAAGGCTTCAGGGCCCTCAGGCTAACAGTGTAGTCAGTTCGAAAAAAAAAAAAAAAAAAAAAAAAAAAAAAAAAAAAAAAAAAAAAACTGGTAGGATTTTCATAGTTCGCGCGAACTGTTCACACGCGTACGTACGTGCACGCGCTCGCTCTTTCTTTCTTTCAATAACATACAACTTTTTTAATAAATCGTCTTACTTTATTATAATCGTGTCATCATGACCGGTCGCGGAAAAGGAGGCAAGGGACTGGGAAAAGGCGGAGCCAAGCGCCACAGGAAGGTGCTACGCGATAACATCCAGGGTATCACGAAACCGGCTATCCGCCGTTTGGCTCGCAGAGGCGGTGTTAAACGTATCTCCGGTTTGATATATGAAGAGACACGAGGCGTTCTGAAAGTGTTCCTCGAGAACGTGATCCGTGACGCGGTCACTTACACCGAGCACGCCAAGAGGAAGACTGTCACAGCCATGGACGTCGTGTATGCACTGAAACGACAGGGACGCACCCTTTACGGCTTCGGTGGTTAATTTTAATACACCACCTATATACCTATACCTACGGCATACAAAAAGGCCCTTTTCAGGGCCGCAAATGATTCAAATTCGATACAAATAAATATCACACTATTTATTTGTATATATATTTTTTAAGTTTCTATACGTGACAGTATCGTCATTCGCTTACCTACTTACACACTTAATAAAAATATGATATGTATGTATCTATGTATGTATGTACGTACGTACGTACGTACGTCCGTACGTACCTACCTACTTACTTACCGCTATGATAGATAGACGGATACTCATATATGTTATACATACCGTCTTCTTCTTTTCTATTGTTCTTATAATATTAATTATAATGATAAAGTCATGTTAATATAATGAGGCTCGTCGTGTGTCTGTCGGTCGATGTGATATTATGTGAACATAATAACGGTTGTTATGAATGAAAGTAAAATAATTTAAAAATAAAACTATTATAATTTTGACGGAACCATTTAATCGGTCAATCGTATTGATTAATCAGGATTGCATTCTAAGTCGAGAGACAGAGAGATCACCTCGACGAAATGTTCTTCAGCTTGCTAGCCCGCCCCCCTTCTAAATTTACCTGCCTGCCTGCCTGCCCTGTGATGTTTGATTATAACTGTATTATTATATTATTATTACGTTTGTTATGTACCTCTCGATGTTCTTACGGGGACGAGAAGAGCAGAAATCATAGAGCCTCGATGATTAGAGAAGAAGCGAACAGAAACTCGTCGTCTGATCGAAGTGACTAGGGTGCGTGTGTTTTACGACGTTCACGTTTCTGTAACGTTATAACGATCGGAAATTATTATCGAGCTCTTTATATTCGTGTATATCATAAGAAGATATAATTCGTAGTTTAGTTGGAAAATGAAAATATTAATAATAATACGCTATATCGAGAAAAATATCTTTTAAATCGGACACTCGCTCCGTGCGATACACACCGACGCGGATAAACGAAATTTACTACTGTACCCGTGGCAGTTAAACACGTATGTCCGATATCGATGGTCACGTTGATTCATGGTGAATAGCCGCAGCGCTTTATCTATAGCGACCTAATATTAAAACTTGATATAAATCCCGTTTAATCGGAGACGTGTTAGTGAAAACATGAAACTCTTCTTACGGGAAACTGTCTCGCAACACGGAGGATCTCATTACGGTAACGCCCATGTCTACTTAACCACTAGCGCCACCTACATTGAAACTTTCGTGTTATACACATAGTACTACTACTGTTTTCCATTCGCATCGAATCTGTGTGCGTGTGTTTTGTTGTTGTTTACATTTATATTTTTTAAAAGTGTTATTACTAACTAAGAGAGATATGGCAGATACGGCTATCGCTACCGAGGCTCCGGCACCCGCGACTCCCACCGCGAAGAAACCCAAGGCTTCTGCGGCAGGCGGTGCCGCGACGGCCGCCGCCAAAAAGCCAAAGGCGAAACCGTCTCACCCGAAGACATCGGTAATGGTGAACAGCGCCATTAAAGAACTCAAAGAACGCAGCGGATCATCTCTGCAAGCGATCAAGAAATATATATCTGCCCATTATAAGGTCGACGCTGAGAAATTGGCACCGTTCATAAGGAAATATCTAAAGAGCGCCGTCGAAACCGGCGCTCTGATACAAACAAAGGGCACCGGCGCTTCTGGTTCTTTCAAACTGGAATCAAAATCAGCCGCCTCGAAGAAACCATCGATCGCCGGAGCCAAGTCCGGCGCGGGAGCCGGCGGCGCCGGCAACAGAAAGGCATCTTCTTCCGCTAAATCTACCGCCGGCGGTGCCGCTTCCGCATCGTCGAAGAAAGCGACGTCGGCCGCTTCAGCCGGTGCTGGCGGCAGAGGGAAAAAGGCCGCCGCCTCTTCACCGGCGAAAACATCAGCCGCGGCGGCGAAACCATCGGCCGCCACGAAAGATAGGAAAGCCGCCGCCGCTAAGAAGAAACCGGCCGCAGCGAAGAAGCCATCCGCGGCCTCCGGTTCGGCCGCATCGAAGAGTAAGGGTTCAGCCGCAGCGCCCAAAGCAAAGAAGACCGCCAAACCGCCGACTAAGAAACCGAAAGCACCGAAACCTAAGAAGGCTGCATCGGCACCGAAGTCCAAGCCCGCAGCGAAAAAAGCGGCCGCTTCCAAGAAGTAAAGTTCTGTGTTTCGTCGTTCGTTCGTCCGTCGCGTCGTATCGTGTATAGTGACTGAGTAAGTGAGCGTGAAGAAAGAAAGAAATTTTAAAAACATCAGCAAGCAGACGATGACGCGATAATAAAAACGAAAAGCATACACGGCTCGCAACCGACACCCGTCGTCGTGGCGGCGGGATCTCCGGTGGTGTGTCTGTATCTATTGTTGTGTGTAAGCCTATCGACTGACTCGACAGCAAGCACAAAATTGAAACAGCCCTTTTCAGGGCTAACAAATTATCATTATATGGAACAGTTATTGTTTCATTCCGTTTCTATTCACATGAGTGTTTGTTGTTGTTATTATTGTTAACTTACACCATACACGACGAGTCCGAGTATGATATATTTAATAAACGAGAAGCTAGAGGTACCTACGTACGCTAGGTGCATATTATTATTACGTATAAGTATGTATATAACAAATACTAATATATATGCTACATACATATAAACACATACGACACCAGCGTAATAAATGGAAGTCCGATATTGGTTGTCGTGGCGAGTAGACGTGTTCGCGCGCTTGCTTGTTACGTAATCTCTAACGGTCGTTTTGCGATATATTGTATCACGAGTATACAAGTTTTTTGTATATTCGATATACAATTACAAGCATTCATCAAACGTACTTTTCAGTGCGAACTCCGTAAAGCGTACTTTTAAGTGCGACTCGCGTGTTTTGTGCTTCGTGAAAAACCACGGTTTTGTGGTCACTTGCTGGAAACCTTTCGGTGCCAACGTAAGGCAAGTGGGTGCGTGACCCAAGCGCCCCTCGGTTGCCTCCTTCAGAGGCAAACGATAGTTCTTGGACGGACTCAGGAATCTTGGTCCTTGATAGAGTCATAATCAAGCCCTGAGTGTCTCCCTCCCACCTACCTATCCCCTCACTCCATCCCCGAGTGCCTGTTTGGGCACAGTTTGGTTTACCGAACTGTGCTCTCAGCCTCGGGCTTGTTAGGGACTCCACGTAGGCCAGTTAGGTTCTCATTCCTGCTTGTCTTTGCACTTTGACTCGCAGGTCACTTGCCGGACTCGGGAAAGTCCGTTAAATATATTTTGGCGCGCCCCCCTGCCACTCTGGCAGGGAGGTTTATCCTCCTTCGCGAGTAGATTCATATTATATTTTATTATATATTTATTTATATAAAATGAGCCAAAGACCTCCCACTGCCACCGGGATGGCACTTTCAGATGCGGCAGAGCTTAGGCGATTAAGGGCGTTCGTACACCAACACGAACCGGAGCTTCTTAGTCGCTACAAGAAGAAGTTCCCACGCGTGCGACAGGCGCCGGTGCAAACACCGGTAGAATTAGGGCCTCCCGCCAACAATTTCGTCACTTTGGCGCCACAAGGCGCAGCTGCGCCGCGCGTGCGCAGACCGGCTTCCCCGCGCGCCGGTGTACCCCCGCGTGCCCGCTCGCGCTCGGTTGTTCCGACCCCCCGCCCCTCGGCGGCATCATGCCCCTCGGCAATTACCGCGCGTGCTAGGTCGCGTTCGCCGGTTGGTAACAACAATAATAATAATATTGTTGCTACGAATAATAGTTTTGCGCCGCTCGGAGCGGTATTTTTAGACTCTCCCGCGAGCCCAGATGCATCTCCCGACATGGAGATAACGGAAACGGTCCCGGTACAGACCGTAGAGAACGACGGCTTCACCGTCGTCTCAAATGTTAGGTCGAGAAAGCATTCTCGGCCTAACTCTCCGACAACAGACGCGGACTCGCAGCCTGCGGCCAAATTCGTGGCCCAGGAGAACGCGCGCGTAGCTGCTACTAAGGCCACCGTGGCCCCCGCGACCGTCGCCGGAAAGAAACCGCGCCGCCCGCCGCCCGTTATCCTCCAGGACAAAGCGTCCTGGACGCGTATCTCGAAAAAATTAAATGAATTAAAAATTCATTACCCGTCCGCGCGTAATATCGTAACGGGAATTCAAATCACGGTATCTACACCGAAAGATCACCGTGATCTGACCGCGCTCCTCCGGAAGGAGAACTTAGCGTATTATTCTTACGCACTCGAGGAGGACCGTCTCCACCGAGTTGTGATCCGCCACATCCCGGTGGAGATCTCCACGGATGAGGTTAAATTTAACCTCATTGCGCAACAATATCCCGTCCGGGAGGTACACCGGATGTACCGATGGGATAAGCAAAGCTTAAATATGGTCCTTGTCTTCTTAGACAACTCCCCCGCGGGAAAGGCCATACACAATGTAGAGAAAGTTTGCGGGCTCTCGGGCATTGCTGTCGAGGCCCCGTATAAAAATCAAATTCCGGCCCAGTGCCACAATTGTCAACTGTACGGGCACTCTGCCCGTAACTGCCATCTCCGCCCTCGTTGCGTGAAGTGCCTCGGGGACCACGCCACAAAAGAGTGCACGCGTACCCGCGACTCTTCAACTCCCCCGAGCTGCGTGCTCTGTGGTGAGACTGGACACCCCGCGAACTATCGTGGGTGTCCTCGGGCTCCAAAGTCTAGGAAGCCTCGTCAGACGAGGAATTCTGCCCCACAGAGGGCATCCCGCGTTCCAGCCCCTCGGCCGAAGCCTCTGCTTACACCAGAGGACTTCCCGAGCCTCCCGAGCGTTTTCCGCGCTCCGGTGGCTCCCGCCCCCGCGCCCCGCGCGGCCCCGCAACCCGCGCGTGCCCCTCAGGCACCCCGCGCGGCCCCGCAACCCGCGCGTGCCCCTCTGGCACCCCGCACAGCCCCGCAACCCGCGCGTGCCCCTCAGGCGGCGTGGGGCCCCCCCCCTACCCGACCCCGCCCGCAGCCTCCGAAGGCTCAGGGCCCCGCGGCCTATAGTCCGAGTTTTAACTTGGACTATATGGCGATGCTCCTCCTGGAGCACGACGTCCAAGAAGTACTGGATTTTGACCAGTGTATCACTGAGTTAGGCCCAGTCGGGGCCATTAGGCACTTTCCGGCCCTCGCGTCGACGTTACAACGTTTGACCAGGGCCACAGTACAAAAACTTCGTTATCAAAATGACTCGTATTAAGCCTAGTAGTTTAAACATTTCATTTTTTAACGCGCGGAATTTATATCCCCAACGCGATTTAGTAGCTAGGTTTCTTAGCGAAAGGGAGATAGATGTGTTTCTTGTACAAGAAACACTTCTAAAGCCCAGCAGGCGCGATCCGCGAGTCGCGAACTATAACATAGTTAGGAATGACCGTGTCACCCGAGGTGGCGGCACTCTCATTTATTATAAGCGTTCCCTCTACTGTATGCCAGTAGATCCTCCTACACTTACCAATATGGAAGTGTCCGTCTGTAGAATAGGTATGACTGGCCATCCGTCAATCATACTTGTGTCTGCATATCTCTCCCCGAGTAAAAGACTCCTTCGGTCCGATCTGGAGGCGCTACTTTCACTCGGGCAATCTGTAATAATAGCGGGTGACCTCAATAGTGGGCACACTCTGTTCAACAGTTCGCGTAATACCCCTAACGGGATAATACTCGATCTGTTGTGCGATGTGCTCAATTTTGACGTCATAGCGCCGCTTGAACCTACACATTTTCAAGATAACTGTCGCCCGACAGTACTTGATATTGCTCTTTTGAAAGGAGTCTCGCTTCGGTTACGTCTTATAGAAGTCGTACACGAACTAGACTCGGATCACCGTCCGGTGATTATGCAACTAGGTCAACACTTTGACACGAGTCCTCCTACAGTCAAAGTAGTTGATTACGCGATATTAAATCGTTATCTTTCAAATAACGAATCTCCTTCGAGTTTAGATAGGATCCCGGACGAATTGGGGTCAATAGCGGACGCCGACCTAGCGATCGATTCCTTGGTTGACTATCTTCAAACCGGTGTTAGGGAGGCATCCAGAGAGGTGCAAGCGGCGAACGATCGCCGCTTTGTACTCCCTGCCGACGTGCGAGCGTTGATCACGGAAAAGAACGCAGCGACACGTGCACATGACTCCTATCCGACCGTGGATAATACCCGTAGGTTACGTAGACTTCAGAGAGAGGTCAGAGCTCGCATCGCCGAGTTCAGAGGTCACCAGTGGGATAACCTAGTAGAGGGCCTTACGCCGTCTCACTTGGCCTACTGGAAACTCGCCCGCTCTCTGAAGTTAGACGGCTCCGGATCGATGCCAGCCCTCGAAAGAGGGCCTGGCCTCCCACTCGCGTTCGATAGCGTAGATAAAGCGGAATGCCTTGCCGACAGTCTGGAGAGCCAGTGCTCCCCGAACTGCGACAACGTAGACTATGCACATATCTACGATATCGAGTCCTCGGTACAGGACTTAAACTCGATACCCCCCGCGGAGAACCTCACCCCGGTCACGCCTGATGAGGTCTGTTCAGTCATCAAAGGCCTTAAGCCTAAGAAGTCACCTGGTCCAGATGGTATCAGGAATGAAGTACTCAAACTTCTTCCTGATCACATCATAGCTCTTTTGGTCTGCATCTTCAATGTAGCCATAGCCCATTGCTATTTTCCAGCCGCCTGGAAAAAAGCTATAGTGATAGGTATTCGTAAGCCCGGCAAAAAAGCTTCGCTTCCCGATAGCTATCGCCCGATAAGTCTATTAAACACCTTAGGAAAACTTTACGAGCGGATCCTTTTGAACCGTCTCAAGTCTGTCATTGATGACAAAAATTTATTTCCGCCTGAGCAGTTTGGTTTTCGTGCCAGACACTCATGTACCCACCAAGTGCACCGCCTCACGGAGCACATCACTAGTAACTTCGCAAGAAGTAACATAGCTCCGTCCCGTACGCTTGCGGTCTTTTTCGACGTAGCCAAGGCCTTCGATAAGGTCTGGCACGCCGGACTGGTCCACAAGCTACACCAGTTAGAAGTCCCGGATAGGTTAGTTCACATAGTCCGCGACTATCTCACAGACCGTTCCTTCTGCTACCGTGTGGAAGGTGAGCTCTCTAGCTCTCACCCGGTTCGTTCAGGAGTTCCACAGGGCTCTATTCTCGCGCCTAGCTTATTTAACCTCTACGTCAGCGACTTTCCTCGGCTCCACGGGGTCGAGGTAGGGCTCTACGCTGACGATACTGTCATCTACGCTTCACGTAGGAACAGATCTCATCTAGCAGCTACCGTTCAGCGAGCCGTGACCACTCTCGGGAAGTGGTTCCGTACATGGCGAATCGCTATTAATCCCGAAAAGAGCGCCGCGGTTATGTTCGATCCGAATAAGAGGCCATTGCCTAAGTCGCTCAAACCTCTTAAGCTATTCCGTAGGGAAATCCCATGGGCCACCCGGGCTAAATACCTGGGTGTCACCCTCGATAACAGACTTAAATTTAATACACATGTCAGTATAGTTCGGAATAGGGCTGTCATGGTCCTAGCCCGCTTGCGGCCCTTGCTTAGCTCGGTAAGCAAAATGTCCAGGTGGCATAAGCTTACACTATACAAGGCATGTGTAAGACCTATTTTAACATATTGTTGCGCCGCGTTCGCTCATATGTCGAAAAGTAACTTTGCCCGCTTGCAAAGAGTTCAAAATCGGTTCTTGCGTCATCTGTTAGATCCGCCGCCGTATGTTCGTAACGCAGATCTCCATAGAGATATGGAACTGCCGTCCATAGAGTCATACGTGAAATATCTCTCTAGGAGATATTTTGATTCAGCGTTGAATCATCCAAACGAGTTAGTTAGGAACGCCGCGAATTACACACCGAGTGTAATTACAGACATTAAATTCCGGTACAAACGTAGGCCGAGAAATCTCTTTATCGATCCCGATGACGATATCGAGAAAAAGAATCAATTTTACGCGTCCGACCCCATACAAACAGCGTGCCTGCGCCCACGCCCGCGAAATCACCGTTCCCTTCGCAGGGGACGCACGGTGAACTTCGTTCCCGCACACCCGCCACGTCCACCCTCTCCTGCGGCCACTCAAGCCTAGGTCCGATCCTCCGGCATGGAGCCCTTGAGTCTAGCAGCCGCTCGCGCGATTCAGTGACACTGCATTCACTAGCTACCTACAGACATGCATTACACTTTTTACAGACATGCACTACACTTAGGTACATAGGTTCTGTAAGGGACCTTTTTTTTTCTTTTTTTGAGGCTAGTTAGTCTAGATCAAAAATTACAGATTACTAAATACATATACACTTGTCTCTTACCCTCCTCCCAGAGGATAGCGACATGTTTATATGTATAGTTAGTTAGATAGTGTGATAGGGCATTAGTCAGATCGCGACTTATTTGCAAAACGCGCAACAGTCCGAGCCGAGGTTCGGCCACTTTGGCACCCTCGGATGTTGTTGCAAAACTTTCGTGGCTGAGTGCCTTAAGCGCTCGCCCCCAAGTCCGGTGAAGCTGTAAAAGCCGTTCGAGGCTCCTGGGCCCTTATGGCTAACAGTATAGTCAGATCGAAAAAAAAAAAAAAAAAAAAAAAAAAAAAAACAGCGTAATAAATAAATAAAAAGTACATATATACATACAAAACACAGAACACACAATTATATCCGTTCTTCCTACTTCCCCATACCGGATTCCCGATTTTATATATATATATATATATATATTTAATTATTTATTTTAATTAATTAATTTAGGTTGTCCGTTTGTATGGTGTGTTACGTTTGTTGATGTGTGTGTGGTTGGTGGTAGTATGGCTGGCCCAAGATGTTAGACAGACACGCACTCTCAGGTTTCATCGCGTAGTTTTTCCACCCCGCCGAAAGCTAAAGCTCACGCGTTCATTCATCGTATGATGTGAATGCTTCTTCTTCTTCTTCTTCATAAAACAAACTATTTTTACGTGATCGATCTTCTCATCCGCCACACACCACACACCACACACACACCACCACCACCAACCAGCACCACCATCCGCCGAATCGGATGAGACCGCCCGACCGCCCGACTCCTACTTCCTTCCTCCTTTCCTTTCTCTCTATCTCTATATCTATCTATCTATATGTTTGTTCGTTTTAGTTTTATTTAATTGATCTATTTAGATCGAGTATTTACTCGCCCTACCTACATCCACAATATAGCTTTCTCCCTCACACGCGGGAGCGACTCGGATTGGTCGATTGAACGTTTCGTTATACTCACTTCGACTACGTGATCTTTAGTCTAACATCTATATAGAGAGCGGACGTCGCGGATCAAAAAAAAATATATTTTCTATTCTAACTTACATACAGTAGCACGCCGCTACTGTACTTCTCGAGTGTTGTTCGTTAAATAAACCTTTAATTAATCATGTCCGGACGCGGTAAAGGCGGCAAAGTCAAGGGGAAGGTTAAGTCTCGTTCGAACCGTGCCGGTTTACAGTTCCCCGTCGGACGTATACACAGGCTGCTTCGAAACGGTAATTATGCCGAACGCGTCGGTGCCGGTGCTCCGGTTTACTTGGCGGCCGTCATGGAGTATCTCGCCGCTGAAGTGCTCGAGTTGGCCGGCAACGCCGCGAGAGACAACAAGAAGACTAGGATTATACCTAGACATCTACAGTTGGCGATCAGAAACGACGAGGAATTGAACAAGCTTCTCTCGGGCGTCACGATCGCTCAGGGTGGCGTCCTGCCTAACATACAAGCTGTACTGTTGCCGAAGAAAACGGAGAAGAAAGCTTAAGCAAAAAACAAGAACGTTAACCGACCGGTTATAAAAAGGCCCTTTTCAGGGCCACAAAATAATTCACATGCATATAAAAAGTTTCTATCTAACGTGTTATGATGTCAAAAGCTAATTGTACATAATAATAATAATATGTTCAATCACATTATACGTAGATAGTAAGCATATATACACCACTGCATCATTGACACTCGCACTCGGTCACACAAATACAAACTATTTTATATTTATAAATATATATATATATATTATTATTATTATACTACCAGCAAAATGCATGCACATTGTGTGAGAGTACAAGAACGGAACGTTTGCATATCGCTTATTCTTCTTCTTCTTATTCGCTTTATTATTAAAACCTGAAGGGTCTAATGATAATTAGCTTGTTCAAGCATGCTTCATATTATAAGATTTCATTATTTATACATACATATTTTTTTTTTTTTTTTTTTTTTTTTCGATCTGACTATACTGTTAGCCATAAGGGCCCAGGAGCCTCGAACGGCTTTTACAGCTTCACCGGACTTGGGGGCGAGCGCTTAAGGCACTCAGCCACGAAAGTTTTGCAACAACATCCGAGGGTGCCAAAGTGGCCGAACCTCGGCTCGGACTGTTGCGCGTCTTGCAAATAAGTCGCGATCTGACTAATGCCCTATCACACTATCTAACTAACTATACATATAAACATGTCGCTATCCTCTGGGAGGAGGGTAAGAGACAAGTGTATATGTATTTAGTAATCTGAAAATTTTTGATCTAGACTAACTAGCCTCAAAAAAAGAAAAAAAAAGGTCCCTTACAGAACCTATGTACCTAAGTGTAGTGCATGTCTGTATAAAGTGTAATGCATGTATGTAGGTAGCTAGTGAATGCAGTGTCACTGAATCGCGCGAGCGGCTGCTAGACTCAAGGGCTCCATGCCGGAGGATCGGACCTAGGCTTGAGTGGCCGCAGGAGAGGGTGGACGTGGCGGGTGTGCGGGAACGAAGTTCACCGTGCGTCCCCTGCGAAGGGAACGGTGATTTCGCGGTCGTGGGCGCAGACACGCTGTTTGTATAGGGTCGGACGCGTAATATTGATTTTTTTTCTCGATATCGTCATCGGGATCGATAAAGAGATTTCGCGGCCTACGTTTGTACCGGAATTTAGTGTCTGTAATTACACTCGGTGTGTAATTCGCGGCGTTCCTAACTAACTCGTTTGGATGATTCAACGCTGAATCAAAATATCTCCTAGAGAGATATTTCACGTATGACTCTATGGACGGCAGTTCCATATCTCTATGGAGATCTGCGTTACGTACATACGGCGGCGGATCTAACAGGTGACGCAAGAACCGATTCTGAACTCTTTGCAAGCGGGCAAAGTTACTTTTAGACATATGAGCGAACGCGGCGCAACAATATGTTAATATAGGTCTTACACATGCCTTGTATAGTGTAAGCTTATGCCACCTGGACATTTTGCTTACCGAGCTAAGCAAGGGCCGCAAGCGGGATAGGACCATGACGGCCCTATTCCGAACTATACTGACATGTGCGTTAAATTTAAGTCGGTTATCGAGGGTGACACCCAGATATTTAGTCCGGGTGGCCCATGGGATTTCCCTACGGAATAGCTTAAGAGGTTTGAGCGTCTTTGGCAATGGCCTCTTATTCGGATCGAACATAATCGCGGCGCTCTTTTCGGGATTGATAGCGATTCGCCATGTACGGAACCACTTCCCGAGAGTGGTCACGGCTCGCTGAACGGTGGCTGCGAGATGAGATCTGTTCCTACGTGAAGCGTAGATGACAGTATCGTCAGCATAGAGCCCTACCTCGACCCCTCGGAGTCGAGGGAGGTCGCTGACGTACAGGTTAAATAAACTAGGCGCGAGAATGGAGCCCTGTGGAACTCCTGAGCGAACCGGGTGAGAGCTTGAGAGCTCACCTTCCACACGGTAGCAGAAGGAACGGTCTGTGAGGTAATCGCGGACTATATGAACTAACCTATCCGGGACTTCTAACTGGTGTAGCTTGTGGATCAGTCCGGCGTGCCAGACCTTATCGAAGGCCTTGGCTACGTCGAAAAAGACCGCAAGCGTACGGGACGGAGCTATGTTACTTCTTGCGAAGTTACTAGTGATGTGCTCCGTGAGGCGGTGCACTTGGTGGGTACAAGAGTGTCTGGCACGAAAACCAAACTGCTCAGGCGGAAATAAATTTTTGTCATCAATGACAGACTTGAGACGGTTCAAAAGGATCCGCTCGTAAAGTTTTCCTAAGGTGTTTAATAGACTTATCGGGCGATAGCTATCGGGAAGCGAAGCTTTTTTGCCGGGCTTACGAATACCTATCACTATAGCTTTTTTCCAGGCGGCTGGAAAATAGCAATGGGCTATGGCTACATTGAAGATGCAGACCAAAAGAGCTATGATGTGATCAGGAAGAAGTTTGAGTACTTCATTCCTGATACCATCTGGACCAGGTGACTTCTTAGGCTTAAGGCCTTTGATGACTGAACAGACCTCATCAGGCGTGACCGGGGTGAGGTTATCCGCGGGGGGTATCGAATTTAAGTCCTGTACCGAGGACTCGATATCGTTGATATGAGCATAGTTTACATTGTCGCAGTTCGGGGAGCACTGACTCTCCAGACTGTCGGCAAGGCATTCCGCTTTATCTACGCTATCGAACGCGAGCGGGAGGCCAGGCCCTCTTTCGAGGGCTGGCATCGATCCGGAGCCATCTAACTTGAGAGAGCGGGCGAGTTTCCAGTAGGCCAAGTGAGACGGCGTAAGGCCCTCTACTAGGTTATCCCACTGGTGACCTCTGAACTCGGCGATGCGAGCTCTGACCTCTCTCTGAAGTCTACGTAACCTACGGGTATTATCCACGGTCGGATAAGAGTCATGTGCACGTGTCGCTGCGTTCTTTTCCGTGATCAACGCTCGCACGTCGGCAGGGAGTACAAAGCGGCGATCGTTCGCCGCTTGCACCTCTCTGGATGCCTCCCTGACACCGGTTTGAAGATAGTCAACCAAGGAATCGATCGCTAGGTCGGCGTCCGCTATTGACCCCAATTCGTCCGGGATCCTATCTAAACTCGAAGGAGATTCGTTATTTGAAAGATAACGATTTAATATCGCGTAATCAACTACTTTGACTGTAGGAGGGCTCGTGTCAAAGTGTTGACCTAGTTGCATAATCACCGGACGGTGATCCGAGTCTAGTTCGTGTACGACTTCTATAAGACGTAACCGAAGCGAGACTCCTTTCAAAAGAGCAATATCAAGTACTGTCGGACGACAGTTATCTTGAAAATGTGTAGGTTCAAGCGGCGCTATGACGTCAAAATTGAGCACATCGCACAACAGATCGAGTATTATCCCGTTAGGGGTGTTACGCGTACTGTTGAACAGAGTGTGCCCACTATTGAGGTCACCCGCTATTATTACAGATTGCCCGAGTGAAAGTAGCGCCTCCAGATCGGACCGAAGGAGTCTTTTACTCGGGGAGAGATATGCAGACACAAGTATGATTGACGGATGGCCAGTCATACCTATTCTACAAACGGACACTTCCATATTGGTAAGTGTAGGAGGATCTACTGGCATACAGTAGAGGGAACGCTTATAATAAATGAGAGTGCCACCGCCTCGGGTGACACGGTCATTCCTAACTATGCTATAGTTCGCGACTCTCGGATCGCGCTTGCTGGGCTTTAGAAGTGTTTCTTGTACGAGAAACACATCTATTTCCCTTTCACTAAGAAACCTAGCTACTAAATCGCGTTGGGGATATAAATTCCGCGCGTTAAAGAATGAAACGTTTAAACTTTTCGGTTTAATACGAGTCATTTTGATTTTGGTATTTTTGTATTGTGGCCCTGGTCAGACGTTGTAACGTCGACGCGAGGGCCGGGAAGTGCCTAATGGCCCCGACTGGGCCGAGCTCGGAGATGCACTGGTCGAAATCCAGTACTTCTTGAACGTCGTGCTCCAGGAGGAGCATCGCCATATAGTCCAAGTTAAAACTCGGACTATAGGCCGCGGGGCCCTGAGCCTTAGGAGGCTGCGGGCGGGGTCGGGTAGGGGGGGGGCCCCACGCCGCCTGAGGGGCACGCGCGGGTTGCGGGGCTGCGCGGGGTGCCAGAGGGGCACGCGCGGGTTGCGGGGCCGCGCGGGGTGCCTGAGGGGCACGCGCGGGTTGCGGGGCCGCGCGGGGCGCGGGAGCGGGAGCCACCGGAGCGCGGGAAACGCTCGGGAGGCTCGGGAAGTCCTCTGGTGTAAGCAGAGGCTTCGGCCGAGGGGCTGGAACGCGGGATGCCCTCTGTGGGGCAAAATTCCTAGCCTGTCGTGACTTCCTCGTCTTGGGAGCCCGAGGACACCCACGATAGTTCGCGGGGTGTCCAGACTCCCCGCAGAGCACGCAACTCGGGGGAGTCGAAGAGTCGCGGGTGCGCGTACACTCTTTCGTGGCGTGGTCCCCGAGGCACTTCACGCATCGCGGACGAAGATGGCAATTACGGGCAGAGTGCCCGTAAAGCTGACAATTGTGGCACTGGGCCGGTATTTGGTTTTTATAAGGGGGCTCCACAGATATGCCGGAGAGCCCGCAAACCATCCTAGCATTAAAAATGGCCTTGCCCGCGGGGGTCTTATCTAAAAATACTAAGACCAACTCTAATTGTGTTTTGTCGTGACGGTACATCCGGTGTACCTCTCTAACTGGGTATTGTTGCGCGATGAGGTCAAATTTGACCTCATCTTCGGTTAACTCGACCGGAACGCGGCGGATCACTACTCTGAGGAGACGGTCCTCCTCGAGCGCGTACGAATAGTAACAATATTTCTCCTCTCGGAGGAGCGCGGTTAGATCACGATGATCTTTTGGAGACGCGACCTGTACTTGTATGCCCGTCGCGACGTTACGGGCTTTTAGATAGTGGATTTTCTTATCCGCAAGTTTTTTTGAAATTTTCATCCAGGCCGATTTATCCTGGATGATGACAGGGGGAGGCGGGCGCGGTTTTTTCCCGGCGACGGTAGCGGGGGCCGCGGCGGCCTTAGGAACGGCGACGCGCGCGTTATCCTGGGCCACGAATTTGGCCGCAGGCTGCGAGTCCGCGTCATTAGTTGGCGAGTTAGGCCGAGAATGCTTTCTCGACCTAACATTTGAGACGACGGTGAAGCCGTCGTTCTCTACGGTCTGTACCGGGACCGTCTCCGTTATCTCCATGTCGGGAGATGCGTCTGGGCTCGCGGGTGACTCTAAAAATACCGCTCCGAGCGGCTCAAAACTATTATTCGTGATAATATTATTATTAATGTTTGCAATTGGCGAGCGCGACCTAGCACGCGTGTTAATTGCCGCGGGGCATGTCTCCGCCGAGGGGCGGGGGGTCGGTAATACCGAGCGCGAGCGGGCACGCGGGGGTACACCGGCGCGCGGGGAAACCGGTCTGCGCACGCGCGGCGCAGCTGCGCTCTGTGGCGCCAACGTGATGTAATTCGCGGCGGGTGGACCTATCTCTACCGGTGTTTGCACCGGCGCCTGTCGAACGCGTGGGAATTTTTTCTTATAGCGGCTAAGTAATTCTGGCTCATGTTGATGCACGAAAGCTCTCAACCGCCGGAGCTCTGCTTCATGAGAAAGTGCCATCACGGTGGCGTTGGGAGGTCTTGGGTTCATATTTATATAAATAAATATATAATAAAAAATATAATAAATCTACTCGCGAGGAGGATAAACCTCCCTGCCAGAGTGGCAGGGGGGCGCGCCAAAATATATTTAACGGACTTTTACCGAGTCCGGCAAGTGACCTGCGAGTCAAAGTGCAATGACAAGCAGGATGAGAACCTAACTGGCCTACTGGGAGTCCCTAGCAAGCCCGAGGCAGAGAACACAGTTCGGTAAACCAAACTGTGCCCAAACAGGCACTCGGGGATGGAGTGAGGGGATAGGTAGGTGGGAGGGAGACACTCAGGGCTTGATTATGACTCTATCAAGGACCAAGATTCCTGAGTCCGTCCAAGAACTATCGTTTGCCTCTGAAGGAGGCAACCGAGGGGCGCTTGGGTCACGCACCCACTTGCCTTACGTTGACACCGAAAGGTTTCCAGCAAGTGACCACAAAACCGTGGTTTTTCACGAACACAAACGCGAGTCGCACTTAAAAGTACGCTTTACGGAGTTCGCACTGAAAAGTACGTTTGATAATTGCAGTACTGTGTGACGAATATACAAAAAACTTGTATACGCGTGACACAATAGATCGCAAAATGACCGTTACAGATTACGATAACAAGCAGCGCGCGAACACGTCTACTCGCTAAGGCAACCAATATCGGACTTCCCCGTTCGAGCGTTTTTTTTTTTTTTTTTTTTTTTTTTTTTTTTTCGAACTGACTACACTGTTAGCCTGAGGGGCCCTGAAGCCTTTACGGCTTTTACAGCTTTACCGGGCTTGGGGGCGAGCGCTTAGGGCACTCAGCCACGAAAGCTAAGCAACAACATCCGAGGGTGCCAAAGTGGCCGGACCTCGGCTCGGACTGTTGCGCGTATGCAATTAAGTCGCGATCTGACTAATTCCCTATCCGTAATTCGATCTAAACTAACTATACAGATATACATGTTTCTGCCCCCTGGGAGGAGGGAAGGAACATGTGTATGTGTATTTAGTGGTCTGAAATTTTTGATCTAGACTAACTAGCCTCAAAAAAAGAAAAAAAAAGGTCCCTTACAGAACCTATGTACCTATGTGTGTTGTGCATGTGTGTATAATGCAGTGTCATGTATGGCTGTGAAAGCTAGTGATTGTACAGTCACTTGTATCGCGCGAGCGGCTGCTTGGCTCAAGGGCTCCATGCCGATGGATCGGACCTAGGCTTGAGTTGCCGCAGAAGAGGGTGGTCGTGGCGGGTGTGCGGGCGCGAAGTTAACCGTTCGTCCCCTTCGGAGGGAACGGTGGTTTCGCGGGCGTGGGCGCGAGCACGCATATGTTGCGGGAGCGGACGCGTAGAATTTGTTTGCTTTCTCTATGTCGTCGTCGGGATCGACAAAGAGATTTCGCGGACGGCGTTTGTAACGTTGGACAACGGGTATCGCGTGGTTAGGCGTGTAGTTCACAAAGGACTTTACAAGCGGGTTTGGATGGTTCGAAGCGCTATCGAAGTATCTCCTAGCGAGATACTTCACATATGCTTCTAACGAGGGCAGCCTCATGTCCCTGTGTAGGTCCATGTTCCTAACGAAGGCTGGAGGGTCAAGCAGGCGACGGAGGAATCGATTTTGCACTCTTTGCAAGCGGGCAAAGTTGTGTTTGGACATATGTGCGAACGCGGCGCAACTATATGTCAAGATCGGACGAACGCACATCTTGTACAGTGTAAGCTTATGTCTTATGGACATTTTGCTTACCGAACTGAGCAAGGGTCGTAAACGGGAAAGGACCCAAATGGCCCTATTCCGGACTCTAGTGACGTGTGGGTTGAAGTTAAGCTTCGAGTCAAGGATGACACCCAGATATTTTGTCTTGGTGGCCCAAGGGATATTTCTACCGAATAATGTTAGAGGTCCTACCGTGCGTGGTAATCTGCATGTAGTCGGTTCGAACATAATCGCGGCGCTCTTAACCGGATTAATAGCTATACGCCACGTTCGAAACCACTCTCCGAGAGTGGTTACGGCGCGTTGTATTTTGTGAGCGAGAAAAGATCTGTTCCTATTGGACGCGTATATGACTGTGTCGTCAGCGTAGAGCCCTACCTCGACCCCGGGGGGCTTCGGGAGGTCGCTGACGTACAAATTGAATAAGCAAGGTGCCAGAATGGAGCCTTGCGGGACGCCTGAACGAATGGGACGTGCAGTGGAGAGTACTCCTTCCACTCGGTAGTGGAAGGTGCGGTCGCTAAGGTAATCGCGGACTAAATGTACTAACCTATCCGGGACTTCTAAATGGTGAAGCTTGTGGACCAGTCCGGCGTGCCAGACCTTATCGAAGGCCTTGGCTACGTCGAAAAAGACCGCAAGCGTGCGGGCGGGAGCGATATTGCTCTTGGCGAAGTTACTCGTGATGTGCTCCGTGAGGCGGTGCACTTGATGTGTACACGAGTGACGGGCGCGAAAACCGAATTGTTCGGGCGGGTATAAATTCTTGTCGTCTATAACGACCTTGAGACGGTTCAGAAGGATCCGCTCATAGAGTTTCCCTAGAGTGTTTAGGAGACTGATCGGGCGATAGCTATCGGGAAGCGAAGCTTTTTTGCCGGGCTTGCGAATACCTATAACTATAGCTTTTTTCCAGACGGCTGGAAAATAGCAGTGGGATATGGCTACATTGAAGATGCAGACCAAAAGAGCTATGAGGTGATCAGGAAGAAGTTTGAGTACTTCATTCCTGATACCATCAGGACCGGGAGATTTCCTAGGCTTAAGGCCTTTAATGATAGAACAGACCTCATCTGGCGTGACCGGGGTTAACGTTTCCGCGGGGGGAATCAACGTGAGTTCCTGCACGGCAGTCTCGATAGTTTCGATGTGGGCAGTGTCTACGTTGTCGCAGTTTGGGGAGCACTGGCTCTCCAAGCTTGCGGCAAGGCATTCTGCCTTATCGTCGCTATCGAACGCGAGTGGGAGATCGGGGCCCCTTTCATTCTGTTTACGAGGAGCTTTACCGCCGGTCGATTTGCGAGCAGTCTGCTTGGTACGCGCCATTGTTAACTAACAAACGAACCACGACAGCCGTGTTATGTAGTATCTCAAGTAGTTAGTGGTTATAGAACGACGAAAAAACAAAAAGAAACGAACTTATACGCGCACGCGCCCTCTCTTCTAGCTCGAATAAACCGTTCGAGCGAGTTTTGTCGGCCTTTTATAGAAACGAACACAAAACGTGCGCCGAACGGCCGCGGCATCGTATCCCCCCTCCCCCCCCCCTCCTCCCTTCTCGCTCGCACTCACTCACACACACACGCTGTCTCTCGCTCGCTCTCAGTATATTACTTACTGGTTATATTATATTATATTAATAATTGAAAAGTAAAATAATAATAAAAATTATATTTGTGTACATTATATATATATCTATGTAATTTTTACATTTATAAATATCATAATAATATATCGTATAGGTTTGTGTGTGTGTGTGTGTGTGTGTGTGTGTTTTTTTTTTTTTTTTTTTTTTTTTTTTAGTTATATCTTATGTAAAGTTTGCGTTTTAAGAATAAGTAAGTAACTAACTAGACCTATTATAACATGTTACATATACGAGAACATGAAGAATGAGAGACATGTGACATGATTTTTATTCGATCGATTGACATTTTCTATCGTTTTTAGAAACTGTTTTTCTTTAATATAGATATATAAACGAGCAATTTTGTGGCCCTGAAAAGGGCCTTTTGATCAAGTGTTTGACAACAACAAACACACACGTCGAGTTAATTAATTCATTCACTTGGAACTTGTGTATTTCGTGACTGCCTTGGTTCCCTCACTGACTGCGTGCTTCGCCAATTCACCGGGGAGCAGGAGCCTCACGGACGTCTGCACCTCCCTCGAGGTGATCGTCGAACGCTTGTTGTAGTGTGCCAGACGAGATGCTTCCGCAGCGATACGTTCGAATATATCGTTCACGAAAGAGTTCATGATCGACATAGCCTTGCTCGATATACCGGTGTCCGGGTGAACTTGCTTGAGTACTTTATAAATGTAGATGGCGTAACTCTCCTTCCTCTTGTGCTTCTTCTTTTTCTTGTCGGTCTTCGAGATGTTCTTTTGAGCCTTGCCAGATTTCTTGGCGGCCTTTCCGCTCGTCTTGGGTGGCATTATTATTTATTTATTTATTGTTATGTTCCTTGAACGTAGTCTCGTATATTTTTCTAAAACCGTATCTATTTGATTTTCAGGCTCACAAGTAGTACATCACAGTGCGTAGGTTACGGACGCGTTTCGACCAATCGCGCTATGCCTACGATCCGAGCAGCCGTATGCAGCTAGGCGGACGGCCGGCTGGCAGGGGGGGGGGGGCGTGTACGATGTAAGTAGTAATAATAATAATAATAATAATACAACAGTAAATAGTATATACTATGTATGTATGTATGTATGTATAAATAATGAAATCTTATAATATGAAGCATGCTTGAACAAGCTAATTATCATTAGACCCTTCAGGTTTTAATAATAAAGCGAATAAGAAGAAGAAGAATAAGCGATATGCAAACGTTCCGTTCTTGTACTCTCACACAATGTGCATGCATTTTGCTGGTAGTATAATAATAATAATATATATATATATATTTATAAATATAAAATAGTTTGTATTTGTGTGACCGAGTGCGAGTGTCAATGATGCAGTGGTGTATATATGCTTACTATCTACGTATAATGTGATTGAACATATTATTATTATTATGTACAATTAGCTTTTGACATCATAACACGTTAGATAGAAACTTTTTATATGCATGTGAATTATTTTGTGGCCCTGAAAAGGGCCTTTTTATAACCGGTCGGTTAACGTTCTTGTTTTTTGCTTAAGCTTTCTTCTCCGTTTTCTTCGGCAACAGTACAGCTTGTATGTTAGGCAGGACGCCACCCTGAGCGATCGTGACGCCCGAGAGAAGCTTGTTCAATTCCTCGTCGTTTCTGATCGCCAACTGTAGATGTCTAGGTATAATCCTAGTCTTCTTGTTGTCTCTCGCGGCGTTGCCGGCCAACTCGAGCACTTCAGCGGCGAGATACTCCATGACGGCCGCCAAGTAAACCGGAGCACCGGCACCGACGCGTTCGGCATAATTACCGTTTCGAAGCAGCCTGTGTATACGTCCGACGGGGAACTGTAAACCGGCACGGTTCGAACGAGACTTAACCTTCCCCTTGACTTTGCCGCCTTTACCGCGTCCGGACATGATTAATTAAAGGTTTATTTAACGAACAACACTCGAGAAGTACAGTAGCGGCGTGCTACTGTATGTAAGTTAGAATAGAAAATATATTTTTTTTTGACTAACTGGTCCTCGCACCCTCCTCCTAGGAGGCGGTGTGGAAACTGTGACAGGGTCTTTTACCCTCTTCAGTGGGTATCATCGCATCCCGCTAATACGGGACGGTTCTCTGGTGTCAGCCTAAGCTAGCGGATTTCCATTTAGCTTGCCACCGGTTATAGCGACTGCTTTAGAGCTCTTCTTGGGGACGGCACCGCGTTGGGTCGCTTTGTTGGCTGGAGCCATCAGGTTGCCGTCTGCGGTTTCAAGTACCGTCGATTTTTCCGGGATTTGATCCCTGGGTTTCTGACTGGTTGTAGAGATGTCCTTGTGGCCCGTCCTTGCTACGGTGCCGGCGCGGCGGTTGCGCGCTTCCCGTCGAAACGTCGGACACAGCAGCTGGTTATTCGCCGGGTGCGGGCCCCCACAGTTTCCACAAGTGGGTGGTTGTTCTTTTGGGCGTTTGCATTGGTGGGCGAAGTGCGCCCCTCCGCAGCGTACGCAAACTACGGGACGATGGCATTGGAGGGAGGAATGCCGGAACCCCTGGCAGCGGTGGCATTGTGCCGGTCCCTTCTTTCCTCGCCAGCCCTCAATTTTGACTCCCGCCATTAGGAGTAGTTCGTCCACCTCGTAAATGGCCGGGATTAAGTTTGGCGTTCTGGTGAGGAGGCAATGGTAGATACACCCGGGTCTGCCACGCCTCCCCATAATTGGTCTGACAAACTGGGGTTTAAATCCCATGTCAGTCAGGGCTTCCATGATGACGGATGGTGGGGTGTGAGCTGGGAGGCCGCGTATTGCGACCTTCAGGCCCCGTTCATCTGGCGGCGAGTAGGAGAACCAGCTTAATAAGCCTTCCTCCTTCTCCCTCGCCGTCAGGTACTCTCTGATTGTGTGATCTTCTGCTTGGTCGGCTGGGGTAAACCGAACCCCCTGGCCGAAGGGGCGGGCGTTAGGCCTGTGGCCTAGTTTTTCTGTTAGAGCTTCAAAGTGCTTGGTCCAGTTAGGCAGGCGGTCCACGACGATCGGCGGGTATCTTCGCCTAACTGAAGTTCCGCTGGCCGGGATGGTAGGCTGCGAGCTTGGTGGCACAGGGTGCGGCGCGACTGCATCCGTGTCAACGGTCATCTTTTGGGGTGTAGCAGGCCGAGGAGTGGGCTTGGCCGCGACGGCGGCGTAATCTGCCTTGGTGGGTATTTCCCTGGGCAGATTCCTGGGAGCTGGCATTGGTAGGGGTTCTACGGGTGGTTTCACAGGCACCGGCAGAGGACGTGGAGCAGTTGTCGTGCCGTCTCCTGCTTCCTCCGTGGGCTTCTGTTTCTTCGTGATGGCAGCAATGTGGGATCCGGCCTCCTGGCTGGATTCGGAGTCGCCTCTCTTGCGCCTTTCAGCCTTCCCGACTGGGCTCAGGTTCTTCAATTGGAAATGGATGTCCGGTGGTGCGAGCACTCCGTGCGCAGCAAGCTCCAGTGCTGCAGAGTCATCCTTATTGGGCATCGTTCCATCCGATTCTGCCTCGCATAGCCGCAGGTACAGCGCCATCCAGCGGAGCATGCCGTCAGAAAGGACCCCAGTGCTCAGCAGCTGGGCGAGCGTGTGTAAATCACGCTCGTGTAGTCCTTTCGAGGCGATGTCTCCGGTCGATGCCACGAAACCTGTTGCTTCGGGCGACGGAGGGGCCTGCACCGAGGCAGGGGGGGGTACGTTCGCCCTCATTGGCGCGTGGCTTTCCGTGGTCGGAGTGCGGGGTCCGGGATGCATAGCTGGGGTCTTCGTCTTCGGTTTAGCGGAGTCCGGTGGAATGCGTGAGGTCGTTGGTGGTTGGCCCTGAGAAGGGCCTTTGGTTGTTTTCCTAGCAGGCTTTGGAGGCCTGGTAGGAAACATGGCTGTCGAGTGGGTGCGCTACAGCGCAGACCCAACTGTACTGCTCGGTGAGTGCAAGCGAGGTGCACTGCGCGGCGAACTGGTACGGGGTCTCGAACGCTAGTGGTCGCAGCGCAGGCCGTCCTTTTTTTTTGATCTTTTTTTTTTTTTTTTTTTTTTTTTTTTTTTTTTTTTTTTTTTTTTTTTTTTTTTTCGAACTGACTACACTGTTAGCCTGAGGGGCCCTGAAGCCTTTACGGCTTTTACAGCTTTACCGGGCTTGGGGGCGAGCGCTTAGGGCACTCAGCCACGAAAGCTAAGCAACAACATCCGAGGGTGCCAAAGTGGCCGAACCTCGGCTCGGACTGTTGCGCGTATGCAATTAGGTCGCGATCTGACTAATTCCCTATCCGTAATTCGATCTAAACTAACTATACATATATACATGTTTCTGCCCCCTGGGAGGAGGGAAGGAACATGTTTATGTGTATTTAGTGGTCTGAAATTTTTGATCTAGACTACCTAGCCTCAAAAAAAAGAAAAAAAAAGGTCCCTTACAGAACCTATGTACCTATGTGTGTTGTGCATGTGTGTATAATGCAGTGTCATGTATGGCTGTGAAAGCTAGTGATTGTACAGTCACTTGTATCGCGCGAGCGGCTGCTTGGCTCAAGGGCTCCATGCCGATGGATCGGACCTAGGCTTGAGTTGCCGCAGAGGAGGGTGGTCGTGGCGGGTGTGCGGGCGCGAAGTTAACCGTTCGTCCCCTTCGGAGGGAACGGTGGTTTCGCGGGCGTGGGCGCGAGCACGCATATGTTGCGGGAGCGGACGCGTAGAATTTGTTTGCTTTCTCTATGTCGTCGTCGGGATCGACAAAGAGATTTCGCGGACGGCGTTTGTAACGTTGGACAACGGGTATCGCGTGGTTAGGCTTGTAGTTCACAAAGGACTTTACAAGCGGGTTTGGATGGTTCGAAGCGCTATCGAAGTATCTCCTAGCGAGATACTTCACATAGGCTTCTAACGAGGGGAGCCTCATGTCCCTGTGTAGGTCCATGTTCCTAACGAAGGCTGGAGGGTCCAGCAGGCGACGGAGGAATCGATTTTGTACTCTTTGCAAGCGGGCAAAGTTGTGTTTGGACATATGTGCGAACGCGGCGCAACTATATGTCAAGATCGGACGGACGCACATCTTGTACAGTGTAAGCTTATGTCTTATGGACATTTTGCTTACCGAACTGAGCAAGGGTCGTAGACGGGAGAGGACCCAAATGGCCCTATTCCGGACTCTAGTGACGTGTGGGTTGAAGTTAAGCTTCGAGTCAAGGATGACACCCAGATATTTTGTCTTGGTGGCCCAAGGGATATTTCTACCGAATAATGTTAGAGGTCCTACCGTGCGTGGTAATCTGCATGTAGTCGGTTCGAACATAATCGCGGCGCTCTTAACCGGATTAATAGCTATACGCCACGTTCGAAACCACTCTCCGAGAGTGGTTACGGCGCGTTGTATTTTGTGAGCGAGAAGAGATCTGTTCCTATTGGACGCGTATATGACTGTGTCGTCAGCGTAGAGCCCTACCTCGACCTCGGGGGGTTTCGGGAGGTCGCTGACGTACAAATTGAATAGGCAAGGTGCCAGAATGGAGCCTTGCGGGACGCCTGAACGAATGGGACGTGCGGTGGAGAGTACTCCTTCCACTCGGTAGTGGAAGGTGCGGTCGCTTAGGTAATCGCGGACTAAATGTACTAGCCTATCCGGGACTTCTAAGTGGTGAAGCTTGTGGACCAGTCCGGCGTGCCAGACCTTATCGAAGGCCTTGGCTACGTCGAAAAAGACCGCAAGCGTGCGGGCGGGAGCGATATTGCTCTTAGCGAAGTTACTCGTGATGTGCTCCGTGAGGCGGTGCACTTGATGTGTACACGAGTGACGGGCGCGAAAACCGAATTGTTCGGGCGGGTATAAATTCTTGTCGTCTATAACGACCTTGAGACGGTTCAGAAGGATCCGCTCATAGAGTTTCCCTAGAGTGTTTAGGAGACTGATCGGGCGATAGCTATCGGGAAGCGAAGCTTTTTTGCCGGGCTTGCGAATACCTATAACTATAGCTTTTTTCCAGACGGCTGGAAAATAGCAGTGGGCTATGGCTACATTGAAGATGCAGACCAAAAGAGCTATGAGGTGATCAGGAAGAAGTTTGAGTACTTCATTCCTGATACCATCAGGACCGGGAGATTTCCTAGGCTTAAGGCCTTTAATGATAGAACAGACCTCATCTGGCGTGACCGGGGTTAACGTTTCCGCGGGGGGAATCAACGTGAGTTCCTGAACGGCGGTCTCGATAGTTTCGATGTGGGCAGTGTCTACGTTGTCGCAGTTTGGGGAGCACTGGCTCTCCAAGCTTGCGGCAAGGCATTCTGCCTTATCGTCGCTATCGAACGCGAGTGGGAGATCGGGGCCCCTTTCGAGGGGCGGCATCTGGGCGGAAGCTTCTAACTTCAGAGAGCGGGCGAGGTTCCAGTAAGCCAGATGGGACGGCTTGAGACCCTCTAAGAGGTTATCCCACCGGTGACCTCTGTACTCTCCGATGCGAGTTCTAACCTCTCTCTGAAGTTGTCGTAACCTACGGGTGTTATCCCTCGTCGGATAAGAGTCATGTGCACGTGTCGCGGCGTTCTTTTCCGTGATTAACGCTCGTAAGCCGGGGGGGAGTATAAAACGGCGTTCGTTTGCCGCTTGCACCTCTCTCGAGGCCTCCCTTACACCGGTTTGGAGGTAGTCGACCAGGGAATCGATGGCTAAATCGGCGTCTGCGGTTGACTCCAATACGTCGGGGATCCTAGCTAGGCTGGACGGGGTCGCGTTATCGGATAAGTAGCGATTTAAGATCGCGTAGTCAACTATTTTGACTTTTGGCGGACTGGGGTCGAACGGTTGCCCGAGTTGTAAGATAACCGGGCGGTGGTCGGAGTCTAGTTCGTGTACGACTTCTATAAGTCGTAACCGAAGTGAGACACCTTTGAGGAGGGCTATGTCAAGTACTGTCGGTTGACAGTTGTCTTGAAAGTGCGTGGGCTCTAGCGGTGCTATGACGTCAAAGCCGAGCACGTCGCATAATAGTTCTAGTATAACCCCGTTACGGGTGTTGCGCGGGTTGTTGAAAAGGGTGTGACCGCTATTGAGGTCGCCTGCTATTATGACTGATTGGTCGAGTGAAAAAAGCGCCTCCAGATCGGACTGAAGGAGTCTTTTATTCGGGGAGAGATATGCAGAGACAAGCGTGATTGACGGATGGCCAGTCATGCCTATTCTACAGACGGACACTTCCATATTGGTAAGTGCGGGAGGGTCTATTGGCATGCAATAGAGGGAACGTTTATAGTAGATGAGCGTGCCGCCTCCTAGGGTGGCACGGTCATTTCTGACTATATTGTAATTTGCTATCTTAGGGTCGCGCCTACTGGGTTTTAGAAGTGTTTCTTGTACTAGAAACACGTCTATCTCCCGTTCCCTAAGAAAGGTGGATACTAAGTCCCGTTGTGGAAAGAGGTTTCGCGCGTTAAAAAAAGATATATTGAGGCTTCTAGGCTTAATGCGTGCCATTGATAACCGTTATCTATTTCCCGGCACGGGCCAGGCGCATTAGCGTCGCTGTCATCAGGGGGAAACGCCTGATGGATTCGCCGGGACCGTACTCAGCGACGCACTGTTCGTACGCCAGTACTTCCTGAGGGTCATGCTCACGGAAGAGCATGACCATGTAGTCAACGCCGCGGCGCGTGTTGACGGGCGGGGGGGCCTGAGCCTTAGGAGGCTGAGGGCGGGGAGTGGAGACCCATGCTGCTTGAGGAGCTCGCATGGCCGGAGGGGGTGCGCGGGGCGCAGGGGCGGCTGCCACCGGGGCGCTGGAGGCGCCCGGGAGGCTGGGGAAAGCCTCTGGCGTGAGCAGGGGCTTTGGTTGTCCTACGGCGGGACGTGTCCTCTGAGGAGGGGTGTGTCGCGTAGGGCGCATGGGTCGCGTAGGGCGCGTGGGGCGCGGGGCACGGGGACAGCCGCGATAGTTCGCGGGGTGACCTTCGTTGCCGCATAGCACGCAGCTCGGAGGGGTAGCCGACTCACGAGTGCGCGAGCACTCGCTTGTCGCGTGGTCCCCGAGGCACTTAACGCACCTGGGACGGAGATGGCAGTTGCGTGCCGAATGACCGTACAGCTGGCAGTTGTGACACTGCGGAGGACTGCGGTTCTTGTGTGGGGGCTCTACGGCTATTCCGGAGAGCTCACACACTTTCCTAACGTTAAAAATGGCTCTGCCCTCGGGGGTCAGTTCCAATATGACTAAGACCATGTCGAGAGGTCTGTTTTTGGATTGTCCGCCGTGCATTCTGTGCACTTCGCGGACAGGGAAGGCCTTGGCTAAGAGGTCAGTTTTGACCTCCTCGGGTGTGATTTCCACCGGGATGCGGCGGATTACAACCCGGAGTTGACGTTCTTCCTCCAGGGAGTATGTGAAATATTCGAGGTTGCTGTCCCGGAGCAACCTGGTAAATTGACGGTGTTCGTCCGAGGTGGAAACCTGGACGCGGATACCGTTGGCCGTGTTACTGGCCTGGGTGTAGTGGATGCGAAGTTCTCTCAGTTTCTCTGAGAGTTTTGTCCAGACCGATTTGTTCTGGACCGTGACGGGGGGCGGGCGACGCGCCTTTCTGCCGGCAAAGGTACCGGCAGGCGCTGAGGGCGCTGCGGAGCGGGGGGCGTGGCTATCCAGCCCGGTTCGCTGCGCTTTTTGGGGTCTCGACTGAGTCTCCGGAGACTCTGGGCGCGAACGCGAGGCCCGTTTGGCGGGCTTGTTTTTTTGTACGAGGGTGAAGCCCTCGTTATCTGTGCGTATTGCCGTGTCCATTTCGTTGGACTTCGGTTCGGGGTCCGGGCTAGCGGGAGAGTAGCTGTCGTTTGTTGCTACAAGCGACGGTGTCTCCGCTTCGGGAACTAAAGTTGCGAACGAGTTTGATGTTTGCAGCGCAGAGGGCGCTGGGATCGCGGCTTGTTTGCCGGGTGGTGAGCGCGAGCGCGACGTTGGCCTTTTATACGGCGTCTTGTTAAGTGCTCGCGGTGCCGTTGAGCGGGACCGCGAGCCGGATTTTTTCGCGGCGGGGGTATGGGAGGTCCCGGGGACCTGTTCGGACGCGGGTGCGGGATGCGGGGCCCCGGCTATCATCGTGAACTTCGCGAGAAGATCATGGTCCTTGAGGAATTTGAAAACTATTTCATTGAACCTAACTTGGTCTAAGTTTGCCATTCCGGCGGTGGCGGTTGGGCGGGCGGGGGTGAAGTTAAACCTCCCTGCCGGAGAGGCAGGGGGGTGCGCCGAGTGAATTTAAACGGCTATCCCGAGCCGTGTAAAGGGACCTGCGTGTCACGGTGTAATGACTCGCAGGAAAAGAACCTACCGGGCCCTACGTGGAGGTCCCTATCAAGCCCGAGGCAGAGAACGCAGCCGGTATAAATACCTAGCTACGCCCAAACAGACACTCGGGGATGGATTTGTAGCAGGATCGGAAGGGTGGGAAGGAGACACTCAGGGCTTGACTATGACTCTATCAAGGGCCAAGATTCCTGAGCCCGGCCAAGTACTATCGTTTGCCTCTGAAGGAGGCAACCGAGGGGCGCTTGGGTCACGCACCCACTTGCTTTCGTTGGCACCGTCAGGTATCAGGCAAGTGACCACTAAAGTGTGGATTTCGTCGTAATAGAAACAATTTGCTCTTAAAAGAGCAGTTTTATGGCTGTGTAGCGCTACACAATGGGTGCGAGCGAGACGGCGATACGCAGGTGCGGCGCAGGTGCGATGCAGGTGTGCAGCAAGGCCGGTCGGTCGTAAAACTTCACACAAAGGCGGCAGAGAACAGTCGTGAACACGTCCGTTCCCGCCGGCGGTCGTGATCGGTCTTCCTTTTTTTGATCCGCGACGTCCGCTCTCTATATAGATGTTAGACTAAAGATCACGTAGTCGAAGTGAGTATAACGAAACGTTCAATCGACCAATCCGAGTCGCTCCCGCGTGTGAGGGAGAAAGCTATATTGTGGATGTAGGTAGGGCGAGTAAATACTCGATCTAAATAGATCAATTAAATAAAACTAAAACGAACAAACATATAGATAGATAGATATAGAGATAGAGAGAAAGGAAAGGAGGAAGGAAGTAGGAGTCGGGCGGTCGGGCGGTCTCATCCGATTCGGCGGATGGTGGTGCTGGTTGGTGGTGGTGGTGTGTGTGTGGTGTGTGGTGTGTGGCGGATGAGAAGATCGATCACGTAAAAATAGTTTGTTTTATGAAGAAGAAGAAGAAGAAGCATTCACATCATACGATGAATGAACGCGTGAGCTTTAGCTTTCGGCGGGGTGGAAAAACTACGCGATGAAACCTGAGAGTGCGTGTCTGTCTAACATCTTGGGCCAGCCATACTACCACCAACCACACACACATCAACAAACGTAACACACCATACAAACGGACAACCTAAATTAATTAATTAAAATAAATAATTAAATATATATATATATATATATATAAAATCGGGAATCCGGTATGGGGAAGTAGGAAGAACGGATATAATTGTGTGTTCTGTGTTTTGTATGTATATATGTACTTTTTATTTATTTATTACGCTGGTGTCGTATGTGTTTATATGTATGTAGCATATATATTAGTATTTGTTATATACATACTTATACGTAATAATAATATGCACCTAGCGTACGTAGGTACCTCTAGCTTCTCGTTTATTAAATATATCATACTCGGACTCGTCGTGTATGGTGTAAGTTAACAATAATAACAACAACAAACACTCATGTGAATAGAAACGGAATGAAACAATAACTGTTCCATATAATGATAATTTGTTAGCCCTGAAAAGGGCTGTTTCAATTTTGTGCTTGCTGTCGAGTCAGTCGATAGGCTTACACACAACAATAGATACAGACACACCACCGGAGATCCCGCCGCCACGACGACGGGTGTCGGTTGCGAGCCGTGTATGCTTTTCGTTTTTATTATCGCGTCATCGTCTGCTTGCTGATGTTTTTAAAATTTCTTTCTTTCTTCACGCTCACTTACTCAGTCACTATACACGATACGACGCGACGGACGAACGAACGACGAAACACAGAACTTTACTTCTTGGAAGCGGCCGCTTTTTTCGCTGCGGGCTTGGACTTCGGTGCCGATGCAGCCTTCTTAGGTTTCGGTGCTTTCGGTTTCTTAGTCGGCGGTTTGGCGGTCTTCTTTGCTTTGGGCGCTGCGGCTGAACCCTTACTCTTCGATGCGGCCGAACCGGAGGCCGCGGATGGCTTCTTCGCTGCGGCCGGTTTCTTCTTAGCGGCGGCGGCTTTCCTATCTTTCGTGGCGGCCGATGGTTTCGCCGCCGCGGCTGATGTTTTCGCCGGTGAAGAGGCGGCGGCCTTTTTCCCTCTGCCGCCAGCACCGGCTGAAGCGGCCGACGTCGCTTTCTTCGACGATGCGGAAGCGGCACCGCCGGCGGTAGATTTAGCGGAAGAAGATGCCTTTCTGTTGCCGGCGCCGCCGGCTCCCGCGCCGGACTTGGCTCCGGCGATCGATGGTTTCTTCGAGGCGGCTGATTTTGATTCCAGTTTGAAAGAACCAGAAGCGCCGGTGCCCTTTGTTTGTATCAGAGCGCCGGTTTCGACGGCGCTCTTTAGATATTTCCTTATGAACGGTGCCAATTTCTCAGCGTCGACCTTATAATGGGCAGATATATATTTCTTGATCGCTTGCAGAGATGATCCGCTGCGTTCTTTGAGTTCTTTAATGGCGCTGTTCACCATTACCGATGTCTTCGGGTGAGACGGTTTCGCCTTTGGCTTTTTGGCGGCGGCCGTCGCGGCACCGCCTGCCGCAGAAGCCTTGGGTTTCTTCGCGGTGGGAGTCGCGGGTGCCGGAGCCTCGGTAGCGATAGCCGTATCTGCCATATCTCTCTTAGTTAGTAATAACACTTTTAAAAAATATAAATGTAAACAACAACAAAACACACGCACACAGATTCGATGCGAATGGAAAACAGTAGTAGTACTATGTGTATAACACGAAAGTTTCAATGTAGGTGGCGCTAGTGGTTAAGTAGACATGGGCGTTACCGTAATGAGATCCTCCGTGTTGCGAGACAGTTTCCCGTAAGAAGAGTTTCATGTTTTCACTAACACGTCTCCGATTAAACGGGATTTATATCAAGTTTTAATATTAGGTCGCTATAGATAAAGCGCTGCGGCTATTCACCATGAATCAACGTGACCATCGATATCGGACATACGTGTTTAACTGCCACGGGTACAGTAGTAAATTTCGTTTATCCGCGTCGGTGTGTATCGCACGGAGCGAGTGTCCGATTTAAAAGATATTTTTCTCGATATAGCGTATTATTATTAATATTTTCATTTTCCAACTAAACTACGAATTATATCTTCTTATGATATACACGAATATAAAGAGCTCGATAATAATTTCCGATCGTTATAACGTTACAGAAACGTGAACGTCGTAAAACACACGCACCCTAGTCACTTCGATCAGACGACGAGTTTCTGTTCGCTTCTTCTCTAATCATCGAGGCTCTATGATTTCTGCTCTTCTCGTCCCCGTAAGAACATCGAGAGGTACATAACAAACGTAATAATAATATAATAATACAGTTATAATCAAACATCACAGGGCAGGCAGGCAGGCAGGTAAATTTAGAAGGGGGGCGGGCTAGCAAGCTGAAGAACATTTCGTCGAGGTGATCTCTCTGTCTCTCGACTTAGAATGCAATCCTGATTAATCAATACGATTGACCGATTAAATGGTTCCGTCAAAATTATAATAGTTTTATTTTTAAATTATTTTACTTTCATTCATAACAACCGTTATTATGTTCACATAATATCACATCGACCGACAGACACACGACGAGCCTCATTATATTAACATGACTTTATCATTATAATTAATATTATAAGAACAATAGAAAAGAAGAAGACGGTATGTATAACATATATGAGTATCCGTCTATCTATCATAGCGGTAAGTAAGTAGGTAGGTAGGTAGGTAGGTAGGTAGGTAGGTAGGTACGTACATACATACATACATACATATATATCATATTTTTATTAAGTGTGTAAGTAGGTAAGCGAATGACGATACTGTCACGTATAGAAACTTAAAAAATATATATACAAATAAATAGTGTGATATTTATTTGTATCGAACTTGAATCATTTGCGGCCCTGAAAAGGGCCTTTTTGTATGCCGTAGGTATAGGTATATAGGTGGTGTATTAAAATTAACCACCGAAGCCGTAAAGGGTGCGTCCCTGTCGTTTCAGTGCATACACGACGTCCATGGCTGTGACAGTCTTCCTCTTGGCGTGCTCGGTGTAAGTGACCGCGTCACGGATCACGTTCTCGAGGAACACTTTCAGAACGCCTCGTGTCTCTTCATATATCAAACCGGAGATACGTTTAACACCGCCTCTGCGAGCCAAACGGCGGATAGCCGGCTTCGTGATACCCTGGATGTTATCGCGTAGCACCTTCCTGTGGCGCTTGGCTCCGCCTTTTCCCAGTCCCTTGCCTCCTTTTCCGCGACCGGTCATGATGACACGATTATAATAAAGTAAGACGATTTATTAAAAAAGTTGTATGTTATTGAAAGAAAGAAAGAGCGAGCGCGTGCACGTACGTACGCGTGTGAACAGTTCGCGCGAACTATGAAAATCCTACAATTTTTTTTTTTTTTTTTTTTTTTTTTTTTTTTTTTTTTTTTTTTTTTTTTTTTTCGAACTGACTATGCTGTTGGCCCGGGGGCCTTAACAGTTTCACCGGACTTGTTGGCGAGCGCTTAAGGCACTCAGCCGAGAAATTTTGGGCAACATGCGCAAGGGTGCCAAAGTGGCCGAACCTCGGCTTGAGCTGTTGCCGTATTTGCAACATACGCGACCTAGCTAAATTCCTACGCGAATTCGAGCTAACTAACTATACATGTATGCATGTCTCTTGCCTCCTGGGAGGGAGGGCTAACTAACCATAAAAAAAGAAAAAAAAGGTCCCTTACAAGACCTATGTACCTGAGTGTAGTGCATGTGTGTTCATACAGTGTAATGAATGTATGTTGGTACCTAGTGATTGCAGTGTCACTGTATCGCGCGAGCAGCTGGCTTGAGGGCTCCCTAGCGGGGAAACGGACCTAGGCTCAAGTCGCTGCAGGAGAAGGCGGTCGAGATATGTGTGCGGGAGCGAAGTTAGCCGCTCGCCCCCTGCGGAGCGAGCGGTGATTACGCGGGCGTGGGCGCAAACACGCTTGGTTATTAGATACGGGCGGGAAAATCGCGTTCGCTTCCGTGATTTTATCATCGGGGTCAGATAAAATGTCGCGCGGGCGTCTATATTTGTTAGACATTCGGATGTCTGGATTCAGGTTCTGAGATGCGGCTGCCACTACTAGCTGGTTCGAATGGTTCGACGCTTTTTCAAAATAATTATTTGATAGGGACTTTATAAATGATTCGATCGAAGGTATTTCCATATCTTTATGGAGATCTACGTTCCGAGCGAACCAAGGGGCACCGACCGCCCTTCTGAGAAAGCGGTTCTGAACTATTTGTAACTTATTGAGGGTGAATTTACTTATGTGAGCAAAGACTGGGGAACTATAAGTTAGGATCGGTCTGATACAAGTTTTGTAGAGCGTGAGCTTATGTCTGAGGGACATTTTGCTCTTCGAGCACACGAGAGGGTGCAGGCGGCTTGAGACCATACCGGCTTTCCTTCGCACTCTATCGATATGTGCCTTGAAATTTAGGTGTTTATCCAGTGTGACACCCAGATATTTGATCTGGTTGGCCCACGGGATAGCCACATTAAATAGTTTGATAGCGGGGAAAATCCTACCAGGAGTCTTCGGCTTATTTATACCTTTTCGGTATCGGCGGCGGGGAGAGGCGCTCTTTATGTCTGCGGGGTTTGGAGGAGGGGCGGGCGGGAGGGGGTCTTGTCGACGGTCGCGACTAAGAAAAAGACAGACGAACTCTTTTCGTATTACTTACTTACTTACTTACTTACTTACTAACTAACTAAATATATATATTTATTTATTTTTATTCATTCACATTGCACGCGCGTTACTAGATGGCGCTCGCCGACCGCTACCGCGGCCGTCTCGCGCGATTCTTTATCACAAGTCAAACCTAACCTAACCTAGCATGTAGCTATTGGGTGGTAATACGTACGGTAGGTACGTAGTAGTTGTTTCTCATATTAATAACAAGATGACGTTGTAATAAGAAAGAGGTGTTGTACACGTTCCAAGTATGGAACCGGATCCACGAGTAGCGAGCGACTAATTTTTTTTTTTTTTTTTTTTTTCTTTTCCCTCGCTTTGTTCGTTAGGTTAGGTTAGGTTATTATGATAGCTAGCTATTCCTATCTATGTATATGTTAGGGAAAATGACACTGACACTCCGTTTGAATAGAAACAATTATGAATAACGATTAAACTCTCGTCATCGTATTACGTAGTGGTGAATTATATGCGGCCCTGAAAAGGGCCTTTTGTACATATATGTGTGGTAGGTAGGAGGTATACGGGTAGACAGATCTATTATTATCTATCCCCCCTAAGCACGCTCTCCACGGATTCTACGCGCCAGCTGTATGTCTTTCGGCATGATCGTGACTCGCTTCGCATGGATCGCACAGAGATTCGTGTCCTCGAAGAGACCGACCAGGTAGGCCTCACTCGCCTCCTGCAGGGCCATCACAGCCGAGCTCTGGAAACGAAGATCCGTCTTGAAATCTTGAGCTATCTCACGAACGAGACGCTGGAATGGCAACTTGCGGATCAGCAACTCTGTACTCTTCTGATAACGACGTATCTCACGCAGAGCGACCGTTCCGGGTCTGTAGCGATGCGGCTTCTTGACACCACCGGTGGCGGGCGCACTCTTACGAGCCGCCTTAGTGGCGAGCTGTTTACGAGGAGCTTTACCGCCGGTCGATTTGCGAGCAGTCTGCTTGGTACGCGCCATTGTTAACTAACAAACGAACCACGACAGCCGTGTTATGTGTAGTATCTCAAGTAGTTAGTGGTTATTGTTGGCGACATACGAATATGTAATTATTGAATAGAGACATACGAATAAGTTATTATTATAGATATATTTGATATAACTATGTTAAGAATGTGTTTCGAAATAGAATATTGATATTTTGTTTACAATGTATGGAATATGTATAGGGTTGGTACTAGATAATACGATTTTCTTGAGATGTATGTTTCATCGGTTTAAGTAACCATTAATTATTGAGATATGTATTGAATTTGTGTTTAATATTATAGAATTATAGATACAGAATAGAATGCAACAAAGATAATAATAAGATTTATAATAATTTAATAGTAATATATAAAATACATAGACCGGACGGCGGGTTCGCCCATAGAAATTAAGGTTTTTTGTAAATTATTATAAAATGGTAATTTTTACGAATAAGATTTAATTTGCATTATATAGAGCATAAAATAAGGAAAATAATTATGTATAATACATGTATGTAAGGATTATAAATAAAGAATTATAGAGCGGGAAATAGGCCGACCAAAGTGAAAATAGATAACAATAGTGAACCGAGCTCTCTAGGCGATAGGGGCTCTCTTTAAGGTAACGCCTCGGAGTACTTAAGCTCGCGAGTTTTGTACTGGGGCATGGATTGCTCAACGCAATAACCCAATTCCCGGGCATAGCCGCCACTATTCAACGGCTTGTCCGCGCCTCACATAGTCAAAATTAAAATGGATCGGATCAAACCTAAGAGTTTGTGCCTTTCCTTTTTTAATGCGCGATCAATTAGACCTCAGCGTGATCTAGTTGCCACCTTCCTCCGAGAGCACCAAATAGACGTGTTTCTAGTCCAAGAAACATTCCTAAAACCCAGCGCTCGCAATCCCCGAATCGCGAACTACAACATTATTAGGAACGACCGGGTCCACGCTAACGGCGGAGGCACCCTCATATACTATAAACGCTCTCTATACTGCATAGCAATAGAACCTCCCGAACTCTCCAGTATAGAGGTATCTGTTTGCAGACTCGGTATGACTGGCCACTCGTCAATCATAATCGTCTCTGCCTATCACACCCCGAACAAAAGGCTTCTCAGGTCAGATCTGGAGGCTCTTTTTGCACTAGGTAATTCAGTTATTATAGCGGGTGACCTCAATTGCGGGAATGTCATCTGGAACAACCCGACTACCTCCCCGAACGGGAGGATTCTGGAGGATCTATCTGCCATTCTCGACTTTGATGTCATCGCTCCTTCAGAGCCCACTCACTTTCAGGACGATTGTCGTCCATCTGTTTTAGATATAGCACTTTTAAAAAATGTCTCTCTCAATATAAGACTCGTACAAGTCGTACATGAGTTAGACTCCGACCACCGACCCGTAGTTCTCCACCTAGGTCAGCCTTCTGACCAGCATCCCTCCTCCGTCAAGGTGGTGGACTATGCGGAGCTAAACAGATACCTCTTGCACAATCCCTCATCCTCCAGTTTGGATAGGGTCCCAGACGAGTTGAAATCGATAGCCGATGCCGATCTAGCGATCGATTCCCTGGTCAGCCATCTCCAAAACGCCGTCAGTAAGGCCTCGAAAGAGGTGCAAGCGGCGAACGAACGCCGCTTCATACTTCCTGTCGACGTGAGAGCGCTGATCACGGAAAAGAACGCCGCGACTCGAGCACACGATTCATACCCGACTGCGGACAATCGTAGGCGGTTAAACTCACTTCGGAAAACGGTAAAAAGACGCATTTCCGAAATCCGTAATGCCAGATGGGGGGCCCTACTCGAGGGTATCCAACCATCCCATCTGGCTTTCTGGAAATTAGCACGCACATTTAAATGTGACGATACAGTCCCCATGCCCCCCTTAGATCAAGGCCCCGGCAAACCTCCCGCTTTCGATAGCGCTGAAAAAGCAGAATGCCTTGCCGAGAGCCTTGAAAATCAATGCTCTCCGAACTGCGATAACATCGATCCCGAGTTCGTAGGCTCGATAGAATCAGCGGTAACTAATTCTCTCGCGGTCCCCCCGACAGACGATTTGGACTCGGTCACGCCTGAAGAAGTTATGTCAACCATTAAAGGCCTTAAGCCTAGAAAATCACCTGGTCCCGACGGTATCAGGAACGAAGTACTCAAACTTCTTCCTGATCACCTCATAGCTCTTTTGGTCTGCATCTTCAATGTAGCCATAGCCCACTGCCATTTTCCAGCCGTCTGGAAAAAGGCCATAGTAATAGGTATTCACAAGCCCGGCAAAAAAGCGTCGCTTCCCGACAGCTATCGCCCTATCAGTCTCCTTAACACGTTAGGAAAAGTCTATGAGCGGCTCCTTCTGAACCGGCTCCAGTCAGTAGTCACAGACAAAAATCTTTTACCACCTGAGCAGTTTGGTTTTCGTGCCAAACACTCTTGTACCCACCAAGTGCACCGCCTCACGGAGCACATTCTTCAAAACTTCAACCGCGACCCAAAACCTCGCCCTACACTTGCGGTCTTCTTCGACGTCGCCAAGGCCTTCGATAAGGTCTGGCACGCCGGTTTAGTCCACAAGCTTTTGGAACTTCAAATCCCGGATAGATTAGTTAAAATCATACACGCGTATCTCTCTGACCGGACCTTCTGCTACCGAGTAGAGGGTGCTCTCTCTGAGCCTCATCCCATACGCTCAGGTGTTCCCCAGGGTTCCATTCTGGCGCCCTCTCTATTCAACTTATATATCAGTGACCTCCCTCGCCTCCCCGAGGTAGAGGTAGGTTCCTACGCTGATGACACAGTCCTGTTTAGTTCCTCGTGGAACAGACAAACCCTCAGGCTACGAGTCCAAAAAGCCGTAGATAAGCTAGGCGAATGGTTCCGTAGATGGCGCATAGGAATTAACCCCGATAAGAGTAGCGCTATCCTCTTTCATCCCACTCAAAGATTAGTTAAAATTCCCGCTATCAAACTATTTAATGTGGCTATCCCGTGGGCCAACCAGATCAAATATCTGGGTGTCACACTGGATAAACACCTAAATTTCAAGGCACATATCGATAGAGTGCGAAGGAAAGCCGGTATGGTCTCAAGCCGCCTGCACCCTCTCGTGTGCTCGAAGAGCAAAATGTCCCTCAGACATAAGCTCACGCTCTACAAAACTTGTATCAGACCGATCCTAACTTATAGTTCCCCAGTCTTTGCTCACATAAGTAAATTCACCCTCAATAAGTTACAAATAGTTCAGAACCGCTTTCTCAGAAGGGCGGTCGGTGCCCCTTGGTTCGCTCGGAACGTAGATCTCCATAAAGATATGGAAATACCTTCGATCGAATCATTTATAAAGTCCCTATCAAATAATTATTTTGAAAAAGCGTCGAACCATTCGAACCAGCTAGTAGTGGCAGCCGCATCTCAGAACCTGAATCCAGACATCCGAATGTCTAACAAATATAGACGCCCGCGCGACATTTTATCTGACCCCGATGATAAAATCACGGAAGCGAACGCGATTTTCCCGCCCGTATCTAATAACCAAGCGTGTTTGCGCCCACGCCCGCGTAATCACCGCTCGCTCCGCAGGGGGCGGGCGGCTAACTTCGCTCCCGCACACATATCTCGACCGCCTTCTCCTGCAGCGACTTGAGCCTAGGTCCGTTCCCCCGCTAGGGAGCCTCAAGCCAGCTGCTCGCGCGATACAGTGACACTGCAATCACTAGCTACCAACATACATTCATTACACTGTATGAACACACATGCACTACACTCAGGTACATAGGTCTTGTAAGGGACCTTTTTTTTTCTTTTTTTGTGGTTAGTTAGCCTTAGAAAATTTTCAGATCATTAAACACATGTACGCGTGTCTTTTCCTCCCTCCCAGGAGGCAAGAGACATGCATACATGTATAGTTAGTTAGCTCGAATTCGCGTAGGAATTTAGCTAGGTCGCGTATGTTGCAAATACGGCAACAGCTCAAGCCGAGGTTCGGCCACTTTGGCACCCTTGCGCATGTTGCCCAAAATTTCTCGGCTGAGTGCCTTAAGCGCTCGCCAACAAGTCCGGTGAAACTGTTAAGGCCCCCGGGCCAACAGCATTGTCAGTTCGAAAAAAAAAAAAAAAAAAAAAAAAAAAAATACTGGGGCATGTGATTTAGCGTCTATAGATAGATGTCAATCCGATAGATGTCAATAGCAGCAATACGAAGATTGGTCGGCCTAAGAACGCTCCGCTACTAAGAAGATTTTGGTGTTTCATTGAAGAGTCGTCGCTTCGGGTGGATATTGAGGTGCAGTATTGCACCCCCCCCTCTCCTCGGACCCTTCATCTCCGCCTCGAGGCTTCGAGTCGCCGGTACATTAGTAGGGGTGTCACGAGACGGGCATCCGGCACATACAAATTTCGCCCGTCCCCCTCCCGGGTACTCGTCACCCCCCCTCTCCTCAGTCGAGGGAAGTGACGCGGACCCAACAGTTGGTCCTTCGAGCCGGATCCTCAACACCACTACGAGATGCCAGTCACAAGAAGCCAGAAGGGTTCATCGAGGGAACAGGCGCCTAACACAGAAGCCATCCCGGCAGGGACTCAAGCACAGCAGAGCGGCTCAGGAACTACGGAGTTCACTTCATACGAGACCACCATGACCGGCACGACGCGTGACGACACGACGAAGACTTCGCAGGGTCATGAAGACAAGGAAGCATCCACCGTGAGGAGGAACCGCCCTGCATCAGTGAAGTCGCAGAGAAGACGCAAGGAACTGGAAGCGCGCGCCGAATTAGCCGAGAAGGAGCTTCGGGAAGCACAAGCAGCCACGATAGCCGCCAGGCTGCGCTTAGAAGTCATACAAGCCGAAAATGAAGAGGATGAAGACTCAATTATAGAAGAGCCATTGGACCGGGTGGACCACGTCAGGGAATGGGTCCAGCAGTCTGCAGAAGGATTCTCCAAGAAGGGACACGAGGGGGAGGCATCCAAGGAGGGGTGCATAGGGATTCCCCCACCTTCCGCCGGCAAGCCCGACACCAAGGCAGATATGGACACGAGTCACAGGAACCTCGCAAGGGCTATTGCTGAAGAAATGAAGAGCGTTCACATCCAAGGTCAAGTGCTTCAACCGGACTACATGCATCAGCTGCCATTCTTCGATGGTGACTCAAGGGAGTGGATGGCATTCAAAGCCGTCTACGAGGACACAGCCCCACTCTTCTCCGACGTACAGAACATGGCAAGGTTAAGAAGAGCCTTGAAGGGGGAAGCAAGAGAAGGAGTCCGCAGTCAACTATACTCCGAGAGCACACCGGGGGAAGTGATGGAAGCCTTGAAGCGGTGTTATGGAAGAGCGGACGCGCTGGTTCTGGCAGAACTGGACAGAATAAGGAAGCTGCCACCGATCAGCGACAACCCGTACGACGTGTGCCTGCTCGCAAGCAACGTGAACAACACCGTGGCGGCGATACGAGGACTGCGGAAGCCACAATACCTCCAGTCACCAGAGATACTGAGGAGCATCGCCGACAAGATGCCAGCCATATTGAAGTACCGATGGTATGACTACGTCGCGGACAAGGCTGAAGGGGATCCTGACCTGAACCTGATGGCAAGGTTCCTGAACAGAATGGCGGACCGATGCGGACCACACGCCACACCAGAGGCTGCTACGAGGAAGCAGATACCAAGAAGGCAAGCTGCGCATACGACGACTGATCACATCAAAGAAGAGAGACCAGGAAGAGAGAAGCAGGGGATTGATCAAGGAGGAAGAGAGAAGACTGCATGTCCACATTGCCGCGAGGGACATTTTCTACATGAATGTCCCAAGTTCCGTCAAGCACCTGTGAAGAACCGATGGAATATCGCGAAGGAATCGCGGTTATGCTACAAGTGCCTGAGCGGACGACATCGAAAGGAGACCTGCCGTCACCCTCCATGCCCAACCTGCAAACGTTGGCACCACAGCTTGCTGCATGAAGAAAGAAGAGAAGAAACGAAGCAAGAAAAAGAAGTGGCCAACAACGTGAGACTTCCTGTGAACTGCACCAGGTCATCGAGAGCGTACCTGAAGATGATTCCTGTCGAGGTTTATGGACCAGCAGGAGAAGCCAGGGTCTTGGCTCTACTGGATGAGGGGTCAACGGTCACTCTATTGGACTCGACGGTAGCTGAGCAGGTCGGCCTCGAGGGACCCAAGGAGACGCTTCATTTGGAAACCGTGGGTGGGCAATCCATGGTGAAGAAGGATTCAATGAAGCTCAACATGCAGATAAGAGGACTGCACCAGTCAAAGAAGAGAACAGTCACCGGGGCACGCACCATTGACGACATGAACCTGACGCCTCAGCGACTGGAGAAGAGCACCATAGAGAACTGCGCTCACCTTAAGAAGCTGATGAAGCAACTACACTATGAAGAGGATTCCCCCAAGTTGCTGATAGGACAGGACAACTGGGAACTCATCATATCGAGAGCGACTCGCAAAGGAAAGAAGAACCAGCCAGTGGCATCCTTCACTCAGCTCGGATGGGTGCTGCATGGCTTCGATGGAGGCACGTCGCGACCAGTCAACTTCGTGACATGTGCACACGTGTCAGCCCGTGAAGAGGCATTGGAGAAGTTGATGAAGGATCACTTCGCGGTGGAGTCACTGGGGGTCCTGCCAAAGTTGCCAAGCACAGACCAGGACCAGAGAGCACTGGACATTCTGGAGAAGACCAGCCGGCGCTTGGAAGATGGACGCTTCGAAGTTGGACTCCTCTGGAAGAATGATGAAGAGGAACTGCCAGACAACTTCAAAGCCGCTGAAGTGAGATTACATGGAATTTTGAAGAAGCTGCATAGGGATCCGGAACTGAAGAAAGAATACGAAAATCAAATAGAAAACCTCGTGAAGAATGGATATGCAGAGGAAGCCAATCAAGATACAACCTCAAGACGGAAGTGGTATCTGCCACATTTTGCTGTCACGCATCCCACAAAGAAGAAGAAACGCCTGGTGTTCGACGCTGCAGCCAAAACAGGAGGGAAGAGTCTGAACGACCTGCTCTTGTCTGGGCCAGACCTGCTGCAATCACTCTTCGGTGTCCTGCTACGGTTCCGGCAGAAACCAATCGCCGTGGTGGCTGACATCAAAGAGATGTTTCTTCAAATACGAATACGAGAAGAAGATCGTGATAGCTTGAGATTCTTATGGAAGGGCGAGCAAGCGAGTGGACCCATCAAGGAATACAGGATGACATCAGTCATATTTGGGGCCGCTTGTTCTCCAAGTGCTGCGATCTTCGTCAAGAACAAGAACGCTGCTGAATATCAAGATCAGTTCCCGGAGGCCGCTCGTGCAGTGGAGCACAACCATTACATGGATGACTACTTGCAGAGCTTCGATACAGAGGACGAAGCAACCAAGATAGCCAGAGAAGTCGACGTCATCCACAAGAAGGCAAAATTCGAGTTGAGAGGATGGGCATCCAATAGTCCCTCCGTGTTAAGAAGCCTCACCAAGGAAACCGGGCAGATGGAGATCGACCTTGGACCAAAGGAGGAGAAGACCCTGGGCTTACGCTGGTACACGGAGGACGACGAATTGGGATTCAGGACGTGTCTAGGGAAATTTAAGGAAGATGTCCAGCAAAGAAGAGGACCTACCAAGAGGGAAGTGACGAGCGCCGTGATGGCCACCTTCGACCCTATGGGAGTGGCATCACCGGTTCTCATACAAGGGAAGGTTCTCATACAGAACATATGGAGAAGCGGCGTTGACTGGGACGAGGAAGTCACCGCAAGTGATCAAGAAGCATGGAGAGAGTATCTCGCGAATGTTCGGGTGCTGGAGACCCTGCGCATTCCAAGATGCTTCACGCACTCAAGCGACGAGGGGGAGCTGCACACGTTTACCGACGCTAGCGAGACTGCCTACGCTTGCGCGGTATATTATAGAGTGCGCAAAGAAGATGGAGGCTACCATGTTGCATTGCTGGCAGCCAAAGCAAGAGTAACTCCCCTGAAGCCGGTATCCATCCCACGGCTAGAACTGCAGGCAGCGCTGTTGGGCACTCGGATGACACGGACGGTGGAAGAAGAACTGGACTTGAAGATCAAGAAACGGACGTATTGGACTGACTCAAGCACGGTCCTCTCATGGATCAAGTCGGATCCGAGGACCTTCAAACCGTTCGTGGCGCATCGGCTTGCAGAAATAGAAGACCTCTCGAAACCACAAGAATGGCGCTGGGTCCCGACTAGCCAAAACCCGGCGGACGACGCAACAAGAGGAGTGCCTCGAGACTTCGGGAAAGATCATCGGTGGTTCAATGGGCCCGCTTTCCTGCGTCTAGAAGAGACCGGCTGGCCTGAACCTCGAACGTTCAAGGCAGAACCAACAGGAGAAGAGAAAGAGAAGCACACTGTCGGCGCTACGAGGACCCCAGGAGAACAGCTACCTACGCCAGAGCCTGATCGGTTCTCCAGCTGGACAAGATTATGGAGGGCGACAGCTAGAGTGCTTCAATTCATCGACCTGTGCCGTAAGCGGAAGGAGCTCACCTGCATATCCCGGAAGATGGAAAAGCGAGATCCGACCTGGAGAAGAGCGAAGAAGAAAAAAATCAAGAGTAACATGAAGCCTACGATGCTGAAACGAAAAGAGAAGTTCCTGCCTATAGACAAGACATACTTAGAGAGGGCAGAGAAGGCGAAGAGAAGCCAAGACGAAAGTTTTGGAAGTTCGACGACCTCCGATCGACAAGGAAGACTGAAGAAACTCGATATTATAGTGGAGGACGGATTATTGAGGGTAAAAGGAAGAATTGACGCAGCCACGTTTATGGAAAGAGCATATCGACGTCCCGTGATCCTGGATGGCAAGCATAAAATCACGAGGCTGCTCATACATCACTACCACGCAGCATTCAACCACGGAAACCACGCCACCGTGATTAATGAGGTGAGACAGCGATACTGGGTTCTCGGGCTGCGGTCAACGGTACGGACAGTGGCGCATCAGTGTCAGTGGTGCAAAGTATATCGAAGCGCACCACATACGCCACCTACTGGAAACCTTCCGAAGGAGCGGTTGAGATTCGGCGAGCCTCCGTTTACGTGCACTGCCGTCGACTACTTCGGCCCCATGACGGTCACGGTAGGACGACGCCACGAGAAGAGATGGGGAGCGTTGTTCACATGCCTCACAACAAGAGCCGTGCATTTGGAACTGACGGCATCGCTATCGACCGACTCAATGATACTAGCTCTCCGACGCATGGCGGCAAGGCGAGGAATGCCCAAGGTGATATACAGCGACAACGGTACGAACTTCGTCGGGAGCAACAAGGAATTAGAAGAAGCAGCCAAGGACCTGAGGACTGAAGATTTCGCTACAGCTGCGGGAAAGATAGGTGTCCAGTGGAAGTTCATACCACCTGGAGCACCAAACATGGGAGGAGCATGGGAACGCCTGGTCCGGTCAGTCAAATCGGCCCTGGCCGTTACCCTGAAAGAGAGATGCCCACAAGAAGAGACACTACATACGCTTCTGCTAGAAGCAGAACACATAGTGAACTCAAGACCGCTCGTCGCCACGGAAGAAAATGAAAACGAAGAAGCCCTGACTCCAAATCACTTTCTCATCGGGAGATCCTGCGGGTCTCCAAGGATTGGGAGCTTCACTGATGAGGACCTCGCCGGGCGGCGAACTTGGAGAGTGGCACAACGCATGGCTGACCATTTCTGGAGCAGGTGGCTCAAGGAGTACCTACCCACCTTACTCACCAGGAGGGTCAATGGAGGGACTTACAACAGGGACCTGCAGTGTGGGGACACAGTGCTGATCGTAGACTCCACGCTGCCACGAAACACGTGGCCCAGGGGTGTGGTAACCAAAACGCACACTGGACCAGACGGCCGCATCCGGATAGTGGAAGTGCGCACCGCAGGCGGGACGCTGAAGAGACCGAGCTCAAAGGTGGTGCTGCTGGTTCCAGCGACGAGCGACGAGCAACGTGACGCCGGTTCCGGACAGCCTTCAGCAATGTCGCCATGACTGGAGTTGGTGCTGCGCACGAGGGGGAGGATGTTGGCGACATACGAATATGTAATTATTGAATAGAGACATACGAATAAGTTATTATTATAGATATATTTGATATAACTATGTTAAGAATGTGTTTCGAAATAGAATATTGATATTTTGTTTACAATGTATGGAATATGTATAGGGTTGGTACTAGATAATACGATTTTCTTGAGATGTATGTTTCATCGGTTTAAGTAACCATTAATTATTGAGATATGTATTGAATTTGTGTTTAATATTATAGAATTATAGATACAGAATAGAATGCAACAAAGATAATAATAAGATTTATAATAATTTAATAGTAATATATAAAATACATAGACCGGACGGCGGATTCGCCCATAGAAATTAAGGTTTTTTGTAAATTATTATAAAATGGTAATTTTTACGAATAAGATTTAATTTGCATTATATAGAGCATAAAATAAGGAAAATAATGATGTATAATACATGTATGTCAGGATTATAAATAAAGAATTATAGAGCGGGAAATAGGCCGACCAAAGTGAAAATAGATAACAATAGTGAACCGAGCTCTCTAGGCGATAGGGGCTCTCTTTAAGGTAACGCCTCGGAGTACTTAAGCTCGCGAGTTTTGTACTGGGGCATGTGATTTAGCGTCTATAGATAGATGTCAATCCAACAGATGTCAATAGCAGCAATACGAAGATTGGTCGGCCTAAGAACGCTCCGCTACTAAGAAGATTTTGGTGTTTCATTGAAGATTCGTCGCTTCGGGTGGATATTGAGGTGCAATATTGCACCCCCCCCTCTCCTCGGACCCTTCATCTCCGCCTCGAGGCTTCGAGTCGCCGGTACATTAGTAGGGGTGTCACGAGACGGGCATCCGGCACATACAAATTTCGCCCGTCCCCCTCCCGGGTACTCGTCACCCCCCCTCTCCTCAGTCGAGGGAAGTGACGCGGACCCAACACACGGTGAACTTCGTTCCCGCACACCCGCCACGTCCACCCTCTCCTGCGGCCACTCAAGCCTAGGTCCGATCCTCCGGCATGGAGCCCTTGAGTCTAGCAGCCGCTCGCGCGATTCAGTGACACTGCATTCACTAGCTACCTACATACATGCATTACACTTTTTACAGACATGCACTACACTTAGGTACATAGGTTCTGTAAGGGACCTTTTTTTTTCTTTTTTTGAGGCTAGTTAGTCTAGATCAAAAATTTACAGATTACTAAATACATATACACTTGTCTCTTACCCTCCTCCCAGAGGATAGCGACATGTTTATATGTATAGTTAGTTAGATAGTGTGATAGGGCATTAGTCAGATCGCGACTTATTTGCAAGACGCGCAACAGTCCGAGCCGAGGTTCGGCCACTTTGGCACCCTCGGATGTTGTTGCAAAACTTTCGTGGCTGAGTGCCTTAAGCGCTCGCCCCCAAGTCCGGTGAAGCTGTAAAAGCCGTTCGAGGCTCCTGGGCCCTTATGGCTAACAGTATAGTCAGATCGAAAAAAAAAAAAAAAAAAAAAAAAAACCTCAAGACTCCTCAAGATTACCTCAAGACTGAAGAAACCCTGCGTGAAGACACTCTAGTGTTATAAGGGAAAATAGTGTACATACTGGCCTGTATCATCAAGAATATAAGTGAACGTGAATTTGGCATCGTGTTTTTGTTACCCGCCAGCGCCCAGTTCACCATAAGTGACGCCGAGGACAATTCAATCGCGTCTCTTCCGTGCATCCCGTTTTGGTTTCCCCTTCTTTACGCCCGGTAGGTTTGGGTGTAAGCAGGGACGGTGGTGTGCGGGACGAGAGCTCATTTGGCTTGCCGAGTGAGTTACAGGGTCACTGTTTGTTCGTCAATCGTTCGGTGACTCTGCGATAGTGGGTTGTTCTCGCGTCTTGTTTAGTGATCTGCCGGAGCCGTATAGAGCTCCCACGCAGGTCGTTAGGTAGATAGTTTTTTACCGTTTTTAATATATATAATAGTTTGTATTTGTGTGACCGAGTGCGAGTGTCAATGATGCAGTGGTGTGTATATATGCTTACTACCTACGTATAATGTGATTGAACATATTATTATTATTATTATTATGTACAATTAGGCTTTTGACATCATAACACGTTAGATAGAAACTTTTTATATGCATGTGAATTATTTTGTGGCCCTGAAAAGGGCCTTTTTATAACCGGTCGGTTAACGAATGCGCCGCCTCACTACGCGAAGCACGCAGACAACAGACTGAATTGTTGTTGTTCTTGTTTTTTGCTTAAGCTTTCTTCTCCGTTTTCTTCGGCAACAGTACAGCTTGTATGTTAGGCAGGACGCCGCCCTGAGCGATCGTGACGCCCGAGAGAAGCTTGTTCAATTCCTCGTCGTTTCTGATCGCCAACTGTAGATGTCTAGGTATAATCCTAGTCTTCTTGTTGTCTCTCGCGGCGTTGCCGGCCAACTCGAGCACTTCAGCGGCGAGATACTCCATGACGGCCGCCAAGTAAACCGGAGCACCGGCACCGACGCGTTCGGCATAATTACCGTTTCGAAGCAGCCTGTGTATACGTCCGACGGGGAACTGTAAACCGGCACGGTTCGAACGAGACTTAACCTTCCCCTTGACTTTGCCGCCTTTACCGCGTCCGGACATGATTAATTAAAGGTTTATTTAACGAACAACACTCGAGAAGTACAGTAGCGGCGTGCTACTGTATGTAAGTTAGAGAATAGAAAATATATTTTTTTTTGATCTTTTTTTTTTTTTTTTTTTTTTTTTTTTTTTTTTCGATCTGACTATACTGTTAGCCATAAGGGCCCAGGAGCCTCGAACGGCTTTTACAGCTTCACCGGACTTGGGGGCGAGCGCTTAAGGCACTCAGCCACGAAAGTTTTGCAACAACATCCGAGGGTGCCAAAGTGGCCGAACCTCGGCTCGGACTGTTGCGCGTCTTGTAAATAAGTCGCGATCTGACTAATGCCCTATCACACTATCTAACTAACTATACATATAAACATGTCGCTATCCTCTGGGAGGAGGGTAAGAGACAAGTGTATATGTATTTAGTAATCTGAAATTTTTGATCTAGACTAACTAGCCTCAAAAAAGAAAAAAAAAAGGTCCCTTACAGAACCTATGTACCTAAGTGTAGTGCATGTCTGTAAAAAGTGTAATGCATGTATGTAGGTAGCTAGTGAATGCAGTGTCACTGAATCGCGCGAGCGGCTGCTAGACTCAAGGGCTCCATGCCGGAGGATCGGACCTAGGCTTGAGTGGCCGCAGGAGAGGGTGGACGTGGCGGGTGTGCGGGAACGAAGTTCACCGTGCGTCCCCTGCGAAGGGAACGGTGATTTCGCGGGCGTGGGCGCAGGCACGCTGTTTGTATGGGGTCGGACGCGTAAAATTGATTCTTTTTCTCGATATCGTCATCGGGATCGATAAAGAGATTTCTCGGCCTACGTTTGTACCGGAATTTAATGTCTGTAATTACACTCGGTGTGTAATTCGCGGCGTTCCTAACTAACTCGTTTGGATGATTCAACGCTGAATCAAAATATCTCCTAGAGAGATATTTCACGTATGACTCTATGGACGGCAGTTCCATATCTCTATGGAGATCTGCGTTACGAACATACGGCGGCGGATCTAACAGATGACGCAAGAACCGATTCTGAACTCTTTGCAAGCGGGCAAAGTTGCTTTTAGACATATGAGCGAACGCGGCGCAACAATATGTTAATATAGGTCTTACACATGCCTTGTATAGTGTAAGCTTATGCCACCTGGACATTTTGCTTACCGAGCTAAGCAAGGGCCGCAAGCGGGCTAGGACCATGACAGCCCTATTCCGAACTATACTGACATGTGTATTAAATTTAAGTCTATTATCGAGGGTGACACCCAGGTATTTAGCCCGGGTGGCCCATGGGATTTCCCTACGGAATAGCTTAAGAGGTTTGAGCGACTTAGGCAATGGCCTCTTATTCGGATCGAACATAACCGCGGCGCTCTTTTCGGGATTAATAGCGATTCGCCATGTACGGAACCACTTCCCGAGAGTGGTCACGGCTCGCTGAACGGTAGCTGCTAGATGAGATCTGTTCCTACGTGAAGCGTAGATAACAGTATCGTCAGCGTAGAGCCCTACCTCGACCCCGTGGAGCCGAGGAAGGTCGCTGACGTAGAGGTTAAATAAGCTAGGCGCGAGAATAGAGCCCTGTGGAACTCCTGAACGAACCTGGTGAGAGCTAGAGAGCTCACCTTCCACACGGTAGCAGAAGGAACGGTCTGTGAGATAGTCGCGGACTATGTGAACTAACCTATCCGGGACTTCTAACTGGTGTAGCTTGTGGACCAGTCCGGCGTGCCAGACCTTATCGAAGGCCTTGGCTACGTCGAAAAAGACCGCAAGCGTACGGGACGGAGCTATGTTACTTCTTGCGAAGTTACTAGTGATGTGCTCCGTGAGGCGGTGCACTTGGTGGGTACAAGAGTGTCTGGCACGAAAACCAAACTGCTCAGGCGGAAATAAATTTTTGTCATCAATGACAGACTTGAGACGGTTCAAAAGGATCCGCTCGTAAAGTTTTCCTAAGGTGTTTAATAGACTTATCGGGCGATAGCTATCGGGAAGCGAAGCTTTTTTGCCGGGCTTACGAATACCTATCACTATAGCTTTTTTCCAGGCGGCTGGAAAATAGCAATGGGCTATGGCTACATTGAAGATGCAGACCAAAAGAGCTATGATGTGATCAGGAAGAAGTTTGAGTACTTCATTCCTGATACCATCTGGACCAGGTGACTTCTTAGGCTTAAGGCCTTTGATGACTGAACAGACCTCATCAGGCGTGACCGGGGTGAGGTTCTCCGCGGGGGGTATCGAGTTTAAGTCCTGTACCGAGGACTCGATATCGTAGATATGTGCATAGTCTACGTTGTCGCAGTTCGGGGAGCACTGGCTCTCCAGACTGTCGGCAAGGCATTCCGCTTTATCTACGCTATCGAACGCGAGTGGGAGGCCAGGCCCTCTTTCGAGGGCTGGCATCGATCCAGAGCCATCTAACTTCAGAGAGCGGGCGAGTTTCCAGTAGGCCAAGTGAGACGGCGTAAGGCCCTCTACTAGGTTATCCCACTGGTGACCTCTGAACTCGGCGATGCGAGCTCTGACCTCTCTCTGAAGTCTACGTAACCTACGGGTATTATCCACGGTCGGATAGGAGTCATGTGCACGTGTCGCTGCGTTCTTTTCCGTGATCAACGCTCGCACGTCGGCAGGGAGTACAAAGCGGCGATCGTTCGCCGCTTGCACCTCTCTGGATGCCTCCCTAACACCGGTTTGAAGATAGTCAACCAAGGAATCGATCGCTAGGTCGGCGTCCGCTATTGACCCCAATTCGTCCGGGATCCTATCTAAACTTGAAGGAGATTCGTTATTTGAATAATCAACTACTTTGACTGTAGGAGGACTCGTGTCAAAGTGTTGACCTAGTTGCATAATCACCGGACGGTGATCCGAGTCTAGTTCGTGTACGACTTCTATACGACGTAACCGAAGCGAGACTCCTTTCAAAAGAGCAATATCAAGTACTGTCGGACGACAGTTATCTTGAAAATGTGTAGGTTCAAGCGGCGCTATGACGTCAAAATTGAGCACATCGCACAACAGATCGAGTATTATCCCGTTAGGGGTATTACGCGAACTGTTGAACAGAGTGTGCCCACTATTGAGGTCACCCGCTATTATTACAGATTGCCCGAGTGAAAGTAGCGCCTCCAGATCGGACCGAAGGAGTCTTTTACTCGGGGAGAGATATGCAGACACAAGTATGATTGACGGATGGCCAGTCATACCTATTCTACAAACGGACACTTCCATATTGGTAAGTGTAGGAGGATCTACTGGCATACAGTAGAGGGAACGCTTATAATAAATGAGAGTGCCGCCGCCTCGGGTGACACGGTCATTCCTAACTATGTTATAATTCGCGACTCTCGGATCGCGCCTGCTGGGCTTTAGAAGTGTTTCTTGTACAAGAAACACATCTATCTCCCTTTCACTAAGAAACCTAGCTACTAAATCGCGTTGGGGATATAAATTCCGCGCGTTAAAAAATGAAACGTTTAAACTATTCGGTTTAATACGCGTCATTTTGATAGTTATATTTTTGTACCGTGGCCCTGGTCAGACGTTGTAACGTCGACGCGAGGGCCGGGAAGTGCCTAATGGCCCCGACTGGGCCGAGCTCGGAGATGCACTGGTCGAAATCCAGTACATCTTGAACGTCGTGCTCCAGGAGGAGCATCGCCATATAGTCCAAGTTGAAGCTGGGACTATAGGCCGCGGGGCCCTGAGCCTTCGGAGGCTGCGGGCGGGGTCGGGTAGGGGGGGGGCCCCACGCCGCCTGAGGGGCACGCGCGGGTTGCTTGCGCTTCATAGCTCGCGTGCGTCGCAACTCTCAAATTTTAATTAAAACACAAGTAAATGACTTAATATATACAGGAACACTTTGTATAAATCAAACGAAGTCCGATATTGGTTGCCTTAGCGAGTAGACGTGTTCGCGCGCTGCTTGTTATCGTAATCTGTAACGGTCATTTTGCGATCTATTGTGTCACGCGTATACAAGTTTTTTGTATATTCGTCACACAGTACTGCAATTACCAAACGTACTTTTCAGTGCGAACTCCGTAAAGCGTACTTTTAAGTGCGACTCGCGTGTTTTGTGCTTCGTGAAAAACCACGGTTTTGTGGTCACTTGCTGGAAACCTTTCGGTGCCAACGTAAGGCAAGTGGGTGCGTGACCCAAGCGCCCCTCGGTTGCCTCCTTCAGAGGCAAACGATAGTTCTT